>OZ007588.1:185516685-186716685 GCA_963931845.1 Maratus michaelseni | reverse complement strand
CAGCGGCTTGTCAGCTGATGGGCGTGAGCGTTTCGAATAAAAGAGGATCAAGCGGTGGACATCCATGGTAACTCATCGTAGACATACCCTACAGGTAGAACAATGAGAGAAAAATAATTAGTTTTTTTTAGTCCAAAAGCTAGTGAAATACGTAGCCGTTTTAAAAATATATAATTTTTAATGAAATGGCATCAATTTAAAGTAAAACGTGAAATTTCTTTCAAAAATTTCAACATTTAAAGTTACATCGATGAGCGGGATATCAATATTTAAAAAAAAAAAAATTCTAGGTATTTCCCTAGGAAAAGATGGGACGATTAATTTTTAAAAAGATCAAGTTGATTAATTGAGAATTGGCGAAGCTAGAGTGTACACCTATTTTAAAAATTCTGTTCTGAAAAAAAGTGTTAAAAGTTTTTGTGACAGTATACTCGCTGTAGCGTGCTCTACTCCTATAGCTCCAAAGTTCTTTTATGCGTTTAAAAATTAAGACATAAAAGTGTAACACCACTTTGAAATGCTCAAAATATCGAAATTTTTTCTTTAATTGCTCTTTATACACACGAAAATAACGTTTTATTAGTTAGAAATTTAAATCGAAAGTGGAAGGGCAATTGCACTTCCACTTTCGATTTCAATTTAATTAACATTTAATTAATTGATTTCAGTGGTTTATGTTAAGAAAGCCAAGTATTATAATATATTGTATGGGTTAACATGAAGAAACATTACTTGTTGCACTTCATAGTAACATGCTTCATAATTGAATTTTCATTAAAACGGCTTCAATATTATTTGATTTTCTTAAGCCATGTTCCCTAAAAATGCACTATTGCACTTGCTGATACATTAGCATTTTTGCAATTAGCGTCTTGATAGTTCTAAAGTTTCAAGAGCATTTTCATCCAACATAAGCTGGGAACATTTACAAGAATTGCAATCAAGAACTTCTTTATTAAGATATTTCTTAGCCATATAAAATAATAATGTCTCTTAATGAGTAAATTTCTGTAAATTTTCCTGAGCATTCAAATTTGTTTGAGAACACAGAATAGAGCTTATGCCAGAAACATAATATGCCATTTTCTCATTTCTCATATCGGGACATTGAAACAGATACATATGAATGAGAGAAGTATCAATGAGAATTCACTGCAGTATTAAAATTTAAATTGATGTAGATCAATTCATAAAAAGATATTGTAAAAATATGATATCAATTTATTCGAGTATTTTTTTTAAATTATTCAGTTGATTAAATTATTTAACATCAACAGGTAAAATTATTAACGGTTTTTATCACGCAGACTACTATTCTCCACTCTATTTCTCTCTTAATTAGTATTATTTGAAACTAGTAAATCTACAGATTAGAGGTCTCAACGTCAGTTCTACAAATTAAGTTTATTAATCTCACTATTTTTTAATATAATCTGCATAATATTTAATATCCCACAGTCTGATTTTTTAAAGTTATATGTACATTTGTAAACATATAAGATTTATCGAAGCTTCCGGAAAATTTGGAAGAAGTACATTAAACACAATTTTATGCAATGATATGATAAACTACTTATTCTTACATTTATTAAGAATAAGAATACACTTCTTTAGGGGACAGAACCCCCTGACCCCTCTTGTCACTTTAATTTTATGTTCTTAATTTCCTGTAATTGTGCTATTTTATTATTCCAGTATATGCCTGAATGCATTTATTATTGTAATTTCATTAGATTAACCTTCTCCTTGTCTAGGAGATTTTATCCTATCCATAAAATAATACTTATTTTTCAACCACAAAACATCATCCTATGTTGCTGAAATTGAATAAAATTTTGTATAATAAATATACAAATGTAAATTCCTCTTATGACACTTATATTCAATTTAGACATTCAACGTTTTTTGTAATTTTTGTTTGGTAAACTGATTTGGTCATCTTTCTTTAGTAGTAAAATAAATCATTTATTTCATTAGAAAAATCCTATTAAAAATTAAAATCATCCGAAAATTAGCTACTTTGTTAATAAAATTTTGCATCAAATTAATGCGATTTACTTGACTTTTCTTTGTTTTTTTTTTTACATATTCTTTGAAATACAGTTGCTAGGCAACCATTTAATGAAAGAGAGAGAAAAAAAGAAATGTATTGGAAATTTTTGCAAAAATTGAGAAATTAAAAGGCTTTATATTTCTCAAATTGTTGCGTAAAATTTCCCAATAATTTGTACGATTAATTTCGAAATTCTAATAAATATATTGGAAAATTTTCATAGCGAGCGGATTAATTTAAAATCTCCATTTCGGAAATTTAGCATCCATAATTTAACATTTAAATCAATGATCAAAATGTGCCATTTCCCTTTCGATGAATGTTAAAATTTAACAAGTTGGAAATTGTACATCAAACGTGACAAATGAGGTGCGTTCGTACTACAACTAGTTCCAGTGAAATGAATTATATCGTCTGTTATTATGATATGATTAATTTTCGTAATAAAATAAGTACATTATAAGTTGGCAATATTTTATCTTTTGTTGACATTTACTGAAAATTCCAATGGTAAACTTAAGCTTAGCTCTGAAAATTTCAGAACTTGAAATCCATATTTAGACTCTTTTTCCAATTAATATCTCTTTCTCCGGGAACATCTATCTAAAAAACTGTCGGTAGATTATAGGATTGCTATAATTAAACAAATTTAGTATACAAATTCGGTTTTTAAATTCAGTAATACGGAAATAATATGCCTCCATCTTAAATAGGACGTAACCACCATGGCAAATTAGAATCATTACCTATCATGGGATATCATTGAATTAATTACGTATGATAGGATTTAAAAGAATGAAGAATGTTGCTATAACTTAGTCATAGAGGTTATAAAATGTCATATACGTCATATGTGACTATAACGTCATACATGTCAGATAACTTGGCGATACATCTCGGTCGCTTGACGATCAATCGTCGGAAGCTGCTATAACAAGGAAGTACCGATTTAAAAAAAATCCAATTAGTTAATAAATATTTTATTAATATCTTTTTAAGTTTTGATTCGATTTTCATAAAATTTGAAATGGCTCGACAAAATTCTGCAACGATTATATATGTTAAATTTGCAACCATTCGGTTGGATAGTTTTTGCGCTGTTATATGCGAATAGACGGACGGACGGACGGACGGACGGCCCAGACGATGACTGTAGGCTGTAGGTGCTACGTATTTATATAATTACGAACGCACCTAAAAATGGTTTGATTTCCCATTGAAAAGCATTATGACTTAAAAGAAAATGTTCTATATTTTTCGAACGCGAATGAACCAAATTTAATCAAAAACTATACAGCTAATTCCGGGTATCTCGCCATCATATCTACCTAATTACAGACTTAAAGGATGCTTTTATCGCGAGACATACATACAGACAAACAGACAGACAACAAAAAATTTTCAGATCTCAACAGTAAACCTTAAAGCTCAATTATTGTCCTCGATTTCTATCCTACTCACTGATAACACTTTTTTAGGTGCGTTCGTAATGATATAAATACGTAGCACCTATAGTCGTCGTCTGGTCCGTCCGTCTGTTCGCATATAACAGCGCAAAAACTATCCAACCGAATGGTTTCAAATTTAACATAGATAATCGTTGCAGAATTTTGTAGAGCCATTTCAAATTTTATGAAAATCGAATCAAAACTTAAAACGATATCAATAAAAGTTTTCTTTATTCTATTAAATTCTATCATACGTAATCTGTATAATAAAAGTGCAAGTCATGTGACTGAGGTACAGCGCCTAGAATACATAGTGTGGAAACCGGCTATCCAAGTAATGCTTTAAAAAGTGCTAAAAAGTTGTAGCCTATAAATGTGCAACGGTGCTCCTACTGTTCTTGTATCGAGTATTGCAACCAGAGACAAAAGAATGCATATCACGTTTTTTAGCCACGCTTTCATAATTTTAAAAAATCTTATAAAAATCACAATAAGTCAGATGAAAAATGAATATAATTTAAGTATTTAAAATACTTACTACCAGCCGAAACATTCTAATACAATGTTTACGTTGAGAAGAGCTAGCAGATGGCGCTGCGATCCCATCGTTATCTTTTCAGCAACGTTGTACATTTATTGGATTCAATTTTTTAGTACTATTTTGTAGCAGATTTCCACACTATGTATTCTAGGCGCTGTAATTGAGGAATACAAATACGTGCTAATCACATCTTTTTCCATATGCCAAGCGGCCATTTTTATTCAAAATTATTTTTTCGAATAAAATTGCATAAAAGTTACATTTTTAGAAAGAGTGTTAAAAAAATTGTTTTCTTGAGAGATGAGTTACATTAAAAAATGTATAGATTCTGAGATAACTTCAGTGAAAATTAGGTTAACAGCCGAATATCTCAATCTATTAAAGTAAATAAACAAAAGATTTATTCACCATGAGTCATAGAAATATTAATCATGGAGGTAATCATTCGTAAAGCAAGATCTCCATGGTGAATTTTGCAGCAGTGTCTGCTGTAGAAAAAAAAATTCGCATGTGTAAACATGGCATACGTAATAAGAAAAGAAAAGGCATCCTCATTTCGTTCATAGCAGACGACATAATTTATATCACTGAAATAATAACGATAATTTTTTACATTGTAAAGCTAGTTACAGCACGAAACGAACGCACCTCATTTGTCACGTTTAACGTACAATTTCCAACTTGTTCTTTTTTAATGCTGTTTACTACACATGATATTTATTAATGCATTTACTTTTCCAGGAGCTGAACAAGAGCGAAGTGACAGGTAAATTTAAAATTATCATATTTTATAACTTAATAAAATTTAATAACTAAAATTACAAAGGAGTAATTTTGTTGTTTTGTTTTGTTTTCAGTATGCTGCAAGACGAATCTGGAGCCAATATCGGAAACATCCCCGCTTCTAATTCCCTCAATCCAAAACTTCCTGGCAATTTAGTTGGAAAATAATTCATGTTACGCAATATATTATGAATATACATATGTGTTATTACAAACATCAGTAAAAAGTGTAAAACAAATAATTGCAACAAAGTACATTTGATTATTATTATTATTACTTCAGTTTTTTTTCTTTTTAATATCTTGAAAAAAAAAATATTGTACAAGTAAAAATTTATTAGTAATAAAAAAAAAAAATACCCAACTGCAAAAAATGACACGACATTACATCAATTACTTCAAATTGAACGGAAACAAAACCACAAAGATTTAATTTTTATAATATAATCAAAGTGTATTTTAGTATTTAGAGTCATACGACTTCACGTTTCATAAACTTCATTGGCTGGGTTTGAACCCAGAAAGCGCTGCTTGGAAGATCTTTATATTTAATAACCTCAGAAACCAATATTTTTTCGAGATTTAAAAAGGCATTTATAAAAACAAAGTTTCTTTTGCTGCTACTGGTTTTCGGAAATCTTTCAGCTCGAAATATTGTTTTTTTCGGATGCTCTCCATTCTCAACTAAACATTTTCATGTTCAAGAGACACATTTTAACGACAAAGATGATAAATTAACAGCATTAACATTAACTTTGACATTAATATTATATGTTGTTACTCTTGGATGTTAAATTCAATTATGCGGCTGAAAAAGTTGAAGTGAGAATTAATAGCATCCTAATAACCGACATTTGAGAAAACTGATTAATACACTATAACAACTACTCGAAAACGTTTCCGAAAACCAATGGCCGCAAAAAAAAAAAAAAATTGTTTTTATAAATGATTTTTTAAATTTCGAAAATATATTGGTTTCTGAAATTTACTATGATAAAGATCTTTTTCGGAATCATGGGGTAACTCGGAAGAGGTTACTGTATACTTCCGTCCGTGGTTATATTATATTTTCGTAGATTAAAAAAACATATGTCTTCTTTTTTTTTTTTTTTTTTTTTTTTTTTTTTTACAGTGTATGACAAATTGAATTTATTATGAATTTAGGTATACATTAATTAACGTGTCAGTGTATTTAAAAAAAGTGTTGCATAAAAAAAAAATTGTAAAAATCAGTGTCTCTAGTATGTAGACAAAAAACACTCATTGCAACTTGATAGCGTTAAAGGCATCTTTATTAGAAGAAAAGGCTTTTTAGCAACTATTTATTTAATATCGCGCTAGACTAAGTTGATTAAAAACTCATTAAGCAATGATAGTCATGCACAAATGAGAAGCATTAACGTTTAATTATATCATTTTTTATTTAACTTTTTTAGCATACAAAATTGCTGATAATTACGAAAAAAAAAAACCAATATACGAATAGTAGTTTATGAGCAGTAAATTCTAACGGTGCGACAGCTTAAAACTTTAGGAATTCGCATTTATTCCGCTTTATTTACCTTACAATATATCAAACATATTACATCTAATCAAATTTCTTTCAAATAAATTGAAAATATGGCAGTCATCAAACAACAATACAGTTTCATTATATATTTAACATTGTTTCAAATTGCACACTCCATATCGTTTCTAATAAATATCTAATGAGAAGAAATTTGTTGAACTTCAAAATGAACCATTAATTATGGTTGCAATCAAGACTTTGACAAATTAAAATGCTTCAAGTAGCTAAGGAAAAATAAAAAGTTTAAATCTATTCATTTTCCGAATTAAAAGTGAATGTGTTAATTTATAACATGTGAAACTAATTAAGTGAATTACTTCGAATGAGAATACATTCATTTCAAAACTCAAATGTAATTTGTTTAAAAATCTTCTCGGAATAAGTTTTCACGCTTTAACGCATTGATTAGTTGATTACGAATGATTACTCCATTAGTGCAGGCAATATTATATTGTTGCAATTTCTTTTCAGCAGTTACCGTGTTGAACATTTTTGTAGCAAGGATTTCAATTGTATTCATATTTTACATTAAGGTCCCTATGGACTTTGAAATGAGAAAATATCAACCAGAATAAGATTTTTTGTTTCTGTATTATTAGGTGCGTTCGTAATTATATAAATGCATGGTACCTATTAGTCGTCATCCGGTTCGTCCGTCCGCATATAACAATGCAAAAACTACCCACCCGAATGGTTTGAAATTTAATATATATAATCGTTGCAGAATTTTGTCGAGTCATTTCAAATTTTATGAAAATCGAATGAAAACTTAAAAAGGTATTAATAAAAATATTTATTAAGTAATTTGAATTTTTTAAAAATCTGTACTTCCTTGTTATAGCAGTTTCCAACGATTAATCGTCAAGATGTATCGCCAAGTTATCTGACATGTATGACGTTAAAGTCATATATGGCAATTTAAAATATCTAAGACCAAGTTATAGTCACATTCTTCATTCTTTTAAATCCTATCATACGTAATTAATTCAATGATATCCCATGATAGGTAATGATTCTAGTTTGCCATGGTGATTACGTCCTATTTAAGATGGAGTCGTATTATTTACTGAATTTAAAAACCGAATTTGTATACTAAAATTGTTTAATTATAGCAATCCTATAATCTACCAACAGTTTTTTGGATAGATGTTTCCGGAGAAATAGATATTAAATGGAAAAATAGTCTAAATATGGATTTCAAGTTCTGAAATTTTCAAAGCTGGAATTTTCAGTAAATGTCAACAACAGATAAAATGTTGCCAATTTAAAATTTGCTTATTTTATTACGGAAATTAATCATATCATAATAACAGACGATATAATTAATTTCACTGCCCTGTACGAGGATGGTTCGAAAGGTTCTCGGCTTGACAAAGAAAATACAAGATTTTTGGCAATATTTTATTTTATTCTTCAACTTGCAACACATTTCAGAAGACTCTTGAGAAATGATCATTTTTTGGCGTTTTTGGTTGACGTTCAGGAAACGCGGCACGCATTGAGCGGAAAGCTTTTTCATAACCAAAACATCGTGTAAAATGTGGTGGACACGGTTTATCGAGATGTTTGCGATGTCAGCAAGTTCGCGTATCTTCAATCGGCGATCATTCAATACGACATTGTGAATTTTTGAGAAGATTTCGTCGGTCGTAGCGGTTTTTGGCCGTCCTGAGGGTTCATCATCATGAATTGATTTCCTTCCATGTTTAAATTCAGCAGACCACTTTTTTTATCGTCGAATATGAAATACAAGAATCTTTTAAGCTGGAATGTAACTCATTTTGTATGTCCGTGGGGGTTAAATCTTTTTTTTAACAAAGTACTTTATGACAGCTCGATCTTCAGTTTTTTTCATTTTTAGAAAATGTCAAAACTTGTTTACTTTACTTTATCGCCCAGCAATAACCAATGAACTCACGCTTCTGAAACTCGACAGTATGTCATCTAAAGGATCATACTTTTCAAACATCATTGTCATTTGGTCATACTTGTTCCATCTCTGTGTCATGCCGAAAACTTATCAAACTACCCTCGTATGTCTAACGGAAGCTCTTGATACACACTAGAGATGATATGTGTTCAGTCCGAGCACGAAAAGGGATCGGACTTGATTTTTATACCATTTTGTGGGTTCGGGATTTCTTTTTATTTATTCACAAATTGAAAAACAAAATATTGCTATCTGAGAAATAAGTATGTAAAATTTCTTAGTGTTTTATAATCATTTAAAAATCGGTTTGAAAGAGAACTTAATTGTTATTCATGGAATATAAGGAGAAATATTCTATCTGATTCTGAAGCGTTAGTACGAAAAAGATAAAGAAGCCGTGGGATACCCATTGTCTATCCTCGCTTTCTATTTGAAATCACATTATAGAATTACTGGAAAACAAACTTCATATCATTCTGTCATAGTTTTAAAATTATATTTAAAAAGAATAACTATTGTGATTTTTCTAAATTTTTGCCAGTGGTTGGATGTAAATAACAAATTTGTTATTTCATACAGATTTTCAGGTACAAGAAAACCAAGAAACGTTGTTCTGAGGCAGTCTTTAAGATTACTACTTATTTCTACGTAAGAAAAGATTTTTAAATGAGAAAAAAAAAATTGAAACAATTTTTAAATGTTATTAACAATTTTCTACTGCGTACTTTCGGCATCGGGCTCGGACTTCAAATCGTATGGACTCGGGCTCCGAGAAAAAGAGCCCGAACTCATCTCTAATGCATCTCATAACAAGTCTGTGCACCCGTTTTCGAATATTGATTTATTAAGGATCTCAAATTAGGAATAAAGTCAATTAACATGTGAATTTTTACTAAAAATTCTGTTTCATTGTAATTAACTGTCTATCGGATTACGAAATTGAGGCACAATTTTTTACAAAATAATATCCTTTTGAATAATAAAATGAAAGAATGGAAACGGAAATTGGAATGAATGGAGTATTTTAATTAAAAAAAATTAATAGCTTTAATTTTTTTTTTTTTTTTTTTTTTTTTAGTGAACTGAATTTTTAAAATATTTATTAAATTCGTCGTACAGAACACTTATTTGAAGATTTTTTTGTTGAAACAACTTGAATAATGAAAAATATTTTTAAAAGTCTACCATCCTTTTTAGATTTTATTTAAATTTTATTTAAACTAGCAAGGTTGTCACACGAGACTTTTTTTTTTTTAATATTCTATTCGTACCACTATTTAAAAAAGGTTATATATTTTGTGGTAGATTTCTTTTGCAGTTGTTGCAGAAGGATTACAATTTTAAAAAAGTAGTACCAACCCATTGAAATAGAATACAAAAAGAAGTCGCCCTTGGCAACTCTGAACTATAATTTTTTTCGGGCTAAGAAAATTTGAGAGTTAATTAAATAAAAATAGTATTAATATTCGCATATTTTTGAAACATCGTTTGTGAACAAAGCGTCGGTTTTTTAATTTGACGTGAATGACAGGGTTTACTCAAGCGCAATATTTTATCTTTCTGAATCTATTTATACAGGGTGTCGCAAAATTATTTGAAAGCATAGTTTTAACCCCTAGGCGTGAAACGCTAGACGGCGCTGTCATATCATAACAAAAACGAAAATCACGCATCAGGCATAGATTATGAAAAACTTTCCAACAAAAACAGAATATTGTTTTTTGTTTTTTTAATATATATAATGGAAAAATCATGCATCAGGTATAGATTATGAAAAACTTTCCAACAAAAACAGAATATTGTTAAGATTTTTTTTTTTTTAATATATATAATGGAATGAGATATCTAAATAAACATAAAAAAAATACATAAAGCAGTAACAAAAACATTTTCTGCCATTGCTGTTCATATCCGGTAAGGTGTGCGACTTCTTTTGTGCTGCCGTGTATATGAGCTATAGAATTTATATACATTGGGTATGTATTAATCCCGCGTGTATTATATATCATATGCTGTCTGAGAAATTCCAATTTTTGAAAAGCTTCTTAGAATTATTTTAACGTTATTTCTTTTTCGGCAAATTCTGCAAATTTCATTTGAAAAAAATTGACGCCATCTTGCAGGAAAAAAAAAAAGAAAGATCACCCATTTCGTGCTTTGCGTATTAATCGAAATTCTGCTCGCTCTAATCGATGGAGAATCTAAAAAAAGTTAACCGCACTAACCAAGCGATAGCTGTAGTTGGAATACAAGAATGCGGTTTGGAACTGAATTGCTTCTCACGAAAGCATATTAAAAACAGTAAGTTCCAGAAATTTCCCATAGCGGGCGCTATATCTTCAAATTTAAAACAATCATAAAAAAACTCAAGATAAGCAGTTACAAATTATTACTTTAGTACAGTTACGGTGATGCTCATATATTGTTAGGTTAATTTATTTAAATATTAATATCTTTCTAAATTTCTAAATTTAAGTATTGTAAGCTAAATTATTTTCTAGATTAATTATTCGTTTGTTCAAATTAAATCCTTTATTCCAATGTTTTGTCTGGTAACTTTAATCTAATTTTATCCTCGCTAAAACTTTATTTAATAGGTACATTACAATTACAGTGTGTGTATGCAATCTGAGCTGTGGTTTTTACAGCTGCATTTTGCTTATACAAATGTCTTTTTTGTCTTGTAAATAATGATTAAAAAAATTCGACGCCATCTTGCAGGAAAAAACAAGTAATATAATTTTTTTTTTAAAGTCAATTCCTACTTTTTAATCATAAATATATAAAATAAACCCGTGCAGCATTAATGTCCCACGTTATCTTTATTGAACATTATTTTATAATCATCGTTGCGGTATTTTATTCCTGTGGCATCACTAATTTGAGATAAAACTTTCATTTCATTTATGAAAACAATGGGAGGAATTTTTTTCTCCCATTTAAAACTAAAATTAATTAATTAAATTAAATTAATGAATTAATATTTGAAAAAACTGTATTAACATAAAGTGTCATCCACTACAAGTTTAAAAAAATTTATTTGAACTTGAGTGGATGAATAGAAAATATTTTATTAACGATTGAAAATTTGAAAAAGATATATATAGAGAGAGTGTGAGCTAATAGTAGGAATTTTAAATAAAAAAAAATTATTTGAACGAGTGGATGAATAGAAAATATTTTATTAACGATTGAAAATTTGAACAAGATATATATATAGAGAGTGTGAGCTAATAGTAGGAATTTAAGAAGTTGGAAATTGTACGTTAAACATGAAAAATGACGCGCGTTCGTTTCGTGCTATAACTAGTACTAATAATCTAATTTTAATAATTCATACTAATTTTAATAATCAAAAGGCACTCCTATCTAATTTTGACATCTGCTTTTTCCCAACTTAAGTGTTAAGATACACAATAAAGAGGATATGAAAACCACGAATTTGTATTTTTTCAGCTGCATTTGCAAAGGTTTTAGGATTACTGTTTCTTATCACTAATTTTATTAACATGCCAATTCTGGAAGCCCTTGGTGAACTGATCTCTTCAAAATTTAATCTAGTTTTCTCCCTAACCGCTGCGTTTAATTGCGGCGCATTGGCTTAAACCCACATTTCTGTTGGCGTTGGAACTGAAATGAAAATGGGATCACTTTATCGTTGACTGTCAATCGGATAACATTTTAAAATTTCCTAAAAGGGGAGGCCACTTCTTAAATTATCTCGGTTTTTGCAAAATAAAACTAGTTGTTGGGGGCCTCCGTAATACGGTTCATCATGAATATGCATAATATAAAATATGAAAATAAAACATGTCTAAACTATTTGTAAAATGCATTGCAATTTGAATAAAATCCTGGCTTGATAACGTCATAGACTTTAAACGCTCTATTACTGAATTGCGTAAAAGAAACATCCTCATTAACTCCAAAAATGATAATCATATTAACTAACGGTTTACTGCGTCGGATTAAGTGTCTCATTTCCAATGAAAATATATCTTTGAATTGAAGTTTGAATGAAAGACAGGGTCATGAAAAATCGAAGAGTGTGGAAAATAGGGTTACAAATATCTCGGCAACTCATTATCCGATCGACTTCATTCTTTATGCAAAATTTATGTTTTATATTGTCTTTTATATTCACTCCTTAAAATAAACAATTTCAAAAATTTTTATCTACCTTTTGTCAGAACGAATATTTCGAGAGTACGAAAAAAATAGTTCCAGATAATCGAGGTTACTGAAATTCAATAAGTTTCTTCCCATTATTACATACTAAGTATACATACCAAATTTCAAGTCTTTATTTCAATTTGTTCGGGAGATAGAGCGTTTACACAACACACACACACACACACAGACGGACGGCAAATTTTTTCCCCTAAAAATATGTTTTTCGGAATCTTTAGTGTCTGAAACGTGTAAATTTGTCAAAATTGTTTCTTTTCGAATTTCAAAACGATTACAAGACTTACCCTATACTACGTATGATGGGTAAGTAAGACAAATTTTCCTTGGAGCAATTTGTCTTCACTGTTTCCCATATTAATATTTATACAGGAGGGGAACCTCGTGGTTCTTGTCGAAACAACGCATCTCTATCTACTTTTCACGGACTATACAGCCATCTGCGATAAACTAGCATATCCATCCAGATTCAACCGTAATTTGATTCCATCCCAATAAATTTTACTATTACGGTAAATTGAAAGAAGACATAATTACTAATCGCAGAACTGTCATGTCTTAAGATTTTTAATACCACTATTTTTTTAATAAAAAAAATAGCTTTATTTAAAGCAAAAATTATGTGACTAAATAAGACAAAGTTATCTATAAGAAAAAATTATTTTTCAAAAATGGTAAACTTGGCAGCCCTGTAATCATTTTTTTTTCGTTTTTCTCTATGGCAATTTGGCGAATAAAGTGTACGTGTGTTTTCTTTATTGTTTGAACGACTGTGTAATGTACTACCATATTTTTAATAGAATAAAATTGGGTTTCATATTTGGATGTGATTCAAGCTAAAAAGATTGCTGATGACTGCTTGTTTTTTGGGTCATTTTTTTATGCTTTTTCTCAGCTTTGAAGGTACAAAGCCACTTTTGGGCAATTTTTCGAACTAACTTTTTGTTTAAATCAAACTTTCGATTTTCGTTCAAAATACCACACTCGTACGTCAATTACTTTATTTTATTTTATTAAATATCAAAATGTATCACGAACTTTTGGTTCACCCTGTATGGTTATAGTAGTTCTTAAATAAGCTAAAAACTGTTTATTACAATGTTCAGCCTATTCCATGGAATAAAAAAACGTTTTTTTTTTTTTTTTTTTTTTTTTTTTCCCAAAAGGTTTAGAATGCTAATGAATAACATATATTTGAATTCTTAAATGTTTATTTCGAAATCGGTCTTGATTTGTTTCGTTTCAGAGTTTAAACTCAATGCACTTAATTTTCTTTCAAATAGAAAATGCAAATGAGCCGTGACTTACTTTTGGCTGTACGAAATCAGAAAACAAAGGGAAAATCTTTTAAAATGATTTAAATAGCTTTTAAATAATGATAACAGTTATCCTGTTTTTTTTGTTTTTTTTTAATCTTTTTTATGATTTTGAATACATTATTTTTTTTTTCTAATTTGCATTTATTTTTCTAAGTTTTAAAGAATATAATATATTTTTTGAAACTTGCATAAAAATTTCCATTTTCTTATGTAAAGAACAATGGAATTAAGTTTTTAATGTGTATAAAAATGTAAAGCTAATCTTAATAAAAAACTGGTCTGATGGGCAAATCCCAAAACGTTCTTCTATCTCATACTTGTTAATACTTCTAGAAGCGTTTTTAATTATGCATTTCAGAAACAAACAAGTAGAAAATTGTACATCAAACGTGACAAATGAGGTGAGATCGTACTATAACTAGTTTGATAAATCTTCCGATCTTGGTGCATTAGCTGTTGCACTCTTATACAAAAATGCATGAATACAAAATTTATTTTATGTGCAGATTTTCATAATATAGATATTAATTTTATTTTATGAAATTAAATTTCAATACACTTTTACAAACCCTATGCGCAAATATTCAGTACAAGACAATGTAAGAAAAAAAAAATCATCGTTATTATTTCAGTAAAATGAATTATATCGTCTGTTATTATGACATGATTAAATTCCATAATAAAATAAGTACATTTTAAGTTGGCAACATTTTATCTTTTGTTGATATTTACTGAAAATTCCGATGGGAAACTTAAGCCTAGCTTTGAAAATTTCAGAATTTGAAATCCATATTTAGACACTTTTTCCATTTAATATCTATTTCTCCGGAAACATCTATCCAAAAAACTGTTGGTAGATTATATGATTGCTATAATTAAACGATTTTTGTATACAAATTCGATTTTTAAATTCATTAATACGGAAATAATATGACTCCATCTTAAATAGGACGTAATCACCATGGCAAACTAGAATCATTACCTATTATGGGATATCATTGAATTAATTACGTATGATAGGATTTGATAGAATGAAGAAAACTTTTATGATTCGATTTTCATAAAATTTGAAATGACTAGACAACATTCTGCAACGATTACATATATTAAATTTCAAACCATTTGGTTGGGTAGTTTTTGTGCTGTTATATGCGAACAGACGGACGGACCAGACGACGACTATAGGTGCTACGTATTTATATAATTACGAACTCACCTAAAATTGAGTAGATAACATATCTGTTATTTATTTTTTGATTGCACCACAAGTTTCTTGTCAATAGTATTTTTTAAACTGTGGGTGGTGAGAAATTTCGTAATGAAGTCTAATCAGCTAGTAATAGATAAAAATACAAATTGCAAATTTTTGCTTATTACAAATATGCAAACTGAACCAAAATTGGACAGTTACTTGATTTAATACGATTTGTTTTCAACAAGCTGTTGCCCCAAAAGTCGAACAAAATTCGTTATCACAGCGCCACCTTCAGGCTGACTTTCTCCAAGATTTTATACAAACCTCGGCTTATTACATTCCATATAAAAGCAAAATTTCGTCGAAAATTATTAGTAAATTCTTCACTTAATCTGCAAAAAATCGAGAAAATTGCACAAAAATCGCTATCACAGCGCTTCTTTCCGGGGGAATATCCCCATTTTCAAGTGGGACCTAAGGTCCATATTCAAAAACATATATATTAAGTTTGATTCAATTCTATGTATAAATTCATGCACTTTTCAATGATACAATAATGAAAATGGCCCAAAAATTGTTATCACAGCGCCTTCTTCCGGCAACATATACCCAAATTAAACTGGGACCCTTGCCATAGTCGATAGTATATATATTAAATTTGGTTCAAATCTATGCATAACTTCATACACTTTTCGACGATACAATAATGACAATGGCACAAAAATCGCTATCGCAGCGTCCCCTTCCGGCAGAATATCCCCAAATTAGGAATTTTGCAGATGTAAAGTTTTTAATTCCTAGTGTGAAAATCATTTTAAACAGTTGCAAAACAAACTGCAGTCCATGTAATTTTTTAAGAATACTCAAAAACTACTTGGCGCGGAATAATTTGAATTTTTGGATTCATACATTTGAAACTTCTAGAAATAGATTTCTGTTAATTTTAGGTAGATTTCGTAAGAAATACTACCTATTACATTCGCCCCTAAGTTGGAATTTTTGAAAATTTTTTGCAGATCTACGCCGATCATGACTCCCAGAACCCAAAACCACCCTCAGTTCAAAACGTTATCTATCTATCTATCTATCTATCTATCCATCTATCTATGTCACTTTTTTATGGACACGATAACTCGAATAATTCTTCACAAATCTCTTTCAAACGGATACATAAAATCAAGGGGCATAAAATCTCGGCCAAGTTCGTTAATGGGCAAAATCTAACTAAGAGGGGGGGGGGGGGGTGGCTTTTTGTGAAAACAGAAAAAAACCCATAACGTCTTAATTATGATATGTATCGAATCCGTTTAAAGTTATTATTACTTCTAGGAAAAGGGCCGAAAATTTATGTATAACAGATTTTTTATATCATTAAAAATGTTTCCAAGGGGGGGGGGGGGGGTTAGAAGAAAAAAATAATTCATAACTTCGTCAATTTACAAGATATAAAATCCGCTTATTATAAATCCTCTTACTATTATCTAAAACTTTTATATTGACAAGTTTTTTATAAGACCAACCCTTATACCAAAAACAAATTAAAAACAAAAAAATCCCTGCCGGCTCCGCCTGCGAACAAGTTAGATATTAGAAGTGGGCGGTCCTTTATGGAACCCAGCTGCGGCATAATGGCAAAAAGGTCATTTCTTCCGCAATTTCCAAAAAACAGGCGCCCCACGGTCTGCGTCTTCGAAATCTACCTGTGCCTGTAGGCCGAGCCGTCAGGGATTTTTTTTATAGGCTATAATACATATATTTTTTTCGAATATCAATTTCGTTCTTTCTTTATTCCGTTGTATCATTTAAAAATAAGGGTTTACTGCTCCCTTTATTCATTGGATTTGCCTATCTTTTATTACATTTTCTTCAATACGAAAAATGCTAACATAATTGAATTTATTTATAAGGTTTTTAAGTAATAATAATACATTTTTTTAAAAACTAATGATTTATTGCATTGTTTATTCATTGGATTTGCCTACCTTTTATTGCATTTCTTACGAAAAATACTAAAACAACGATAAAAATTAGAAAAATACCAATTTTTCCCCCTCAAACTCTGAAATATTTAATTCATTTCTAAAATTACAAAACAAAAGCAAAACATTTTTAATCAATTAAAATTTCTTTAAAGCAATGTTAACAATTTAAAACAGAAGAAAAGATACCTCGTAACTTTTTAATATGTAATATTTTTTGAAAAATTACATTTATTTATTAAGCTCAAAGGATATGATATATATATATATATTAAATTTACATAAAAAGTATGTTTATTTTTATTTAAAAAAACAATAGAATTCAATTTTTAATGTGCCTAAATATGAAGATAATTTTAACAAACAGTATAAGAAAATGAAAATAACATTTATAAATTTTTGCTTTATGGAAAAACCATCTGGTACAAATTTACATCTGAATACATATGCTTGATTAAACAGTCGATAGCTGTAATATATGTAAAAAAATCTAATCCTTTTTTAAAACTTGCGTGGTCATCAATATTCTGATGTTTGAAATTTGTTTTAAGGGAAAAAAATCTTTCTTTAAAACTGAGGATTTATTACTCTTTTATTCATGGATGTCCTCGTCTTTTATTATCTTTTCCTGTTTTTAAAAAAGTTAAACCAACTGGAAAAATTTGAAAATAACAAAAAAGTTTTCTTCTTAAGTCCGAAAAAATTAATTAATTCACGAACTTACCAGTTCTTGCCTTAAAAATCCGAACTTCTTTTCTTTAAGCATTATTACTTTAGTTGAAATTATTTTTTGATAACTTTAAGAGCTTTCAACAGAGTCATTTGGGTTGACTAAAATTACTTTTCAATTTATACCTTTCTTTTATTCAGTTTTAAGGTACAAAAATGAACCATTTCTTTTTTGTTTTTGTGTTTTTAACTTGTTAAAAAAAAAAAAGGCAACGGGAATTCTCGCTTGAACTAACATATGTCGGTTGCTCGCGTGTAAGAAAACTAGAGTTCGACAAATTTGTAATTGCAATTATCTGCAATGTACAAGGGAAAGTCATTAAGTAAGTCACAAAAGATAATTAAATAATAACTTACAATGATATTCGCTTCAAACCTTTTTTAATTTCTCAACATATTTTCCACCAGTATTTATGCACTTATGTCACCGTTTTACCAGTGCCCCAACACCAGCTGCATAACATTCTTTGGGTTGCTGTCTCAGCCACATTAGGACTTCAAGTTGAACATTTTCATCATCTGTGAACATCATCTTGCTTCCAAGATGGTTTTTTAGTGGACTAAACAGATGAAAATCGCTTGGGGCTAAGTCGAAGCTGTATGTTGGATGTTGAAGAAGTTGCAAGATGATGTTCACAGATGATGAAAGATTCAACTTGAAGTACTAATGTGGATGAGACAGCAACCGAAAGAATGTTATGCAGCTGGTGTTGGGGCACTGATAAAACGGTGATATAAGTTCATAAATATTGGTAGAGAATATGTTGAGAAATAAAAATAGTTTTGAAGTAAATATCATTGTTAGTTATTATTTAATTATCTTTTGTGACCTACTTAATGACTTTCCCTCGTAATTACAATTTAATTGTATATAATTAATCATAGTTACAGTAACATGCCGTAAAAA
The DNA here is from genome assembly GCA_963931845.1 of Maratus michaelseni. NCBI lineage: Eukaryota > Metazoa > Arthropoda > Arachnida > Araneae > Salticidae > Maratus > Maratus michaelseni. Next base: position 186,698,043 of record OZ007588.1, on the reverse strand, counting down.
ATTCTTGCAGCACTGCAGTCGGAACTGCCCTCCATTTCATTATTTGACGAAATTTCACTGCTTGAATGTGTGTAATTATAATCAATTACATACAATTAAATTGTAATTACATTGCAGATAATTGCAATTACAAATTTACCCAACTCTGAAGAATGCTAACTGATCTATTATTTGACTCGTTCTTCAACATCGATCGTTTACTGAAATTAACTCGAAGAAGTCATTGATTCCAAAACGTTTAGCGTTACAACGTCTTTTAAATTTGCAATTAACTCTGTATAACATTTTTGAAATAAAACTTTCAAAAGAGCACACAATTCATCGAAAACTTGAGTGTTTTTATTGTTGTTTTACAGTATTTACTTTTGAATTCGTTATTCTTTTAAGACCGACTTTCAGCTATGGTACGATAAGTTCTCTGAATTTTATACCCATAAGCTAATCTGCCACGCTTCAGTTATGAATCCGTAATTCAGCCTAGTTATGATCAGTGTAGGAATCATACAGATTCAAATGTATTTCCTGTCAGCAATATGCAGGACTTTGTCAGGAAAGTGTTGGTCTTGTGTATTATGACCACTTTTCTGCACTGTGTGGACATTCGAGTATGTAAGAGGGATGCTGCCCCCTCTAAATCTAAAAAAACAAAAAACGATTAGAAAAAGGTATTGCTAGAATGTAAATATAAAAAAGCTATTTGTGATTGTAATTCAAGAGACTGTTTCACAATTACAATTTTATTGTGTGGCAGTTTTGTTTTAAAGGTTTTCTTATATTTCACTAGCAAAACCCGCGGCTTTGCACGCGTGATTGTTGAAATATGCCAAGTTTATTTGCGTGCCTAACTGCCATTAGAAGGAATTTATACCGCTACTGATAATTTAAATATTAGTAATTAAGTTACATTTTGATCAATCCTTATTCTTGTACCGCATTAGATGAATTCAATTTACTGCGAAAATCGTTATTCCAACCCATTTGCAGCAATCGCCTTTCAAAAAAAAGTTGCAATGCAGTCTACTTGGGAACTCTGTGTATTGTACAATGAAAGCATTTTTAATGTAGGTTCATCACTAGTCATTTCCTACAAACAAACAAATGTTTATTTTTTGCAGTGTTACCGTACACTGATTCACCATAAAAAGCACAATAAGTAATAAGTTTGAAAACATTGGTTTAGTATATTCAATCGTTATTATTGTACTCCTAAAGCTAAATATGAAGTACTTCCTTACCTGGTTGGCAATCAGGTTTCTTTAGTACTACCACTTTAATTAATTATAAAAGTGGCTTTTACTTGCGTTTTATCCCATTGTTTTGAAAAGGTGTATCTAATACTGCATGGCAAATAATTAATTTTTCTTCAATTTTCAATTAAAAAAAAAGTGCCTTTAAAGTTATCTCTATGCTGTATTTTAAGTTTCTAGGCTGACAGTTTGAATTAAATCATAGTGGAAATATAGGTCTAGAACGTTTTCATTCCATTTCACTCATATGATTTTTCTTTTCATTTTCTTTGTGAGAATCCGTTTTATCAGAAACCTAAATGTCAAATTAAAAATTTCTAGCCCCAATAGTTTTAGAGTAAATCATTATTACAGAGCATTTCCCAAACATTCCCTCCTTTTAAATTTCGAATATTTTAACAAAGGTTCTTAGTGTGCATTTATATTGTTAAAGTAGCTACCATATCAAATTTTATGTTTTTAGCCAAGTATTTAAAGAAATCAGAATTTTAGAAGGTTTTTTTGCTCGTGCACCCCCTTGCGGACAATTTGTACAGAGATAAAATATAGCCTATTTTTAAGACTGTCATCATTATTATTCTGAGAGAAGATTTCAAATCCGTCCAATAAATCAAAATAATTGTATTTTAGAGCGTTTTCCCCTTATTTCCCCCATTTAAATTTAGAATTTTTCGAAACTGTTCTGAGCTAGCATGCACGTCTTAAAAGTAACTACCATGTCGAATTGCACGTTTTTAGCCTTAATTATACCAAAGAAATCGTAATTTAGAAAATTTTCAGATGATTTTCGATTAATTTCGCACTTTTAAATAATTTTTTTTTTTTTTTTTTTTTTTTTTTAGATCCGCTCTTAGCGAACAATTATATAAGAAAGGCAATAACGATGTCAATTTTCATGTTTTGAGACTCTATATATAAAAAAAAATCATAATTTTAGAATATATGATTTTAGATTTTTCACCCCTTTTTTAAGGCTATTGCACAGAGATAAAAAAAATAGCCTAATTTTAAGCAGAGACTGTCACCAGTATTACTCAGAGAGAATTTTTGAAATAAGTTCAGTAATTTTAATGTAATTGTGATTTTAGGACGTTTTCTGCTCATTTATCTTTTAAATTCCGAATTTTTTAGAAATCATTCTTACCGAGCATTTACATCTTAAAAAACGTCCTCCCAGTCGGTACCGGTAGGAAAAGGTAACTTCCATATCCCTTGTTTTTAAAATTTCAGCTCATTTTACTCAAACACACGAAGCTAAAATTCTTGGAATCCGATTATAGAAGATTCAATCCCAGCTTTCGTCAATACTGAATTTGAATGAGAATTTCTCCAAATAAGTCAGTTAGATCCAAGTTGACTTCATTTATGGCGAATTATTTTTCATCGACAAAAATGGCGATATTTCGTCAGGTATGGTCAAGCTTAGCGACAATTTCACGCTGACGGATATGGCTATGTAATTTTAAACGTATGAGAGTAACAACAATAGTTACATATTGGTTAATAAATACGAGTGCAATCTTATGACAAAATTCAGATTGTTTCAAAATGTCAGTGACGCTAGAATTGCAAACTGCTATATCTCAGCCAATTTTTAAGATAAAGGCGAAACAAAAACTGCTTCGGAATCTTTGTACCAAAGTCAAACACTTAAAGGAAAATATTTTTGAAGTGAAAACTTCTTTAGGCGCGTTGGGCATTTTTTGAGATGGGAAAAACCCATTGAATTCGCGACACTGTTACCGTTACTGTTACCGACACCACCTCTGTATATTTGGCGGCGATTCTGCAATAGCTGGTTCAGGTAAGCAACCATAGATTTGCTTAAATTAATATCTCACTTTGACAGCAAAAGTGATATTAGTCTCTATTTAGCATTATTTGAAAGACAAATTTCTCGAATGAATATAATAAAAGAAAATTGGGTCACACATTTGTTAAGTTTAATTCCGTTAGAAATCGCCAATATTATAGCTAGAGAGCCAGAAACATTGGCGAACAATTACGATTATGTAAAAGATTTACTTCATAAATGCTTCAAAATGACGCCAGAAGAATTTTGGCAGAAATTAATGTCACATAAAAAAGAATCTTCAGCCACTTGGCGCGATTTAGCATTTGAATTAAGAAATCATTTGGAAGAATGGATTAGCGGTCTTAAAGTATCTGATTTTGAATCCTTAAAAGAATTAATAGTAGTAGATCAAATTAAGAAAAGGTTACCTATAGAAATGAAAGACCATTTTATTGATGATCTTCCAAAAATTAAAAATGTAGACGTATTAGTAAGTAAACTAGACGATTATGATGCGGCGAGACGTAATGTTAAAACCATGAATAGAATTTCACACCACTTTGAAGATAGAAAACCCGAAGTAAGCAAAAATGAAAATTCACAATCTTTCTTTCATACCCAATACCAAAACAAAAGAGATAAATCTCAAATTAGGTATTTTAGATAGATGTAACTCTCAAGGCCACATAGCGTCTCAGTGTAATAATAGCAATAACGGTCAAACTAATGAGTTCAATCAAGACTCTACCGAAAACTATCGAAATTATAATCGCCAAAATCACAATCCTAATGCCGATGTACAGGAAAAAGCTAACATTGCTACAATTCGAATCAGAAATAAGTCTAAACCTAATGGAATGGGTAAAATAATTAATATCAAAGGCAAAGAAGCAAATCTATTGTTTGATACAGACAGCAGACAGCTATATTTCTTTATTCAGTTACGAATGTTACGTCATATTGGGTCGCCAAATTTGTCTTCTGTTGATATCTTATTAACTGACATTGGAGGAGAAACTGTAAATCTAATTGGATATTTTGTGTATGAAATACGTGTCGATGGGTTTCTTATATCAACGAAATTTTATGTTTCAAAATCTCTCGCATACGATATTGTAATAGGGCAAGACGTGATCAGCAAACTAAAGTTGGCGATAGATGAAGAGGGAATTAAAATTGTTGGCGAGCGCAATACTTTTCAAGTACGTTGCCTTAAAGTTGTAAATAATTCCGATACAAAATTAAATTATGTTGCCAATTCATACAATGAAGCGAAAGTATCAAAAGGAAATAGTTCACGTGCAGAAAACGAAATGATTGGTATTATGAATAAAAATAATTCAGAAAATTATTTCAAGATAAATTTAGCATGCGCAGTGAAAACAGATAAAATTGACTCAACTCGCGAGACCAAATCAAAGATGAAAATGAAATAACAAAACACGGAAAATATTATAATTTAACGAGCACGAGAAAAAAAAATAGACAGAAGTAATATAAAAAGAAAAAATGAAAATAATAAAATATTTCAATTTATAATACTAGGGGGCTCTGCACCCTGCTCGCTACGCTCACCAACCCCCGTTCTGATTTCACAGCCTCTTAAAACCTGGTAATGTATTCTGTTTTAAAAAGATGATGATGATGATATCACGAACGGCGACTATCTTCTGTAATCAGGTTATAATGCTTTTTCATTTAACTGGTTATAATTCTTTTTCATTTAATTCATCTTTTATATTTTTAATATTCATGTGTAAACACAATTTTTATGACGTAATTTTCTTTATTTCCTGCTTTCAACACGTGATCATTTAGTTATTATTTTAAACTTTCATTATTGTTTTTAATAGTCTCGCGCAAATACATTTTTTATTCGAGATAAAACATAGTCCTTTGCGCTTATTTAGAAATTGGCAACAATATAAAAAAATGACTTTTTCAATAAAAGATTTTTTACTCGATTTTTAAGAATTTTTTGAGTTTTTATTGTCCGACTGTAATAATTTTTTTAATTTCTGAAAGCTTGTTATATTTCGCGTCTGGTGGTATGATTTTCGAATCCGTAGGATGGCTAGAAAAAAAGTTATAGCTCCTCAAAAAAGTCCTTAGTAAAAAAGCGATGAGAATAACCCGGAATATCTACGCAGAATTTGATTGGTCCATTTCGTTTTTGGCTCAGTTCCAGATAACTTTTTACTTTCTTCTATCTATAATAGAAGAAAGTATTGTAATCGAAATTTTTTTCGACTTCCGGTTTTTGACGGATTTACACGTTTTAGAGGTCAGAGATTCCGAAAAACATGTTTTTACAAAATGTCTGTCTGTCCGTCTGTCCGTCCGTCCGTCTGTCCGTCTCTCCGTCTGTGTGGCTTTTAATTGTACCATCTAAAAGTGTATGAAGTTATGCTTCAAATTGAACCACATTTTTTTTTCTAGGTTTTTGGCTATGGTAAGCAGGTTCTATCAGAATTTGGGGATATTTCGACGAAAGGGGGCGCTGTGATCGATATTTTTGTTCCATTTTCACTATTGTACCATCTAAAAGTTTATGAAGTTATGCTTCAAATTGAACCACATTTTTTTTCTAGGTTTTTGGCTAAGGCAAGCAGGTTCTATCAGAATTTGGGAATATTTCGACGAAAGGGGGCGCTGTGATCGATATTTTTGTTCCATTTTCACTATTGTACCATCTAAAAGTGTATGAAGTTATGCTTCAAATTGAACCAAATTTTTTTTCTAGGTTTTTGGCTATGGCAAGCAGGTTCTATCAGAATTTGGGGATACTTCGACGAAAGGGCTTCGCTGTGATAGCCATTTAAAGATTTCAAATTCAAAAAGATGTGCAAATTCAAAAAAATTAGAAATCCTAAAACTTTTTTCGTTAAATGTTCGGCCTTGATCCGGAGAACCTGAGCAATTTTTGTTTTGACTCTATCTTAAAAAATAGCTGAGATATAGCGGTTTGAAATTTTAGGGTGGCTGACATTTTCAAACAAGACGGCGGAATTTCATCCATAAACGGGTTTAATTTCTGAGTTTTAGTTAACATGATTTCGACAAATTTTCTTTCATTGTTCTAACCATTCATCCTATTACATGCTTATCACCAGGGCTTTACAAATTTGAAAAAGTCTGGTAGCTAGGTATAAATTCTAGTCGCCAGTAAAAAAATCCCCCCCCCCCTCCTCGTTATTGATTTTCAAAACGCACAAAAGTTTTTTATGAATTAAGTTATAAAAAATAATATCAAACATAGTTTAGAATTATTAGTTACATAGCTTAGACTAGTATAGTGATAAAACTAAGTTTTCTAAGGGAACTTATCAAAATTATATATCTCTTGGGTAAAAAAAGGGGGGGGGGGAAATGTTGTAAATTCTGAATTAACCGGCATGTTTGGAAAATGCTGATTGCCGAATGTTTCAAATGTCCCAATAATTGAGTTCTACAAAATCTATATCTGATGAGAAGGCATCGATAAAATAGTGAAGTCGTAAAACGATTTTTTGCTTATTTAGCCTATCGAATTCAGTCAAATAATTATGATTTTATTATTTTAAAATTTGCATTTGATGAACTTTCTTAGTTTTGCCAAATTAAAAATAAAAGTATTTTTTTTTTATGTTTGAATATAATTTCAAATTTATTTCTTAATGTTTTGTAACTTTGCAGTATTTATAATGAGACATCTTACAAGACATTTAATTAAACATTGTGACGTTCACGATATAACTTGAGAGCTACTATGTAATATGCAATGCTAAATAGAAAAAAAAAACATTTTCCCGCTCTGATATTACAGAATTTAAACATAAAAAAAGAAAAAATGCCCTAGCCTTCTGAATTGAAGTCAATGATTTTTTTATTTCCATTTACTGCAGATAATAATCCGAACAACGTAATTATAAAATATTCTTGAGTAACAACCCAGTACCAGACACTTTGTTTCCAAGACAGAGTGACGCCGAACCATTGCCCAACGTGTGTGGTGCACACAGACAATAGGCGCCTAACATTTTAAGCGGGAAAGAAATATTTAAAAAATATTTATTTATTTATTTATGAGTTATTCTTGAAATTTTAATTAAGTTTTATAGCTTTACTTCAAATGAATTATTTATCATCACTTATTTGTTATTATTCTTTTAAAATGAATGTGATAGGTTAATCAGCTTTAATTCTGAACACAAAAATCTGATTTGAAACTTACAAAAGCGTAAGACTTTTTTATCATTACAACCAATTTTTATATGCCACATAGGTTGGACTGAAAAAAATTCTTACTGTTTTATTGAAACTCCTCCCACACCCCTCTCCCCACTTTCTTATAACGTGATCTGCTAGCCGAGAACAGCGGAAAAGAGTGTCATTTTATGTGCATGAAATGAGACGGAAGAAAACAGAGAGATAACTGCTTGCTGCCCGCACGATTAGGGGTGATGGAGAGAAAAGTGTGCTCATTTCTTAGTTCAATTTTTGAAAAGAAAGGAAAAAAGAAAAAGAGTCCGATTAAATAATTTAGTCGCCAGGCAAAAAAAGTTGGTCGCCAGTGGCGACCTGGCGACCGCATTTGTCAAGCCCTGCTTATCACTATATATTTATATTCGCCAACATCGAATTCTCGCCAAACTTGGCGACAGTTGGCGGAATATCGCCAAATTTGGCGACCAAAATAAGTTGCCATAAATGAAGCCAACTTGGCTGTAGAGGACTAATTTGGCGATATCCTCATTCAAATTCAATGTTGACGAAAACTGGGATTGAATCTTCTTTATTCATGTTCCACGCATTTTACCTTCGTGTTTTCCAGTAAAATTAGCTAAAATCGTAAAACCAAGGAGTAGGGAGGCTAGCTGTTCCTGTCGGTTCAGGCCAGAAGGACTTTTCGTAGTTTAGTATACATCGGTTGTTCGCATCCCTGTAACCCGACGATTCGCAAGCAGCTGACGTACAACAGAATGACGAAAAATATTGATTTTATTGGCGATGTGATAGCGAATTTTGAAGTATTAACATGACTGAGATAGAAGAAAGTTTTGGGATTGGCACATCCGACTAGTTTTTAATATAGAAGGATAATATTATAATGTACAATAGCGCATTAAATGAAAATTGTAATATAATTTTTGTGGTAGTATTTTATAATAATGAATAATAATAATAATAAAAAAACACTTCATTTAAAAGTATTTCCTGCACAATAAAGCGTTCCCTGACAATTCAAAAAATACACACGTAATTGTTCAAGTTTTCACTTCTGTCGGCACTCCCGGAGTGCCATTGTTTTTTGTTTTTTTTTTAATTTCTAAAGTTTTTTCGCACATCTTTTTAAATTTTAAAAATTCAAAAATTTTTAAGTGGCCGCCATTTTGAAAGAAGTTTGGATGAAGTTGACCAATGAACTCGGCCGAGATCTTGGTATGTCCTATACACGTGCTCAGTCACATTCAAATCGGTTTATAAATACACGAGTTATAGAATAACAAAAATCAGATTGTTTCAAAATCTCAGACACACTAGAATTTCAAACTGCCATATCTCAGCCATATTTTAAGATATAGCCAACACAAAACATGTTCTGGAAAACTTGTATCACGTTCTAACACTTATAACAGAAACAATATTTCAATTTATAATTTTTTTGTTCATCTTTTTGAATTTTTAAAAATTAAATTTTTTTTTAAGTGGCCTCCATTTTGAAACAAGATGGCGGATGAAGCTGGCCAATGGACTTGGTAGAGACCTTGGTATGTCTTGTACACATACTTAGTCACATTCAAATTGGTTAATAAATAAGAGAGTTACAGCATGACAAATGTCACACACACACATATATTATATATACACCAACATTCATGAACGGAGGGTGGTTTTGGGGTCTGAGGGTCATGATCGATGAAAATATACCAAAATTTCCCGGAATTGCTTTCTGCCGGATGGCTGCAGTAGATTTTTACTTTTTGTATTGGAAACTACCTAATAACCATGCCAAATTTCAAGTTACCAGCCCTAACAGTGTCACAGAAATCGCAATTTTAGAATGTTTTTTTCTCCTGCACCCTTTTAAATTTCGAAGTTTCAGAAACTGTTACCTGCGTGCATTAAGTCTAAAAAAAACAGCCATGTCGAAATTCATGTTTCTAACCCTAAAAATATCAAATAGTAAATCATAATTTAGCGTTTTTAGAACGATTTTTACTGATTTCACTCTTTTAAATTTCGAATTTTTTACAAACCGTTCTTAGCGAATATTTGCACCTTAAATGTAATCACCCTGTCAAATTTCACGTTTCTAGCCCCAGTTGTATTATAGGAATCGCAATTTTAGAATGTTTGTTGCACCGTTTTAAATTTCGAATGTTTTAGAAACTGTTCCGTGCGTGCATTTAAGTGTTAAAATTAACACTATTGTCAGATTTCAAGTTTGTTTCTAACCCTAACTCTTCCAAATAGATCGTTATTTAGAATATTTTTAGAAAGTCTTCCGGTGATTTTACCCTTTTAAATTTTGAATTTTTTAGAAGCCGTTCTTAGCAAGCATTTATATCTTAAAAGTAATCGTCATGTTTCTAGCTCTAACAGTTTTACGGAAATCGTAATGTTAGAACTTTTTGCTCCTACACATTTTTTAAATTGTGAATTTTTTAGATACTCTTCTGTGGGAGCATTTACATCTTAAAAGCAACTGCCTTGTCGATTTTCAAATTTCTATCCCTAACAATTTTATATAAATCGTAATTTAGAACGTTTATAGAAACTTATTCGCTCATTTTACCCTTTTCAATTCCGACTTTTTAACACTTTCCAACCTAGCTGAAAAGTGTTTATGACTTCGGTTTGTCTGGCCGTCTGTCCGCTTTTACGTGCTCTAATTCCCGTAAATATGATCGAATTGCCCTGGAATTTTTGTATGTTATTGTAGTTTACTATAGCATGTTCCCTATTTCAACTGAAGTGTGTAGCACTTAAAGTTTTTTTTATAGGGACAGTCAAAGGTATTCCGTTACATTACAGTCATTGGGAAATAATCGTTTCAAGTGCATTTTGATGACGCTACGTCATTTAAAACATAATGAAATTGATATATAACTATGAAGCGCATTGAAACATACTTTTTGTAGAATGTGGGGTGCAAAGCATTTATTATTCATTTACAGGGTCAAACAAAAGAATTCTGTTACACATCGTTCTATGGGAAAAAATCGTTTGCAGTGTAATTTAGTGATATTGAAGTATTTCAAACATAATGAAAATTATGTGCATTACTGAGATGCACTATAAATTGCTCTCTTGTGTGCATTTTGTTTATTTACAGGGACACACAAAAGATATTGGTTACAGTACATGTGCGATATTTACAGTCTATGTGTGATAGGTGCGTTTTCAACTTTGGTTTGCGTTTTTAAAATTAACTACATTTTTTCATAGTACGTGTGTATTTATAAACTCGGTTGATGATATTCAGGGCTACACAAGGGAATTTGCAAGTATTACAGACTATGGGAGTGCATTGCTTAAGGGTAGTTTTTAATTGTGTTTACGCTTTTTACTGCTGAACTGTATTTAGTAGACTTATAGAAGTTTGTGGAATATAAATAAATTCATATACAGGATTCATATTGTATTCATATACTTTTACGCATAGAAAAATATACATTGTCGTTTAAGGTTGGTAATTGCTGCGAGTGAGTTTTAAGTTGCCTTTTAGCTTAATATGTGGTATGTACAAAAGTATTCAAATAGTATACTGGGCTGTACAAAAGATTTCGAGTGCATTTCCATCGATTGGTAAAAATTGCTAAATGTGACTATTCTAACTGAACTAAATTTTATCATGCTATATGTCAGGTTTCTTAGAATCAGCTGCAAGAGTTGAAAGCTATTCTTAAGGGTTTAGCATATTGTATGTATTGTATATGTATCTATTGTGTACTGTTAAAGGTGTCCTTTAGAAAATCTTAATCCGAAGGGTGGCGACTTGGACAGAATGAAAGAAGTATTTCCATGGCAATGTGGTCTTTCAGAGATAAGAAAGCGATTGCACTCTTTTGTTCAGGAAAACAGATCCGTCAAGAGGGAGGAAGGGTTGTCAAGGACCCTTGGAAACAGAGGAGAAACCCCGTAGAAAGGAGTGTGCTCTACAGTTTACGAGAGAGAAAGTTAGTTCTAACGTAGGAAGCGAAGGTGTAAGGTCGTTCAGAGTTGGAGCTCTGAGATCGGAGTGAGTTCAAACGCAGGATTGGAGTGTGTGAGATTAATAGAAATCTCGGTTCTGAGTGAATCAACGTAGTCTAACGGTACACGTAAAGCGTTTCTATAATTATTTTGATTTAATATTAAACCGGATACTTTACCTCCGAGTTTAAGTGTAAATATTGTTAATAAAGTGTTTGTTTAAGTGTAATAGAAAGAGTTAGGTTTTTCTTGAATATACATCACGTATTGTGTCCGATATCACGTATTCATATCGGTGGTGGCAGCATATCAAAAGACCGGATTATATTTCGAAGTTGTGTGGACGGAGAAGTGGAATCCGACAATGGTGGCAGCGGTGGGATTGAATCACCGAAGACCAGTGCCAGTTAGCCGTGTTACTGAGAGTTTGTGCCGGATCGTCTAGCGGAAGTGTTCGTGCCCTATCATTGTAGACTAGTGCCAGATAGCCGTGTTACAGAGAGTTTGTGCCGGATCGCCCAGCGGAAGTGTTTGTGCCCTATCGTCGTAGACAACCAGTGCCAGCTAGCCTATCGTCATTACAGTGAAGTGAATTAGTGGTGGTGTTAGTGTAGTGTTGTGCGTAGTGTTTTTTGTGCATTGTGAAGCAAGGTGCAGTGATTGTGGCCCGAGAGTGCAAGATTTACCCTGTGGAAAAGTGAGCAGAGAATTGCCCAGCGAATAAAGTACGAGGTAAGGTGTTTTGATCATTTTACTCTACTGACATTCTCGAACCTACTGTTTTTTATTGTGTATAATTTATGTTAATTTATGTGCAATATAATAATTGGTCTAAATCAAATGAGATATTAACAACCATTTTACACTATTGTTTTAAGAAAAGGATCTTATATTAATTACTAGAAGTGATTTTCTAATTGTTTTTAAACGGATAGGATTAATGATTAAAATTAATGCATTGTGTTAATAGTTGGAAGGAATAATTGAAATTTCTTAAATTTAAATTATTATTAAAGTAATATTTAAATTAAGTGATATTGTTTGCTTTAAGTTTGAAATATAGATAGTAAATGAGGAAAGGAAATTTGGGTAGAATTTAAATTAAATTGAAATAACCTTCAAGAAAGAACTGAAGGCCCAGAGAAAAAAAAAAGTGCTGTGATTTACTTTTTAATGTGAGAACTAATTTTGAAATTGAAATATTTTATTGAGATTAAATTTAGGAATTTATGTGTATTTCATGCAAATTTTTGTTAGGTGGATATTTTTATGTAGTGATTGGCATCAGTGTTTTATTCAAATTGCAACGTATCAGTATTATTGTGTAAATTGTATTTTATTATTTAATGGTATAAATTTAAAATCTGTATTGCATAATAGTCAAATTGAGATTATTGTTACTTTGTTATTGGAAGCAAATTGTGGGGTATCATTGTTTAAGGAAATTTATTATTGTATTATTACTTATTTGAAATATGTTAAATAGTATAATATGTGGAGGTAACTTATGAGGGTAGGATTTGAGGAAGTATTAATTTGATATTGTGATTAAGTATTGTTGTAGGGTGGTAATAATTATCAGTAGAAGGTATGGCTTTCTTACTAAAAATAAAAAGGGTGGATCTTCAGGCGATATGTGAAGAGTTAGGGATTGAAGTTTCGGAAGATGATACCAGGTTTAAGCTTAAGAAAAAGATAGTGGAGAGCGACGAATATGAAGAGGGGGCTGTTATGGAATTATCTAACACTATTGTTACGGAGCGGTTAGAAAAGGTAGAAAGGGAGGAAAAGTTACAACGAGAAACGTTAGAAAGGGAGGAAAAGTTACAACGAGAAAAGTTAGATAGAGAAGAAAGGTCTGAAAAATTGAGATTGGAACATGAGTTAGAGTTGGAAAGGATAAAGATTCAAAGTTCGGCTAATAATGCTAATGGGACTAGAGAATCTAATCATGAGAGTAGCCTAGAGAAATTGATTAAAAGTGTTAAAACTTTGTCTATCAAAGTTCCAGAAGGGACTGAGGGATGGAATCTGTTTTTTAGCAGTTTAGAACGAGCATTCCAAACAAAAAATGTACCGGAAACCCAGCAGGCCGAAATTTTACTAAATATGCTAGGGGATAAGGCCGATAATTTGCTAATATACACGACTAGAGAACAAATTGAGAGTTATGAGAAGTTAAAGGAATTAGTTCTAAGGGAACATGAGCGACACCGAAGGCGTGTTTGGAAAATTTCAAGAAGGCTAGAAGGAATCAAAATGAAACTCATGTATTATTTGTGTCACGTTTAATAGCAACGTGGGAAAATTACTGTAAGATTAGAGGTGCAGATACGTATGAGAAGGTTAATCAGTTAATTGTCACGGATAAGTTGTTAACTACTCTAGATGAGGAAACCGCGACGCATATTGGATTAACTCAGCACAGTAATTGGTTAGAAGTTTCGAAAATTGCTAAGGAATGTGATAATTTCTTTGATGCTAAACAAAAATCTTATGCGGTAACTTACAAGGGTTATAAAGACAAAGAAAGGTATGTAAATAATGGAAATTCGGGAAGAGAAAAAATGAGGGATTTAGTAGTAATTGGAGACAAAATGGGAATAATGAAGTTAGTCCATTTTTGAGTAGAAAACCGGAATATAAGAAACCTAATGATACGACGCCTATCTGTTTCAAGTGTTCTCAACGAGGCCATGTCCAGCGATTTTGTACAAAAGGAAATAATGAGGGAAGTAATCAAATTAATAACCGACAAGAACCAAGGGCTAGTATCAATAATGTCTCAGTGCGAGGAATTAAAGAATTACCAAGGGGAGCGAGTATGGCAAGAATCGGAGCAAGAGGGAATTGGAGAGCTAAAGTTATTGGAGAGAAGTTAAATAATCTCGAGAAAGTGGAAGTTAGTGTAAATGGAAAGATAACAAAAGGATTGGTGGACTCTGGTTGCCAAATTAGCGTCGTTCATAAAGATTTAGTACCAGCAGAAAAATTAAGAGGGGGTGGGAGCATCTATTTACAAGGGATATTTGGTAAGGCAGTTAAATCGCCGTTAATCCAGTTACCTTTAGCTATTCCAAAACGCGGAGAAACTAATGTAATTCATCAGGATGTACTTTGTGCAATAATTGATAATAGTAAGGAACAGGTAATTTTACATCCTGACGTGGCTAATGAATTGTCAGGGTTAAACAACGAGAAATCATTAAGAGAATCGGTAGAAAGGGAATGTAAGGAAGATAGTAGGAATAAAGTGAAAGAAGGGGAAAGGATTAGAAATGGTAACAATAACCGTTATGTCGTAAAAACGAGATCGGAAAATTTACAAAGTCAGGAGAAGGAAAAAGCCGAGGTAGAGAAAAGTAAGATTAATCAAGTTACGGAAAGTAGTCTAAATGTATTTCAGGAATCCCAAATGAATTGTAAAGATTTAGAGAAAGCTTGGAAATTAGCTGAAAATGATAAAGGGTCTTACTATCTTGTTAATGGGTTATTATATCATAAAGAGAAATTAGTAGATGAAACTGTAGCTCAATTAGTATTACCTAAAGTTAGAAGGGAGGAAATTCTAAAACTAGCGCATACCTCCTTATATGGAGAACATCAGACGGTTAAGAAAATGTTAGAAAGAATCGAGCATTCATTTTATTGGGAAAATATGGCGAAGGAAGCTAAAATATATTGTGAATCATGTGTAGAATGTCGATTAACGAGGGAAATGAATGTGAGTAATAAGAGAAAGAGGAAATATGTCGACCTGCAGTTATAGTTGAGTTAGGGGACGGGAGTAAGAAACTGGTGTATCAAGATGAAATGAGAGCATTTATGGCTAAAAATAAAGTAGTTGATATTGTCTTGGACAGTGACGGGGAGTTTGAAGACTGTAGGAAATATCTGTTGTTAGACCGAGAACAATCGGAAAATAAAGACAGGAAGGGATTTGAGATAAAAGGGTTAACAAATATTCAAGTTGGGGACATAAAATCAATCTTAAGGAAAAATAAGGAATTATTTATGGGTCCTATCGAACTGGTAGAAATGGAGAAAAATCGGATTGGTCGTAAACCGGAGAGGGGTAAGATAAGGCAGAAATTGTACAATGTCTTTATTACGTACAAAGAGGACTTGGACAGGCAAGTGCCTGATTGGTTAGAGGAAGATTTAATTGGGACATCAGAGGCAGAAGTTAGCCATTCAAGCGGGTGCATTGCGGAAAGGGATGTACCAATTAAGTTAACGAGGAAGCACTGGAAGGAAAAAGTTCCGCCTCCAGCAATCTCAGCCTAAGGACTGACATTAAAATGACATAATACTAGTGTAATTTTATTTTTTTGTGTATTTATAATGTATGTACTGTATGTACATCTTGTGTTTATAACAGTGTATTAGCATATTGTGTAGTTTTTTTGTAGTTATCACATTAGTATATGGTTCATTAGAGATGTCAGTAGTTAAATTTTCAGACACCTTGAAATATTTATGTAATTGTAGTGATGAAGAAACCTATCAAGGAACTGTTGAACTCTTCTCAGACATTACATAGTTTGAGGAAAATTAGCCCCTAAAAGGCATATTTTCCGCTAAGGTGGGGGGTGTCAGGTTTCTTAGAATCAGCTGCAAGAGTTGAAAGCTATTCTTAAGGGATTAGCATATTGTATGTATTGTATATGTATCTATTGTGTACCTTTAAAGGCGTCCTTTAGAAAATCTTAATCCGAAGGGTGGCGATTTGGACAGAATGAAAGAAGTATTTCCATGGCAATGTGGTCTTTCAGAGATAAGAAAGCGATTGCACTCTTTTGTTCAGGAAGACAGATCCGTCAAGAGGGAGGAAGGGTTGTCAAGGACCCTTGGAAACAGAGGAGAAACCCCGTAGAAAGGAGTGTGCTCTACAGTTTACGAGAGAGAGAAAGTTAGTTCTAACGTAGGAAGCGAAGGTGTAAGGTCGTTCAGAGTTGGAGCTCTGAGATCGGAGTGAGTTCGAACGCAGGATTGGAGTGTGTGAGATTAATAGAAATCTCGGTTCTGAGTGAATCAACGTAGTCTAACGGTACACGTAAAGCGATTCTATAATTATTTTGATTTAATATTAAACCGGATACTTTACCTCCGAGTTTAAGTGTAAATATTGTTAATAAAGTGTTTGTTTAAGTGTAATAGAAAGAGTTAGGTTTTTCTTGAATATACATCACGTATTGTGTCCGATATCACGTATTCATATCGGTGGTGGCAGCATATCAAAAGACCGGATTATATTTCGAAGTTGTGTGGACGGAGAAGTGGAATCCGACACTATATATTCACATCTATTGATCATATACAGGGCTGCACAAAATAATTTGACTTCTTTTTTGACACTGGAAGGTAATTTCGAAAACTGTATTTTTCAATGCGTTATATGATTTCTAAACTGTTTACTTACATATCTTCTTTCACCTTATTTAACGGTGAAGTTTCGTTACAGCTTTCTGGCTGTGTTGGAAAGTGTTTCATAATCTATGCTTGATGCATGATTTTTCGTTCTTGTTTAGATACTGCTCGTTCTTAGCGAGTATTTACATCTTAAAATATGCCACCATGCTAACTTTTAGTTGTTCCAGTAGTATAATAAAAATCCTATTTTAAAGTGCTTTTTGCTCCTACAGCCTTTTAAATTTCGATTTTTTTAAAGCTGTTCTCTGATTGTCTTAAAAGTTACACCCATGTCAAATTTCCAGTTGCTGCCCATACCAATTCCAAATACATCGTAATTTAGAACGTCTTTAGAACTTTTTCCGCTCATTTCACTCTTTTAGATTTAGATTTTTTTAGTAAACATGTTTAGCGCGCATTTATACCTTATAAGTAACTACCTTGACAAATTTTAAGTTTTACCCAAGGCAGACTAGATCTACAGGCATATTCAATTGAGATTAATGTATGAAGCTTCCCGCCAGAGGACTCTGATACCCTGCCCAAAATTGAAAATTGACTTTGACCGTAACTGAAACAACCTGGGCAAGGTTGAAATGTAAACAAACACCAAAATTACGTCACGTCGCCATGGTTACGTTTACAACTCTTCTAACACTCCAATCAAGATTAGAAATGACAGCGAATTCCAATAACTGTTCATTTTTCGATTATTAAAATAGTATTGCAAGGGAAAATATGGTAAATTGTTGCGTTTATAATTGTAAATCTCAAAGTGATCGTAGCTGCAGTGTTCGAGATAACGGCGAAAAACTATCGTTTCATAAATATCGTTTTCTTTTCTTTTTTTTTAATCGGTTATAAAAAGGAAAAAAGTCGCCAAATTTTAGGGATTTTTTCCTTTAGTGGTAACTTGGCAATTGTATTAAGTTACTGGTTTGGCGCGGACTTGAAAATCGCGCCAATCGAAAAGTCGACAAAGATCGATGCGTGAGTGTAACACATCTGTTCCTTTACGAATAAATGATAACATCTTTATGGGTTAAATTCTTAATATATCGTAGTTTTGCGTAATAATTATTTTCCTGAAGAACAATCTGGTTTAATTATAGGCAAAACCAATATCTATAATTTTTTTTTAAACGTAGTCAGAAAGAAATATTAATACCAAAATATACAATCAATTTTATTATTACTTATTTTAAGAACATTGTAGAATGTTTTGTTTAAAACAGCAAACTATTGCTTTAAATGTATTCGTGTAGCTAGTGTTCTCCGTAACAGTTTGAGGTCTCAGAATTTACATAATGTTCCTGATGATATTTTTTTTTTTTTTTTAGATATTTTTCTTACAGAAAAACAAATGTTTGAAGTGTGTTTTAATTTGTATACTGCACAATAATCTCACACACTACAGATGTCAAGTGGCACATTTTAAAATATTTCGATTTATGATTTTTCATTGAAACAATTACAAATAATTTTTAATACATTGAAGACCCCCTTTTTTTTAAAGCTTATTCAAAAACTACAAGCAAAATAAACATAAATAAAAACTTTAAAAAGGTGACATTGACAACGGTAGAAATAGTGTTAAAGTATCGCATGCAATTATAAACAAATAAGAATCTAGCAAACCTTAAAAATTCACATTTGTTAATGTAGCTATAAAATACAACAATCTTTACAAAAATATGTTTATAAATAGTGTGAAATTGAATGGTATAACTATTTAATTCGTTTATTTGAAAATACGATTAATGTATCTCAAACTTCGATAATGATAGAATAAAAGCCGTTATCTGGGCAGGGTTTAAATGTAAACAAAGACCACGTGGTTCAATGAAATGGTTCAGGGTTTGAAGTTTAATCCGGCTTCACATTTTCGGCGGTTTTTGGCGAAATGATCGGGCCGTATATATATTATAGTAGGCCATGGTTTTACCTCACCAGTAACACAGAAATATCAATTTTAGAATATTTTTTTCTCCTGCACCCTTTTAAATTTCGATTTTTTAAAAACTGTTCTGCATTTACCTTTTAAAAGTAACATCCATTTCAAATTCCAAGTTTCTAAGAGTTCTATATAAATCATAATTTAGAACGTTTATCGCTCATTTCACTCTTTTAAATTACGAATTTTTTAGAAACCGTTCTTGGCGAAGTAACCATTATACCAAATTTCAGGTTTCTAGCTCCGACACTATCACAGAAACTGCAATTTTAGAACGTTTGTTATTCCTCCCGCCCTTTTAAATTTCGAAATTTTAAATTTCAAAACTATTCTGCTTTGCGAGCATTTACGACTTAAAAGTAACAGTCATGTGAAATTTCAACTTCCTATCCCTAACAATTTCATATAAATCGTAATTTGGAATGTTTTTAGAAAGTTTTTCGTTTTTTCACCCTTTTAAATTTTGAATATTTTTGAAACCGTTTTAGCGAGAATTTATATTCTAAAAGTAACTACATTGCCAAATTTCAAATTTCTATCCCCTTCAGTATCACAAAATCGAGAATGTTTAGAACGTTTTTGCTCTTGCATCCCCTTGAAGGTACTAGTACAGACATAAATTATACCCTATGTTGGAGCAAAGACTGTCACCATCAATTTGCCACCATTACTTTTGAAATGGGTTAGGTAGTTCCCTACAACAAACCAAACACACAAACAAACGTTTCTTTTTTTATATATTAGTATAGATTGTGGAATTACATATATTGCTTCAGGAAACTCATACAGTTCTGACGCCTTTAATTTTTGAATACGGACAATAATAGTGATAAAAATTATGTCTTGGTATAGTACTGTGACTATACGCTCTTCGACGAGACCGCTTAGAGCGCTTTCTACCAGTAAAATTAAGAGTTAGTGTGATGATCTGGAAAATCATACGATATACAGAAATGTAATCAATTACAAAATTGTAGAGCATCATCGAATTATTATGAAAATACACTTTGTTTTCACACATGCTAAGAACAGAAAACATAAAATGTTCATTTGTTTGTTCGCGATTTCCAACATTATACGGTAACATGAAACATGTCAGAAATAGGAAAGAACAATAGTTGTCACTAGACTCATTTATTGTCAGTGTTCAATCTGTTCTTTGTCAGCTTCAATACACATCTGTATTGCAGCTGTACATTTTGCAGCAATAACTAAAGTTTTTTTTTATCATTTATGTGCGCAGTGTCTTTTAAAACTAAATCAGTGATGCTTTACAACTTTGTAATTGACTGTTTTACCGTATCTCGTATAGTTTTCGAGATCAGCACGATAACTTCTATTTTTACCACTAGTTAGCGTTGTAAGCAGTCTCATCGAAGACACACATTCATTTTACCTTATTTTTACCTTGTTTCACTTTATAATTTTACTTACCGACGCCATTTTTATCACAACAGCTGTCGACGTTCAAAATTTAAGGAACGGAATTTTCAATCAAGCCCGAAATTTTCTTTCTGTATTATTTTAGTACTCATTTTTTAGAAGATATTGAACCAAGTCTAATTCAAATTGGTTCTCGGGAATTTCTGTCCGAGCGAAATATCTTATTGCACTCGACTACTGATGCATTCAGCAAACGTTAAAAGAGAAATAAAAACTCAAATTTGCAAAGTTGTTCAATTAAAAAGAGATTAATTCCTAGAACCAGTCCCATATCCAAACGCACACACAAAGTAATATCAGTTGCGACCATGTGGCCTTATCGCAACGCCTTGATTAATTTGAATGTCTTCTAAAGTTTTGCATTCAGACTAACAACAAAACAGACTGCTGTTTTAGTCTGGAAAACTTAATTTGTTTTCTGAACTATCGTTTCTTTCATTACTAAATCGAAGTTCATTTCCGTAAGTTTTATTACTTTACTTGAGTTATTTTTTCGCGAGTTTGAACTTTTAAACGAACCTTTTCATACACCAATTTCACTTTCAAACCAATTTGTTTCCATTTGTAGTTTTTAAGATAGAGCATTTCTACTTTTCTATAGCCTTATGCAAAATTTTGTTAATTAATGATCTATCAAATGAAAATTAAAAGGCTGTCATGATTCCTTAGAGAGTAAGTTCAAAATAACACTTTGATGCTAATGAAGAAGGTTTGATGCTTTACAGTGTACTGATTGTTTCTTGATACTCTCACTGAATGAAATTTGTGCAACGAGAACAATTGGGAAGAAATTGAAAATAAATAAAATACGTTTCCGAGCCTATTCTGATGCGTATTTTTAATCAATTCAACTTAACTTGATATTAATTTTATGTTCAATATAAAATGAAAATATCTTGTTCCGGTTGTCAGATTTCAGTTTAGTGCCAAAGTATGGTATCTTATTATGATACAGAATTATTTATACATATTTTTTATTAAAAATTATTATCTTCATAACCTAATTTTTAATATATTAATTAATATTCTGTTCGTCAAACTATCTCTTTATTCTAAAACCTCAAATGTTATTTCCTTTCCTTATATAAAATGCTACCTTTATTAAATGCGGAATGAACTTTAAATCTATTTTTGATTCCAATTGCGGTTATATCAGTAGATGTAATGTAATGTTTTCCAGACGTTCATTTTTACAGCTGCATGTCGCAGATGCGCGTTTGTCTGCTTTCTTTGTCTACAATCCGCATTCTCATGGGGTTGTCCGCATGTGTCCGCTAAAATTCACTAAAATTACGATTTCGCCAAATGTGGTAATCATTTCATTCCTCCCTCTCAAACATTTACATTAATTACCCGCAACGTACAAAGAAATTCTTATATGTCTGCGATCTGTTGGCTCAATGTCCATCGAATGTTGGCGAAACAATCTATTTCCATAAAGACCAGATCACTCCCAGCTCTCAGCCTGCGAACAACGGTTTGATTTGCTCCGATAGCCGAGACCACCCCATTTCTCAACATCTTACGTTCTATATATATCAATAAATAAAATTTCAGCTGAGATGACTTCATTTAATATTTTATGCCTGCCTTTCTCATGGATTTCGAATACTGTGATAATTGTTTTCAACGCATATGTACGAAGTTACGGCTCATAAATTATTCGAATTCATCGCATAAAATAAAAATATTTCAGCATAAAAATATTTCAGCCCAAGATCATCATCACGATCATCACCACACTTATGGTTAATCTTCCATAATCAAGTCCATAGAAAATGACATATTTAGAAAATGTGATTTGGCCCAAGAATATTTTTAAAAAACCTTTAATGGCATTTCACATTCTTAAAGGGTATTGTAGCCATCATGGCAGCCCTTTGTAGTGGACCCATTCACGGAAGATTAATCGAATGTTTTTTTTAAAGAATGGAAATGTTTTCTTTCTTTTCAATTTGGAAATCATTTGTGGTAATTCTGCTACTAGTTATTTTACATCATTGTACACAATTAATGTCTATTGTTGAGATAGATAAAAAAAATCATGCTTGAATATTATTTAAAGAGTCATAAAAGTCACCAAATTGAACTGCAGTTTTCAAACAAGTTTAATTTGTAAGTACATTTTATTCCTATTTGGTAACGTAAATATTAGAATTATGCTATATTTTTAAGTGATATATGGGCTATAAAAGCGAAAGCGATAGCCCAGGTTGTTGCCACCATCGTTATGACATCAGCATACCGTAACTGAGATACATTTCTAATATTAAGAGAACAACACATTTGTAATAGAAACGAAAAAGTCCGCATTGAAAAATTAAGGATTTAAAGAAACTTTTATTTTTAAATACATAAAATCTATAATATTTCAAGCTCTCTGGAAGTAAAGTGAAGGATTTAAGTAGTATAAGAAAAGCATATAACAAACCTATGTTGATACTTTGAAAGCTAATAATTGAAAACTATTAGAATCGGTGACAAAAATGCAACGCTTCTAGAATTTTTATTAGAAAAATAGTAAATTTTGAATCATTATAATGCAAGCGGTTCATTTCTATTGCCAATTTATGCTTAATCATTTATATTGTAAATATATTAGTGCTTATTGGATATTTATGTAGGTGTGGGTGGCCAGCTAGTAACGGAGAGCACATGGTAACAGGCAACCTCAGCAATTTCGCACGCGCGCTCTCAATGACGTATGTCACAAAGAAGAAACGAGTGCGCAAATTAAAGCCTGAGAACAATGCGTGTACTGTAAGTGAGTTGTTACATGCTGTTGAAGAGTGCAGATCTCCAAGCCACTACTGAATAAGATGTAACTTTACAAGTTCAGCTAGTAAGCCGCAAGTAATGTCAATCTTAGTCTTGTGTATAATTATGCTTACTCTGTATCTAAACAAGATTTATATATATTAAACGTCATTATATTTAAAGAAGTCTCTTCGATATAAATCTAGTACTGCCAGTAGTAGTTAACAGGGGGACTCGGCTGGGATAAAATCTTCTAAATTCCCCTAGACAGGACCAACTAATATTACTTTGACGACGCAAGACATGCAATATTTTTTTGGAACAGATGTATTACACTCATGCACCGATCTTTGGCGACTTTTTGGTTGGCGTGATTTTCAAGCCCGCGCCAAAATAATAACTTAATACAATGGCTAAGTTGTCATTAAAGGAAAAAATCCCCTAAATTTGGCGACTTTTTTCATTTTTATAACCGATTAAAAAAAGGAAAAACTGTGCGTGAGTGTATGACATCATAGCCCTTTTTTTTTCCTCTCGGAGAGCGAAACCTTCCTTTTCTTGCAGCGCGCAAAATGAGCCAAGTACGATAAATATAGGTCAAGAATGAAGTGCGTTTTGCTGTTTCGCATATTTTCTTTCTTCTTACAAGTGTCTTTCGCTTCAAAGTGTTTAATTCCAGTGATGCTTCGACTAGTGGAAATATACCGGGTGTCCTAGAATGAACTGACTGATTTTAAAATTCAATAACTTGGAAACGATGGAAGATATTAAAAAAATTTCTACAGGAGAGTAATGTGTGATGTCAGGAGTGAAATGCAGTCAAAGTTCAGGCTTGATTTTCAAGATGAACATTGAACATACATAAAAGAGTGTTTCTTTAAAAAATATTTTTACTTTTCTATTTATTTACAATAATGTGAGAAGCAAATTACTTTTATAAGAGTCGGAAAAGAATTAATTGTAATTGTTAAATACGACTAAAAATTCCTTAAATAAACAAATTAGAATATATGAGTAAAAATAAGTTTACACACTTTTTATTATTTTTAACTAAATGATACTAATTGGTGAACATATTATAGGAAATGACATTGTTTCAACTGGGTGAAAAGGGTCCCTAAGTCGAACCCAAGCCTTCTGGCTTAAATTAGCAACGCTTTGCCTGTTGAGCCACTTTAACCGAAAAACAGCCGACACAATTCACTCAGACAATCTTTTGGCAACAGCATCTGGTCTGTTATCTGAAACAGCTCAGAAGAATATACCGCAGGTAATGAATACGTAGATGCACTATTATATAATAATATAACAATATTTTATCTGAAAGGACAATGGTACATGAAAAAAATTGGACAGAATCCTTTATACATTAAAACAGTCAAATATTCTGATCCTTTAAAAATAAAGTTTAATTTAGATTCTGATTTTTTTTTCGTTTTTTCGTTTTGTCCGCCATGCCCGAAGTCGAACCCAAGCTTTCTGGCTTAAATTAGCAACGCTTTGCCTGTTGAGACACCTTGACCGAAAAACAGCGCACACAATTCACTCAGATAACCTTTTGGTAATAGCGCATCTGGTCTGTTATCTGAAGCAGCTCAACAGAATATACCGCAGATATTACGCATTATGAAACTGCGTTTCCATCATTTTGACACATTATAAATAATTTTTTTAAAGTGTATATATATACGCAATGTTAATGGAGTTTCATCACTTGTGATATATTCTGTTGAGATGCTACTATTATCAGAAGGTTGTCTGAGTAAATTGTGTCGGTCGATTGTCGGTCCAGGTTGCTCAACAGGCTGAGCGTTGTAATTTAAGCCAAAGGTCTTGGATTCGATCCCCCCGAATGGGCTCACTTGGGATTTCAGTTCATAAACTATGTTTACATTTGGAAAAGTATAGAAAATTGCGTTTAAGAAAAGAATAGAAAGTTACGCTTAAAAGAAGACATAAGTTTAAAAGAAGAAAAACATCATATTTATAAATTTAAACTTTATTTAAACGTAATAAATTTAATTTAAAATTTGGAAAGATATATTAAAACAGTTAAATGTTCTGATCCTTTAAATAACAGGTACAATGGTAGATTATGATTTTTTTTGTCGTTTTTTCACACAATTTATATAAAATATTTTTGAATATAATAATTTTTTGTTTAAAAGAACAATGGTACATGAAAAAATTGGATAGAGTCACGGATATATTAAAACAGTCAAATATTATGATACTTTAAATAAAAGGTATAATTTAGATTCTGATTTTTTTTTTTCATTTTTTCACACAATATATAAGTTTTTCTGAATATAATAATTTTGTGTCTGAAAGGACAATGGTACATGACACAATTGGATAGAGTCCTTAAATTAGCTGATGTAAACCTTGACTTTCTTCTTTATGCACCTTCGACACATTGGGCACAAACTACCTATTTGATTTACGCAAGTACTGCAAGCGACTAAGTGGCCACATGGTTCAAAGACGATGTCTCGCTCCTTATGAATGCATATTGCACATTGGGGCAGGTTCGTAGAAGGGGAAAAGGTACATTCAGTTGATTGTGATTTTCTGTCAGCAGTTTGAGAACAGCAGGATTCTGAAAAAAAGAAAAAAAAGCAATTATCAAATCTATTTAAAAATGAAGTTTTGGTACCTTCGTGTTATAACGGCCCCCAAAGAGGAATCGGCAAGCGACTAAGATTTATCGCCAAATAAAACAAACGGGCCGTGCTCGGTCTTATTTCCCTTCACGGAACTCGGGCTGGATTGAGCCTGGTCTCCACTCGTTTCGGGTCGGTCCGGGCCAGGCCTGGCCTAGTGATTACTCTTTACAGGCCGGGTTTGGGCCTTACTTTTTTCCTGAAGGATCAGGCCGTGCCTTAAATTATTTTTTCCGTACAGAGCCGGGACTGGTTTCATTCTTCCTACTCTTCACCCCCCAAAATTTTCAATCCTGGTTTTGACCCGTATGAAAATCATTGTCTCGGCGTGGCCTGGTCCATTCGAAGGTCAGTAAAATAAGACCTGGCACAAAAATCTTTGCAAAAAATGCATACATTTTTAAATCGCCATTATTCTACAATTAAACATTAAAATTTACTATTTTTAAAGAATAGTAGATTTGTACGCTTATTAAAATATAGTGAAACGTGTGAAAAATAAACTGCTTATGACGGAATCCTGTCTTAAACTGAAAAATGTGTTGATCCATGCAAAATGAATATACTAATACATAAGAAAAGAATATATAATACATTTACACCTAAGAAGGCAAATTGTCTATAACTCATTTTTTTCTTCCCTATGTAATTCCGTCTTAGAAGATTTTACTGCATAGCATTTTTCTGATTTTTAACACTTCAGTACAAGGAATATGCATTAACAATATTAATGTTAGCTTAAACAGATACATACAACAAATAGAGATTTATTAAAGAAAATAAATATCGCAGACTGCGGCACTTCTATAAAATGAAGATTATAAACATGAAAAAAAAAAAAAAAAAAAAAAAGCTAAGATAGGAAATTTTTGGTTAGATCTCCTCCTGCGAGGCAAATTTTTAACCAAATTGGCGTAAAAATCAATGTTTTGTAGAAATTCACTCGGGCCGAGATTTTAACTTTTTTCCGGGCCTGGCTCGGGCCAAACTTTTAGCTTTTATACCGGGCCGGGCCGGACTCGGGACGAACTTTTAATTTTTGTATCGAGCCGGTCCGGGCCGTACCCGGGCCGTACCCGGGCCTGTAAATTTCGGCCCCTGATGATCTCTAGTCGATCCCTGCCTTGGACATTTGCCACTCTGTCGGTTTACGCTTAGAAAAATAAGGATAAAAATTCACTGGTTATTGATTAGAGCATATTTGATAACTGCGATTCATTGTTAAAAAATTCTCTTTGAAAATGCATCGAGACCAGCAGAACACAAAATTTGGAGAAATTCAAGCTCCACTCTCTAAAGTTTCAGGCGCTTAGTTAGTGTCAATCCTAAAAATGTAGAAATAACACAAGATATTAATGTAGTTTTTAAGATTAACTAATTAGCTGTTGAACACTCCTATTTATACTCATGCTTTCGCGAGAAATTGATCTTCTTTAATGTAAATTTTAGATATTATTGATAAATCAACTGTTATCGGTCGCAAAAGCAATAAATCGCTATTTTTGGATTTTATGAAATACATGTTTGGCCTTAAGTTTTGCCACCAATTCCATCAATGCCGACTTGTATAATTAGTCACAAATGCCTGTAAAACTATTTTTATTGCAACAATGTGCATATGTGAGAAAGATACATACAGGGTGCGTTAGAAAACACACCTTGAATGACTATAACTCCAGTTTTTATTCACATATAATTAATATTTAAATTGCAAAATAATCTACATAAAACGTATAACTTTCCCCCCTATCGCAGATGTTCAAAATTATTACCGTTACTGCTTATAACAGTGGGCTATTGATTCACAAACTTCAACAAACATTTCATTTGGTATTGTGGAGCATTCTTGCTCAATTGCGGTTCCGGAACATTGTCTATGAACATCCATTTGTTTCAAACTTATCTTTTATCCGATGAATTGTAAGTCGCATAGGTGGATCTGTCTGAAACTCCCTGCAGTATTGTTTTTGTACTTCTGCTACATTTTCCTATTTACAATAGTATTTAAAAAAAAAAATTCTTTTGTCAAAAGTTAATCTTGGTTCACTCATTATTTTCAATTGATTACAGTTTGAAAAGAAAGAAAAATTTTCTCAACAATGTCTTTGTGTGTATGTCACTATTCTCCTATAAAGATACTCTACGGAACGCCAGTGCATTTATCTTGTGGGAAACTAAGACGTATGACACAAATATGAAAAAAAAATGAGTAAATTATCAATGTGTAAGGATACGATATTGAGATCATATATTCTAATACGAGCTAATCTTGTGTGTGTGTGTGTGTGTGTGTGGTTATGCAAATTTTGTCTTAAAAAAGGCTCAAACGATTTTGACGAAATTTTGCTTCCTACCGTTTTGGGGCACCAGAAAACGATTGGGATAGGTCACATGTTCGAGAAAATTCGATTAGTGGGTCATTTTGGGTAATTTTGGGTCATGGTCAAGCTAATTGTATCTAAAAAACGGTTCAAACGATTTTGATGAAATTTTGTATACGACCCTTATCGGGCACGGGAAGACTATTGGGCAGGGTCACATGTTCCAGAACTTTTGATTAGTGGGTCATTTTTGGGTCAACGCGGGTCAAATTAATTTTATCTAAAAAACGGCTCTAACGATTTTGATTAAATTTTGTGTCCTACGAGTTTCGAGCACGATAAAATCATTGGACTAAGTCACATGTCCGAGAAAATTCGATTAGTGTGTCATTTCTGGGTCATTGTGGGTCAAGATCTAAAAAGCGGCTCAATTAACACTAAATTTTGCATACACTCTAAAATTGGAAGGAGTGAGAAGTTGACTCTTTGGAAGAGTGAGAGGCATTTTCACTCTTTTAGGAGTGAATTTTATAAATATGCACTCTTTAAAGAGTGGAACTTTCCACTCTCTAGAAAAGAGTGAAATATCTCACTCCGTTGTCGAGAGTGACTGTTCACTCCGTTGACAAGAGTGAGATATTTCACTCCGTTGAAGAGTGAGGAAAAACAGTTTTTTCCAATAAAATCACAAGATGGCGCCAGCTCACGGATGAGAATCCGAGTAATCTCCGTTATCGAAACGAAACGACTAAAATGAAATCCTTTATATATAGTAGCACGATTTTTAAAAAAACTGAAAAAGGCATTGAAATAATAAATGAATCGATAGAATTATGGACAGGAAATATATTTTATGCTTTACAAATTGCAGGATTTGCCAATGCTAAGAAAAGTGCAGGGAAAATAAATATTTGAAGTAAATTTATGCTTAGCTGCAACACAATTTTGCTTCTATTTTATAAACAGAAATTTAATATCTCTGAATACTAATTATTTTCCTCTTTATTTAAATAACCTATTCTACATATTTTATATCATTTCTAACCTCTTTATGAATATAAACAAAATATAACTATGCAGATTAAATTTTCTGTTATTTTTAGCACGTTTGAAATTAACATAAGAGAAATGAAAAACGTTGCATTTAATCACTGATTTAATAACATTTATTATATAAAAAAAAAAAAAAGAGTATAAATGTGTCGGAAATAATCTTAGGGAAAATTTAACAGCTATAATTTAAGAAAAAAGAAAACGTTTTTTACCCTGACTAAAATTTCCCCTCTAAAAATTAGTTTTGAAAAGTAAATTTGGGGGCCCCTTTGTATTTCAGTGAGTAAACTTCGGCTTCACGGGCCTATTTGCTAAACAGGCCCTGGGCCTCGGACAATCTTAATCGGGCTCTAATTATGAAAACATTATTAGCAAGAAAAAAATGAATGAATAAATAAATAACTGCTTTGTTGTAACGGAATTTTTGTCATAGCGGAAATGTACAGACGGGTGTTCGCACATTTTTTAGACGATTTCGGCGTTGTTGTTTTTAACGTTTAAAATATGAATATTGCTTTCTGAAATAATCTGTATGATAATCTTGTTTCTTGATTCTAATTCTGCATAATGCTTTCGATGGATATCGATGGATGTTTTCGATGTAAGATAAATTTGCGATAGTTATAAATCCTTACTTGAAACTTCGTTTTCCGCCTTGAAATGGGCTCTTTTTTTCCCTGTTTTTTTTTTTTTTTTTCATCTGATATCTTTTTACTATGTATATGTACTGATTTTTGGAATAGCACTTTCCAATCAATTGTTATGTTTATTTCGCACTAAAAAGTTTATATTATGCGCTTTGCAATCATTTTAGACTGTGGAATTAGCATACTTCTGTTCGGAAGAAGAAAAAAAAAAAAAACGCAAACGCATCTTCCCATTCACAGCTTTTTTAGCATGCGCAATCTTGAAATAAGAATAAATTTGAAATTATCAGACGATAATATAAATTACACATAATAAGTTGTTGTCAGAATTTTTTCCTCTAAAAGAATTCCATCTTTTTAAATAATTTATCAAATTTGTCTAAAAAATGTGCGAACAGTCTCTGTATTATATGATACAAAAAGAAGGTTTCAGTTTCTTATTTACACAGTTGAGAAACACCGTAAATATTTATGATTTCTACACAAATTTAATAAGTGTGTTCGAATATCACAAAAGAAACAAAGCTAAAATAATGTAATAAGAGCTTTTTAAATTGTAAGCGGCTGTAGCAAGCTGTAGGTACCAGTTCTCGTCCGAGCGCAGAAGTCAAGCAGCAGCGAGCTCGGTTACTACTTGGGAGGGTGACCGCCTACGAACAAGCGTGTGTAAAAATGAGTTTCTCTTTTTTATTCAAGAATTTTAGTCACTCCTGAAAGAGTGACTGTTCACTCTTTCAGGGAGTCAAGAATTTCACTTTTTCCTAGAGTGAATAGTCACTCTAAAGAGGTTGGGCAAATTTTGACTCTGCGATAGAGTGAATAGCCACTCCTCCAGAGTGAATAGTCACTCTTTCTTATTTAGAGTGTACAATGGTTTTCGGGCACGAGAAGACTGTTGGGCTAGGTCACATGTTCCAGAAAATTCAATTAGTGGGTCATTTTGGTCATGGGTTGAACTCAAATTTGAACTCAAATTTAATTTTGACAGAGCATGGCTCGGTCTTTCTTGCTCGTGAATATTTTATGGAATGTAACTTTGTGATTTCAACAATACAAGTTCCATTTTAACAAGCAGCTAAATCCCACCACTGCTTGTGACTAACCAAATATGGGATATATCGATGGCACAATGACTTTAATTGGATTCATTTTTCATGTCATATTACAATGATGTGATTCGCGAGTAAAGACGAATTTTGACAACGGTGGTAGCTTACGAATTTGTCAAAAATGTTATAAAAGTGTATCTGTAGAATTTTATCTGAAATTCGTTTGATTTCAGATCATTGTTTTACTTACTAAGCTGTGATGACAGTACACCTCATATGTAAAAAAAAAAAAAAAAAAAAAAAAAAAAAAAAAGTTTCAATATTTCTTCCATATGTTGGTGATATCCGCACTTGCCCCCTGTTTTACTTTAATCCCCGAAAATACATAAGTAAGAATTGAACGCCAAGGCTGGCTAAAAACTTATTTGATTTTCTTTCTTTTTGTGTTGAATTAAGCTACAACCGTGTCAAATAAATCGACTTCATCCAGACTAAATTAATCAAAACTAACTAAACAGACTAAATTAGCAGAACTAGATGTTTCTGTAAGTAAAATAATGATTAAATGCGGATGTTTAAGTAACAAAAGAGAAAAAACAGAATAAATTGCCTAACTGAGAAAATACGGAACTTACCAGAAGTCTGTGATGCAGAAGATATGAATTTCCTTGACGTTGTATTACCAGTATTTGGGAAAGAAAGCGTAGGATTTGACGAGATAAAAACAGGACTTGCTGTTCTTGAAAACATCGAGGGTCCAGTAGTTAGAGGTAATGAAGATGCAAATTCAGCAGCAACTTGGTTCCCAAGTGGATCCCCAAAACTAAACATTGTGGCTGATGGTCGCGAAACAGTTCTTGGACCAATTAATGGAGCATTAAATGGACAGTAGTTATTATATGCAGTAGCTACATAAATGGGAGAACCAAGTTTAGGTACTAATGTCCTTGGAAATACGAATGAAGGAGTGGTAGGATTTGAAAATGTAAATGCATCTGAAGAATGATTCTCAAGTCTACCTGCAGTAGTTGTAGCATTCGTGGATATAAATATTGGATTTGAAAATGTATATGCAGCGGTTAAGTGATTCCCAAATCTATTTCTAATATTTGTAGTAGTCGTAGAATTAAATGTAGGATTTGAAAACGTAAATGTAGCAGTTGAAGGATTTATTAATCTATTTGCAGTAGTAGTAGCAGTCGTAAAAGTAAATACAGTAGCTTTGGATGTTGAAGATGTACATGAAGAAGTTGTAGGAATTGAAAATGTAGCTGGAGGTGTTGCTGGCTTCCCAAATGAAAATGTAGAAGATTTCCGATTGGAAGAACTAGGCACAGGGGTACCAGCTCTTGAAAATACTACTGTAGTGCTTGCAGGTTTTAGAAATGTTGATTCAGCAGTTGAAGTGTTTCTTAATCTACTTGTAGTAGTAGTAGTAGTAGTAGAGGTAAATACAGTAGCTTTGGATCTTGAAGATGTACATGAAGAAGTTGTAGGAATCGAAAATGTAACTGAGGGTGTTGCTGATTTCCCAAATTTGAAGAGACAAGTTGCTGGCTTCCCAAATGAAAATGTAGAAGATTTCCGATTGGAAGAACTAGGCACAGGGGTACCAGCTCTTGAAAATACTACTGTAGTGCTTGCAGGTTTTAGAAATGTTGATTCAGCAGTTGAAGTGTTTCTTAATCTACTTGTAGTAGTAGTAGTAGTAGTAGAGGTAAATACAGTAGCTTTGGATCTTGAAGATGTACATGAAGAAGTTGTAGGAATCGAAAATGTAACTGAGGGTGTTGCTGATTTCCCAAATTTGAAGAGACAAGATTTCTGGTTGGAAGAGCTAGAAAGAGGTGAGCCAGCTCTTGAAAATACCTCTGTAGTACTTGCAGGTTTTGGAAATGTTGATTCAGCAGTTGAAGGTTTTATTAATCTACTTGAAGTAGTAGTAGCAGTCGTAACAGTAAATACAGTAGCTTTGGAACTTGAAGATGTACATGAAGAAGTTGTAGGAATTGAAAATGTAGCTGGAGGAGTTGGTGGCCTCCGAAATGTAAAGGCAGAAGATTTATGATTGGAAGAACTAAACACAGAGGAATCAGCTCTTTCAAATACCACTGTAGTACTTACTGGGTTTGGAAATGTTGATTCAGCAGTTAAAGGAAGCGCAGATGTAGGTGCAGCAGTTGTATGACTTGGAGAAACAAACATAGTAGCTGAAGACCTTGAAGGTGTTGTAGTATTTGAATGTGTATCCTGAACAATGAAAGGATGCCCAATAGCAAACGAAGGAGTTATGGGGCTCGAAAATTCAAATGCAGATGTTGGATTAAAAACTGAAATTGTGCTTGGTGAATTAGGCAACGTAATTACATTTGTAAGTATCGGAGATGGAAATATTGGTGAAGGATTCCAGATTACAACAGGATTTAAGAAAAGTGGGATGCTCTGTTGTGTAGTTCCATTAGCAGTACTCAAGACGACACTAGGATTTCCATTCATTGTATAATGATCATATCGTAATTCCTTTATAAAAAAGAAATATATAATTAGAAGGATATCAAAACACCGTACGCTTTATTTATAGGTTTTAAACCAAACTTAAAATAAAAATGTACTTAAATGAGAAACATTAACAACCGAAGGAGGTGCCCTCGCCAAGCTCAGGCTATAAATCGCGAGTTGTGGTAAACATGGTAATCCTTATATATTATTTCTCCTGTCAACATCCCTTTTACTCAGAAAATATGAAACGCAGAACAACGAATGAGATACCATATGAAAGGTTTTAGAACCGGCTTCTGACATAGCCCACTTAACAATTCGTTAAAACATGTTTTTGATTAAAATTTGCTGAAATTAAAAAAATAAATAGGCATTGTTTTCATGAAAGAAATGAAAGGTTTTCCTGAAATTATTGTTGCCAAAAAAGTAAAATACCACATTATATGATGCTCATAGCAATTATTATAAAAAACACCGGACGGGTTTATTTTATACTTATGATTAAAAAGCGAAATTGAAATTGAAATGTTTAGATTTATATTTCTAAGTCCCATGGTTTTTCCGAAGCGAATGACGCCATCCTCTAATGCAGTCAAAATACGATTGTTAATTTTTTTTCTCGCGCGTACCTTTAGCAATCTTGGATGAGTTTTTAGTCTAACTTTGATGGAATAAATTAGATGATATTCTGGCTTGACTAACAACTAAATGTTGTTAGTAGATATTTTTATCCTTGCTTTTTCTTTAGAAGTTTAAACCTGCATCTAATAAATATTACATATTGATAAAAAATGATACTTCTCTATTATCCCGTCGACCACTTTTCATAACAAAAAACTATCGCCAAATAAACGGGAGAACGTTGCCATTGGAATATCAAAAAATAAATAAATAAATAAAATATAAGAATTTAAGGACACAATTGTTATTTTAATTAATAAAATAACTACTAAACAGTAAAATATAATGAAAAATACACGCAAATGTCAAATGTAAAATCACTAGATGACGTAACAAACACGCATAATGATTCTGACATCAAGTAAATGGGACTGCATTTTTGGCGATTAATCTTACAGTTTGGCGGTAGTTTTTTGTTATGAAAAGCGGTCGACGGGTTAATAGAGAAGTACCTAAAAAATATTAGATTTCAGTGCGAAATCTTCGCACGGGCCCTCTGGTTTCTCTTTACTTTTGCATGTTTATATTATGGTACTGAAAATTTTGCTTTACATTATGGAAGCAAACAAATATGAATTGTTACTCACGTGTTGACATATTAAAAAATTACATGTATGAAAATTATATTTAAAAATCATTAACGGGAAGTTCCAGGGTTTCGTATAAACTTTATTTGAAATTATATTTTTCTTTCCAATCAATGAAGAATGAATACGATCAATGAATGCGATATTTATAAGTGAAGATATATTAAATCAAAGCAAAAGCGATAATGTATGTCGCGGCTTCTAATGTTACTTTTGAACTTTTCTGTGCGTTAATGTGTTATAACGACACATTTGTGCTTTATTATATTGATAGTGAGTTTATTATAAGTAAAGTTGCTAAAAGGCAGTGAAGTATCACGAGCAAAAAATGTATTATAATAAAACAGCAAAATGATCGGTCACACGTTTTACAAAAAGAGAAATAATGAAATAAAAGATAAAAAAAATATATAATTTTTAGCGATTGGTATTTTTTTTTCTTGTAATACTAGGAGTTCTGCTCCGTAGTATTTCCAGCCCCGCCCAGAGGCATGCAAACCTCCGTCTAGACCCCGCAGGCTCTAAAAACACGCTAATTTTATCTGTTTTAAGAAGATTACATGATTACAGAAAACTGACTGATAGTATTACGACCAGTGGAGACATGTTGTATTTAACAATGTTACACAAGCTGATACTCAAACATGTAATAGATATAACTAAACCAATTATCAAAACAGCCGTCAGCTGTCGCGATAGCGGTGAGTGCGTTCTCTGGGCAGCAAAATCTTTCGGTCAGAAGGAAATGAATGGCGATTATGGGAGATCGTAACTGGTCTCAGTCAGTAATATCATCCAGTCTTCCGTAATCGGGTTGTCATTCATTTGTCTCGAGATCTTATCCACAGATTTCGCGAAAACTGACAGCTGTTTTTGTGATTGATTAAGGAAGATCAATTTCATATTTGAAGATCACCTTGTATAAAATGTGTAGGTAAAACTTTTCGCTGCCTCACGGATTATAATGCCTAATCTGGTGGGATATCTCATTAGGATACGCTGACCAACAGGTTATCTTATCCTAATTTCAATCAATGTACCTAATTTTCAGTTTTTTTTAAACCTAATAAAACGTATTTAAAATTAGCACTTTACTCTAAAAAAGAGGTTATTTGGCCCTCTTAGTATAAACATTTTTATAGAAATATTAAATTATGTTTAAACACATTCCTGTAGTTACGTATTATACTGCCCATGAAGAAATGTCGCAACAATAGCTGCGATGATATTAAATACTTAGCAGAACTTCTAAGATACAACCATTTTCATTTAAATGTACTTTAATGACATGTTAATTTTCTTAAAAGGGATTAAGGCAATCTACTATTAAGGCCTGTTCCAAAACGCAAAGTACTCACCAATGGCATGTGGTAGAAGTGTAAATAGCAGTTAGCTGAACAATTGAAAATCTAGGCAGAGTTGTTTAAAACCGGCTACACAATTTTCTTAGTTTTCGGGAAAATATTTCCTACTGTCTAAATAAGTACGCCATGTCGTTATATATTATATGTAATGTTTTATGTTTTATATGTGTTGTAAAATATAATAGCTGCAAGTATGTTATATAGTATATCCATTGTAAATTGCTGATTGGGGCGAAATTGCACCAACTTCTAAATTTGCAAATGTAACAATTACTTTTCATATCATATTTAATTGAATCTTCATAGAGTTATAAAAGAAAATTTATTAAGCGTATATCCACAAATTTAGAAAAGTTAAATCTGGAGGCACGGCAGTGCCTTCGCCAAGTCGAGAAAGCACGGCCGTAAGCATCCTTTTCTGGAAGCAATTCAGGGCACTTTTGATACCCCCATATCTCCGCGCTGGAGTATCCCAAAAATTTGAAACTTCGTTTTTCTAGAGTATTTGGCACACAGGACCAAAATTTTAAATTACAACTTCCTGTCTTTTCTAATTCAGACGATATATGAACTCAAACATTCGATTTTTTGTCACTCACTCACTCACTCGTTCACGCGTCATCAAAAGGATTAGGTAGATCCCGTAGCCCTAGAAACTTGACATTTGGAAAAAAGGTAGTGTTTAGGATACAAAGAAAGGAAAAATTATAAAATCCGGAAAATTCGAAAAAAAAAAAAAAACATTCGAAAATTCAACAAATTCCATCAAAATTTAAAATTTAAAATAATACGATATTGTAGTCTTAGAAACTTAAGATTTGGTGTGAAGGTAATGTTTAGCATCCAAAAAAATAAAACATCAAAAACACCAAAAAAATCGAAAGCAAAATTGAAAAAATCGAAAAAATTGAAAAAAAAAACGAAAACTTGAAGATAATCCGATTTTGTTGCGCTAGAAAATTCAAATTTGGAATAAAGGTAGTATTTAGGATACAGAAAAAGGAAAAATTAAAAAAATCTAGAAAATTCGAAAAAAGTTGAAAAAATGGAAATAATTTGATCTTTTAACCTTAGAAACTTAAAATTCGGTGTGAAGGTAGTGTTTAGAATTCAGAATAAGAAAAAATGAAAAACACAATAAAAACCGAAAATAAAATAAAAAAATCGGAAAAATCGAAAAACATCGAAAATTTGAAAATAATTCAATTTTGTAGAACTAGAAACTTGAAATTTGGAATATAGGTAGTACTTAGTATAAAAAAAATTAAAAAATCCAGAAAATTCGGAAAAAAAAAATTCGAAAATTTGAAAAAATCGAAAAAAAAATTGAAAAAAGATTGATTTGTTGGAATTTTCCTGAATTTTTAATTTTGTATCTGGAGGCACGGCAGTGCCTCCGCCAAGTCGAGAGAGCACAACCGTAAGCATCCCTTTCTGGAAGCAACCCAGGGCACTTTTGACCTCCCCATATCTTTGAGCTGGTGTATTCTAAAAACCTGAACCTTTGTTTACATAGAGCATGTGGCAAATAAGACCAAAATTTAAAATTTCACATTTCTGTCTTTTCTAGTGCAAACGATATATGAACTGAAAGTTTCGATTTTTTGTCACTCACTCACTCACGCGTGATCAAAAAGATTAGGTGGATCCCGTAGGCCTAGAAACTTGAAATTTGGAATAAAGGTAGTGTTTAGGATACAAAGAAAGAAAAAATTGTGAAATCCAGAAATTCGAAAAAAAAAAAAAAAAAATCATTCGAAAATTCAAGAAATCCAACAAAATTGAAAATTGAAAATAATACGATCTTATAGTCTTAGAAACGTAAAATTTGGTGTAAAAAAAGTAATGTTTAGAATTCAGAAAAAAAAAACCCCATCAAAAACACAATAAAAATCGAAAATAAAATTAAAAAAATCGAAAAAAAAAAATCAAAATGTGAAAATAATCCGATTTTGTTGCGCTAGAAACTTGGAATTCGGAATAAAAGTAGTATTTAGGATACGAAATAAGAAAAAATTTAAAAATCCAAAATATTGGAAAAAGTCTGAAAAATTGAAAATAATTTGATCTTTTAAGTCTTAAAAACTTAAAATTCGGCGTAAAGATAGTGTTTAGGATTCGGAACAAGGTAAAATGAAAAACACAATAAAATTCGAAAATAAAATCGGAAAAATAAGGAAAATTTGAAAATAATTCGATTTTATAGCGCTAGAAACTTGAAATTTGGAATAAAGGTAATATTTAGGATGCTATTTAAGGAAAAATTTAAAAATACGGAAAATACGAAAAAAAAAAATCCGCAAAATTCGAAAATTAAAAAAAAAAAAAAGGGGGGGGGGGGGGGAAGAGAATCTGGAAAATTCGAAAAATTGAAAAAAGTTTGATCTTGTAGCTTTAGAAACTAAAAATTCAGCGTAAAGGTAGTGTTATACAGAAAAAGAAAAAGTTAGAACACAATAAATTCGAAAATAAAATTAAAAAATCGAAAAAAAAAATGGAAAATTTGAAAATAATTCGATTTTGTAGCGCTAGAAACTTGAAATATGGAATAAAAGTAGTATTTAGGATACAAAAAAAGAAAAATTAAAATATCTCGAAAATTCGAAAAATTGAAAAAAAGTTCGATCTTTCTTTGTAGCTTTAGAAACTGAAAATTCAGCGTAAAGATACTATAGTAATTTAGGATACAGAAAAAGAAAAAATAAAACACAATAAATTCGAAAATAAAATAAAAAAATCGAAAAAGATCGAAAGTTTGAAAATAATTCGATTTTGTAGCGCTAGAAACTTGAAAATAGTAATAAAGGTAGTATTTAGGATACAAAATAACATAAAATGAAAAAATCCGGATAACTAGAAAAAAAATTCGAAAAAATAAAAAATTCAAAATAATTCGATCTTGTAGTCTTAGAGACTTAAAATGTAGTGTAAAGGTTATATTTACGATTTAAAAAAGAAACTTTTAAAAATTTGTAAAATTCGAAAATAAAATAGAAGTATCTGTAAAAAATCGAAAATTCGAAAACAATTCGATTTTGTAGTTCTAGAAATATGAGTTTTAAGATAATTGTCCTATTAACTAGTACTATGGTGATGATTATTGTTGGGCTGAAATATTTTAATGCATAACGCATGAATTGAGATAGTTTTTGGGCCGTTCGTTCGTACCATTTGCGTTGTAAACAATTTCCCAAAGGTTCTACATCCAGGAAGGCAGACATGAAATATCCAATGAACGAAGACATCTCAGCTGAAAGTTTTTTATTGATATATAGCAAGTATAAGATGGTAAGAATGGTGTGGTCTCGGGTATTAGAGGCTTAGAACAGTTGTTGACAGAGCAAGAGCTAGGAGTGATCTGCCCTTTTTGGGCAGTACATTGTATCGCCAAGATTCGATAATACACCGAGCCAGCAAACCGCAGACGCGTAGAAGAATTTTTGTACGTTAAGGATAATTAATATAAATGTTTTGGGAGGATGTAATGAAAAGGCTACCACATTTGGCGAAACCGTAACTTTTGTGAATTTTAGAGGACACAGGCGGGCAACCCGGTGGGAAAGGAATTTTAGTCAAAGGAAAGAGTTACTTTGTATCTGGGAAATTACATTACTTGCACAATTTGTTTATGAACAGAAAAAGGTTGGGCGCCCAAGCAGCTGTCAATGAATGTCCAGAACACATAACATTACATCTGTTATAACCGCATTGGAATTAAAATAAATCTCTAACGTACATGCTGCATTTAATAAAGATATTCTTTCATATGAGAAAAGGAAGTAACACTTGAGGTTTTAGAATAAGATATATTTTAGCGAAGAGAATATTAATTAATATATTGAAAATTAAGTTAGGAAGATAATAATTTAGAATAAAGATATGTATAAATGATTCTATATCATATACATATTCTCCCCTTCGACAAAATGAGAAAAAAAATGACGCTGGCTCAATGTACATCGGTACAAACTGTTATACGTACCTGCAAAAAGTTCAGTACACAATTACACTTGGAGACCACCCAAAAGTACACAATAAAACAAAAATACAAATAAACATATAGAAATAAAAATATATACAAGTACT
Organism: Maratus michaelseni; assembly: GCA_963931845.1. Classification (NCBI taxonomy): domain Eukaryota; kingdom Metazoa; phylum Arthropoda; class Arachnida; order Araneae; family Salticidae; genus Maratus; species Maratus michaelseni. The sequence continues at coordinate 186,658,307 of OZ007588.1, read as the reverse complement.
TGTTTTCAAAATGTTGCACTTTCAGTATGTGTGCAAAGGTACCTAAAATGATTTCTTTTTAAATCATACAAATGTTCTGTTTCATTTTTTTTTTTTAATCCAAACAGCTGCAGAATTTAAAAATACAGAACAATATCATAATTATTATTTCAATAATACTCGTCATAATTGATGGAGGCCTATATATTTTTCATACATATGTATATACATGTATGTGTGCACAATTATCAAAATCTTCAATGCTAGCAATTCTCATAACGATGGTAACATACATATCTGCAGATTTCTTTGATTTTAGCTAGCTTTACTTCAAAAAAAAATGTTTATCATAATAAACATCAATAGCAATATAATATGACAACAAAAACTAGTTTAAATTGGAAAGTAAATATAAACAAATACAAATGTATGTATATAAACAATAATTATGCATATATAGATAAAGTTGAATATAAGCAAGTGTTTTCCTTTATTCAAGTGAAAATAAAAATGTATGAGGCAAAAATATGTTAAAAGTAGAGTGATACTATGCAAAGTATGAATACTGACAATAAGAAATAAAATTACGTGCAAAATTATGAATCTATTGCATAAAAGTATTATAAAAAATTGTAAACAACATGGCAAAAAAAAACTGGTGCATATGAGCAAAAATTGGATTAAAAATTTTTTTATAACATTTTTATTCATTAAATTGTAGTGTCCACAAATATGATTTTTTTTTTTATTAATTGTAAAAGGTGTGAGATTTATAAATAATAAAAATATATAGGAAAAAATAATTATATAAACTGAAAAGTAAACACCGTAGGTATTATGCGCTATCAGAAAGTACGTGTGTAAAATGTTGAGAAAGCAGTCCTAACGTCTACCATATGACTCATAGACATGTCATATGACAGGAAATGCAAAAAGAAAATTTTACTTATCTAGTATATCTATATTTTGTATGTGTGTAGTGTAGAGTACTTCTGAAAAATGCATTTACCAGTGACATTTACAAGACATATTTATAAAAATTAAATCCTATAAATTAAAAAAATGTTTTTTGTAAATGTGTAAACATTGTACGTTGATGAGAGAACATGAAGTAAATGTGTGAAAAAATGTATTAAAAATTTACCTATACCATTATTAAAATTCAATCCAAAAACATTGAACTGATGAATTCCATGATGTGAAGTTAAATTGTTATATAAGCAGAATTTATTTTTCTTTTTCTTAAATACATGAAGTATATCATAATCATGGAAAGAGATACGATGCAAAGTGTGAAAAAACAATAAACATTGTGATAGAGAAAATAATTTTTTTTTTTTTTTTTTTTTTGAATAAATGTCATGTCAACTATCTATTAAAATGAATGAAATTGAACCAATTTGTGAAGAGTCACAGTTCAAAAATGAATGTAAACTATTAAATTTAAATGAACCGACGAGAGAGAGAGAACCATTGGAATTTTTGCATAAAATGAAAAAGAATGTGTCTAAAAATAGTTTAAAAAGGAAGAGTATATTGTAAAATAAAGAGAAAATAAATATTGCAAACAGTTTAGAGAACAAATGTAAACAATTGCATGTGTAACTGTGAATGAAAGACTACAATTTTATATCCAAAGCATTCTGCGAAAAATCATTGTAAAACTTTGTAGAAAAATATGCTATGTACCCCTTTGTATTGCAAAAATGCTCTGAAAATTTGTAGAAGGGAGTATCATCTACGAAAAGTCCATCAGCACTCAAAAGAAAGAACTTTGTAAGAAAATAAAACATTGTACGTTGGGCGCTAATAAATGACTTTCATGGAAGACACTGCGTGTAATATGGAGATACCAGAAAAATGAGAATATTCTGGGAAAATGCAATCGTAAACAAATAGAACTTGAGGAAATAGCAGAATATTTTTAATTTTTGAACCTTGTATCAAGTAGGTTACCTGTAAAATATAAACGTTGACAAGAGAAGATAAACAATATTTGCATGACCTGCCAAGAAAACTGTTAAAAAATAAACATGGTAAATATTGAAATTTTAAATATTACCTGAATATGTGTCCTGACAAAATAATAAAAATGCGTCTTGTTACACATCGAAAACATGTAGGGGAATGTCAAGATTTCAGTGTACAATAGATAATGGAGCCAATTTTTTTAAAAAAAATACAATAAAATGCAAAAATTTTAAATATGAAACAGCAATAAAATAGTGTGTGTGTGTGTGTATACCCGAAAAACTATTTGTGCCTAGGATGACGAGTACTTAAGAATGTAGAATGTACGATGAAAGAAAATACTAGTTACTATACTAGTTTCGATGAACAACGTGAAATATGTAAATTACTTGAATACGATGAATTTTCAGAACACATTGAACAGAACATAATATAAATCGATGAGAGAGAAGTAAAAAGAAGGCGTACAATCTGAGTACTTGAAAGTACAAAATATCACGACCAAAATAAAATTAAGGCGTGTGCAAAAATTTTAACAGCATAAAAATATATTGTACAAAGTGAGTAATACAATGTAAAATGGAGAACTTTTTCAGAATTGAGCAAATTAAAACAAATTTTACACCAGAAATTAAAATAAAAACATATGACATCAAAAATTTTGAAAAGTGCAAGAAATATTTCACACACAACCCCAGTGATTGGCCGGTCACCATGATTGAATGTGAAATAAACAAATTATCGTTCACTAACCCTGCAGAAATCAATCAACGAAAAGATGTACTTACACTTAAAGTGACTGTTAAAATTAAAAGTGTAATTTTAAATTATTCCATGAAAAATATATATGAGCTCCTTGAATCGAGAATTATACAACTGCATAAAATGTAAAGAAAAATTATAAATCTTGAACCTACTTTTTAAAAACAAAATTTGTGCAAAAATGTAACAAGACGTTGAAAAAAATCATATTCCAAGTATGTAAGTATGCCGAATGACATACTCTACCTAAAAGTTTAAATTGCCTGTGGAAATGATTAAAACATGAATGTCTTTCAGTCAAATAAATTATAATTTCAGAACTGTACGAAGATGAGCATAAATAAGAAGAATGCTTAGAAAACTGATGTAAATATTATAAAGTACATAATATTTTAAAAGTTAAGTAGATAGCACTATGACATGACCAGCAAATATATCTAAAAATTGTAATTAGTATCTGTGGGAAAAATAATAATCGTGTGTGCAGATAAAAAAAAAACATCCCTAAAAGAGACCAAAATATTTAAAAACTAAAATGTACATGGCAACACTGATGTAATTCTTTATAATTATTATTATTATTATTATTATTATTTTAACCATGCCAGTATTCTTTTACACATATATATCTAAACTCTTTAAAATATAAAGAAGTATTATAATTTCTCAGTTACTAGCTTGAGAAAAAATATCATAATTTAAAATACTTTTGAAATACCAATTTACCTTTTCTTTTCTATCACCATAGATATCTCGACAGTGAAAAAATTTTTGGGGAGAATCGAGATATTGATAAATCTGAAAAGTACATACAACAAGAGGGACAAGGCCTAGCAAATCACTATGAAAGAAATTATATAAATATTTATTCCATCACAGATTTTATAGAAATAATGGGCCAAAAATATAAACACAAAAATTTTAAAATAATTAAAGTTTTTATTTTTATTTTTTTATTTTTTATTTTTTTTTTTTTAAATATGAGAATGAGCATTACCACAAATTATAATATTTGTCAATTTCTCCTGAAACCTATAAAAATTTACCTGTAGTGCCCTAGTATAGATCAAAAACATTACATACACCAAAAATGAAAATGTTACTTGCATAAGCGAATGTTTCATGGATATATCCGGGATATTCACATTCGATCAAAACTTTGGGGCCAGCCCATCATATATGGCAAAATGTAAATATATATACACGAGACAGAGCTTATAGCATCACACATAACATAAAAAAATGACCTACACAAAAACAAACAACATATAATGTAATGCAGTTTACCTTTTAAGGAATTCCAGGTTATTAAAATTCTTTAATGGTATAAAATGGATGGTGTTAAAGCAAACAAATATTCATTACAGTTAACTAAAAATGCTCAAAAGAGTAAAACTATAAATTTTTATGACATAGAGCTTTTAAACCGAAAAATTCTTGATGCAATGTTATTAACCAATTAGTTGATACTTACTTACATAATCTATCAATATCAGCTTTCAAAAACAGTAAGTAGTTCAAAAATATATGCAACACTCTCATATACATTCATTATATTTGAAAATTCTCCCCATCTCTATTAATTTGAAAAAATCTGATAAACATCTTGTATTTTTTTTAATATATATATATATATATATATATATATAGAATGTTATGAAATAGGAAAACAGCTTTTAATATGCATAAAAAATCTAGAATATAATATTTAAAATATAAAATGCAGACGAAAAATGTATGACTAAATTTTTTCATTTGAGGAAAAAATCATACTCTGGTTGTACACAATTATTAAAAAAAATATATATAATATCATATAAAGTGTAACAGGCATATAGAAAAAATTGTGAATGTTTGCATGACTAATTGACATACTGATTAATGAAAGTTTCAAAAGACATTAATTTAACGAGATAAGTTTCCAAGGAAACTTGCACCTATATTTTAACAAATTAAATTTCAAACTATTTATCTACCTTTATTCAAACGAAAGTAAAGGATATGTCATGCACTCATCGAAAATTTAAATAATATACTAATGAAATTATTTATAATCTTCATCGTTTTATACAATTAACAACAAAAACAGTAGGATTTATTTATACAGTTTATAATATATGCATGAATATAATTTAAGTTAACGTATTCAGCACGTGCAATCATAGATATAAAAAATTACCTTAGAAAATGAAGATAATTTTTTTTGATAAAAACATTATGTAAAAGAATTTTGAGAGGAAAATACTGTAGGCTGAAGAAAATAATTAAAACATGCATATATTAAATAATCTTTAAAATATGTACTTACGTCTTTGAAGAATAAAACATATATCCCACAGTAAATTTTAAAAAAAATCACACACTTAAAAATTCAATAAGTCCGAAAAATGTATCAGCACTTATACGCACAACCTTGGTCCGAAAAACAAATTTCTTTGGGTTTTTTTTTTACATTATGTCAATGTATTTGAACTTTGTGAAATTTTGATGGAGCGCGGTAAGGAAAAGGTTGCTCTTAAGAGGTTTCGCGCAAAAGTTCCGTTTTAACGGATGGAAGAAATCGGCGCATTGAACAGCTGGGATCAAAGAAAGCTTTATCGTCCGGCCAGGCAAAATAAAAACCGCCGACATTGCATGTTTTGATAGCGAAATTCTTGGACCGCAGGAGAAATTTACTATGATCGAAGAAGAAAAAAAAACATATCTTCACAGCGAAAATTTTTATCACAAGTCAGTAAAATCCCATCAGTAATGAAGAATAATTTGCGAACATGTGTTTTCTTTTTCTCGTTGGCGTATAGTTCGTTATATATTTCTTTTATTGTAGTGTACTGGAATCCGACGTTCACACTTGCATTAAAATGTTCATGCACCGCATAACAACAATAATACTTCATATAATTCGAAAACATCGGGATACTTTTTCTTTTTCTTTTTATACACTTTTGTAGAATGAAGCAATTGAATGAAAATTCGGAACAGAAAGGGAGAATCAGGAAAACTTGTATAGCTTGAAAAATGCGATCCGGAAATCCGGAAGAAAAATTCACATAATCCTGAGAAATCCAGAACAGTGCCGCTTGAAAAAAAATCTTTTATATAATCCAGAGATCATCTGAGACTATGGGATATGACTGGCAGATGAACGGGAGATGACTGGAGATGTCTGGAAAAGAATTGGAAAGGAACTGGATACCATCTGGATAGGAGACAGGATATCAGAATAGACGATGGGAGACAGGAGAAGACCGGAGACCGTACACATGAGGCCAGCAACCGGAGCTCACAGGATGCAGGATACAGGAGGAGAGCAGAAACGGAGATCACAGGATACATTATACAGGAGGAGACAGGAGACGGGAGACCACCCCGACTGTACTATAATCAATTATTGCCTTCCGAAGTCACACCAACTGTGTATGGTGATGATTATTGTTGGGCTGAAATATTTTAATGCATAACGCATGAATTGAGATAGTTTTTGGGCCGTTCGTTCGTACCATTTGCGTTGTAAACAATTTCCCAAAGGTTCTACATCCAGGAAGGCAGACATGAAATATCCAATGAACGAAGACATCTCAGCTGAAAGTTTTTTATTGATATATAGCAAGTATAAGATGGTAAGAATGGTGTGGTCTCGGGTATTAGAGGCTTAGAACAGTTGTTGACAGAGCAAGAGCTAGGAGTGATCTGCCCTTTTTGGGCAGTACATTGTATCGCCAAGATTCGATAATACACCGAGCCAGCAAACCGCAGACGCGTAGAAGAATTTTTGTACGTTAAGGATAATTAATATAAATGTTTTGGGAGGATGTAATGAAAAGGCTACCACATTTGGCGAAACCGTAACTTTTGTGAATTTTAGAGGACACAGGCGGGCAACCCGGTGGGAAAGGAATTTTAGTCAAAGGAAAGAGTTACTTTGTATCTGGGAAATTACATTACTTGCACAATTTGTTTATGAACAGAAAAAGGTTGGGCGCCCAAGCAGCTGTCAATGAATGTCCAGAACACATAACATTACATCTGTTATAACCGCATTGGAATTAAAATAAATCTCTAACGTACATGCTGCATTTAATAAAGATATTCTTTCATATGAGAAAAGGAAGTAACACTTGAGGTTTTAGAATAAGATATATTTTAGCGAAGAGAATATTAATTAATATATTGAAAATTAAGTTAGGAAGATAATAATTTAGAATAAAGATATGTATAAATGATTCTATATCATAAGTACACCGCCCCTAATTGTTTTATGTTTTTTCTCCCGGATTTTGAATTTCGGTACAGAAAAGTTAAGCTATAGACCGGCTACGTTATGGGCGGTTTCTTTATAGACATGTTTGTTTTCTTTCACAGGTTATACTCTATTTAATTTGCATATAAAATATGGATTGTTAAATGATGTTAGCAACAAAAAAATTTTCACAGCTCCCCCTCTCCTCCCAACATTACTGGCTGGTTATGGCTTGATAGTCCTTTCTAAATAAAATCATGGTGACTCTAAGATTATCTTGATTTATCTTTCAATTGAACCTAAATGATCCTAAGAAGACTGATCAAAGAATTACTACAGTAGATTCCCGTTACAACGAATTCCATTACAACGAAAAATCCCGTTACTAAGTAATTTGACAAATCCCCTTTTCAAATTTCATTAACTCCAATGTATTAAAAATTCCGATTTAACGAAGTGCATTTTATTAGAAATTCCGTTACAACGAAAAATCTTCACCGAGCTCTTTTTTTTTCAACTGCTTAACAGAAATGAAATATACTTCGAATTAGAATGTCGAAGATAAAAAAATAACGTTGTTTTGGGGACAGGAGCAATTTCAGATTTTTTCCCCCTTTACTATTTTTTATTTTGTTTACTTCTTTTTCCAAATTCCTTTTCTTTCATTAGCCCATACGCTTCAAAATGATCACGTGACAGACAGCAGGTGGCCTTCACTGTGAAAGGAGTGTTTATTCTTGTTCTGGGATATCTCTATCGCCAGTACCTGTTGCAGTGTGTTTCTTGCTTCGTTCGTTGATAAAATGGCTTGTGTGAAACGAAAACAATTTTCGTTGGGAGAAAAAAAAGCTATAATTTCTGAGATTGATAAAGGATTGCGGAAAACTGATGTAGCCAAAAATATGGAATAACACCATCGACTTTATCTACATTTCTAAAAGATAAGGAAAAGATTGAGAGGCAATTCCAAATTGCAAGCATTGGTTCCCATATGCGACATTGGTTCCCAAAACGAATGCGACAGTTCCAATTTCAAGATGTCGATAAAGCCGTGTTCAAATGGTTCGAAGATGTTCGTTCGCGCAATGTACCTATAAGTGGTCCTCGGATAAGGCAAAAAGCTCAAGAGTTCGGAACAATGCTTGGTATCGAAAATTTTCAAGCCAGTGTCGGATGGCTCAATCGCTTCCGTACTCGCCATGGAATTGTAATGAAATCAATTGCGAAGCAAGTGATGTACCTACAAACACTGTAAATGAATGGAGAGCTGGTAAAGTAGCTGCTCTTATAAAGACATACAGCTCCGATGATGTTTTCAATGCTGACGAGGCTGGAATATTTTATCAACTTGAACCGAGAAAAACATTAACATTTAAAGGCGACAAATGCATTGGAGGAAAAACTTCAAATAAACGAATTACAGCACTTTTTTGCTGTAACAAATCTGGAACCGAGAAGAGAAAAATATTAATTGTTGGTCACTCTGGCAAGCCCCGTTGCTTTAAGAACTGTCATTCATTGTCTTGCGATTATAAATTCAATAAGAAGGCATGGATGACACAAGATATCTTTAATGATTGTCTAGTGCAATTTGACAAATAAATGAAAGCTAAAAAACGGAAAATTCTTCTCCTGATTGATAACTGCATGCCTCATAATAATCTCCCCAAATTAGACTGCATCCAAGTTGAGTACTTTCCGCCGAATTGCACTTCTATTCTACAGCCTCTAGACCAAGGCATCATCCGTGCTGTAAAATCTCGCTACAGAACTCTTTTGCTAAAAGAAAGCTATTGAAATGATCTCTGGTTCGTGGCAAGAAATTAGCCAGAAAACAATTTCTAACTGTTGGAAACATGCCCGATTAATTGAGACCGAAGAAAGTGAATCAGAAGTTTTAGATTTGGATGAGTCCTCTGAGTTAAACACAATTTGGAAGGCTGCCAAAAAATTAACATCAATCCCTGATCAGGTGGATTTGGAGGATTTCTTATCTGTGGATGACAATATTCAAGCATGCTCTGAAGTGACTGATGAAGATATCATTTTATCCATTAAAACTACATTAGACCAACAAAATGACGAAAGCAGTGATGACGATATTGATGTCACCGACGATTCAAAAGTTACCTCTTCGGAAGCTCTCTCATGCTTGGAAAAAATGCGTGCTTTTGTTTCTCATCAAAAGAATGTTCCAGAGAAGGTATTTTCTCACATTCATTCGTTGCACACGTTTTTGTTATCATCAACAACACATTCCTTTGTACAAACTAAAATCACAGATTTTCTGCAATGATGTACTACTAAATAAATGTTAGTCCGTAATTTTGTATTTTTAATGTTGAATTTTAATTTACTAACTTTTTCTATGTTAATTTAACTTGTCTTCCATTGAAATCCTCTATAATGAAAGGTAAATTTATCTTACATAATTAATTTACGTGTATATGTAATTCATTAGATAAATAGGAGTAATTCCGTTACAACGAATAAATCGTTACAACGAAATATTTTAGCGGTCCCGTGGAGTTCGTTGTAACGGAAATCTACTGTATATTGGTATGACAATCAGGGAACTTAGAAGTAAAATCGAAAAATCAATAAATGTATAAAAAGTCGAAGGTTTGGAAATAATTTGATTTTGTAGTCCTACCAGCTTGACATTTGGCAGAAAAGTAGGGTTTAGGATACAAAGTAAGGAAAAATTTAAAAATTCAAAAAAAAAAAAAAAAAAAAAAAAAAAAAAAAAAAAAAAAAAAAAACGAAAAATCGAATATAGTTTGATTTATTGAAAATTTCCGGAAATTTTAATTTTAGCTTTCTTTTTTTCCTAAACAGTACTTTTGTGCCAAATATCAAGTCTTCGAGTAATATCTCAGATGGATAGCACCTTTCATGGAAGCAATTGAGAGTACTTTTGACTCCCTCCTCCCATAAAGTAGTGCTTGCCTAGTTACCTGAAATTTCTTTAAGGTAACTTTTTCGAATGATCTCCAGAAAGAGCCCAAAATCAAGAAAAGGAGGATTATTTACAAAAAGAAGTGAAATCTCATCAAAAAGTCGCCTGTAAAAAATGCAGCCAAGTCTCGTAACTCATTTACCGTAAAAAGTACTGAGATCGTATAAAGCCAAGTTTAACTATCTTATTAACTCTGAAATTTTCATTCACAAATCCCTCCTAGTCTCTACATGTGTAGTTAATTATTTTGTGACTTGGCAATTACGTAGCACGAGAATGTGATGTATATAGTTAGTCTTAATCAAATAATACTGTAACATATTACGGTTTAATAACTTCCCTGTGCGTATATAATTTGCCTTAATTAAATTATCCCATCCCATCCCATAACATAGTAAGGTGTAATAACTTCCCTGTGCTGCGTAATTGCCAAGTCACAAAATAATAATTAACGAAAGATGTAGAGACTAGGAGTGATTTGTGAATGAAAATTTCAGAGTTAATAAGATAGTTAAACTTGGCTTTATACGATCTCAGTACTTTTTACGGCAAATGAGTTACAAGACTTGGCTGCATTTTTTACAGGTGACTTTTTGATGAGATTAATATATTAAATTAAAAACGGTACTTCTTTTGTTATAGCGGCCCAATGAGAGAATCGCCAAACGACCAAGATGTATCGCCAAATTACGAGACATATATGATATTATAATCATATATTTGATGTATATGACACTTTATGACGTATATGTCTAAGTTATCGTATATGTTATTTCAGTTGTCGACATCCGATTTTCTATACATTTACAAAAGGCACAACAATGAAAGAGGTATTGTTGGAAAGTTTTGAACCGGCTTCTGACATAGTACACTCACATTTCGTTAAAACATGTTTTTCGATTAAAAATTGCAGTTAATTAAAAATTTAATCATCATTGTTTTCATAAATGAAATGACAGGTTTTTCTCAAATCAATGTCGCCACAAAAATAAAATACCATGCTCAACAATGATAATAAAATAAAAAATAGTACAAAAAATATAATATGGGACATCTCCGCACGGGTTTAATTTACATTTATGATTTAAAAAAAAATTCAAATTCAAATATTTAGAAGAAAAAGACACCATTGATCGATCGAATCATTAGAAAATATCTCACCATTACATACATCACCATCTTCCATTATCAGCGGCTAGGCCACATGACGCATCAGTGTAAATTTAGTCTTGCATGTGCTTGTTGCACCGATAATCACAAAACTGATAATTTCTCAGTAGCAGATATTGAGATTTGCTGTCGTAACTGTCCCGATGCTCAGACTTCAAAAGGTGGTTCCTATAGCACTCTGGATCCAACATTTGGACAGACATCTTTCCATGTAAGTACTGTCCGACTTATAGATCCGCTCTTGGAATAGATCGGTCTTCATGGAACAACCATTAATAGTTAGTGATCCAAAAGCGCTCCAAAATGTATATACACTCTAAAAAAAATCCGTGAAAATACAAGAGATTTTCCGTGAAATTTCACGGAGAAGTTTCATTTTTCCAAAACAACAGTATAATTTCCGTAAATGACATTAGTTCCGTAAAGGAGATTTCAAATCCTTAAATATGCAGAAAGTTTTCCGTAAATTTAATAGATTTGGTCCGTATTTCTTTCAAAACAGTACAATGTCCGTATTTCTTCCAAAACAGTGCAATTTCCGTAAATAACTTTTAGAGGTTTGCGTACAGAAATCGCCTTGTTTGAAATGAGAATTAAGATTGTTGTATTTACTAGAGTTCTTCAAGGATCCAGGCCTGACCCGGCTCGACATGCTGGCCCATTCTAACCGGGGCCGTGTCTGGACAGTAATTTTTTGTGAAAATAATAGCAATATTTATATATTTTGTAATGAAATAGTTAGAAATTGATTTTGTTTTTATAATTTTGAGATTTTTTTTAAAATATGTTTTTTTATTTTTATTAATAGTGCTTCAAAATTAAAACTTTTTTTTCACTAATTTTTTTTAAATTTTATTTTAACTTTTCTAACGTGAGGCAATACTGGGTTATTTAAAGGTTTCATAACACAATATCTCTGCAAGTTATCGCTACGTAAATTGTATTAAACTAAACTGATTTGGCTTATAAATTTATGAATTAAACTAAAATTTATTATTCTATAAATTATAATTTTACAGCGTTAATTTTTTTTCCTTAAATTTATAAAAATATTTAATATTTTTCTTTACTTTTATAGAAATGAAGTTTATAATTTTATTAACTTTATAATTTATTTCTTTAGCTTATAATTTTATAAATTAAACTAAATTAATTTAAACTAAATCAAAAGCAAGTCCAAATTTAAATCTTACCTATCACAAGATCATTAATTTCAAAATTTTCTTTAAGAATCAATTTTTTGTTTTAATATTATTAAAAATATTCAGTTTGACAGAACCGTACACAAAAGTTCTCAGCATAGCTCAAATATAATAATTTAATTTATTATAAAATTATTTACGTATGTTTTTTAAAATAAGAGATAACGAGAAGTTATTTTAATAGCATGTAATAAATACGTCTCCTTCAGGTAATTATTATTTTTAATTGGAATTGATAAATAGATAATCAGACAAATAGTTAAAAAAAGTATATGTTCAAAAAAAGAAAATGTTGTACCATTACAAAAGGATGCAATCATACAATGACTCTTAATACAATTGTAATGACGTTTCTCATTACATATCCTCTTATTCTTTAAAATTAATCCTCCCCCCTTTGTTGTTTCAAAATTATTTACTTTGTGTAACTTTTCCTATTTTTTATTTACAGTAAAATAACTTTAGTCTACCCATCTCCATTTTTGTTTATTAAATTTTAATATCCGTTTTATTCAGTGCGGTTTCACTTAATTTATATTACGCATTTTTCTTGTCATGTCAGTTTCATTTCCCAGCCTGCAGAAATAAAAGAAATATGTATTCACACCCATACTGCATTTTTCTCTTCCTTTTCACACCAGCCGGCATTTGCGAATAAATAAAGAAAAAGAAAGATAAAGTAACTGCTTTCTTTGTACTTCCTCCTACGCCGTCATTTTCCTAACGAATTTTCAGTTCTCATATGCAACCAACATCTAAATTTAGCACTTAGTATTGTCTAAATTCTAACGTTCATGAATTCCATTTTAATCATACAGGCCCGGTCAGCATCTCAGTAATTACAAAAATTTGTACAACCCTCTCTTCCCACGAATGCTGCGCCGGTCTGTAATTTTCAAATTTACTCCCTTAACTCTCCAAAATACTTTGTTCCTTTGCATGAATATCGCCAAATTCATTGTACATGTTGGCGACAGATAACAAAAACCGCACGCCAAATTAAAAAGTGCAAATTATGTTTGAAACAATTTGTATCACTCTTATCTCGACTGTTTCAGTATTAACCTAATTGGTACGCCTCCTCTTCAGTGATTATTGCCTGTAACACGAACCTGGATACCAAATCAACTGCAAAATAAAATTGTGCTTTGGACAATTTTGTAATGAAACTATTCTCTCCCACATCTAACTTTTATTCCAGCTTAGCAGTATTTCCACATATATATATATTATTCCTGTGACGCCGCAGCTATGCATCCGTTTACCCAAAGTCTGGATTCAACAGTATAAACAATTGGTGCATCTAGGGTACAGGCAATATTTTTTTCGTCACTGGAGAGGAGGGATTTTTAATTTAATCACATGACGGATCAAATATGTTTATACAAGGACTAAAAAATGATATCTCTTACAAACTGTCCGTTCCATGAAATGACTGCTTCTTCTTTCGAGTTAATATATATATATATATATATATATATAAAACAAGACTCTGTGGATTATGGGAACTATATATGGATTATATTGTCAGCTTCCTGTTTTTGCTACCCGGATATCTAGACCGGTGACTGAAGTTCTGATCATTTTTATCCCTGCTGTCGCAAAACACCGAATTCCATGAACTGGACATTTTTTGTGTGTGCATAGACTCTAAACATTTGCCTCCATGAACATTTTTTTTCATTGCTAAAAGAAACTTTTGTTTTTGTCATTTGGCAACTCAGAGACTTTATTATTATTCTGAGAAGTAACTTGAGTGAACGATGTCGGTTTTACCGCGAAATAAGAACGAATGTCTTAAATTCAATTTAATTAATGTTGTATATAATGTAAATAGAAGAATGTAAATAGGTGTGAATTAAAGTAATAGAAATTTGTACCAGAGTCTCTTCATCATGTCTTGTGTTTAAAAAATCCACAAAATGACCGTCTCTATTTAAAATCGAAACTCCTGATTCTTAAGAAGGCGTCCTACCTTGGAAGGGTGAGTAATTTTACTTATCCTATTTTTTGAACTGTGTAATAATTTATCTTGTGATTACACGTCATCTGGCGCCCGAAAACAGGGACTGCCTAGAAATAAATTGAATCAGAAATATCGTTATTGTAGTTTCGTAGTGCTTTGAATATGAGATAATTGCAGTATTTTTATTCGATAAATTAATAGTGAATATTGATTTAAAATAATGGATGCAATTAATAAAGCGAAACGCACTACTGTCAGATCACAAACTACTAAATTAACGAATAAAATAGAGGCGGCAATTTCAGAAAACAGTTCCGATGAAGAGACATTAGAACAATTTCTCGCTGAGTTAGAATTGAAGGAAAAAGAGCTTCAATATCTCGATTCTGAAATTCAGAAAAACCTTAAAATAGACGAGATAGAAGCTGAGGTATTAAAATGTGATGAATATAATTCGAATTTAGTTATTTTAAAAACGAAAGTTAAACGAGCCAAATCGAAATTAGAATCTCAATCTAGTTTAAATGTTTCTACTACAACAGTAAATAATTCTGAAGAAAGAATCGTAGTTCGGGGTTTAGAATCCATTCGCATAAATTTACCCAAACTAGTAATTGAAAAATTTAACGGCGATCCTTCAGATTGGCAAAGATTTTGGGACCAATACGAATCTACTATTCATAAAAATACAGATTTATCGGATGTCGAAAAATTCAATTATTTGAAGTCATATCTAACTTCAGATGCAGCTAGTTCGATAAAAGGCTATAGTTTAACTAATAGCAACTATTTATCGGCTATAGAGACTTTAAAAGAAAGATTCGGCAAAAAACATTTAGTTATTAAGTCACATCTCAATAAACTGTTATCGCTTAATTCAGTAAAGAAATCCAGTGATGTTTATGCATTACGCAGATTACTGGATATTTGTGAAACCGAAATCAGAAATTTGAAATCTCTTGGATTAGAGATTGAAAAATATTCAGCGCTGCTCGCACCTATTCTAATTAAATTATTACCGTCTGACATAGTATTACAGATAACAAAAAAAATGTAGAAATGACGAAGAATTAAAAGTTGCGGAAATAATAGATTTTCTAAAATTGGAAGTTATTTCACGTGAAAGAACTGCGTTTTTAATCTGCAATCAAGATTCTTCGAATGTCGACACTATGTCTGGGAAGCAGGTGCGAGAAAAACAGGCGTCAAAAAATATTCCGACTGCTTCTGGTTTGATCAATGAAAGTGTTTCATTTTCTAAACAGATTCGATGCCCAGAATGTAAAGAGAAACATTTATTGATTGAATGCGAATTATTTAAAAATAAATCGTTACAGGGTAAAAAAGAATCTTTGAAGCAGTTTGGATGTTGCTTCGTTTGTCTCAAGATGGGGCACGTTGCTAAAAATTGCAGAAAATATGTTAAATGCAACGCTTGTTTAAAACGACATTATAGAATTATGTGTCCTGAAAAAGAAATTGCGCCAGAAAATAAGGAAAGTACGTCATTATCAAACAAAACTTGTAATCGTGAAGTGTTAATGCAGACTTTAACTGTCCGTTTAGAATTAAAGGATAAAAATAAACAAATGTTAGTGCGATGTTTGATTGATTCTGGCAGCCAACGGTCTTATTTAACGAAAGATATTATTAATCGTATGGGATATGAAGCGGTGGGAGAAGAAAATATGGTTCATAGTTTGTTTGGGGGTATTCAAGAGACACATGTTCATAAACGATATAAAATATATTTAAGTAACTTAGAGAACACTTTCAATTGCAATTTCGATGTCTATGATCAAGACAAAATATGTACTGAAGTTCCTAAAATAAAATATGGGCCTTGGATTAAAGAAGCTAGAAGAAATGGGATAAAATTCTCAGATTATGGTACATATACAGGGATTCCAAAAATTAAAAATGAACAGGAAATAAGTTTACTTATCGGAGCTGATATCTATGGGAAATTAGTAACAGGAAAAATAAAATCCTTGAATAGTGATTTAACTGCAATCCATACCAAACTAGGGTGGACATTGATTGGTAAAACTAATGAATATAACGATTCTACGAAAGTAGTTTTATCGTTACATGTAAATGAAGCAAAATTAACGGATTTATGGCGATTAGACACTTTAGGAATTCTTGATCCAGGTGATAAAGGATCCAGTTTAGAACTCGAAGAAGCTGTAAAAGAGCATTTTACTAAAAATATTCAAATAAATAACGAAGGGCGATATCAGGTTAGTCTGCCATGGATTGTAGGTCACCCCCCTCTCCCCAGTGCTCGGAAAATTTCAGAACGTAGATTAAAAAACTGCGTAGATTCATTAAAGAAATCTGGCAATTTGGTTGCCTATGAATCAGTATTTAATGAGTGGCTTCAAAAGGGTATTATTGAGGCGGTCGAATCAACTCCGGGAACGGAACCTGAATTTTTTCTGCCACACAGAGCTGTCATAAAAGAAAATTCCACAACTCGAATACGTCCTGTTTTCGATGGATCAGCGAGGGAAAAAGGCTCACCATCTATTAACGATTGCTTGTTGAAAGGCCCCAATTTAGTAGAACTTATCCCTTCATTGATAAATCGGTTCCGATTGAGGAAAATTGGTGTAATATCAGACATAAGAAAAGCCTTTTTACAAATTAGTTTAAATGAAAAGGACAGACCCTTTTTAAGATTTTTATGGTGGAAGGAGGGAAATTCTGAAAAAACAAAAATTTTCCAACACAGAAGAGTTGTTTTCGGGCTTACCTGCAGTCCCTATTTGTTGGGAGCTACTTTACAATACCATTTAAGAAAGTCACCTCCCTCTATGCAGGAAACAGCTTCTAGACTGTCGGAATCATTTTATGTTGACAATTGCGTCACTAGTCTGGACAATGAGGAACAACTCAATGATTTTATAACAGAATCGAAATACATTCTTAGTCAAGCTAAATTTGACCTCAGAGGGTGGGAACACAGTTATTCTCATTCCCCGATGAAACAAATTCCCTCCCCAGAAAACAAAATTGTTCCAGTTTTAGGCCTACGATGGTTATTACCCGCAGATAGTCTTTCCATAGATATAAGAGAAATTAATAAGGACGATGAACCCGTCACGACAAGGAAAATCTTGTCGGAGGTTCACAAAATTTTTGACCCCATCGGTTATACTTGCCCAGTAACTCTTTTCCCTAAAATACTATTGCAAGAATTATGGAAAAATAAAGTAACTTGGGACTCTGAATTACCAACATCAATTGCCCAAAAATTTCGGAAATGGAAACAACAATTATGCTCACTTAAAGATATTGTTATACCGAGATGTTTAATCGAAGATCCAGATAATATCGGTAATTTAAGTTTACATGTATTTTGTGACGCGAGCAAAGTAGCCTATGCTACATGCATATATTTACGGAATGAAAATCAAAAATCAATCTCCTGTCAGCTGATACAAGCACGATGTAGAGTAGCCTCCCTGAAATGTATTACCATTCCCAGACTGGAAATTCTCGCGTGTACGATTGGTGCACGATTGTCTAAAGGGGTGAAGTCCGATTTGAAATTAGAAAACATTCCAACACTTTTCTGGACAGACTCTAGCAATGCATTATACTGGATAAAAGGAAGTGAAAACTGGACTCCATTCGTATACAATCGTGTTAAAGAAATTCGATCACTGAGTAAGCCAGAAAATTGGTACTATGTGCCCGGAACTCTTAACCCGGCCGATCTACCTTCCCGGGGATGTTCTGCAGAATCCCTTAAACAATCCCTCTGGTGGGAGGGTCCCAACTGGTTGAAAAGTCCTCAAGAATTTTGGCCTAAAGGCAGTTTAAATCCTGATTTTGAAATAATTAACTCTGAAAAAAGAAAGACAGTTATTACTTCAGTAAATGTCTCTCAAACCCCAATTGAGTTATACGAAAATACATCTTCATATTGGAAAATGTTAAAAATAACTGCCTGGATATATAGATTTTTTGAAAATATCAGAAAGACGCGGAATGATCGAAATTTAGAGAAAATGTTAACAGTTGAAGAAATAACTCACGCAGAACATGTTGTATTGAGATATGCTCAGAGGTGTTTAATAGGTGAATCCAAACCGTGCTACACCTCTTTACAGACTTTTACTGATGATCAAGGTTTAGTCCGAGTAAAAACACGAATTGCAATGAGAAAAGATTCCCATTCTTTCCGATACCCGATAGTTCTGCCTTTCGATCATAATATCACCTATTCGCTCATAAGAAGAAAACATATTGAACTTAGCCATGCAGGAATACAAATTGTAATGTCAGTTTTGAGAGAACAATTTTGGATATTAAGATGTAGAAGAACGGTTCGAAAAATAATAAAAGGTTGCGTGACATGCAGGCGATTCAGTGCATCACCCGCTGAGACACCTAGTGCCCTTCTTCCGGAAGAACGAGTCAAAGAAGCTTCAGTTTTTGAAATTGTTGGTCTCGATCTATGCGGACCATTATTTTTAAGGAATGGCTCGAAAGTTTGGGTAGCACTTTTTACATGCGCCGTGTTTCGCGCGATACATCTAGAATTAGTATCTTCGCTCTCAACGGAAAATCTCATCTTAGCTATGAGAAGATTTATATCAAGAAGAGGGAGACCGTCTACCATTATTTCTGATAATGGAAAAAATCTAGTGAAAGCATCTACAGAATTAAAGTCAGTAAATATTGAGAGTTTGCAAAAATTCGCAATTGAAAGAAAAATTCAATGGAAATTTAATCCACCTTCAGCTCCCTGGTGGGGAGGTTTTTTTGAACGCATGATAGGAATGTTGAAAAATATTTTACGAAAAGTGCTTGGAAAGGCCAGCCTAAATTATGAAGAATTATACACTGTTTTATGTGACGCTGAAAGCGTAATAAATTCTAGACCGCTGACATATGTTGCAGATGATGATGATGATCTTGATCCTCTTACCCCCGCAATGTTCTTGCAAGATCTCAAAGATTCGAGAGTTCCCGAATTCGACATAATTGATTCAACAAAAATTAGAAAAAGATTTGCTTATCAACAAAAGGTTAGAGAAGATCTAAGAAAACGCTTTAGAGTAGAGTACCTGGGACAGCTTCGAGAGAGTGCGGAAAGAAAAAGAGAAACTGAATTAAAAAGGGATGACATTGTTTTAATTGGGGATGATAATTCAAAGAGAATTAATTGGCCTTTAGGCAAAATTGAAGAATTATATGCTGGTAAAGATGGCAAATTTCGTGTAGCCAAAATTAAAACAAAAACAGGTTCCTTTTTGAGACCTATTAAAAGACTATATCCTCTAGAGATTAATCATGAACTAATCTATCCTTTTTTAATAGATAGCGTTCCTGTTTCTGTAGATGACATGGCTGATCCTGCTACTGTGACCGAGTCTTCCGTACCTGATGATGCCTCTGGACCTGATCTTGAGAATGAGTCTTCCGTACCTGATTGTGCCTCTGTCCCTGATCTTAAGCACGAATGTTCTGTGCCTGAAGGTGTCAATCGGCGATCTCGAGCTGGTAGAAATCTGAAGCAGCCACAGAGACTTGATTTGTAAATATTTTGAGCTTCGTTAGTTTCCCGAACCTCAAGGTGGGAGGATGTCGCAAAACACCGAATTCCATGAACTGGACATTTTTTTTGTGTGCATAGACTCTAAACATTTGCCTCCATGAACATTTTTTTCTTCATTGCTAAAAGAAACTTTTGTTTTTGTCATTTGGCAACTCAGAGACTTTATTATTATTCTGAGAAGTAACTTGAGTGAACGATGTCGGTTTTACCGCGAAATAAGAACGAATGTCTTAAATTCAATTTAATTAATGTTGTATATAATGTAAATAGAAGAATGTAAATAGGTGTGAATTAAAGTAATAGAAATTTGTACCAGAGTCTCTTCATCATGTCTTGTGTTTAAAAAATCCACAAAATGACCGTCTCTATTTAAAATCGAAACTCCTGATTCTTAAGAAGGCGTCCTACCTTGGAAGGGTGAGTAATTTTACTTATCCTATTTTTTGAACTGTGTAATAATTTATCTTGTGATTACACGTCACCTGCTGACTGCGGAATCAAGAGTTATCCAATGTGTTAGCGGCAGAATATCTTCGCGTGTTCGGAGTGACTTCGTAAACACCCCACCCTCGCCGCCTCATCTGTCAGTACGGTTCCTTCCTCAGCTCGCCCTGTTTTTCGCCACTAATGTGCCAGCCTTTTTTTTTTTTTTCTGTGCTCCGTCTAAGAATCACAACAAACAGTGTGCCTTCCTTACTGATGTGGGATATTAAAAAAAAAAAAAGAAATCGCTCGCCCGGTTCTTCGCTCGGGCCTATTCCCGCTCCCGCTCCCTCCCCTGTGCGTCGAAAATTTGCTCCGCGCTCTTCGTTTTGGGAATATTGCAGGTCCAATAGTTGATCCAATTTGCAGGTCTCTCTAACTTCAATGTGCGTGGCTTTGTGAAAGAATATTTACAATTTCTTTCAGTGATTTTCAGTGATATGTGTGATTTTAAATCATATGAGTGATATGTGACAACTGGTACGCGCGGATTGTGTTCGACAGCAGTTTATATAAATAGGAAAACAGAATCTACCTTCAAAGTGTTTGTATACGAAATATTGGGGTATATTTTTTTTTCTCCTTTAACTACGTAATTTGTGTGCTTGTGTGTGCAAGTGAATTTTGTACTTGCAAAGATTTTCTCCTCCAAAGTTTGTGTTCTTCTAGGATCCTAATTTCTCAGGATGATACTAACTGTTGAATGAAACGAACATATTAGTATCACTGAATGAAATAAATCAACAAAGAAAGTAACACAGTTGTGAAAGTATAGATAAATCATAGGAATATCGAAAACAATAACAAAAATGAGGCACTTTGTGTCTCCAAATACAATTTTTTTCTCTCATAACAAAAATAATAAATAAATAGATAGATAATAAATAATAGCGTGCAAAAAAAAAAAAAAAGAAAGAAAGAAAAAAAATTGTGGATCCTAATTTAACAAGGTAGAAAACATTTGGGATTTTTAGAGCATAAACGGAGAAGTTACTTTTCCCAATTTCTAATTAAAATGTTGCGTTCTAATAATTATGCATTGTTTCCCTAAACTTCTCTTTTCATGCTCAAGATTTTAACCATTATCAATATTTGGTTTAAATTTTAACAGGATATTTAAATCACCTTTTTTTCTTCTTTTCTTCATTTTTATATTATTAAAAATACTATTTTTTTGTGATATTGTTAATAGTTTACAATATCCTATACAGATATATATTCATTTTTTTAAGTTATATTTATAAGAAAAATTATAAGTAATTTTTTTGGTTTTCCTCAAAGGTTTGTATCGTGTAACAATTAGTTATTATTTTCTTTCTTGTACTCCGTCACTTTTTTTTGAGAACTCCTCAATTAGTTATTATTTTTGTTTTACATTTTTTTTTACCTCCAATATAATCAAAGATACTGAAGATCAGTTCTATATTGTATCTAAATATGTTTGCATAATTTTGATGTTTATCAAAAAAATTGAAGAGTACAGATAGGATGTTTATGTGTAATAGTCATGGTGACGGTAAGTACGTTTATATAAAAAAAAAAAAAAGAAATTATTTGCAGTTCTATATATATAG
Organism: Maratus michaelseni; assembly: GCA_963931845.1. Lineage (NCBI taxonomy): Eukaryota > Metazoa > Arthropoda > Arachnida > Araneae > Salticidae > Maratus > Maratus michaelseni. The sequence continues at coordinate 186,636,429 of OZ007588.1, read as the reverse complement.
ATATATATAAAAAATATATATATATATTTTTTTTTGTATTCTTGTGAAATTATAGTTTTTGCCTTTACCTTAAAAAGATATACTTAGAACCCAGCATAAATATTTTGTGACTTTATCTTATTTTGGTTGAATTTTGATGAAGTAATCTGGCACAATACATACTTTTTGGTGATCGCGCATATGCATTTCGATAGTATTTATCAAAAAAAAAAGGCTAAGTTTTCGATTTTGGTTTTATTTTACTTCATTTAAAAAAAAAAAACTCTCTGCACATATTTCGGATTTTATTCTTCTTTCATAAAAAAAAAAAAAAAAAAAAGGAATAGCATTTGTTTCAGTTAACCATCGTTATTTTATGTAGTGTGTATTTTCAAAAGGCATTTTTGTACAAAGTTATTTGCACATATCTTCTCTCTCACTTAATTTTTTTAATTTTAAGCTTATTTCAGTATTATTGATCATTAGTTATCTTTTTAACGCAAAAAAAAAAAATGCCTAGGAAAAATAAAAATGAACAGAAATCTATTCAAGATATTCAAACGTTACATGAACAGACTCCTTTAATTGAGAACAAGGAATCAATTTCTACCTTAGATAAATCCCTTTTCAAAATTTCTTGGCCCCATCTGTTTGAAGAGACACTAAATCGTAATGCTGAAGTTATTTCCACTGACTTTGAAGCTTTTGACAAACTTGTCACTTCGATTAATAACCCTACTTTGGCTAAAGAATTCTTCACCTTAAGAAATCAAATAAGTGTACAGTTTAAATTTCTCATAGAAAATTATAAACTTGTTTTACAGGAACATAATGATGTAGTGAAAGAGAAAGATAATTTATTTACTGTAAACAAAAAAATCTTAGAACGACTTCACACACTATCATTGAAAAACAAACATGAACTCAAGTCTGAAGAAATACAAATTGCTAAGATAAGGTTTCCTAAAAATGAAAAACGTAAATTTATGCATAATGTATGCACACAAACTGAAATTTTTGTTGACGAACATTTACACACGGTAGCATCTCAGGAAATATGTCACGAAGATTCATAACTTACCACGACTCATATTAATATTACAAAGTGTCAGTCAAAATGTACAGAAACTGCCACATTTTCGCAAAATATGTCTATCTAGTCTTCTAATGTGCAGGAACTTAAGCCAACTCGTATTATAATTTGTAAGTTACCAGAAAAATACAATATCCCTGATATTTTGATAGGAATTTCTGACATTTTACAGTCACCTGTCCCTTTTATCCAAGTTATAAAAAAATACAAACTCAAATACATAAATGCTTTTAATTGGATTTTGGAGATTTCTCCGGAAAGTGCAAAAAAATTACTCTATCGTAAAGAGATTCCCATTCAGTCAAAATTTTACCCAGTGAAACCATTTATAGACATTAAACGTTGTTTTAGATGTCAGACATATCAACATCTTGCAAAAGGGTGTTGTAACGATTTCACATGTGCTGTCTGCTCAGGTCCACACTATGATCCTCAATGTGCAAACACTCCAAAATGCATTAATTGCATTACAAATAATAATAATAACAACACTCAATTTGATATTTGTCACCCTGCATTTGCTCATGATTGTCCTTCACTAAAGCGACACATTGATGAAGAACGGAAACATATTTACAAGTACACTTAGGCTAATTAAAAAAAAAAGAATTAATAACATGCTTTATTTTGCCCTCTCACTTAAAAACACACTCCTTACATTTTTTTCTGTAATTCAGCTAACTACATGCATATCAGTTGGTATACAGTTATTTTAATACTTCTATACACAACATAACATTTTACCTTTCTTTATATTCATTTATACATAATTTTTAGAGTTTATTTTCTTTTTTTTGTAAGCATCTCTGTGTACAGTTTGGTTCATCTTTTCAATTACCTATTTTAACGATCGGAAATGGTTAAATGATATGATGTATTATTTTGTATGATAATTTTTCTTGATGCGGGACGTCATTTTTTTTTTCTCATACAAGGTAATTTTAACTGGTTATGTACGCACATTTGCATTTTTTTCCCTCGCTTATTTACTATTTACACTCAAACATACAAACTTTTATATTATTTTAACTTTAATTTTTTTTCAGTTTTACACCACTTGCATTGAAACATAAACAAACTCTCACTTTACTCCACGTTGCTATTTTAATATATTCTTTAATAATTCCACTTGGAATTTCTATTTCTCAAAAGTTTTTATTGTCAACGGTATTTTTATATGTTTTTTTAAAGACATATAGTTCATTGCAACATTAACACATATAGTTCATTGTTTTTTTTAGGGTTCTTATATACACGGAAAACTGCTTCTCATAGTTACTCATTGAATAGATCATTGTTGAAACGCTCATTGCCTAGAGTTCATTGTACTTTCAGTTTTTTTTAGTGTATACGGAAACCTTTACTCATTGTTTACTCATAGGTTAGTTCATAGTTTTCTCATTGACACAATTACACGACACGTCCTTGGATCATGTCATAGCGTTTGCCATATTGTGCTTGATTCATTGGTGACTCGATATCTTTTCATAAAGATTCTGAGTCTTGTACACACATACCGTTGAGTTTTCCTTTCCTTTACCCTTCCTACATGTCTAATTTTATTAGGTATACACACTTTTTTTCTTTTTTCATCTTTTTAAATAATTTTACACTCAATTTTTTGTGTAATTTCAAGGCATTCTAAGGCCACCCTCACTTTGTTGGTAAACAAAGATTCCTGTCAGCACATTTCTACACATTAATATTCAGATGATATCTTGAGTCATACACTCTTCTTCTTATATATTAGAGTTATGACATTAGTCTTGATACAAAAACGACTAAAACAAAACCTCTTTTGTTTTGTTTTCTTTACATATAAAATAAGCTTTACCACATAATATCTGTTTATTTTTTCTCTTTTGCTTATGTTGTTTTATAGTAAAATACACACATCACATAATCATAATATATTTCCTTCTACAAATAATATTATTAGATTAACAATCCCTTTTTAATCTTACTTCAAATTAACTTTTAATTTTATATGCTTACACATAAGAATACATGTCTTAAACATTTTTACTTAATATTGAACATTTTAACTGTGTTTAGTTTAAAAAAAAAAAAAGAGGCTTGTTTTATCTCTTTCACAGACTGATATGTCACTCTGAAAATCACAAAAAGTTTTTTTTAATGCAAAATTTCACACATTAACATTAATCCCAGCTTCAATTACCTAATTCAATTTTATTCTGTCTTTTCAATATTATAAATAAATGCACTTTTTTTTTTACGCTAAGCTAAGTTTAGGACATACTTGCACTTGCATTTTCACGATAATGACAAACTGTCTCTCTACACTCTCAGATAGTATTTTGAGTTTGATAAATAAGATAAATATATAGCTATTTTTATTTTTTTTACTAATTATTACCATCTGAAGTTCAGGTCAACTCAGAATTTTGTGCCCTATACTCCCAAACTTAATAGTGCGGAGAGACATTCATCAATTGGTGTAGCATTTTTTAAAAAAAGGACTCATACAAGACATTGACTAGTACTCCTTGTTGGAGATCACTTCTGGTCTTCAAGGCAGGCCCGTAGCTAGACCTTACTTCTAGGTGGGGCAAATATTTTTTCAGGGGGGGCAGATTATTTCTTAATTTTTTTTCACGTCTCTTATACCTTGAAAAATATGTACTATACTTTTAATGTAATTTTTTTTCTCATTTAAAACGTAAGATCTCTCCAAAGCCAGAATGAAATTTTTAATGTTTGTTCCAAGACACAATAAAAATATATCAAAGACACATAAATAAAATATTTACATTTACATAACGTAAATAAGTTGTTTCCTTTTAATTAAGTAATTTAAATTTATGTAGGTTTTATGTTCGTTTATATTAATAGATGCATTCAAGTACAATTTATTAACCCTTTAGCGGGCGATGGTCACAAAAAAGGACACCTAATTTTAATTCCAAATCTGACAAACGGCACCAAGAATATTTAATTATTTTTTTTCTTTTATAAAGTATTGGAAATTTAGCAAGTTTTTATTTTGTAATAAATTCTTTTGTAAATTCTGATGTCAGTCCATTATTTCATCATTTTAAAAACAGAATTACTCCGCGCCGGAAAGGGTTAAATGATGTTTCGTTATATTTACATCACGCAATAAAGATATGAGAAAGAAAAAACAGAATGAATAAAATGAATAGAACAAGTAACGAGGATGTCTTTACCGATAGTGAAAAAATATTTTTTTTAATTTTCATTTCATCGATGTTTTTCCAATACATTTTCATTGATTAAAGTCGATACAGATGTAGAGGAATTAACTCGAATCTGTTTTTCTTTCCACTTTGCCATGGCTTGGATGTGAGCTTCTGATTTTTCGTGTTTTGGAAAACCGCGGCCATTGTCTAAAGCATTTTTACAATTTTTAAAACCATGTTCGGTGTATGCGGCTTCTTTGGATCCGAACCGGTTAAAATGTCTACAAGCATAACAGAATGCTGCGTCCTTTGCCACAGAATATTCCAGCCATTCAAATTGCTTATACCATGCAGCTCATAAAAATAAACATTCATTTTTTCGTGGGAATTCCTTCAAAATAATTTGTTGAACTGGCTCGTCTCTTTTAGGCAAATCGAGATCGATAATAATCTGGTTTACTTGTAGTAGGTCCAGTTAATGATAATGAATTTTTATCATTACTATTTGCACAATATTCAGGAGCAGGACTCTCTATTTTCTGTTCTAGTCGACGCTTCTTATACATAAATGAACGGATATCCATATTTTCAAATATAACTTGTATTCACAGATAAAGTAATCCGTTCCGTTCACAGATACATACTTATCCAAATATAATATATACAGCTTTTAAAACGAGAACCTTTTTTTTTCACTGTCACCAAAAACTGGTTAGCATCTGGAAACCACAACGGTTAAACAAAACTGTAATAAGGCAGAATGCATTATTTTCACAAGCGGATTTTCAAGAGTCACTATAAATCTATTCCTCGAAATCGTTGAACGGGACACAAAAACATCCGGGTGGTCTTGCACAAACACAGGCCCGCTGTCGGCACAATCACAGGAGCGACAAATTGCACCTATATCGTCCCATTGTAAAATTGTCAAAATCTTTCTTTCAGAAAATAGTTCATACTACTTCTCTATTTATATTTCAGAGGACGGGTAACACAATTTCACACCACAGGTGGTCCAGTGATGTGTCAGAAAGTCAAAGTCCAAAATCACTTAAGTACTAAAGGGTGCTGAGCAATTCGGCTGCTTTGATGGCGCTTGTTTGTGACAGGCGATTTAATAGTAGTCTTGAAGTCAAGTTATAAACTTTTCGTGCAATCCTAACTATAAGCATTACAAATGAAACAAAATGAAGATATAATAATAATAAAAGGAACTTGTAAGAGGCAGAAAATTCAAAATTGCAAACGGACGCTTCGGTTTTTCAAACAGATAAAGTCTTAAAATTCTCACGCTTCTGTTGTTATGTGTTATTCTGTGTCGAGTTCTGAAAAAGCCGTAAATTATGGGAAAAAAAATAGCATAAAAACAGTATATTTTCATATTTCTTTTTAATGGATTTTTATGAGAGATTATTAAGATTAATACAGAATTAATGTAAATATTGTTAACACTGTATGGTAAATTACACTGCATCAACACTTGTTACAATAACACGGAATCATTTATGTTTAAAGTAATAAACATAGATTATTCAAGATCTAATTAGCACACCCAGTGTGTCTCTATTTCAGACAAAACAATCCCAGTTTAGGTGCGTTCGTAATTATATAAATCCGTAGCACCTATAGTCGTCGTCTGGTCCGTCCGCAAAAAACAAAAACTACCCAACCGAATGGTTTAAAATTTAATATATAGAATCGTTATAAAATTTTGTCGAGTCATTTCAAATTTTGTGAAAATCGAATCACAAATTAAAAAGATATTAAAAAAGTTTTCTTTATTCTATTAAATCCTATTATACGTAATCTGTATAATAAAAGCGCAAGTCATGTGACTGAGGAAAAAGAATACGGGCTAACCTGCTAACCACTTCTTTTTTCATATGCCAAGCGGTCATTTTTATTCAACATTATTTCTTCGAATAAAATTGCATAAAAGTTACATTTTTAGAAAGATCATTCAAAAAAAGTGTTTACTCGAGAGATGAGTTACATTAAAAAATGTATAGATTCTGAGATAACTTCAGTAGAAATTAGGTTAATAGCCGAATATCTCAATCCATTAAAGTAAATAAACACAAAAGATTCGTTCATCATGAGTCATAGAAATATTAAACCATGGAGGTAATCATTCATAAAGCAATATCTCATATTGAATTTTGCAGCAGTCGGGTGTCGAAAAAAAATTCGCATCTGTAAACGTGGCATCACTAATAAGAAAAAAAAAGCATGCACATTTCGCTCGTAACAAACGATATAATTCATTTCACAGAAATAATAAAGATAATTTTTTTTACATTGTAAAACTAGTTATAGTACGGTCGCACCTCATTTGCACGTTTAACGTACATTTCCAACTTGTTTGTTTGTTCCTTGCTACATTAAAAAAATAATAAACACTATTTATGCAGAATGTTTAGTGTCGAAGAGTCTGTGCAAATATAAAATATTTTTTAATTTATTTATTTCACTGTCCATTTCCTATAAAGCATCGCTATTTCTTCAATCGCCGTATATTTTTTGAAAAGAGCTATGCATATTGTTTATGCTTAAGACTGTTGTGACATTAAGGTCACATTTACCCGTAATTAAATACCATATCAGATATCCTCCATGAGGTTCCAAAAAAAAATATATTATACGTATATTAATTGTGTGTATGTATATATATATATATATACAATTTTTTCCGGCTGAACAACACGGAACTTTTTTGCTATATTCGCACTGTCATTTTTATACATAAAAGCATGAAATTTACAAGTTTTAACTACTAAAGTGATTTAGAATCGAATAACGTTTTTCACTTTTCTATAGATTTTGAGTTGTAATCGATTTCTCCCTTATGAACTTTATCAGACTGTCATGTCCAGAAAATTGGTTTATATCGTTAACTTTGACGGTCATTTTCTGAAAACTGATTTGCTTTTACAAAAAAATGGAAAATAGTATTTAATTTCTTTGTTTTTAATAAGAGGACCTGAAAAATTTTTGAATTTAAGAATAGTGAATGACTTTGTGAATGTGTCAGAAGATAACTAATTTGGATTTGTAAGTAGCCCGGCATATTTTATTCTTTAAATTTGAAAAAATGATTGGTTTATTTCAGAGGCGCCAACTTTTAAAATTTTCAAGGGGGGGGGGGCGTCGGGGAAGAGTAGATTGAACAGATAAAGGGACAGACCTTCTATTCATTTTTATTTCCAGAGAGTTGGCTTTGCCCCTGTGAAAATTTCCAGAGAATTTTTATGGCCTTGTAGTCGGCGCCTATGATGGATTTAATTTGTTATCTTGTTCATTATTATAAATATTTTCAAACCGTAAGCAAAAGTATGAACTTTTTAAAGCTACTTTTATCATATTATTTCGATATCTGCAAATAAATTCCTTCAAAGAATATATTTTACGCGAAATAAAACATTTTATAAAATCTAAGTATACTTAACAACTTAACAATATCATATCGTTACATTTTTCTTTTTGTTCCTTGATTTATTATTGATTGATATTATTTTGTTCCTTGAAGATTTTGTACTTTAAGATGAAAAGTTATTTATGTTATGTTACATAAAAGTTATTTAAAGTGAAATACATTCAAACGTGTAACGCGGTAATATAATTTCCTCTACTAACCACTACTTGTAAAACTTTTGTGTGGTGAAATATATATATATATATATATATAACTTAAGACACATGTATATTCAAAACAATTCACAGATAATTCTGTAAATTTCTTATTTATAAATTAAATTTATATCATTTAATTAAAACAAATTTTATATTCTATGGTTAAAGATGATATTTTCATTGTAATTCCATTTCTGCTTTATGCGGAAAAACTCCTCCCATAATTTTTTTATTGTGACACAGGTTTCACAAATTTTTATCATTCACTAATATGTAAGGAAAGATCAGAAGAATGAAAGACATTAGTCCCCTCTTCTCAAAGCAAACAAGTAAACATAACAATCTGTTTCATGGAATTGGAACTAGTTCCATGAAAGAAGCTGCAAACTTGTCATGTACGACAAATTCAAAAACATTATTGTAGGCTGTTTCGCTTTATTTTCAGATTCAGAAGCCTTTGGTTTCAACCCCGCTTTCTTAAGATAAATTTCACATGGTGACAATCCTACAAAGAAAGTAAGCTTTATGGATATCAGTCAATACAGAATTGTTGCTGGGTCGGTACGGGCAGGAATATCCTGCGGTACGGTGTAATTTTTACAAAGCAACAAAGCGGGGAATGTCCTAAGGGACAATCTTCGACAGTCTGTTGTATGTTAAAGAAATAGAGAAAAAAGAAGGTTTATAGATGAAATTTTTTCTGGTTTTGTTTCCAGTTTAAAAACGAAATTGGGAGGAGGAAGGAGGGGGGGGGGGAGGGTCCTCTTTGCTTAGATCTGGCAAGAAGATGGAAAAAATTGGGAATTTAAAGTGAAATAGTGGCTGATAAAGTGATCGGAATGTCCAGTCTCACACTAGATTAGACAAAAAATTATAAAAAAAAAATAATAGAAATTTAATGTTGTTTTAATCGGGATGTAAAGTTTCACGCTAGGTCGGGCAAAATCTTTTGCAGGTCGGGCAAAGCCCGACCTGGCCCCCACCTAGCTACGGGCCTGCTTCAAGGTGGAGCAAAGAATTAATATTGTGGTCAAGAACAACCATAATATGGACTCTCATCACGTCAATATTTTCCCTAGGACGTAAAGCATTTAAGCTTGAGCCATTATACTTGTTACATGACAAGATTTGGGGCAGATTTTTTTTTATTTGTTTACCACACGCATTCGTTTTCTGTCCCGTGCCATGCACGAAATATTTTCTTTTTATATATTTTTTTCTACTCATTTAATTATGCTTATTCATTATTACATTTTATACTTGAATATATATATATAACCTTTTCTTCTATATTTTTATACATTTGTAGTGTGTTTTATTATTGTATGTGTTTGTTTATTTTGTGAACTTAAATTTTTGGGCATCAGTTTAGATTCAAATGAATCATTTTTTTTAGAAGAATAATGATAATTTGTCTGCTTTAATCTTCTCTATTTTATGACCATATTGAAGTCCTTAAAGAAAATAAAAAAAGGACTGTTATAAATTTCCCCGTACCGGATGATAAAAGAAAGGATATCCATGTTAAAAAGAAAACCTCGTTAAATAAAAAGTTGCAACTACAAAAAAAAGATTATTATACAGAGGTTAAAATTTCGATGGTCAAAATAGTTATGATGCTTATGATGCCAGTATTGCATGTTGATTCATTACAGGTTTGTTTTGCATTTTCACATTTTTATTACTGTATTTTTGTATTTTTTTTTATATTTTCATGCAAAGAGACACGGTATTTTCTGGCGCTATTAGGTAAGGATTGAATTTCATTCTCGTTCGCGGGGTGAGATATGTAATGACGTTTCTCATTACATATCCTCTTATTCTTTAAAATTAATCCTCCCCCCTTTGTTGTTTCAAAATTATTTACTTTGTGTAACTTTTCCTATTTTTTATTTACAGTAAAATAACTTTAGTCTACCCTTCTCCATTTTTGTTTATTAAATTTTAATATCCGTTTTATTCAGTGCGGTTTCACTTAATTTATATTACGCATTTTTCTTGTCATGTCAGTTTCATTTCCCAGCCTGCAGAAATAAAAGAAATATGTATTCACACCCATACTGCATTTTTCTCTTCCTTTTCACACCAGCCGGCATTTGCGAATAAATAAAGAAAAAGAAAGATAAAGTAACTGCTTTCTTTGTACTTCCTCCTACGCCGTCATTTTCCTAACGAATTTTCAGTTCTCATATGCAACCAACATCTAAATTTAGCACTTAGTATTGTCTAAATTCTAACGTTCATGAATTCCATTTTAATCATACAGGCCCGGTCAGCATCTCAGTAATTACAAAAATTTGTACAACCCTCTCTTCCCACGAATGCTGCGCCGGTCTGTAATTTTCAAATTTACTCCCTTAACTCTCCAAAATACTTTGTTCCTTTGCATGAATATCGCCAAATTCATTGTACATGTTGGCGACAGATAACAAAAACCGCACGCCAAATTAAAAAGTGCAAATTATGTTTGAAACAATTTGTATCACTCTTATCTCGACTGTTTCAGTATTAACCTAATTGGTACGCCTCCTCTTCAGTGATTATTGCCTGTAACACGAACCTGGATACCAAATCAACTGCAAAATAAAATTGTGCTTTGGACAATTTTGTAATGAAACTATTCTCTCCCACATCTAACTTTTATTCCAGCTTAGCAGTATTTCCACATATATATATATTATTCCTGTGACGCCGCAGCTATGCATCCGTTTACCCAAAGTCTGGATTCAACAGTATAAACAATTGGTGCATCTAGGGTACAGGCAATATTTTTTTCGTCACTGGAGAGGAGGGATTTTTAATTTAATCACATGACGGATCAAATATGTTTATACAAGGACTAAAAAATGATATCTCTTACAAACTGTCCGTTCCATGAAATGACTGCTTCTTCTTTCGAGTTAATATATATATATATATATATATATATATATATATATATATATAACAAGACTCTGTGGATTATGGGAACTATATATGGATTATATTGTCAGCTTCCTGTTTTTGCTACCCGGATATCTAGACCGGTGACTGAAGTTCTGATCATTTTTATCCCTGCTGACTGCGGAATCAAGAGTTATCCAATGTGTTAGCGGCAGAATATCTTCGCGTGTTCGGATTGACTTCGTAAACACCCCACCCTCGCCGCCTCATCTGTCAGTACGGTTCCTTCCTCAGCTCGCCCTGTTTTTCGCCACTAATGTGCCAGCCTTTTTTTTTTTTTTTCTGTGCTCCGTCTAAGAATCACAACAAACAGTGTGCCTTCCTTACTGATGTGGGATATTAAAAAAAAAAAGAAATCGCTCGCCCGGTTCTTCGCTCGGGCCTATTCCCGCTCCCGCTCCCTCCCCTGTGCGTCGAAAATTTGCTCCGCGCTCTTCCTTTTGGGAATATTGCAGGTCCAATAGTTGATCCAATTTGCAGGTCTCTCTAACTTCAATGTGCGTGGCTTTGTGAAAGAATATTTACAATTTCTTTCAGTGATTTTCAGTGATATGTGTGATTTTAAATCATATGAGTGATATGTGACAACTGGTACGCGCGGATTGTGTTCGACAGCAGTTTATATAAATAGGAAAACAGAATCTACCTTCAAAGTGTTTGTATACGAAATATTGGGGTATATTTTTTTTTCTCCTTTAACTACGTAATTTGTGTGCTTGTGTGTGCAAGTGAATTTTGTACTTGCAAAGATTTTCTCCTCCAAAGTTTGTGTTCTTCTAGGATCCTAATTTCTCAGGATGATACTAACTGTTGAATGAAACGAACATATTAGTATCACTGAATGAAATAAATCAACAAAGAAAGTAACACAGTTGTGAAAGTATAGATAAATCATAGGAATATCGAAAACAATAACAAAAATGAGGCACTTTGTGTCTCCAAATACAATTTTTTTCTCTCATAACAAAAATAATAAATAAATAGATAGATAATAAATAATAGCGTGCAAAAAAAAAAAAAAGGAAAGAAAGAAAAAAAATTGTGGATCCTAATTTAACAAGGTAGAAAACATTTGGGATTTTTAGAGCATAAACGGAGAAGTTACTTTTCCCAATTTCTAATTAAAATGTTGCGTTCTAATAATTATGCATTGTTTCCCTAAACTTCTCTTTTCATGCTCAAGATTTTAACCATTATCAATATTTGGTTTAAATTTTAACAGGATATTTAAATCACCTTTTTTTCTTCTTTTCTTCATTTTTATATTATTAAAAATACTATTTTTTTGTGATATTGTTAATAGTTTACAATATCCTATACAGATATATATTCATTTTTTTAAGTTATATTTATAAGAAAAATTATAAGTAATTTTTTTGGTTTTCCTCAAAGGTTTGTATCGTGTAACAATTAGTTATTATTTTCTTTCTTGTACTCCGTCACTTTTTTTTGAGAACTCCTCAATTAGTTATTATTTTTGTTTTACATTTTTTTTTTACCTCCAATATAATCAAAGATACTGAAGATCAGTTCTATATTGTATCTAAATATGTTTGCATAATTTTGATGTTTATCAAAAAAATTGAAGAGTACAGATAGGATGTTTATGTGTAATAGTCATGGTGACGGTAAGTACGTTTATAAAAAAAAAAAAAAAAGAAATTATTTGCAGTTCTATATATATAGATATATATAAAAAAAATATATATTTTTTTTTTGTATTCTTGTGAAATTATAGTTTTTGCCTTTACATTAAAAAGATATACTTAGAACCCAGCATAAATATTTTGTGACTTTATCTTATTTTGGTTGAATTTTGATGAAGTAATCTGGCACAATACATACTTTTTGGTGATCGCGCACATGCATTTCGATAGTATTTATCAAAAAAAAGGCTAAGTTTTCGATTTTGGTTTTATTTTACTTCATTTAAAAAAAAAAAACTCTCTGCACATATTTCGGATTTTATTCTTCTTTCATAAAAAAAAAAAAAAAAAAAAAGGAATAGCATTTGTTTCAGTTAACCATCGTTATTTTATGTAGTGTGTATTTTCAAAAGGCATTTTTGTACAAAGTTATTTGCACATATCTTCTCTCTCACTTAATTTTTTTAATTTTAAGCTTATTTCAGTATTATTGATCATTAGTTATCTTTTTAACGCAAAAAAAAAAAATGCCTAGGAAAAATAAAAATGAACAGAAATCTAATCAAGATATTCAAACGTTACATGAACAGACTCCTTTAATTGAGAACAAGGAATCAATTTCTATCTTAGATAAATCCCTTTTCAAAATTTCTTGGCCCCATCTGTTTGAAGAGACACTAAATCGTAATGCTGAAGTTATTTCCACTGACTTTGAAGCTTTTGACAAACTTGTCACTTCGATTAATAACCCTACTTTGGCTAAAGAATTCTTCACCTTAAGAAATCAAATAAGTGTACAGTTTAAATTTCTCATAGAAAATTATAAACTTGTTTTACAGGAACATAATGATGTAGTGAAAGAGAAAGATAATTTATTTACTGTAAACAAAAAAATCTTAGAACGACTTCACACACTATCATTGAAAAACAAACATGAACTCAAGTCTGAAGAAATACAAATTGCTAAGATAAGGTTTCCTAAAAATGAAAAACGTAAATTTATGCATAATGTATGCACACAAACTGAAATTTTTGTTGACGAACATTTACACACGGTAGCATCTCAGGAAATATGTCACGAAGATTCACAACTTACCACGACTCATATTAATATTACAAAGTGTCAGTCAAAATGTACAGAAACTGCCACATTTTCGCAAAATATGTCTATCTAGTCTTCTAATGTGCAGGAACTTAAGCCAACTCGTATTATAATTTGTAAGTTACCAGAAAAATACAATATCCCTGATATTTTGATAGGAATTTCTGACATTTTACAGTCACCTGTCCCTTTTATCCAAGTTATAAAAAAATACAAACTCAAATACATAAATGCTTTTAATTGGATTTTGGAGATTTCTCCGGAAAGTGCAAAAAAATTACTCTATCGTAAAGAGATTCCCATTCAGTCAAAATTTTACCCAGTGAAACCATTTATAGACATTAAACGTTGTTTTAGATGTCAGACATATCAACATCTTGCAAAAGGGTGTTGTAACGATTTCACATGTGCTGTCTGCTCAGGTCCACACTATGATCCTCAATGTGCAAACACTCCAAAATGCATTAATTGCATTACAAATAATAATAATAACAACACTCAATTTGATATTTGTCACCCTGCATTTGCTCATGATTGTCCTTCACTAAAGCGACACATTGATGAAGAACGGAAACATATTTACAAGTACACTTAGGCTAATTAAAAAAAAAAGAATTAATAACATGCTTTATTTTGCCCTCTCACTTAAAAACACACTCCTTACATTTTTTTCTGTAATTCAGCTAACTACATGCATATCAGTTGGTATACAGTTATTTTAATACTTCTATACACAACATAACATTTTACCTTTCTTTATATTCATTTATACATAATTTTTAGAGTTTATTTTCTTTTTTTTGTAAGCATCTCTGTGTACAGTTTGGTTCATCTTTTCAATTACCTATTTTAACGATCGGAAATGGTTAAATGATATGATGTATTATTTTGTATGATAATTTTTCTTGATGCGGGACGTTATTTTTTATTTCTCATACAAGGTAATTTTAACTGGTTATGTACGCACATTTGCATTTTTTTCCCTCGCTTATTTACTATTTACACTCAAACATACAAACTTTTATATTATTTTAACTTTAATTTTTTTTCAGTTTTACACCACTTGCATTGAAACATAAACAAACTCTCACTTTACTCCACGTTGCTATTTTAATATATTCTTTAATAATTCCACTTGGAATTTCTATTTCTCAAAAGTTTTTATTGTCAACGGTATTTTTATATGTTTTTTTAAAGACATATAGTTCATTGCAACATTAACACATATAGTTCATTGTTTTTTTTAGGGTTCTTATATACACGGAAAACTGCTTCTCATAGTTACTCATTGAATAGATCATTGTTGAAACGCTCATTGCCTAGAGTTCATTGTACTTTCAGTTTTTTTTAGTGTATACGGAAACCTTTACTCATTGTTTACTCATAGGTTAGTTCATAGTTTTCTCATTGACACAATTACACGACACATCCTTGGATCATGTCATAGCGTTTCCCATATTGTGCTTGATTCATTGGTGACTCGATATCTTTTCATAAAGATTCTGAGTCTTGTACACACATACCGTTGAGTTTTCCTTTCCTTTACCCTTCCTACATGTCTAATTTTATTAGGTATACACACTTTTTTTCTTTTTTCATCTTTTTAAATAATTTTACACTCAATTTTTTGTGTAATTTCAAGGCATTCTAAGGCCACCCTCACTTTGTTGCTAAACAAAGATTCCTGTCAGCACATTTCTACACATTAATATTCAGATGATATCTTGAGTCATACACTCTTCTTCTTATATATTAGAGTTATGACATTAGTCTTGATACAAAAACGACTAAAACAAAACCTCTTTTGTTTTGTTTTCTTTACATATAAAATAAGCTTTACCACATAATATCTGTTTATTTTTTCTCTTTTGCTTATGTTGTTTTATAGTAAAATACACACATCACATAATCATAATATATTTCCTTCTACAAATAATATTATTAGATTAACAATCCCTTTTTAATCTTACTTCAAATTAACTTTTAATTTTATATGCTTACACATAAGAATACATGTCTTAAACATTTTTACTTAATATTGAACATTTTAACTGTGTTTAGTTTAAAAAAAAAAAAGAGGCTTGTTTTATCTCTTTCACAGACTGATATGTCACTCTGAAAATCACAAAAAGTTTTTTTTAATGCAAAATTTCACACATTAACATTAATCCCAGCTTCAATTACCTAATTCAATTTTATTCTGTCTTTTCAATATTATAAATAAATGCACTTTTTTTTTTACGCTAAGCTAAGTTTAGGACATACTTGCACTTGCATTTTCACGATAATGACAAACTGTCTCTCTACACTCTCAGATAGTATTTTGAGTTTGATAAATAAGATAAATATATAGCTATTTTTATTTTTTTTTACTAATTATTACCATCTGAAGTTCAGGTCAACTCAGAATTTTGTGCCCTATACTCCCAAACTTAATAGTGCGGAGAGACATTCATCAATTGGTGTAGCATTTTTTAAAAAAAGGACTCATACAAGACATTGACTAGTACTCCTTGTTGGAGATCACTTCTGGTCTTCAAGGCAGGCCCGTAGCTAGACCTTACTTCTAGGTGGGGCAAATATTTTTTCAGGGGGGGCAGATTATTTCTTAATTTTTTTTCACGTCTCTTATACCTTGAAAAATATGTACTGTACTTTTAATGTAATTTTTTTTCTCATTTAAAACGTAAGATCTCTCCAAAGCCAGAATGAAATTTTTAATGTTTGTTCCAAGACACAATAAAAATATATCAAAGACACATAAATAAAATATTTACATTTACATAACGTAAATAAGTTGTTTCCTTTTAATTAAGTAATTTAAATTTATGTAGGTTTTATGTTCGTTTATATTAATAGATGCATTCAAGTACAATTTATTAACCCTTTAGCGGGCGATGGTCACAAAAAAGGACACCTAATTTTAATTCCAAATCTGACAAACGGCACCAAGAATATTTAATTATTTTTTTTCTTTTATAAAGTATTGGAAATTTAGCAAGTTTTTATTTTGTAATAAATTCTTTTGTAAATTCTGATGTCAGTCCATTATTTCATCATTTTAAAAACAGAATTACTCCGCGCCGGAAAGGGTTAAATGATGTTTCGTTATATTTACATCACGCAATAAAGATATGAGAAAGAAAAAACAGAATGAATAAATTGAATAGAACAAGTAACGAGGATGTCTTTACCGATAGTGAAAAAATATTTTTTTTAATTTTCATTTCATCGATGTTTTTCCAATACATTTTCATTGATTAAAGTCGATACAGATGTAGAGGAATTAACTCGAATCTGTTTTTCTTTCCACTTTGCCATGGCTTGGATGTGAGCTTCTGATTTTTCGTGTTTTGGAAAACCGCGGCCATTGTCTAAAGCATTTTTACAAGTTTTAAAACCATGTTCGGTGTATGCGGCTTCTTTGGATCCGAACCGGTTAAAATGTCTACAAGCATAACAGAATGCTGCGTCCTTTGCCACAGAATATTCCAGCCATTCAAATTGCTTATACCATGCAGCTCATAAAAATAAACATTCATTTTTTCGTGGGAATTCCTTCAAAATAATTTGTTGAACTGGCTCGTCTCTTTTAGGCAAATCGAGATCGATAATAATCTGGTTTACTTGTAGTAGGTCCAGTTAATGATAATGAATTTTTATCATTACTATTTGCACAATATTCAGGAGCAGGACTCTCTATTTTCTGTTCTAGTCGACGCTTCTTATACATAAATGAACGGATATCCATATTTTCAAATATAACTTGTATTCACAGATAAAGTAATCCGTTCCGTTCACAGATACATACTTATCCAAATATAATATATACAGCTTTTAAAACGAGAACCTTTTTTTTTCACTGTCACCAAAAACTGGTTAGCATCTGGAAACCACAACGGTTAAACAAAACTGTAATAAGGCAGAATGCATTATTTTCACAAGCGGATTTTCAAGAGTCACTATAAATCTATTCCTCGAAATCGTTGAACGGGACACAAAAACATCCGGGTGGTCTTGCACAAACACAGGCCCGCTGTCGGCACAATCACAGGAGCGACAAATTGCACCTATATCGTCCCATTGTAAAATTGTCAAAATCTTTCTTTCAGAAAATAGTTCATACTACTTCTCTATTTATATTTCAGAGGACGGGTAACACAATTTCACACCACAGGTGGTCCAGTGATGTGTCAGAAAGTCAAAGTCCAAAATCACTTAAGTACTAAAGGGTGCTGAGCAATTCGGCTGCTTTGATGGCGCTTGTTTGTGACAGGCGATTTAATAGTAGTCTTGAAGTCAAGTTATAAACTTTTATGGCAATCCTAACTATAAGCATTACAAATGAAACAAAATGAAGATATGATAATAATAAAAGGAACTTGTAAGAGGCAGAAAATTCAAAATTGCAAACGGACGCTTCGGTTTTTCAAACAGATAAAGTCTTAAAATTCTCACGCTTCTGTTGTTATGTGTTATTCTGTGTCGAGTTCTGAAAAAGCCGTAAATTATGGGAAAAAAAATAGCATAAAAACAGTATATTTTCATATTTCTTTTTAATGGATTTTTATGAGAGATTATTAAGATTAATACAGAATTAATGTAAATATTGTTAACACTGTATGGTAAATTACACTGCATCAACACTTGTTACAATAACACGGAATCATTTATGTTTAAAGTAATAAACATAGATTATTCAAGATCTAATTAGCACACCCAGTGTGTCTCTATTTCAGACAAAACAATCCCAGTTTAGGTGCGTTCGTAATTATATAAATCCGTAGCACCTATAGTCGTCGTCTGGTCCGTCCGCAAAAAACAAAAACTACCCAACCGAATGGTTTAAAATTTAATATATAGAATCGTTATAAAATTTTGTCGAGTCATTTCAAATTTTGTGAAAATCGAATCACAAATTAAAAAGATATTAAAAAAGTTTTCTTTATTCTATTAAATCCTATCATACGTAATCTGTATAATAAAAGCGCAAGTCATGTGACTGAGGAAAAAGAATACGGGCTAACCTGCTAACCACTTCTTTTTTCATATGCCAAGCGGTCATTTTTATTCAACATTATTTCTTCGAATAAAATTGCATAAAAGTTACATTTTCAGAAAGATCATTCAAAAAAAGTGTTTACTCGAGAGATGAGTTACATTAAAAAATGTATAGATTCTGAGATAACTTCAGTAGAAATTAGGTTAATAGCCGAATATCTCAATCCATTAAAGTAAATAAACACAAAAGATTCGTTCATCATGAGTCATAGAAATATTAAACCATGGAGGTAATCATTCATAAAGCAATATCTCATGTTGAATTTTGCAGCAGTCGGGTGTCGAAAAAAAATTCGCATCTGTAAACGTGGCATCACTAATAAGAAAAAAAAAGCATGCACATTTCGCTCGTAACAAACCATATAATTCATTTCACAGAAATAATAAAGATAATTTTTTTACATTGTAAAACTAGTTATAGTACGGTCGCACCTCATTTGCACGTTTAACGTACATTTCCAACTTGTTTGTTTGTTCCTTGCTACATTAAAAATAATAATAAACACTATTTATGCAGAATGTTTAGTGTCGAAGAGTCTGTGCAAATATAAAATATTTTTTAATTTATTTATTTCACTGTCCATTTCCTATAAAGCATCGCTATTTCTTCAATCGCCGTATATTTTTTGAAAAGAGCTATGCATATTGTTTATGCTTAAGACTGTTGTGACATTAAGGTCACATTTACCCGTAATTAAATACCATATCAGATATCCTCCATGAGGTTCCAAAAAAAAATATATTATATGTATATTAATTGTGTGTATGTATATATATATATATATATACAATTTTTTCCGGCTGAACAACACGGAACTTTTTTGCTATATTCGCACTGTCATTTTTATACATAAAAGCATGAAATTTACAAGTTTTAACTACTAAAGTGATTTAGAATCGAATAACGTTTTTCACTTTTCTATAGATTTTGAGTTGTAATCGATTTCTCCCTTATGAACTTTATCAGACTGTCATGTCCAGAAAATTGGTTTATATCGTTAACTTTGACGGTCATTTTCTGAAAACTGATTTGCTTTTACAAAAAAATGGAAAATAGTATTTAATTTCTTTGTTTTTAATAAGAGGACCTGAAAAATTTTTGAATTTAAGAATAGTGAATGACTTTGTGAATGTGTCAGAAGATAACTAATTTGGATTTGTAAGTAGCCCGGCATATTTTATTCTTTAAATTTGAAAAAAATGATTGGTTTATTTCAGAGGCGCCAACTTTTAAAATTTTCAAGGGGGGGGGGCGTCGGGGAAGAGTAGATTGAACAGATAAAGGGACAGACCTTCTATTAATTTTTATTTCCAGAGGGGGGGCTTTGCCCCTGTGAAAATTTCCAGAGAATTTTTATGGCCTTGTAGTCGGCGCCTATGATGGATTTAATTTGTTATCTTGTTCATTATTATAAATATTTTCAAACCGTAAGCAAAAGTATGAACTTTTTAAAGCTGCTTTTATCATATTATTTCGATATCTGCAAATAAATTCCTTCAAAGAATATATTTTACGCGAAATAAAACATTTTATAAAATCTAAGTATACTTAACAACTTAACAATATCATATCGTTACATTTTTCTTTTTGTTCCTTGATTTATTATTGATTGATATTATTTTGTTCCTTGAAGATTTTGTACTTTAAGATGAAAAGTTATTTATGTTATGTTACATAAAAGTTATTTAAAGTGAAATACATTCAAACGTGTAACGCGGTAATATAATTTCCTCTACTAACCACTACTTGTAAAACTTTTGTGTGGTGAAATATATATATATATATATATAACTTAAGACACATGTATATTCAAAACAATTCACAGATAATTCTGTAAATTTCTTATTTATAAATTAAATTTATATCATTTAATTAAAACAAATTTTATATTCTATGGTTAAAGATGATATTTTCATTGTAATTCCATTTCTGCTTTATGCGGAAAAACTCCTCCCATAATTTTTTTATTGTGACACAGGTTTCACAAATTTTTATCATTCACTAATATGTAAGGAAAGATCAGAAGAATGAAAGACATTAGTCCCCTCTTCTCAAAGCAAACAAGTAAACATAACAATCTGTTTCATGGAATTGGAACTAGTTCCATGAAAGAAGCTGCAAACTTGTCATGTACGACAAATTCAAAAACATTATTGTAGGCTGTTTCGCTTTATTTTCAGATTCAGAAGCCTTTGGTTTCAACCCCGCTTTCTTAAGATAAATTTCACATGGTGACAATCCTACAAAGAAAGTAAGCTTTATGGATATCAGTCAATACAGAATTGTTGCTGGGTCGGTACGGGCAGGAATATCCTGCGGTACGGTGTAATTTTTACAAAGCAACAAAGCGGGGAATGTCCTAAGGGACAATCTTCGACAGTCTGTTGTATGTTAAAGAAATAGAGAAAAAAGAAGGTTTATAGATGAAATTTTTTCTGGTTTTGTTTCCAGTTTAAAAACGAAATTGGGAGGAGGAAGGAGGGGGGGGGGAGGGTCCTCTTTGCTTAGATCTGGCAAGAAGATGGAAAAAATTGGGAATTTAAAGTGAAATAGTGGCTGATAAAGTGATCGGAATGTCCAGTCTCACACTAGATTAGACAAAAAATTATAAAAAAAAAATAATAGAAATTTAATGTTGTTTTAATCGGGATGTAAAGTTTCACGCTAGGTCGGGCAAAATCTTTTGCAGGTCGGGCAAAGCCCGACCTGGCCCCCACCTAGCTACGGGCCTGCTTCAAGGTGGAGCAAAGAATTAATATCGTGGTCAAGAACAACCATAATATGGACTCTCATCACGTCAATATTTTCCCTAGGACGTAAAGCATTTAAGCTTGAGCCATTATACTTGTTACATGACAAGATTTGGGGCAGATTTTTTTTTATTTGTTTACCACACGCATTCGTTTTCTGTCCCGTGCCATGCACGAAATATTTTCTTTTTATATATTTTTTTCTACTCATTTAATTATGCTTATTCATTATTACATTTTATACTTGAATATATATATATAACCTTTTCTTCTATATTTTTATACATTTGTAGTGTGTTTTATTATTGTATGTGTTTGTTTATTTTGTGAACTTAAATTTTTGGGCATCAGTTTAGATTCAAATGAATCATTTTTTTTAGAAGAATAATGATAATTTGTCTGCTTTAATCTTCTCTATTTTATGACCATATTGAAGTCCTTAAAGAAAATAAAAAAAGGACTGTTATAAATTTCCCGGTACCGGATGATAAAAGAAAGGATATCCATGTTAAAAAGAAAACCTCGTTAAATAAAAAGTTGCAACTACAAAAAAAAGATTATTATACAGAGGTTAAAATTTCGATGGTCAAAATAGTTATGATGCTTATGATGCCAGTATTGCATGTTGATTCATTACAGGTTTGTTTTGCATTTTCACATTTTTATTACTGTATTTTTGTATTTTTTTTTATATTTTCATGCAAAGAGACACGGTATTTTCTCGCGCTATTAGGTAAGGATTGAATTTCATTCTCGTTCGCGGGGTGAGATATGTAATGACGTTTCTCATTACATATCCTCTTATTCTTTAAAATTAATCCTCCCCCCTTTGTTGTTTCAAAATTATTTACTTTGTGTAACTTTTCCTATTTTTTATTTACAGTAAAATAACTTTAGTCTACCCTTCTCCATTTTTGTTTATTAAATTTTAATATCCGTTTTATTCAGTGCGGTTTCACTTAATTTATATTACGCATTTTTCTTGTCATGTCAGTTTCATTTCCCAGCCTGCAGAAATAAAAGAAATATGTATTCACACCCATACTGCATTTTTCTCTTCCTTTTCACACCAGCCGGCATTTGCGAATAAATAAAGAAAAAGAAAGATAAAGTAACTGCTTTCTTTGTACTTCCTCCTACGCCGTCATTTTCCTAACGAATTTTCAGTTCTCATATGCAACCAACATCTAAATTTAGCACTTAGTATTGTCTAAATTCTAACGTTCATGAATTCCATTTTAATCATACAGGCCCGGTCAGCATCTCAGTAATTACAAAAATTTGTACAACCCTCTCTTCCCACGAATGCTGCGCCGGTCTGTAATTTTCAAATTTACTCCCTTAACTCTCCAAAATACTTTGTTCCTTTGCATGAATATCGCCAAATTCATTGTACATGTTGGCGACAGATAACAAAAACCGCACGCCAAATTAAAAAGTGCAAATTATGTTTGAAACAATTTGTATCACTCTTATCTCGACTGTTTCAGTATTAACCTAATTGGTACGCCTCCTCTTCAGTGATTATTGCCTGTAACACGAACCTGGATACCAAATCAACTGCAAAATAAAATTGTGCTTTGGACAATTTTGTAATGAAACTATTCTCTCCCACATCTAACTTTTATTCCAGCTTAGCAGTATTTCCACATATATATATTTTATTCCTGTGACGCCGCAGCTATGCATCCGTTTACCCAAAGTCTGGATTCAACAGTAGAAACAATGTCTCTTAATACAATGTTTTACGCATATGATACATAAGTTAAAATTTATCTGTTATAAAGCATCAAATAATAAACAAAATACTGAAAAATATGAAAAGAAAATATTGAAAAATATGAAAAGAAAATATTAAAAACTTTGGAACTGAAAGAAATTCATGGAACCTTCAAATTTTTGCATCATAAAAAGTGGTAGCAATAAGTAGCAACGCTTGAATAAGTCGAGCATCTAATCATGGCGTAGGGGTTGGGACCTCCGGTTCAGTAAGCGAAAGATTGCGGGTTCGATTCATATCGAGGGAAGGGTTGGTTATTTACACAAAACTCACTCAGAAATGAGAAAAAATAAGAAGTATATCTGTATAAGGATGTTCTTGATAAGAAACTTTTTTTTTGGTCCTATAATGTTTATTTTAACATTATAAAAATTTCTAAAAAATACGGAAGATGTCTGTTATAAAACGGAAATTTAAAAACGGATATTTCAGAAATCACGGAAAATTTCCTGGAATTTACGGATTTTTTTTTTTCCGTTAAAAAACGGAAATAGTACTGGCGTCTCGATTGCCAGTACAATTTCCGTTTTTTTCAGGAATTTTTTTTTACAGTGTAGCTTTCTTTAAATATATTTCATTACTGAAACTTGTTCGTATTTCTATAAATAATATCTGTTATCATCTATAGGCAACAAATTTGATATATCTTGTACTATGTGTTTTCCATCATATACTCCTAGTCTTCTGTGTTTTATTCATGTTCACCTTTCAGTTTGTGTTCGCATCTGAATCTGTGTTTTTGTCATTGTTTTAATTTCCTGTGTTTAATGTCACATCATCTTGTGTTCTACACCATTTACTCCTTGTCCTCTGAGTTTCAGTCATATTCATCTTTGTGTCGCGTCGCTACAGTATTTTAAGTTTATAAAAATGTGTTTACTTCAAGCCAGTGTCCCTATCTTTTGAAAACTGTTTATAGTGCACCATCTTCTAGTGCTAGAAACTGTCGGGCCGTCACTTATTGCCGTTGTGTTACGTCATTGTTTCTATCATCCTATGCCCAGTATTTGTCTATTGTTCATCACCCCGCCCTCTGTCGCGCTTACCGGCGGGTTTTGAATTTTTTTATTACCTCAATAAATTTGTTCGGGAGGGACATCTATGCTCTACAGATTTGGGTCCTAGTCTGAGCAGTCCCTCTCGGGCAGTAAAGTAAAGTGGTATTTCACGGGTAGTTTAAAATGTATGCTTTGTTATATCTAATTTAATTGTATTTTATATGTATTCAATTTATTTCTCTTTGTCCAGTGTTTTTCTCGAAGCAGATGACGTCATCCTGTAATGCAGTTAAAATACGACTGTTAATTTCTTTTTCTTGCACTTGCCTTTTGCTTTCTTCAAAGAGTTTTCACTGTAACATTGATGGAATAAATGAGATGATAGTCAGGCTTGACTAATGCTATTTGCAAATATTTTTATTCTTATTTTTTCCTTAGGAATTTAAATTTGCAACTAAAAAATATTAAATATTGTTGAAAAATAGTAGATTGCTGTGCGAAATACTCGCACGGGTCCACTGGTAGTCATATATGACGTATTTATATGGCATGTGTATAAGAAGTACATGACGCATATATGACATATAAGACGCTAATATTACGTATATATTGACGTATATATGACATACAAGACGCAAATATTACGTATATATTGATGTATATGGCTCATGTGTGAGTGTTGGAATATGGAAAGTTCATATATGATGCATATATATATGCTTGGCGAAATCGTAACTGTTATCTTGAGATAATCGTAATTGTGGGAGCCGTTACAACAAAGCAATACCGTTAAAATTTCCAGAATCACACAAGTAAAATTGTAGAAGCAATGAATTATAAAATAAACTAAAAGAAGCTTTCATCTTCTAGAAACTTCCAGATATTTCCACATCCATTTTCTGTTTGATGTTCTCGATTTTTTATAAGCGTTTCAACGGTAGTAGAATATTAATATAATAGATTGTCCCTTTAAATCTTCAAAATGTAACCAATTTTGGTACTTACGTATTATCCGTGCCAGGAGATTGATCGCCAAAAATGGTTGTCAAGTACCAATCTTGTTTATCGTTGCCAATCATGTTTTCAACCGCAGTAATTTAACATTATCAAATAACATTGTTAAAAATGGTAATTAATATAAAATAAATAAAATGTAATATATGCTTATTAAATTTATAACATTGTTAAAAATAGTAAGCAACATTATTTTAATAAAATTAATAAATGGTAAATAGCATAGTAAATAAGAAAGTGTAATATTATAGATTATTCCCAGGCATGTACCATGTAGCAAGAAAAAAATATCTCATCAAAAAGTCCCCTGTAAAAAATGCAGCCAAGTCTCGTAACTCATGTACCGTAAAAAGTACTGAGATCGTATAAAGCCAAGTTTAACTATTTTATTAACTCTGAAATTTTCATTCACAAATCACTCCTAGTCTCTACATCTTTAGTTAATTATTATTTTGTGACTTGGCAATTACGTAGCACGAGAATGTGATGTATATAGTTAGTCTTAATCAAATAATACTATAACATATTAAAGTGTAATAACTTCCCTGTGCGTATATAATTTGCCTTAATTAAATTATCCCATCCCATCCCATAACATAGTAAGATGTAATAACTTCCCTGTGCTGCGTAATTGCCAAGTCACAAAATAATAACTAACCAAAGATGTAGAGACTAGGAGTGATTTGTGAATGAAAATTTCAGAGTTAATAAGATAGTTAAACTTGGCTTTATACGATCTCAGTACTTTTTACGGTAAATGAGTTACGAGACTTGGCTGCATTTTTTACAGGTGACTTTTTGATGAGATTTCACTTCTTTTTGTAAGTAATCCTCCTTTTCTTGATTTTGGGTTCTTTTTGGAGATCATCCACTGATTTTCGCTAAGCCCACACCCTGTCCCTATTATGTACAGGTATAGAAAATTTGAAGCTTTAGCTTCGTTTGCAAAGTACTGTAGATAAAAAGAGATTTCAGTTGCCTAGGCAAGCACTAAGTTATGGGAGGGGGAGTGTCAAAAGTACTCTCAATTGCTTTCAGGATAGGTGCTATCCATCTGAGATATTACTCGCAGCCCTAGATACTTGATATTTAACATAAAAGAACTTTTCAGTATAAAAGGAAAGCCAAAATTAAAATTTCCGGAAATTTCCAATAAATCAAACTATATTCCTTTTAGATTATAATTATTATTTTTTTTTAACACAATTATTTCAAATTGGTAAAGTAATCATACAAGTTGTAAATTTCCAACTGGACGAAAAATGTCCGGGCCAGGATTCGAACCTGGGATCGCTTGGCTGAAGCCGCCACGCTCTCGTGGCGGCTTCAGAGCGTGGCGGCTTCAGCCAAGCGATCCCAGGTTCGAATCCTGGCCCGGACATTTTTCGTCCAGTTGGAAATTTACAACTTGTATATTCCTTTTTTCGATGCTTTTTTTTTCCGTTTTTTTTTAGTCTTTTTTTTTATTATTTACGGATTTTTTAATTTTTCCTTACTTTGTGTACTAAACCCTGCCTTTCTGCCAAATGTCAAGCTTCTAAAAGTGCTATTACACGAGGCGTCAAGTCGCCGCCACTTCCAGGCGACACCCATGTAAACCTATGGCTTCAGAAGAGTTGCTCGGTAGCAAGCAACTTTTTTCTGTCGGAGCAACTTTGTCGCTCGGCTACAGGCGATATCGCGACCATGTCGCCACCAACAGCCAATCAAATGCTTAGGAATCTGACGTCACGATTTCACTCTCTAGATTCTTAAAACATGGCGGCTGCCGAAGCTCTGTCTCAGCTCGACGGAGAGCATTTTTTTCATTTATTTTGTCAAGCAATATCTTTTAAACCTCACAGACACATCTATTTCTTCAAAACGAAAAGTATAGTGAAAGGTTTTCGTCACATAAGCCGAGAGTTGCAAGATACATATTCTGCTTTCCTCTTCATAGTTGGTAAGTGTCACTTTTCTATTTATCTTTTTTATTCTAAACCATCTTTTATCTAATGTTAAATACAATAACAATTAATTTCTTTAATTCATTCTCCTGTTCATTAAAATTATTTCATTGTTGTTATTCTTATTAATGTCGTAATTTCCGTAATGATATTTTGGCGCTATTTCAAAACTTTCTCGCCAACCTGTTTGCTTACATTCAGCGATATATATGTCAATGTAATGTTAAAAATGCAATTTTACTGTTTTCTTGCCAGGTTGAAAATAAAAATTTAATTTTTGGAAATTTCTTAAAATTTTGACTATTAGCCAATTATCCAATATTTGTAAGACCGAATATATATCAGAAAATTAAAATCATTAGAAAATTGGTAGCACATATTACCAGTATTTTATATGCACAAACATTAATTTCTAAGTAAACATACTATAAATAACATAAATATGCACTAACGTAAATAAAAATTCTAACAGTAAGATATATTTAAAGAGCTAATCCAGATGTACATTTTTTGACATTCGCAGCAATAATCTAACAATTTTAATGTAAAGAAAGTAGTAATCTATTATTTTCCTTTGTACTTGGAAGTTTTTGATATGGTAAAAGAGCTTAGATTATGTCTACTTCTTCCTCATTTAAAAGCTGTTCAATTGGAACTGGAAAATGGATGCAAATAAGGGTGGGGTAGGACATGCCATTGCTCATGCCTGTAATTTTAAATTTAATTTAAAAAATTTCCCTATTCTCTAATGAGTTTTGGAAAAAATATGTAATTTATTATTCCCGATTAACTTAACGTAATGAAGTATTACAAGAGAAAATAAGCAATGATTTTTTATGAAAAGGGCACGGCCCCCTTAACATTTTGTATAATATAAAATTTATTTATTGTTAATTTGTTTAAAAATTATCTAAATTAACGAAAGATAACAAATGAAAAAACTGTTTCATTATTCATAAAAAAAAAAAAAATAATAAAAAAAAAAACTAGTATAAGTTTACTTTTTGATATTTACTATTGCTTGTTTGTTACATTTCTGTATTACCTTTTATGTTTAAAAATTCTCTGTATGTCAAAAATTCTTAGTTTTGCTTATTTTGTATTTTTATGCTTCATTTTAAGAAATGTGCATCTATTTAAAAATCTCACGCATCAAATACACAGAGATCCCAATCGCGCCTGTCGGCCTAATCGTTCGGAGTTTTCGTGGTTTTCTTCGAGCCGTGGATTTATCCATGCGTAAATACGGATTAGGTACCCTTAGAAAGACCCCCACGAAGGGCACTCCCCCCGGGCCTATATCCCTAGTGTTGATAATTGGCCGTCAATAATCAACCCAACCCAACCCAAATACACAGAGTGCTCTCGAAGCTGGTAGACGGGAGGTGCTGGGTTCGATCCCAATCGCGCCCGTCGGCCTAATCGTTCGGAGTTTTCGTGGTTTTCTGCGAGCCGTGGATTTATCCATGCGTAAATACGGATTAGGTTCCCTAAGAAAGACCCCCACGAAGGGCACTCCCCCCGGGCCTATATCCCTAGTGTAGATAATTGGCCGTCAATAATCAACCCAACCCAAATACACAGAGCCATCGCTATGACATATTATTAGGGAGAGGCTTAAAATTACCATGACAATTATTGGTGTTTGACAGCTGTCTATTTAACCAGAAAGTGTAAATATGTGGAAATGTAGGGGAGACTGGTACGTAGTGGACCACCCCCTAACATTTTATTTATTTGATTTTTTTAAAGCTTCTCTTCTAATAGATAACAGCACTGCACTGATTATTTATAGCCTTCAGAAAATATGTTTAGCTCAGATTGAACTATTTTATATTGATTGGTTGTTTTGAGCTTCTAAAAGTAAAATTTTTCATCATCATATTTTTATTTTTTAAGTAATTAAAGGTTATAGATAAATAAGATAAAACAGCTATTTTGCAAAGCTAAGATATTTGTATTTATTTAACTTTAAAGTTAATATGTTTAAAAGAATGGACCACCCACTCCTGGGGCACAGTGGTTCACAATCCACTCTGCTCCTGTAATGCAGAATGTTCAAAATATTTATCAGATGCTTATTTTCTATAAAGAAATGCCCCACCAGTGGCTGAGAGGTTGTGCTCTCGAAGCTGGTAGACGGGAGGTGCTGGGTTCGATCCCAATCGCGCCCGTCGGCCTAATCGTTCGGAGTTTTCGTGGTTTTCTTCGAGCCGTGGATTTATCCATGCGTAAATACGGATTAGGTTCCCTTAGAAAGACCCCCACGAAGGGCACTCCTCCCGGGCCTATATCCCTAGTGTAGATAATTGGCCGTCAATAATCAACCCAACCCATCTATAAAGAAATATTTTAAAGTAGTTATTTAACGGTAAAATAAAGTAAACAAAGAAAAATAACAATTTATTTAACATGGTAAGAAATATTTTGTTCTGCATTTATTTACTGCCTTTGATAAATGTAACTGTAGTCTAATTGATGATGATTCTATTCAAATAAGATTTGTGAGATGCAAATTGAATGGAAATCAGTTTTTTTTTTCCAAAACTGTAGATGAATCTGTTATTGATATCAATGATTTCATAATGTTGCTCCCAGACCCAAAAGTATTTCAGGAATATTCCAGGCTCAATCTTACTCATAAGTATTTTGGAATTTCATTTGCAAATTTTAATGTGCGCTGATTTTTTTGTACTTAAGTAATAACTTCAACTAAATTGCAATTGTTCCTGTATTAATCTGTTATTATTTTCAAAATCTAATTAATTTTGTTTTTGTTTCAAAATGTTACTTGTAAATTTATATTACTATGTTATTTTGCAGGTAAAGGGGAAATGAAAAAGAATTAGATTAATGAAAAATAGATTTATATTGTATTTCAGATAATACCTAATAGCGGTCCACAGTACCCCGGTGGGTGGACCAGTGTACCCCAGAAGTGGGGCACACTGGTCCACTTTACGGGGGCATATAATTTTTTTTTTTTTTTAAATGTATTGAAAACTATGTTCTGAGAAAATTATGATGGATGTATAGAGGGGGGGGGGGCTTTTTGTGAAAACAGAAAAACCCCATATTTTCTTAATTATGATATCATTTAATCCGTTTAACGTTATTATTATTACTTCTAGGAAAAGGGCCGAAAATTTATGGATGACAGATTTTTGATATCATTAAAAATGGCCCGGGGGGGGGCTTAAATCTGCTTAAATTTATAATAAATCCTCTTAATATTACCTAAAACTTTTATATTGACAAGTTTTTTTTATAAGACCAACCCTTATAGCAAAAAAAAATTTAAAAAAAAAAAATCCCTGCCGGCTTTGCCTGCAAACAAGTTAGGTTTCAAAGTGGGCGTTTCCAAATGATGCATCATGGCAAAAAAGTCATTTCTTATGCAATTCCCAACTGACAAGCGCCTCACGGTCTGAGTCTTCGAAATCTACCTGTGCTTGTAGGCCGGGACGTCAGGGATTTTTTTTATTATAGGTTACAGTTTTTTGTTATTTATTATTATTTATTTATTTATTTTATATTATTTACCACTTTCAACAATTTTATGTATTTAACAATATTAAATAACTGTTTTGCACATTATTGACAACAATTTTTGGCTATCTATCTCCTATCCCAGATGTCAGTACCAAAAAATCTTCCAGATAATACTAATTTTGTTTTGAGTATGCCAACAGCAAATTTAATGCTTAGTTTGCTTGCATTCAATAGAAAATAACAACGTCACAATATCACAATATATGGTACTTTTCAGTTAGACAAGTTTTATTTATTCATTTTATTTTATTTATTTTTTTTGGGGGGGAGGGGGGGGGCACAATGTAGTTCTTATGGAAAGAATTTAAACTCTTATATTAAAAGGGAAAACACACACATTAAAAAAATATTTTCACTCCTTCATTTAAAATAACAAAAACAAAATGTTCTAATGAGAAATTCCTTGAATCAAAAGTATTTCATTTCAACATTTACATTGTTTCTTATTTCCATATGCAAAGATCAAAACTACTGTTTTTCTTTAATTAGGGGCAAAAATATTTTAATAACAACAGATATCCTATCTCTATATATTTATAAAAGGGATAAATTTAAGAGTGTTTGACAAACATTGAGATTTGTGATCATAGGATTAATAATATCTAATATGATCATAAAAAAATTTCTTTGAACATTGTTCATTATTATATAGCACGGATATATTTGAAAAACAAATTATGCTGGCCATAAGAAACTTTAGTAGTTGTCATAAAAACATACTAATTATTTTATAAACAACTTTATGTACTTTTTTTAATCTAAAATGTAAAAGGCAAAAAAATCTGTTAAAAAATTAAAATAGCTGTACAAAAATCCTGACAAAGTATGTAAACATGAATATATCAGTACAAAAACCATTGATCTTCCTTAAAATCGGATCATATGATGAATGGGCTTAATCACATCACAATGTCAGTAATGGGGATTGAAGCATTATTTGGTGATCTGGCTAACAAAAAAAAAAAAAAAAAAAAAAAAAAAAAAAGTGTAGTGTAAAATTTGAGTGACAGGGTTTCTAGTTACATTGTGAATGTCATTTTCACATTAGCATGTTTAATGCCAAGGTTGATTAATCTTATTTAAACTTCATACTCAAACTCACATTATTCTGTTTTCATAATATAAGTTTTGTTTATTATTAACTGACCCATCTGGCGTTGCCCGAGACCATGATAACCTTAAATAAACCTCAAATTTGTATAAATTTAACCCTTTTTAAAATGGAATATTCACATATAGATAAACAATGAAGATAAATCATTTACTTGATTTAATTTTGATATTTTTATCTAATTACTCATAATTCATTTTCCTTTTAGGTCCAAGAAAGCTGTCGTAAATAATACTGATGAAGAGGTAATCCCGAGGGTCAGCTAAGAATGACTAAACGACAACTGAACTGCTGAAAAAAGTTCTTCTTCAATAGAGAAGAATTCATCAAAGATGACGTAAGATACCATTCTTGTGTCATATACAGCATCATGATGCTAGCATCCATGTTTGGCTGCATCGTGGAAAATGCACATTGACAGCTTTCATTCGAATCGTCATACTGTCATATCACCTGTAGTGACGGTATGAAGTGCCATTGGATTTTTGTTTCGGTAACCTCTTGTTCGCATTGCCGGCAATTTCAACAGCAGACGTTATATTTCTGATGTGTTACGGCCCGTGGTTCTGCCTTATATTCGATGCCTTTGCAATTCTACTTTTTAGCAGGACAGTGCACGACCGCATGTTGCTCGTACTATGCTGATCTTCCTTGATACAGAACATGTTCGACTGTTAT
The DNA here is from genome assembly GCA_963931845.1 of Maratus michaelseni. NCBI lineage: Eukaryota > Metazoa > Arthropoda > Arachnida > Araneae > Salticidae > Maratus > Maratus michaelseni. The sequence goes on along the minus strand of OZ007588.1, from coordinate 186,603,984 downwards.
CCGGGCCAGCACGTTCTCCTAATTTCTCAACAGTTGAAAATGTCCCGTCAATGACTTCTGAGCGACTGGCCCGCCACCACTCGCCCATCAGTACGGTTGGTAAACTGGGGCATAGTGTTGAAGCTGCATGGACTGATGTACCCGTACATGACATCCAATCTCTCTTCGACTCCATGGCTAGGCAGATAAATGCTGTTATTGCAACCAGAAGTGGCTGCTTTGGGTAGTGTTTTATCAGGATCTATACCTTCAAATTTTCTGAAAATGTAATCGCTTGTCCTTCCCATTATAATGTATTTGTCCAATAAATATCATTCTGTTATTTGCATTCCTTCATGGTGTTGCATTTTAGATAGCTAGCAGTGTATAACAGTGATAAAGTTATATATATTTTAACAGAAAAATTGAAATTGCTGTTTGTAAATGATATAAAAATTTATTTTGGCCAATATCTTTTTTAATATTTTTAGTACCATTATATTCTTTTAATAAATTTATTTTGTATTATTTACTGTGCAAGAGATTAATTTTATTGTTAAGGCTGTTAGTCAGTCAACTTCCCAATTTCCCTCGCTAATGTTAAACATTATGGGTGTAGAATGCGCCATATATTTAAAATATCTCCTCGGGAAATTTATATTTTTAACTCATTTTTTCTTTGTATTTTTCTTAAAAGATGTCTCTTTTTTTTATTAGTTCTCAAAATATTTCTAAAATCTATGCTTAATTTAATATTTTATGTGTTAAAAGCTGACGAGCTGTGAGTAAGATTTTAACACCTCACAAATAAAATTGTTTAATTTAGAAATATTTTGACAACTAAGTAAATAAAAAGAGAATCCTATAAGAACAACAGGAATATACACAGAAAAAAGGTTAAAAATATTAATTACCTTAAATATATGAATGTATTTTATGTCCTAAACTTTTACATTAGCGAGGGGAATTCGGAAGTTGACTGACTAATAGCCTTAATTCTTGTTTCATGTTTATATCATTCTGACTTATTTTTCCTTTTCATTAAAATATATATTGGTAGAAGTGTGCAATATCAGATGCACAATTTTTAACACACATAAAATTTAAAAAAAAAGAAAAATATAGCACAATTTGTTGATGTAAGAGTCATTCAGAACTAAAGAAGATCAAGTCGATTTTCTCATTAAACCAAGATTCTTGCTCTAGGCATTAATTTCATTGATGCCTTCAGGGCCCCGTGACCAACCCTTCCCGCTTTTCGAGGCATTAAACCTATCATATCAGGCTTTTACATTTTACCAGTGACATCTTTATTTCGCATCTGGATGTTGGTCAGGTATGTCACGGTAAAGGGCGTAGGGACGTTGGATGGTCGTCCAATGTCCGTATGCCCTTTCCCGACACTCTACCAGATTCTTTAAAAACCGGATTCAATATCGGAGAAATTTAAACTCTAAATTCTGCAAATTTAATGCACCGAAAATGGGGAAGGATTGGGCTCGGGGCTCTGAGATCATTGGACGACCGCAGCAGCTTCGAGCTTAATGTTCGTCTTCATAATAATATTTCAATGTTAGCTGTCTAGAGGAAATTTTGATTAACTGCAAACAATGTGTGTTTATTCTCAAAAAATAAATAAATTATTGGATATAAATAATTTTTACTTTTAACACTTTATTCTTTTAAAATTGCAGATTATTTATGACAAGTAATAACATAAGATGATCTTTAAAATTTTGGTCAAGCTGTAAAAGAAAATTTTCTCGATTGGGAAAATTATACGGTACTTTTCGGTTAGCCGAGCGCCAGTGATATATGTGCATATATATATGTGTGTGTGTACATATATATGTATGTATATGTGTAGATATATGTGTATATATGTATATATATGTGTGTGTATATGTATATATATATCACTGGTGCCCGGCTAACCGAAAAGTACCGATTATCCTTTAAGAATTAAACAAAGAAACTAAAGATATGAAGTCGAATAAGAATGCATTAAAAAATTGGGTGCTAGTTACAGCATTTCAATAATACCAATCTATCTTTTTTGTTACTTGCTGAATCTGATGGACACAAATCTAGACTTGGAGTTATCACTCAAAAAACAAAATCACATGAAGTATTTTAATATAAAAAATTCTTTAACAATCTCAGATACCGATAATTATATTAAACAAAGTTAGCCATTTTGAAGATGAATTTGTTTATAATTGTGAAGTAATGATTAGGTGAAGAAGAAAATATTAAAATGTTCAGTGAGCTAGTTTTCACTGCAAAAATATACTACAGTCAAGGTAGAAAAATCTTTTATTGGCGTGGTCTCCAATAATCAAAATCGCACAATTTAAAAAAAAAAAAAAAAAAAAAAAAAAAAAAAACTAGAAAAAAGTTTGTTTTTCTTTTATATGTTTAAACAAAAATTCTGTTGAATAAGCACCTGTTTACTTTTAACTAAAATATGAAACAAGATGTATTTACATGCACTATCTTGAACCTAACAAGAAAATGAAGGGAAAAATCAAGATACGGTTTGTTTTAGACATCGTTTTATAAAATATTGTCTAAAAATATGTTATTAATATATATTTTTTCATTTAAAAGTAATGTGTATTACAACATAGCTTAGAAAAAAAGCCTGTTTTTAAAGTCTGATGGCTGTTTAAATTGTTTAATGGATGACATGACAGTTTTTGTAAAACTACTGTGCATTTTAAGAACAATATTTTTAATGGTTTTAAAAGCTGGTAAATGTTTTTCTTTTCTCTGCTAATTTTACTGCTGCCTTTTTTTTTCTCCTCCATATTTATAGAAGAACATGTTGAGGCTGATGAGGAAAGTATATTTTTTAGATTCTTAAGAGCAGTTTTTAGATTTTTAAGACTTCTCTAGTCCAAACAGGTTACTTTATGACAACTTTTTTAATGAATTTTTGTTCGCAAATGCATGAAATTGGCAGGTGTGCTTATTCAGAAACTATGTAATCTAAACACGTTTTCCATTTTTTGGTAAATGAAGAAGATCTTATAGAAAATACTGCCAAAGTTGGCGTTTTGAACCAAATTCCCTACGCGGCAGCCAGAAAAGTGCGAAAAACGTGTTGTCACGTAACCAGAATCGCTTATAACTCGATAAGTAATCTATTTATCATAAAATGTAAAACTCGTTTTGATTCCAAATCGCTTCCATAGTCAGGCCTGCCAATTTTATACCTTTGTGTTTAAAAATGAGTCTGAAGTTGTGTCAGAAAGTTTCGCATTTTTGAACAGGTCATTTAAGGACTACCTTAACTGCACATTTGAATTCTGAAGGACACTCTCTTCAAGATAAGAATGAATCAGTTGTTACTATGCAAATAAATTTTTTAATACAAAGGCATTATGGGCAAAATTTTTTTAACTGAGGGGCAAGAAGGGTGCTTATTTTTATACCAAAGGGAAGGCAGGGTCCTGAAACTTGGGGGGGAGGGAACTGTAGTATAGGATATAACTTAGCACCAGGTTTACATCATGGTAATACAGGTTTCGTACACTTTTAACACAATTTTTTAATAGAATTGTTTGCCTTATGTAAATGTAGAAAAGTATTATGAATGCTGTAATTAAACAATGTATCTACAATTTCTGCTATTTAAATAGTAAATTAAAAAAAATTATTAAAACGTTGTTGTAAAAGTGTACGAACCCTGTAATATGCAAAATATGATTATTAAATAAAGTTTTTGGCACACCTTCTATAGCTAGCAGTTTTTAAAGGACTTCCATTCGCCGTGTTAGAAAATCCACTTATCTAGTGGGGAGTAAAATGATGTAATCCCTATACTTTGTAAATAATTAAAATTCTTAATATCAAGTTTCAGATAAACATCTTATCCCCGTGGCAGAATTGCAGCGACAATGTCGCAGAATAGGAAAGATTTATTGCAGAAATAATTCTCATTTGAAAAAAAAAAAAAAAAAAAAAAAAAAAAACATTTTTGGGAGAGAGAGAAGATTTATGCAACAGCAAAAAGATATTCTGTATGTGTTTCGCTTCTGCAGAACAATATTGGTAAGAGGTGAAAATCTTCTGAGTTTCGGCAGATTTTTGTCCCTCCACCCCCGAAATTTTTGTTTGTCCCTTCCCACACTCCCTAAACTATAAAGTTTAAAATATTTATAATTGTTAAGCTCTAAGTTCTGCTCAGTTTCTTAATAGGGTTTTGCAGTAGTTTTATTGTTACAAAATTTTAGTTTTCTCTTTCTTTGCAACCCCCCCCCCCCCACCTCTCTCTCCAGCATTAACCTTTAACTGCTGTGACAAATACTGTTGCATAAGATACTGTGAGCGATCTCTGAGATTGCTTGTTCGAAAGGCGAAAAAAAAAGCTCGATTTACTCATAGGATACTGTTTATGTACTAAACTTTAGTTCAGGACCATTATCATTAAAATCCACGTATTCAGAATTCTCTAGCAATAGTACTAGGGCTTCAAACGAAATATTTCACTATAGTTAAATCATAAGTATCTATAGTTAAACTATGAAAATTGAAAAAAATATATAGCTGCCTGTGAGACAGCTAACAACAGTTAAGTGTTAACGTTGTTAATATTAAAAAGTCTCTATTTTTAAAATTGTGTCCCTTTTTTAATGTTGTTTTGCCTTAGTTCTTTTATTTTGAACTCGTTACTTCTGCCTTAGTTCTTGTTACTTTAAAATAATAATACATAAATATCCATGTAATCCCCCCCCCCCCCACTTTGCTCCATCATCACAATTTAAAATCTTAAAAAAATAATAATAAAAAATGATAAAAATCTGCCGTATTTATTACTTTGAAATAAATTATCACCAACCCCCCCCCCCCCCCAAATTTGTAGCTTCCCTTCCTCCTAATAAACAAAGTTTACAGTATTTAAAATTATTTATTTATGTTTTTTAAGTTTTCTTGTGTTTTTTTACATAAACAATCCACAAATATATTTTTTTAATTGTTCCCTGAAATGTCTACTGCTTGTTTAACCCCCCCCCCCCAACCCCGCCCAGCATACAAAGTAAAAAATATTTTTGGCAACAAATCATTCTATATTTTCCAAGGGGGATTTTCTAAATATGGGGGAGGTACAAAGTATTTAAACTTTTTTGTAGTTTAGCCTAATATAACTCTTGTTTGACTTCAGGACTGTTACTGAAGAAAGATTTTGCGGTTAATAAAGTTTGTCGCAGAAAGTACAGTAATTTTCTGCAACAGTGCATCTTATATTATAACAGGTGTGCTAAAGGTAAAGTTAAAATAATCATGACTTTACATATTTTGTTACATTATATGCTTTCATAACTTTACATATTTTATATGTATATTAGGATAAAATGTTCTTTAATGATGCCATGAATTATTGAAAAAATTGAATTAATATTCTCATAAAATAATTTTGATACTTTTTGAAAAGAAATGATAGTAGCTTGCACTATTGCATTACTGTGATCTGACATGGCTTTTATAAATATTAAAATCACCCTATAAATTATTTTAAACATCTTTTTTTTTTTTTTTTTTTACTCTTTTAAGGGTTGGGTATGCGAGTTGATCTTTTCAGAGGTCTATCTGGTTACTATCATAGGTGGGACAGCTTAGTTTGTGAATTGTACATTTGGTTGCATTGTTCTAAGAATATATAAATGAAATTGAACTTCGATAAGTGGGAACTGAAGTATCGACCAATCCAGCCATAATTAAAATGGTTTCTCTGTTATATAGGTTCAACAAGTGCTTATTTTACTAATAGAGGTTATCAAAGTAATAGTAACTACTATAATTAGTAAAGGTATTATATCTGTGTTCTCAATTTTAACTGTCAATCATGTGGGACTTTAATAACAAGTAAAAACCATCTCAGTTATGAAAGTAATAATCACTTAATACAGAAATAAAATAATTTCAAGTAGAGGTTTCATTGGCTCAATAACAAAGCTTTTTCTTTCTAAAAATGCAGTGGCAGAATAAATAGCAGTAATAAAAGTTTCTCACTTATCCAGTTTTGCCTGTATTACATTAATACTGTTTATGATTCTTTAAAAGGAGCTTTCCATGATGGTTTGGAAAAGGATACAAAATTATATCTGTTATCTGTACACTATGGATTATTTTAAAAATCTAATTTATAAAATTTAATTTGGGTGTAGGGCTAATGATTTATATTTTTATGAATATTATAGAAATTGGTGCTGATACACACACACACACACACACACATATATATATATAGTACAATTTTTCTATTCAAACTTCCTTAGTATCGCTAAAAATTAAAAAATGTCAGAGGTCAAAATTTATTATACTGAGTTAAAAGATTGAAACAGGATTATTTTTACGAATGTCGAAAAAAAAAAAAAAAAAAACCCTCTGAAAATAGCATGTAAAATTTCGTGAAAATTCAAAAATCAAGGTACGAATTCGGAATAAATTTTATTCAAAAGAGTTATATTGCGCTAGAAAATTTAAACTGGATTCCTTTTAACGAATGTCAAAAATTTGCCGCGAAAAAACGCTAAATATTCCCCTGTATTAATGCCTAATCGCATCTGTTAATTTCGTGTATATATCAGCATTTTTAACAATAAACACAACCAGCGAACTTATAAATCATATCTTTAAACTTTGTTATACAAGTATTTTTTACTAAAGTTCGAATAAATGTCTGTTTTATACAATGTGCTATTAAAATTTAACCGAAAATCTTGTTAAAAGCCGCAAAACAAGTTCAAAAACCATCATATTGGCACGGTCGCTCGCTTGGCTGCCAATTTAGAGCGATGAGTAAAGCAGCGCGGGAGCGGATTCAGATATTATTTTGGCAACCCAGGCAGTGGGGTGGGAGGAGTTTGTGGAGGCGATTTTTTGTCGCTCGTAATTCACGTGTAATAGCGCTATTACGGCTGTCCTCTCTCGACTTGGCGGTGGCACTGCCGTGCCTCCAGATATAATGGTTACTATAATTAGTAATATTGGCCCCATGCCTGGCGCAGTTGGCTTAAAACTGGCATGGATAATACGTAAGTACCCAAATTTTCACTGTATCTCGAATTTTAATGATTGGAATAAATTGTAAACTTACACATCTATGCTTTTGCCAATGCGTATTCTATTTATGTAAAAGTCGATTAGGGTTGGTTGGGGTAAGTGGAACACCTTTTAGGACTACTTCATTTTTGAAGCCTTATACAAAAGTTTTGAAACAGTTTAATTTGAACTTATCAACTTTTTTTATTGAAGACTATATTAATGAACTAAATTTTATGATTAGTTTCTAAAATAATGCTTCAAATACTTTTTAACTGCTTTTCTTTTAAAAAATCAGGGGGGGGGGGGGTGTCCTACTGCAACACGAATGAATACCCTTCTGCACCAAACATTCACCAAATTTGGCGATATTTTTGAAATATCGTAAAATTTGGCTATCAAAGTAGCCATAAACTAATTTTCGATAAGTAGCTGATTTCGCGAAATTATCATTCAAATCCGAATGTGATCACAACTAAGAGTCTCATAATCGGCGTCCATATCGAAGACACGGATTTTGGATTCCGTGTTTTGGTGCATTCCCTTTACCAGGTTTGATTTTTTGTGGGAAAATTCATTCTTATATGTATTAGAATTTTGATTGCATTGTAATTCTTTAGAGCGTGATTAATGTGTTTATGAATATAACATATAGAACTCGGGTACCGTAAATAATATTTAAAAAAGAAGAGAAAAAACGGTTTTGTAACAGATGTCGCAGACACACTTTGGTTGGCGCGATTTTTGTTTTTCTGCCATTTTGGCAAGAAAACCTCGTTTTCGAATAACTGTTAGACCCAAGACCTCCTTATATTAACAACATGTTAAGGGGTCTTTGTTAGAGCCTGCCAGAGAAACCAGCATGTTAGTTTTATTTTGTTATGAAACGCACACAGTTTTATTATAGAACACACAAAATTTTATTATAAAACTCACACAATTTTTTTTATAAAATACATACAACTTTTTTTTTTAAAATAAAACACACACAACTTTGTTTTTTTTTTTAAACACACAAATTATTTTAGGTACGACGCATCGGGGTATCTTTCTGGAGCCAAAATGGCGATTTTATGTCGAGGCAAAGCAGCGATTTTGGCGAGATTTTACTTCGGTTCGATTTTTCTTCTGTTTCATAATAAAATAAAACTAATATGCTGTTTTAGCAAGCTAGGCTTAACGGATATCTGAAAACGGGGTTTTCTCGCCAAAATGGCGCAAAACAAAAATCGCGCCAACCCCGGTGCGTCTGCGACTGCTGTTTCTTATTTTATTATACAAAACACATAATATTTAATTTATTATTAAACGCACATAATGTCAAGAATATAACTGACTCAACCATTAATACCAGTGGGCTTCGATTAATGTGCACAATCTGGTCTACCAGGCAGAATCGCCCGGTTGCCACGTCAGGCAAAAAGTCGCCATTTTGACACCAAAAAGAAACACCTGTGCCTCTGTGACATCTGTACCCTTTTTTTTACGTAAATGGATTTTCATGTGCAATGTTTTAGTAATTCAAAATATACCTGTGAAACTAACGGTTTAAGAGTTAGATCAACGGTAACACGGAACAAATTGTATATCTAGAATTAAACTGATTATATTTATGAGGCTAATATTCAGCAGTTTACTTAAAATACATAGCTTACATAAGTAATTTTATGACGTAAATACAATTTTTTATAAACTAAGTGTAGAACTGCTTTCTTTTTTATTATAACTAAAACAACTTTTTAAGTAAACATTTATCACTGCCAATGTCTTAATGGAAAATTAAAACATTTCTACCAAAAATTTTCACGTACAAAAGAAAGAGTATTTACAAAATAAACTTACAGTTCGGGAGTGATTTCTCATAGCTCATAATTAATTATAAATGAATTAGAATGCTACATATATGACGAAAGATATACAGTCACATTTCGTTACTTTAAGTAATCGTGTGTGAACAAAGCCAAGAATTATAAATGAATTTAAAAATAGCACGTGCATGATAAATTAAATGCTCTTGAAAAATATCACGTGCTTCATTAAAAGTCAATAAAAAAAAATTTTAATTTTGAAAATGCAGCAGAGGAACGGTACTATTACAACACGTTTTAAAAATTATGGAAATTTTAGGCCAAGACTTCCCTTATCATAGATCATAGTACTATGATAATCATAATACTATGATAAGGAGTATCATAGTACTATGATACTATATATCCTTATCATAATACTACAGCGCATAATACTATGATAAGGAGGTCTTGTTTTAGGCATTAACAGAAAATTACAAATTTGAACGAGAATTTATCAAATTATTTCACTTTTACCAAGGTTATTCAATATTTTTATTAACCGATTTCAAAAAAGGAGGAGGTTATCAATTCGACGTGTACTATTATTATTATTATTTTATGTATGTTCACCGATTACTCCGGAACTACGCATCTGTTTTATGTGATTTTTTTAATTCGAAAGCGGATACTCTCGAATTGGTCCCATTTAAATTTTATGTGAATTGGTTCAGTACTTTTTCAGAAATTCACCCAAAACAAAAAATACACATCTTTAAAATATTTCATCTACATTTGAATCTTTATAAAATGTTTCATTGTTGCAGTTTCACAGCGGTTTGGCATATTTTGACGAGCGTTTATTGGCGCATAATTAAATACATTGTTATTTCAACTCCCATACTAATGTATGAGTTACAGAAAATATTTGGCGATTTATCACCTGTGGCGCACTAGTTGGAAAATGCCTGTAAAATATCCAAATACCTACATTATATTATGCAATACAGTTATATGCTTCTGCAATTGTTTTTAATATTTCTACTACATAATATTAACTATAGAGTGACAATATAGAAATAAAGAAAAGGGTGACTCCAATTAGTATTACAGGTGACATTGTTGGCGCCGTGTATTTACCTTGTACTGATACTAAAAATCAGTACACATTAAGCATAAATACCAAAGTCAGTGAATTGCGCAGTTCGGAAAGAGGTTTGTTTAGAACAGAATGCTCCCCCGGCGGAGGAAGGGAGAAATAAAAGATTTTCCGGAGCGAAAGAGCATGCCCGGTATATGGTGCCGAAGTCGTTGGAGAGTCTGTCCAGAGTTTCGTCTTTTAAGCTATTTAAGTTTATTACACGCGCTCGGGCAACGCCAGGCGGTTCAGCTTAGTAACAAAGAAAACAAAATATCATGGCAGTTCTTCTTTTACTTTGTAAAAGTATTGCAAGTACATATTTCTAAGCTTATCCTGGTGTATGTGTAGGAACAAAAGAAAAAGGAGAAAGAGAATTTGTTATCATTTGATTGATCTGTTAATTTATACATACATGGAGACAAAATATAATCATATTAATGATCAGTCGTATTTGCTATCCACATTAACTACCCAAAATATTAAATTTCAACATAAAATAGGACCCTTTTACAAAATTCCTCTTAATAACACAGGCACCTTCACAAAATTCCTCCAGGTACTCCTTCAGGTGTACCTAAATCAACCCTGAATCAATAAAAGAGTCATCACATTTATATTAATAAATAAAATTATTAATTTAATTCTTACTTTTTTTTATTATTTATCATTTTTTATTATTATTTGCTGTACTTTTTTGCTAGTTTTCAGTAAAATATTTATGTATTAAATTTTATTTTATTGCAAAGATTCGATTTCATCCGATCATAAAGATTAAGAGAAAACAAATAGTTTTATTGACAATTAAGGCGCAATACATTTCACTCTCTATATAATTTTTCCTATTGTCTGTTCCCTGTAATTTCCTGTAATTCTATTGATCAAGAAACCTATCAGTTGAATCCGCTTCTCTTCCATATATTTGAGCAAAAATCCACCGTTCTTTGCACTGATGAAGGTACACTAAATGCTACTGAAACTAGTCTGCTATAAGATAAAATGTTCTGGTGCTAATAACGTTGTTTTTATAAGCTTATGTTAATTAGCTTTGTTATTCCAAGAAATTTAATTTAATAGTTTATGTAATTTTAATGACTTTTAGAACTCTAACATATAATCAAATTTCACATTAAAGAAGCAAAAAATCGCAATTTCCTGTAAATAAGGATTTGCTGCTGCACTTGTTCGTGAATTTGCGTATCCTTACCTTACTTTCTTTAAATCAAATGCAGTTGTAATAAGAAACGTTTGATAAGCAACAAAAAGAGATTACTTCTTCAATAATGAGAAATTTTATTTGCTTATGAAATGTCAGTTTTTGTTTTCCTTTAAGTATTATTACTTTAGTTCGAGTATATCTTTTAACGAATTTAAACTTTTAAGAGAACAATTTGCAGATGAAATTTAAGATTTGTTTTTCAACTTAATACTTTCAGATAATAATAATAATAATAAAAAAATATTTATATATATATTTTTTTCTGCAAACATTCGAAAAGTACACAAAGATTAAAAAATGACTATTGCTTTATTATTTCAATAAATTTAATTTCTATGCTTACGTAATTTTAAGGATTTTTATAATTTGAATGCATAGCCAAACTTCACATAAAAAGTAAATTGGTAATTTCTTATATGTGAGGATTTAAATCTACATTTATTCACGAATCTGCCTCTCTTTGAATATATTCGCTTCTTTAAAGAAAATCCCGTGGCAGTTTAAAAAAAAAAGAAAAAAAAAAGGTTTATTTCTTTAATAAGAAGAAATTTTATTCGTTTCTCAAATGTCAGTTCTTACCTTAACGAACCGAAGTTTTTTTTCTTGAAGAATATTACTTCAGTTGGAGTTAAATTATTGGTGAATTAAGACTTTTAAACGGACGATTTTCAAACGAAATTCTGTTTTAATTTTTTTCAATGTATAAAAGTTAGTTTTCACTAAAATACTTGAAAAGTATATAAAAGAAGATAGACCAACCGAACTGAACGCTACATAAAGATTAAGAGTTATTTTAATGATTTTTTAGAATAAGTATAATCCCCAAGTATAATCGAATTTCACAGTAAAGATGAAATTTCGTGTTTAGAAAATTGTTTACCATGGAACATAGAGTAATTATACTAGAAAAAGGTTGTTAATATGTTAAAATTACTACATTCGGTTCTTCAGGGTATATCTAGCCTGAAAGCTAAACCTCGATGTGTAATCTTGTGGCCTAATATGGATAAAAAAAACTGAACAAATGGTTAATTCTTGTAGTAGATGCTAAATGTTTGATAGGGATAACCCTAAAATGAAACCTTTGAAACGGGAATCAGAATTACCTTCGGAAAGAATACAGATTGATTATTCAGATTCATATGAGAGTCATTAGTGGTGGATTTTTATACGGAATGGCTAGAGGTACAGGTGGCATCCAATAGTAAAATGGAATCCAAATAACATTCATTCCACCATACTACTCGTCATCTAACAGCCAAAAAAAGAAAGGTATGTACAAACTGTAAAAAATTGTATTAAAAAGCTAGACAAAAGTAACATTACCATTGTAAATTTCACGCTTTTTGTTGGGAACCATTCTACACCCTATTCTCTGACTGATAAGACTGTCGGAGATTTAATGTTTGGAAGGTCACTTCGAGCAGCCCTTCACTTGGTATTAGCATCAAAACCAAAGATACAGCAATCCTTGCACAAATATAATTCACATAAATTTGTTTTGGTTAAAAACTATGGAAGAGGGGAAAACTATAAAAATAGTGGTATATAGATGGGTTTTTGTAGATAGGTGTGATGGAATAATGTGTCAACGTCATATTAGTCAATAGCGATATAATAGAGAAGGAATTCATGAAAGCAAGGGTGGCGCCAGAATTTGCCCGAGGGATCGGGGGGTGGTATCCCCGACAGGAGGGCCAAATTGGTAATATATATTAGAAGTCTACATGGACCCGGGACTACCCTGAAGCCCAAGTTCGGCGAAATTTTCTTTTAGATTTTCTTCGGGCTGGCTAGGGATAAATTTTATTTTTTGAAAACTTGAGCCGGACCTAAATCCTGTATCGGGTCAGCTAACTCACTTTTACACGGACCCGACCCACGGTTCATGTCGGGTCGAGTCTATACTTTTTCGCTCGGGTCGGGTTGACTTTCATTGTTTCAGGTTTGGTTAGTGTACTATAAACTTCTTAACTATGTACTATAAAGAAAAAATAATCTATGATCACATTGTTTATATACATTTTATTTCTTATGCAATAAATTGCATATATGTTCATTCATACTTGAATATGTATTTATTTTCATCTGACACATTTTTCTGCTCATTTTTATTTTTTGAGAAAATCCTAACAACCCGACTTGCAAAAACCTAAATCTGATCCGCAAGAAACATTCTAGAGTGAACCAAATAAAAATTAAGGACAACCTCGCGATGCAGGATTCTATTCAACGATCCCGAGGTAACCGCCATTCAAAGGTTTTATTATATTTGATTATTAAAGATATAGATATGTCCATTTCTGAATATAAAAGATAAATTTGGTATTAGAGATATAATTGTAGACCACTTTTCATAATTGCATTAAAAGATGAATTAATTTCCTTTCATTTCTGGTGGGTTTGGCTGTAGTATTTCGGGTTTAGGTTGAAATATGTCGGGTTGCGGGTCGATGTAGGGAAGTTGGGGGATGAATGGGACAAGGGATGGATGGGACGTTCTCAATATTTCAGGCAATAAATATTTTTTTTTAGTTGCTTCCTATCCTCATAGATTTCACTACCACAGTGTGCTTCAGGATCAAAAGCAAGACCACATGGCTGTTTTCTGTTTCCTTCTAACTTGCATTTCCTGAAAACTCTGCTTAAAAGTAATTTTTTTAACATTTGAAGATGCTTAAATATAAACAATTAAGATATATTGTAATTGTTTATTTCAAGGCTCAATATTGGTAATTAAAATGAATGAATATTAACTATTGTGACAAAATAATTTCTGAGTCAAAGTGCCTGACAATTGAATATATACATCATGGGGATGATTGGGACATTTCAAATGGGGATGAATGGTACTGGCTCATTCCTCCCTAGTGCATGTTGAAAAACGTATTTATTAACTAAATAATATTATATAGGTTGATAAATTAATAATTTATGGTAATTATTCTTTTAACATCTCCTCATTGTAGCCACCGTTTTCAGCCATTGAATATTTCTGTTTATGGGCCTTTTAATGCAAAGCTGAGATCAGTCAAAGATGATTGGCTGACAAATAATTCTGGCGAGCATATCACAATTTATAACCTCCCAGCTTTTGTCAAGGAGGCATTTTTGTCAGCTTTTAGTACTAGATACAGCTTTTATTACAACATAAACATAACTAGTGGTTATAGGAAAACTGCCATCTTTTCTTTTAACAGCAATACATTCATTGAAAGTGATTTTAGGTAAGCTTATGAAATTGACAGACCGCATTTAGAAGAACCAACAACTGAAAGTTCTAAAAATATAATTTATTAAAATATATTCACAGTTAAAATATATAATATAAATCACAGTTTTTTCGTGCATAATTAACTATGCTTTCACTTTTAGATTACCATCACTGATATATAACAGCCATATAAGATTATATATTACAAATATAATTACATATAAGTGTATAATTATAAATTTTAATTTGGTAACATTGAATACAGAGAGGAAAATATGTGTGTCCCATCTATCCGTGCTGTGGAGATGATTGGGACAGAGGTGAACTTTTTTTTTAAAATTTCATAATACATTTCTGTATAATAATAATCTTAAATAAATATTGTGCATAAGATGTAGTCAAATACCTAATGTATGAAATGTGATACATAATATTGATAATAACTTAAATAAAATATTTAAAATAAATATTTTTGTGAAAATGTCCCATTTATCCCCCATCTCCCCCATCTCCCCTTCGTGTTGGGTTGCGGGTTGACTTTAAATGGAATTTTCGGGTTCGTTCCCGTGCAGGACTCAAGCTTGAACTTAAATCTTTCTGGAACGGGATTAGCCGGGACTTACATTTTTTCGGGCAGAACAGATTTCATTGCAAGTACTTTTTTGCCTAGCTCAAAACAACTTGATGGAATGAATTGTAACTTTGCATTCGTATTTGTGAAACAGTGTCAAAGCTAGGATTCGAACAAGGGACCTTTTCGCGTAAGCTGCAAATGCTCTGCCAACTGAGATATCCTGGACATATCTGGCAGTCCAGGATAGCTCAGTTGGAAGAGCATTGGCAGCTTACGATAAAAGGTCCCTGGTTCGAATCCTGGCTGAGACACTTTTTCACCCAGTTGGAAAATTACAATTCATGCGAAACAACATAGTCGTTAAATTTCAGCAAACCTTAACTTTTGTGATTTGGATAGCTACTTTTAATATTATTATTAACGTAAAAGTATTTCTTTTTTCAAAATTGAAAAACAAAATCGGACTCGAAAGGGTTAAATTTAAATAAAAGTACAATGATTAAGAATAAAAAGTTTTTCATATTTAAGGATGATGTTCTGAATTAAACACACGTAGGAATTGTTTGAAAGAAAAGCTTTTAAAAAATGCGTACGTAATTCTTCGAGAAAGCAGAAAACGAGCTTCATTGTTTTCTGGTAAATTATACTCTACTTCATTTTTTTCCCCTTATTTAATTCCATTTTCTGGAAAGCATTTTTATGCAGCTTGAAAAAAAATGTTGGAAAGAAAAAAAACTTCTCTTTGAGAAAAAATATGTGAATTTTAATAAAGCATTTAAATTTTTTTCAAACTAAACATTTTTCAAATCCTTTAAATCTGTTGTGAAAAGAGAATTTCTTTATTATCTCTTGAACGCCTTTATTCAAGTAAATAAAATTCCTATTTATTCTAAGTTCGCGCATTACAGAAATATCTTTCATCATTTATTTTTTAGAGTATATAAATCTGACAAAACTTTATTTTAACTGTTTTGACCACACAAGATTCTAAACTTGATGAGGGAATTATTCAGAGTGTTATTTGTACCCATATTTAGTATAGATTTGTAACAGGATTTATTTAAAAGGATTGTTTTCACGGAATTCTAAAACAACATGGATACGTAAAGAATGCACTGTAAAAAAAAAAATAATAATAAGACAAATGTTTCTTAATCTACGAATATATAATATAATACATTAACCTCTTTCGAGTTACCCACGATTCTGAAAAGCGTTCTTTATTTTCAGAAATCTCAGATATGAACATATTTACGAGATTTAAAGAAACATTTAAAAAACAAAGTTTCTTTCATTGGCACTGATTTTCGGAAACGTTTGCGAGTACTTTTTTATGGGTGTATTAATCAATTCTTCAAACCGTAATATCGGTCTTTAGGATGCTAGCAATTTTCAGTTAGTTACTTTCAACTGAGTAACTGAATTTATACATGCAAGATGCAAGAGTAACAAAATAATATTAATGTTAATGTTAATGCTGTTAATTTATTGTGTTTGTCTGTAAAACATGTCTGTTGAGCATGAAAAGGTTTACTTGAGAATTGACAGCATCCAAAAAAAAATTTGACAGGTCAGAGAAAACTGATAAAAAATTGTCGGAAACGTTTCCGAAAATCAACGGCAGCAAAAGAAACTTTCCTTTTATAATTGCCTCTTTAAATCTCGAAAATATATTAGTTTCTGAGGTTTCTAAAGATAAAAAATGCTTTTCAGTATCGTGGGTAACTCGGAAGGGGTTATTGCATATTTTCGTTTGTGGTTACCTTATTGTTTTGCTAGATTAAGAAACATTTGTCTTATTTTAGAGTAGGAAACAGAATAAAAGTAAACATTTTACAGGAAAAGAGCTTTTTTTAAAAATTTGTTGCACATGATTAATATGATTAATCAACATTTGTCTTTAAATCACCCAGTTTACAAGATATGATATTAGTCTATTCGCACTAAAAATGGAGACTACTTTCTCTTTTGTATGCCATTAAAAATAGATACACATTGAAACATATTTCACCGTACATGCAAAACTATTCTAAAGCCTTATTAAAAACACAGGGTAGCATTTTTTTTCTGCGGCATTACACGTCTTTGGTGATTTTGATACATACAAAAGTTTATAATTGTGAACTATAAAGTATTTATATGAGATATAATCTTCCCAGCTGAGCGAAAAAGTCTGGGCCAGGATTCGAACACGGGATCGCTTGGCTGAAGCTGCCAATGCTCTACCAACTGAGCAATCCCGGACGTATATGGCTGAACTAATTCACCCAGTTAACCTTAATGATCATAGCATCTGGTCTGATATCTGAATCAACACATTATAATAAATCGCAGGTGATGAGACCTCCAGTAAACGCTGGAAACGTGATTACATTATATTAATTTTTGACACAATTATTCAAATTGGTAAAGAAATCATATGAGATATAATCTTCCCAACTGAGCGTAAAAGGCCGGGCCAGGATTTGAACCAGGGATTCCTTGGCTGAAGCTGCCAATGCTTTACCAACTTAAATTAAATGTGTCTAGAATTGATTTTACTAATTCTTCACGTCTTTTTGCTTAATGAACCCGACTTTCATTAACTCAATCTATGAAATAATAGTCAAGGAGAGCATGGGAATTTTTTTTTAGAATAATCAAGAATGCATATAATAATGCAGAAGAAAAATATAGCAATCTGCATAGCACTAATCATATTGCATTTACATAGATGCAAACATTCCGGTTATTTTCAAGTCAAATAAACATTTTTTGAACAAAAAAAAAAGTAAAAATTTATGTTGTTTTACTTTTTTTTTGTATTTAGTTTTACTTATTAATACAAGTGAACATATTACAGAAAAGAGCGTCATTTTAAATTTCTTGCACATGATAAACATGATTAATTTTCATTTGTCTTTAAATCGCCCAGTTTACAAGATATGATATTAGTCTATTCGAACTAAAAATGGAGACTTTTTTGTTTTGTATGTCATTAATAACAGGTACACATTAAAACATATTTCACCGTACAGGCAAAATTATTCTAAATCCTTATTCAAAACAAAGGGGAACATTTTTTTTCTGCGTGATTTTGGTACATACGAAAGTTTATAATTGTGAACTATAAAGTATTTAGTTGGAATGGTTCTGGTTCTAGCAATAATTATTTTTTAAGGTATTCCCTGAGTTGTTTTTTACACAGTCATTTAGACAGATTTCCTGAAAATTTGGGTGATTATAGTGAAAAGAGTAGGGTGAACGGTTCCACCAAGATATCAGAATAATGGAGCAATAGTACGAAGGACATTTGGATCGTCTACGCAACATGATGGTTAACAATTGTTGGACCTTACGAAGAGGCTACTATTAACTGAAGAGAAAAATTCTCGAAAATAACACAGGCAACGCTTTTAATAGTAAGGTGAAATCTATATTTCTGTTTTGCGATACCTATCTCACTCAAAATACAATTTTACAAAATATGTAAAAAAAAAAAAATAATTCTTTACATGTGTAATGTTACTTTTTTGTACTTGTGCTATTATCGGATTGTTGGATTTAATTAAAAAAAAAAAAAAAAAAAAAAAAAACGAGAGCCAATCCAGAAAATTTGCTATTATTTTTGTGTTTATCAGACCAAAGTCATTTGAAATCCGTTGTCCAAGTCCGTGCTGCAAAATCACTGTTCTTCACTATAATCATTAATTTAAATGTGTCTAAAATTGATTTTACTAATTCTTCACGTCGTTTTTGTTTAATGAACCCTGCTTCCATTAACTCAATCTATGAAATAACAGTCAAGGAGAGCATGGGAATTTATTTTAGAATAATCAAGAATGCAGATATTAATGCAGAAGAAACATATAGCAATCTGCATAGCACTAATCACATTGCATTTATATAGATGCGAACCTTCCGGTTATTTTCAAGTCAAATAAACATTTTTTGAAAAAAAAAAGATTTAATAAAATGTATCTTGTTTTTATGTAGCATTTATTTAGTTTCACTTATTAAATAAAATGTTCGGTTTAAAATATGTTTATTTGGCTTGAAAAAAAGCGCAGGATTGGCAATTATACATTTTTAACATTTTCTAACATAGTTGAGAAGTGTTCCTGAATTCGGTTTGTCTGGCCGTCCGTGATCTGTCTCGCGTACATATACTCGAATTGCCATGTGATTGATATATGTTATTGAGATTTTCCATGGTATATTAGGTATTAAAAATGAAATAATGAAATGTGCAGCATTTATAGTTCGTTTACAGGGACACTCGAAAGAATTTCATAACATCATGGTCTATAGGGAAAAATGTTTGCAGTATATTTTAATGATGTTATACTATTTTAAACATATTGAAATTTGATACACATCACTGAATTACACCGCAAGATTCTTACTAGAATTGGGTATGCATGGCATTTATCGTTCATTCACAGAAGAATTCGGCCATAGTACTGTCTATGTGCAATAATTTCTGGAAGTGCATTATATATTGCGATATTCGTTTTTTAAATTTAACAAATTTTTTGCACATTACTTGGTGTGTATAAATTATATACAGGATGTTCCAAAATTCGACCGACAAATTAAGAGGGGTGATAGAAGGCATCAAGAGAATGAAAACTTACCATAGAACATGGGGTCGCAAACCACGTTTAATGGGAGAATATCGCAAAAATATTTATGACGGGAATGACGTCGAGTGGAACAAAAAGGACCAATAATAAATAGAAAAAACATTTATTTGACATAAAGCATGATTACAATGCCAATACAATTCAATGTCAAAAAAGGGACGACGAGACATTTTTATAGGAATATGTTTTAACACGTCCGCCAATACTTCGTCCGTCAGTGTCGGCAAAGCAATGACCTTCGTGCCCGCAACTTCGAACAATTTCTATAAAAATGCGTCGTTGTCTTCTTTCTGATGTTGAAGTGCAGTGCATTGTAATCATTCTTGACGTCAAATAAATGTTTTTTCTACTTATTATTGGCTCTTTGTGTTCCACTCGACGTCATACTCTTCATAACTATTTTTGCGATTTTCTCCCACTAAACGTGGTTTGCGACCCCATGTTCTATAGTAAGTTTTCATCCTCTTGATGCCTTCTGTCATCCCTCTTAATTTGTCGGTCGAATTTTGGAACACCCTATATATCATATACAGCACTGCACAAAAGAATTCGAGTGCATTTCCTTTTATTTACGGAAATTGCTGAAGGGGAGTTTTCAACTGTGTATTGCGTTTCTTAACTGAATTAAATTTTTGCTACACAAAAGAATTCGGATATTTTCCCGACTTTAGATGGTAATTGTTGAAATTGGGATTTAAAATGTGTAATGCGTTTTCCAAATTCTTTACTTAGACATCATCTTTTACCTTATTAAACGGTGAAGTTTTGTTATAGAATTCTGAATGTGTTGAAAAATATTTCAGAATCTATGCTTGACGCATGATTTTTTCTTTCTTGTTATTTTAAACGTCTGGTTTATAGGGTCAGAGAAACAAAAATGCGATTTTTATGGGAAGAATTTTCGAGAAAGTAAAAGAGGATAAATAGTAATAACTTTATTTCACATTTATCACTTGCGAGTTGTTGAATAAATTATTTTTACAATAGCAGCTTTACTCCTTTCGTTAGCATTTTGCTGTTCATTTCCGGAATGACTTTTTTTTCAGTCGCTACCATCCTATTCATTACAATATTTTCTGGTTAAAATTTGAGGACACATTATTTTTTGGAAAAATAAAATTATAAATTTAACAAAATACTAGATCGAACCCGTCAAAACGTGACGGAAAAAAATACCATAACAATATCAGTAAAATAAGCTTCTTCATTACTTAAGAGAAACGTATGAAACAGTCTTTCAAATATTTTATTTTAAAAGTTTTTCCCCCAGTGAAATACAGTACTATTTCCGATGCAAACTCCAAACAAACAATCCGTAAACAACTGTGTAATGCAAATTAATTTGACATTACCACCATATTCCCCCACGGCAAGAAAGAAAATTTCCTGTACCTATGAAGTATAATACAAATAGTATATCCCTACTTTAATCTTATATTCAGTAAATAAAAGAACATAGTAAGTAAAGTACACATCTCCCCCCCCCTGTGATAATGGAAACGAATGAGCTCCTATGCGCATGTGCATTGCATCTGCCCAAAGGCACCGTCAAAACTCGACGTTAAAAATGTTTTAAAATGTTTAAATTAAAAGTTTTAAAATGTCTTCTTTAATTATTGTTCGTTTCAAATCCATATCTTCTAAAACGCATCCATTGTTTTAAGCTAACCAATTTTTATGTAAAGATGAAGAATTTTTTTTACAATAATAAATCCATTTGCAGATGAAGGAGATTTTTAATGTTTCCAAGTGTAATTTATTTGTATGGTTTCTTCGGCCCCTTTACATAATCAGATGATTATTCCTTTTCATCACAGTCGGAGATCTTTTAGCCTTTTATACAGTTAAATATCCAATGGATCTTTTAAAAAATAATAAAATACAGTTCCTAGCATATTCTGATGCAACATATACATAAAAGAATTCAACATATCAATTTTATGTTAATCCAAAACTGAAAATAGTTGTTTTTGACAGATTTTAGTTTAGTGCCAAAATACTTTATCTTATGGATAATCTGATCCTATGATTTATCAGTTTTTATTATTATTACTAGCCGGTCTTCGCCCGTCTAGACGGTCGCTTGATGGGCCCAGATGAGATTTGCTTCGTATAGCCAGGGCATTGGCCAGGGCTCACAAAGTGCATTTTACATGCAAACGGATAATAAATAAATAAATAAAATACTTTATTTTAAATATTATGAAAATAACTCATAAAAATATCAAAAAAGCATACAAATAAAGATTTCACGACATAAAAAATTAAATTTTATTCATAAGCCCGTTGACAGAAATCCGCTTAGCCCTGCCGGTGTTGAGAAAAGAGAGAGCTTCCGGTTGAAATAAAAAAAATGGAATAACTTAAGATATATGGCGAGTTTTGGAAATGGGGGTTTCGCACCCATAAATTGTTAATTGAGTGATCGAAATAATGGACCCTGTGTGCTTCGCAACCATAT
Organism: Maratus michaelseni; assembly: GCA_963931845.1. Taxonomy (NCBI): domain Eukaryota; kingdom Metazoa; phylum Arthropoda; class Arachnida; order Araneae; family Salticidae; genus Maratus; species Maratus michaelseni. The sequence goes on along the minus strand of OZ007588.1, from coordinate 186,581,940 downwards.
ATGGTCAATTCGGCGATAACTATAACGGAACTCCGTGTATTTCGTGCTTCATAAATCAATCCTATAACGGGGCTCTGGGAATTTTGCGTACATGAACGGTTAAAACGACAATTGTGTTAAGAGAGCTTTGGGGATTTCACACCTATAAACTAATTATATAGCAATCATTATAACGGAGCCTCGTGCATACTCAAGTCCATAAATATGGCGATCAGTATGTAAATCGTAAACCTATACTCCCGAAAAATTTTCTTTGAGAACAGGAGGAAATGTACTGTATTTTCTATACAGATTGAAATCCGATTGCTAAAAGACAAAAAGCGTAAAATCAATTTATAAAATATGAAATAAAAAAAAAATTTGACAAGTCAAAATTTTCCCTAGAAAAATGTCGTGCGCATAATATTTAATCAAAAATCAGCAATACTTTCTTTTTCGTCTCATCTTTCATAATCGGGTTCATAGCCAAAGTTGGCGACAAAATTGATCGATGCTGGCAACAATGTAGCTTCAAGATTATAAGAGTGATAACAATAGTTACAATAACATCAGCTTTGCGCCAAACCACGCACGCTAACACACACAAATTGGCAAAGGGTTTTTGCTTCTCTTTCTTTCCGTTAATTCCAGACAACAGTGAATGCAAATATTCTCTACATTTTTCTCTTACACTAATAAAAACAATTCGGCACGTTTTGTTACACTGACATCATTCGTGCCAAGCATAATAGTTGGCACCAAATGAAACATTTGAAATTAAAAATGGAATTGTTGATGCAAAAGTGATCATTAAAAAAAAAAAAAATTCATTTGAAAATTGGAAACTTTCCTAAACTATTTTATTTATATATTGCCAATTAAAATATATATACTTAAAATGAAAAAAGAAATAAATAGTATGCAATAAAATAATAAAATGGAACTCAATTTGAATTTCAAGCATGAAATTGTTAATGTCGTAGCCGGCATCTCGCAAACAAAAAAGAACTTTATGTACAATTCCATAGTCCTGAAACAATTTTATTGCAGCTTCATCATCATCAGGTAACTGCCAAATGGCTAAATTGAGCTCGGCGTCAATGAAAAATGTAATTTATAACTTGAAAAATATTGCAATTCGAAAAATAGCAAATTAAGATCTTTTGTGTGGATACCATTAAATAATAATAATAAAATGATTCACGTTCAATAAATAGCGAGCTCACAATGTTTGTCACACTTCTAAAACTAAAGCTAATTTCATTGGTTCATAATGAATAACGTCAAAGATGTTTTCTGATTTTATTCTCTGCAGGCGATTGAAGTCTAAGTTTTCTCCGTGGTTCGAAAACGGTAAAAATGACAATCAATTGAATGCAATTTGAAGCGGGCCTACCGGAACTGTTGATGACAGTCACATGACTTACGGTTTTATTATAGAGATTATTATTTTTCACTTTTCATGATGATTAGAGAAATCGATTTTAAATTGTGGCAACTTTCTCAGGGGCTATTTTACATTACTGAAGCAAACTGATGGTCATTGTTGAGATAGATTTGAAAAATATTTCATGCTTGAAAATTATTTAAAAAGTCGTTAAATTAAGCGGCAGTTTTCAAATAAATTTCAATCGAGAGTTAATTTTTTTTCTAATTAATGATACAAGAATTAAAATTGTAAAATGTAGTAAAAAATTGAAATTTGTAGTATTTAGAAGTGATGTAAGCGCGATGAAAGCTAAAGCGATTGGCCGTTTGTTGTCACAACCGTTATACATTTCTAAAAATTACCACTGTGTTTTGGCTGGCGTCCAAAAGTAGACTACCATTTATGACATCCAAAGAGAAATTCACAGTCAAAGAAATAGGAATTTGCCGCTAATAAGGGACTTTTAAATGAACTTATAACAAACATACCAAAATAATTCCTATAAAATATTAGCCTTACATTGTTTATTCTAGCTAAAAATACAATAATTATTTCAAGTTTTTTTTTAACCCTAACACTATTTTTAATAATTTAATTTTCCTGAAATCTTTTATTTTTGGGAATTTTTTTTATTAAAAGAATGAAATCTGCTAACCTACAAAAAAAAAAAAAAAAAAAAAAAGGAATTGTTAACATGTAATCTAGGTATATGCAATCAAGATGAAGCAACCAATAAAGGCTCCGATTCTAATCTTCATAATTAAGATTGGAAAAAATCAGTTAAAAGTACGCCATGTTGACACGATCATATAAATTTTTCTTTTTATTTTTATCAATGTTAAAGTGCATTTCAAGCTATGCATAACGTCATTTTCACCGGCGCAAGCTTTTCACACGTACTTTGTATACGTTACTTTTATGCTTCAACATCATGTATACAAATAAAAAATATATTTTGTATTTAATTGTAATGATAAAATGGCATCAATAAAGTTAAAATGCATAATGATAAAATAAACCCAATGGATAATATTCCCGTGACGCACAATAAATATGAATTTTTATTCGCTTATAAAACACGCGGATAAATATTTTTACCAAAATTTAACTTGCAAATTAAAAAATTTGGCCTAAAAGCCACGTGCTTTTAAACTTTTCTTATTTCTCTTTTATCCTCACAACCACAGAGTTCCTCGTTCCTCTGTGCCTCGCAACTGTGGGCGTTATCCGATTACCATCTTTATGACGTCATACGCAGAAGTAAAAGTTTAATTTAAAAATACGGCTAATTAATTAAATTTTCGAACAAACAAATGTACGATAACAAATCTGTGTCCAAATATCCTTCATTCAAAAAAAGAATGACGCCATTTGATGCAGTTGTTTGTTCTCACGGATTGTCGAAAGAAAACGCTTAGCGTTTTAAATATATAGATATTCCAAAATTAAATTAAATCTACGAAGCAGCAATCAAGGTGATTATGGAAATTTCTTTCAATTTTTTTTAACATGATTAATTGCGATAAATTATTGCGCATATCGAAGCAAATAAGAAAAAAAAATCATTCTGTTTAGAGTTGACGACATTGCATTCAATTAATTTTAAAAGACTGAATGATTAGAGAGGAAAAAATAGGCATGGGATAAGTTTTCAAGAAAATAAAATATGATAACTAGTAATAATTCTGTTTTACATTTCTCACTTGCGAACTGTTGAATAAATTCTATTTACAAAGCAGCTTGTTCCTTTCGTTAGCGTTTTTCTGATTTCATATCGATTGTGATTTCCGGAATGATTTTTTCTTGACTTGCTATAGAGTCCTTGATTGAATTGGATAACACGATTTTACCCGAACTCGACCCAACGCGAAGTCGGGGTGACGGTAATTTATTTCTTTGCGGATCGGGTTCGGTTTGGATTGAGGATTTTAATTGGTTCTTGTTCTGGTCTTTTTCAGGCTGTGTCTTGACTCTTGCGGTTCGGGTTCTGGTTGACCCGATTTTTCAAAAGAAAGTTCTGAATGTTTCCAGATTGAAAAAAAAATATATATACATGTATATACATGTTAATTTTTCTACATAAAAGATAAAATTGATATTAGAGATATAATTGTAAACTATTTTTTTTATAATTGTATTAAAATATGGATTATTTTTTTTTCATATCGAGTACGGGTTAAATGTGCCTTGAATGGGGTTCGGTTGCAGATTGACTTGAAGTAGAATTTTCTGGTTTTGACTGGGTAAAATCTTACCCGCACAGACTAATTCACTACAAAATCTACTACAACGTCCAATTCACTACAAAATTGTCTTTTTAAAAACTCAGGAGAAATTAATAAAAAAAATATATAAATAATAATAATAATAATAAAAGGTCCGAAACTACTGCGAGGAATAATTACTTTAAGCGAAATCCTTCACTGAACAAGCTTAATGTAGTGGGTAAAATAATTTGATTTATTGAGCATGAAAAGGCAATTGTCTAAATGACAACGTTTTTTAAAATTTAAGTAAGGTACAGCGGTACTTTTTTATATTTATTATTGAAGTTCTAAATGAATATTACTGAGAAATTTCCTAAAATAAAAGATTTAAGAAATGCATAACCAATTCTTGTCGGAAACAGAAAATCAGCTTCATTGTTTTCTGGTAAATTAGAATTTTTTTTTTCACTATTTAATTTTTCTTTTATGTAGTAATCTTATGCACGGGTCGTAAACTACTTTTTTGTTGTAGCGAACTGTAACTACAACTACTTCATCTAAAATGTAGTTAACTACAACTACAAATACTTGTTTTAAAAAGTAGCGATTGCAAACTACTTTTCAAAACTAGTCACTAATTCGATACTTTCAGATTTTGTCAAAGGGTTCAATATATACTAGAAATTGAAAGTACGAATTAAATAATAAAATGACCCCTCATTATGTCACGTCTGATACAATTAAATAAATTTGACATAACAAAGGACATTAAAAAATTAAGAAAGATAAGATACAAGAAAATGTTTTGCGTTTGCCACCAAAATGTTAGTTTTATAAGTTAGTTTACAAATTTCGTAGCAAAATTAGGAGAGAAAAACCATCTAAATATTATCTATTAGATTATACTATCTAAAAGATGGTACAATCTAGAAAATTACTGAAAAACAACTCTGAATGCAAACAATAAATAAATCTGTAAATAAAGCAGATATAATAAGAATCGCGGCATTAAAACAGGAAGACTTAATAACGAGTAAATAGATAAATGTTGCCAGTAAGAAAATTAATTCCTTTGGTGGGTTAGTATTTGATTTTAGCAGCAAGTGTCGATGGGAAAAATCTATGACTTCATGCGGTGCACTGGTATTGAGATTTGACGCTGAGATTCGCAAATTGTTGACCAGAACAAAATTTGCACAAAAGAAGCAGTTTTCGGCCACGTGATTTGCAGAATGGCACATTTTTTTAAATTCCTGAAGTAGCGTTAAAAGTAGCGATGGTTATCGCTACAAATTACTGATTTTTTGTATCGTGCTACTCGCTACACTACATTGTTCAAAATGTAGCGCCCTACACTACAAAGTACTGTAAAAAGTAGCGACTACTATAGTTTCGCTACATGTAGTGCGCTACTTCCAACTCCTGATCTTATGCAGCTTTAAAAAAATGTTGGAAAGAAAAATAAAAGGCTCTCTGTGAAAGAATGTGTGAATTTTAAGAATGCCCTTTAATTTACTTTTAGTTTTTAAAATTAAAAAATCCTTTAAATCTATTGTGAAAAGAGAATGTAATTATTATATCTTGAAAATCATTTTTCAAATAAATAAATTTCCTATTTTTGCGAAGTTTGTTCAACAGAGTATTCTTGTATATTTTAAAAGCATATAAAGACTGAAATTAACCTGACCAAAAATTATTTTCATTGTTCTGACCAAAAAATATTCTAAACTTGATGAATGAATCCTTGAGGGTGTTATTTTAAATTTGTACTTTATGTCTGGTTAAAATCTGAAAACACGCCAGTTTTTGGAAAAAAATAATAAATTTAGCAAATTATATTCGAAACAATTTCAAAGGAAAATAATTTAAATGTAAAATTCTTCACTTAACAAGTTTAATGCGGTGAGTAAAATAATTTTAATACAATGGATTTATTGCGCGTGAAAAGGAAATTAAATGCCTAGTGAAAACGTACTTTTAAATTTAAATAAAAAGTACAATGATAAAAACTACTTTTTTTTATATTTAAGGTTTATGTTCTGAATGATTTTTACTTAGAAATTTTCTGAAATAAAAGCTTTAAGAAAGGCTTAAGTAATTTTTGGCGGAAGCAGAAAACGAGCTTCATTGTTATCCGGTAAATTAGAATTCACTTTATTTTTTTTTCACCATTTCATTCCTTTTTTTGTCAAGCAATTTTATTCAGCCTAAAAATAAGTTGGAAAGAAAAATAAAATGTCCTTTGTGAAAGAAGGTATGAATTTAAAGAATGTATTTTAATTTAGTTTTAGCTTTAAAAATTTTTTAATTCTTTAAATCTAGTATGAAAAGTTATTTCTTGAAAGTCTTCAAAATTTCTATTTATGCCAAGTATGTGCAATAGAAGAATATTCTTATTTATATACATTTTGAAGCATATAAACAAAAATTATTTTCACTGTTCTGACAATACAATATTCTAAACTTGATGAATGCATCATTTAAGGTGTTATCTTGATTTTGTATCATAATAGGTCTAGTTTTGCGATAATTTATTTACAAGAAATATTTTTATGGAATTATAAAACAATACGAATACTTGAAAATTGAAAGAAAGTACAAGTAAAAACTAGCGTTGGAAGGTTTTTGACGGTTTTAACCATGGCTTAAACTGTCGTGGCAAAATTGTATGCTAAAAAACTATGTGAAAAATGTCAAATATTGCACTTTTGGTGATGGTATAGATTGCATGTAATGTTTAAGAGGTGAATAAGTGTAAAAAAGTAATACTAATTATCTTATTTTTACGGTTTTAACCATGGTTTAAACTGCCATGACATTAACTTCCATGTCAAAAACATCAAATGCTGCATTTGTTTTGATAGTATACAATGAATGTAATGTTTAAGATATGCATAAGTGTAAAGGAATTATTTTTTTATGGTAAAACATCTTCTATATTTTTTGCAACAAATATATTGCTCTGAAAAAAATCTCATATTTGAGAAAAATAATATTGATTTTATTATTATTAAAATAACTAAAATACTCAAGATATTTAAAAAATATTCTATCTGATATAGAATCTTAAATATCAATATGCATAAAGACTTGGGCATTTCATATTTTTTCAATTTCCCTACCAGTATAAGAATGTAAAATACAGTAAAATATCTAGACGTTTTATTGTTGTAAAATAAGAGTTGTAATACAAAAATATTGTTGTAATAAAAAAAGAGAGAATTAGTAGAAAATAGAACCCATCAAGCAGGACCGTTTCTAGGCGTTTTGGCGTTAAACGATGAATTGAAAATGACGCTCCTCCATTTTACTACCATCACCATCACCATCACCATTACCATCACCATCACCATCACCATTATCATCACCATCACCATCGCCATCCCCACCACCATACAACGCACAATATACAATGTTAATCTTTTATTGTAAGTTTAATTAAACACGCTAACTATATTTATATTTTAGATTTAAATGAGTTATTTCGAAACATTATGGTATTGTGAATAGTAAAACAATCGCTTTAGTTTTAAAGTACATAAAGACAATATTTATGTTTGACAATGAAAAGACTTATTAAGGGTTTCGCATGCTTTTGAAAACAATTAATCGATTTTTCGACTCCGGTAATTTCTCCCTCTAATTTTGTCAATTTTTTTGCTGTTTTGATTTTAAATATATTTTTTTTGCTCTATTGCCGCCCTTAAAATTTTGCCGCTTTAGTCAGCCACCTAGCCTTAGTAATGGTAGAATCAGTCTTGCCATCTAAAAGTGTTTAACAAATGTAATAGTCCTTTTTTTATAGTTTATGTGTGAGTAACAAATTATAAATGGTTCATTCGCATTTGTATTTATTTATAGTATATTTGTATTGCAAAATTAAATGATATTAGTGAAGAAATTTAAAATTTCAATCATAAACTTTAATATTTTAAATGCTAAAAATATGAACATCACTATTATTATCACTTCTGTACTTAAAAAATACAATATGGAAATGTAACGATAAATTCAGTGCTCCACACTGAATTTCTGTCTCGAAAAGGAAACCTCTGGTATATACAGATAATTTAAGATGCTAATATTTATTTCCCCCTTATGAAATTGTCGAGTTATTGCTTGATGTTTTTGCAGTTTGCATTGTTATAATTAAAATAATGTCTAATGTTTACTTATAGGAGATTTTTAACCACATATTATCATTAAAATTTTGAGAAATTTCAAAACTTGTTTTATTAAACTTATAAAATTGCAAATTATAGCTAATATTAAGTGAATTATTATCAGTAAATACGATTAAAGTAATAATTTATTTTCTAATATAATTGCTTTTTTATATAAATGCTAGTTATGTACAAAATTAGTGTAAAATTGAAGCATGTTAAGAAAATTAATTTACACATATTTTCCTCCGTTTTGCAACTTTCCCAACCTTATCCCTGGTTTTTGATGGTTCAAACCAATTTTTTACAGTTTAAACCAGTGTTTGATGTTCATCCTGTCAAAAACAAGTTTTAGACGTAAATAACCCAACTGTGATAAAAAACTTCAATGAACTTAAATTATATTACGTTTATGAAATGTTACTTTTATTATCTTAAGAAAAATTGAAAGAAATTAAATTTTTAATACAACGTTACAAAATTTAAAATGAAAATAAAAGCAGAAAAGGGATTTTGAAAGGATTTAAAAATGATACGAATAAAAATAATAAAAAACTATTACAGAAGAAGAAAGTTATTATAAATTTGTTAATAAGCAAGATATGATATAACGTAAAAATGCAGGAAATAGCATAGAGCAATATAATAGTATGAATTACAAAGCAAATTATCTTTGTAAATTAGTCAAACGTTTTACTATTAATTGTTAATTTGAATACTTACTCGTATATAATTAATTTTACTTAATATTCATATCAACTTTGTTCAATGGATTAAATGTTCTGTTTTCTTTTAATCTTTGAAATGGTAGGCAAAGAGATCATGGAAATTTCCTTTAGAATAATCCAAAATGCATTAGGATACAGATGAGATAAAGGAGTAATCCAAACAGCGTTGAAGAATTTTAAACTTCTAAACCTTTTAAATGTTAATTTTAAACGTCTGTGTTATTGGGTTAGTGGAAAAAAACGCACTGAATTTCACAGAAGGAATTTTTAAGAAAGTAAAACATTATAAATAGTAATAAGTTTCATTTGACGTTATGCCCGAATTGATATGATTTTTTTCTCTTTTTTTTTTGTGTGTGTGAACGTTTTGGAAGCAAAAAACATTTTCGATAGTAATTTTAAACGCTATATTTTAATTAAAAAAAATTATGATATATTTTTAAAGCTTATTCTTATATGTTTTATGGATAAATATAATATTTTTTTGGAAGATTGAATCATGCATAAATTAATTATAAATTATAAAAATAAAATGTATTATATTTTGCATATCACGGAAAAATCTTTGACACATTGTTTTTCTAATGAAAGCCCTATTTTGTATTATTTATATAAAAGTACAAGACACTTTACGTTTATATCATCATCATCATCAGCCGTTTTCAATACACTGCTGGATGTAGGTCTCCCCCAGATTTTTCCATTGTTTCTTGTCTATTGCTTTAGTCATCCAATTAACACCGGCCACTTTTCTGATTTTGTCACTCCATCTTACTTGAGGTCGTTTTACATCTCTGGAATGCCACTGTAGGGTGTTTGTGCTCCATATGTTGTTTTGTCTTCCTGCAATGTGACCAGCCCATTTCCATTTTAGCCGTTTAATTATCTCAATGATGTGAAACACTTTCGTCTGACTTTTTATCCAGGTTATTCTCTTTCTGTATGTTCTAGTTAAGCCTAGTATACATCTTTCCATACTTCGCTGTGTTGTTTGTAATCTTTGTACCATCCGTTTTGATAGCGTCCATGTTTCTGCTCCATAAATTAGTGCAGGCAAAATACATTGCCTATTGGTTAAACACCTTACTTTTCAAACAAAGAGGCATGTACTCTTTAGAATAATATTGTTCTTCCCAAAACCACTCCATCCATTACTTATTCTTCTATTGATTTCATTCATGATACTGTTGCCCGAGGATATTTCCTGGCCAAGGTACACGTAACTTTGCACTTCTTTAATCTCAGTGTTGTTGTAGACGATTTCCTTTTTTGATGCAAATGAATTGAACATCACCTTAGTCTTTTCCAAAATTAGTTTTAATCCCACATTACTAGCTTCTGCCAAATCTTTTAGCATATTTTCCAATTCTTCAGGGCTATTACTGAAAATTAAAATGTCATCGGCAAACCGGAGATGGCTTAAATATTCCCCATTTATTCTAATCCCTCTGTTTTCCCAATCCAGCTTCTTGAAAATATTGTCTAAGACAGCAGTAAAAAGCTTAGGCAAAATGGTGTCTCAATGTCTTACTCCTCTTCCAAGCTTGATCTTCGCCTTTCCTTTGTCCAAACGGATGGTGGCTGTTGATTTCTTGTAAATTTTCTTTATGATATTTTGCAAGGTTTGTCTATACCAATGTCATCCAGACATTCAACTACTGCTGATATGTAGACCGAATCAAATGCTTTTTCATAATCAATAAAGGCAAGACAGAGAGGTAAATTATATTCCTTATGTTTTTCTATGAGTTCAATTACTGTTTGAATATGATCCATTGGGCTAAATTCACTTCGGAATCTTGTTTGTTCTCTAGGTTGAGCTGAGTCCAGAGCTGATCCAAGTCTTGTCGTTAAAATTTTCGTGAAAATTTTATAAATCACTGACAGTAAGCTGATTGGGCGGTAGTTTTTAATGTTTTCCTTTTCCCCCTTTCTTGTAAAGTAGCACCATCACGACATTATATATATATATATATATATATATATATATATATATATACACATTTCATGGCAGATTTGTGTTTTCATGTTTTTAGTTTCTTTTCATTTTTCTCTCCAATCTGTTTTATGTTCTTTTTGTTTTAAATTCTATTTATTATTATTTTTTCTCTACATTTTTCTGGATATTATTCAAACAGGTACGTGATCATTTTTCATATGTAATACATCCCTCCTCAATTTTTGTATCATGTTTCTGTGTTGTTATTTTAAGGTTATATATATACAGTAGAACTTCAATTATCCGAATCAATTGAGACCGGACCCCATTCGCATAATCAAAAATTCGGATAATTGGATTTTTTCCCAAAAAAGGGTCTATTTTAATTAATCACTGTATGTATGTTGAAAATGGAAGAAAAAACTATTTTTAAATAAAAAGAGCTTTAATTAATTAAATGAAAAGGCAACACTTTTACATGTTAAGTGTACTTACAAGTGCTGTACATTAGTACAGTATGTACGTACCGTACTGTAAATGAAGTTCATTGCTTGCTGAACATCTCGGTCAAAGTAAGCTGTATGACAGTCTTCATCCGTTTTCGGGCAGCTAAGTCGCGCATCCACTTGACAGTGAAAAGTTGCATATGGTCACACTCGGGCTGACGCTCCATCCACTTCAACGCAGTTTCAAGGCCGGCAAATGCTTCTCTAGCTGATGGTCCAGTGTCTTCCTCAACTTCGACAATAAAGTCATCTTCTTCCTCGACACTTTCTTCTCTAACACTTTCAATAAGTTCATCATCATTTAGAATTTGAAACCCAGGGTCTGGCGAATCAAACACCATCCACCCTCCTTTATCTTCAGCCCTTTCTGAATATCCAGGAATTTTCAAAAGAATGTTTCTGAATTCCTCAAGTGGCACGTCATCCTTATCTTCTCCTGTCTCTTCCCTTTCCTTTTCTAGATCTTCTTTCTCCTTTTTCTCCTTTTTCTCCTTTTTCTCCTTTTCCTTCTCTTCGTCAGTTGATATGACTTTCAACTTGTTCCACGCACTTTTTAATGTGAATGCCTTAACCAAGCTCCAAGCTTCTTTCACCATGTAAACGCAATCTTTCAAATTTATTTCTTTATGGTTAGTCAACACACCTTCTTTGTCTTCGCCCTCTACCAAAAGTTTTATTAAAAGTTGCCTTCTGTAATGAGGTTTCATGATTCGCCTACACTAGCTTCGCGGAGGGAAGGACAATAGCACGCGTAGACTGAATCATTATTTTGCGAATCGCAGTACGTTTCAATCTTAATTTTTTTTCTGAAATTCTGAAAGCGATTCGGATAATCAGCGATTCGGATAGTCGGAGTTCGGATAATTGGAGTTCTACTGTATATGTATATATATATATATATATATATATAAATATAAATATATAATATATTATTATATACATATATTTTATTTATTATATACATATTTATTTATTATTATCTACATTTTTATTTATTATATACATATTATATACATATTTATTATTATATATATATTATATACATATATGTTATACATGTATATATAAATATTATTTGTTTATATATAGAAAGGTTTTTTGCTTACATATTGAAAGATCTTTTGTTTATATATAGAAATATCTCGTTTATATATAAAAAAGCTTTCTTTGACGTATGTTTGTTTTGGATATCTGCATTTATTACAAATATCAAAGTCTATTTCATGCGAAGGTACATTCATGTGAAATATAATAATTTTTTATATAAGAAAATTTGAAAACTGAACTAAAAATTAGAAAATAGCAAGAAAATAATTCGTTCATTTTAGATTTTACAAGCATAATTTGTTATTTTAATATATTTTTCATTTTTCTATCCGTCAAAACTTTAATTAGCTAAATTTATTAAATTTTATGGAAATTAAATTTGTTCTAAAGCAATTACAATTATTAATAGTTATAAAGAATTTTTTCTCTTTTATATACAAAAATGATTCTTAGATACATTTAAATATTTATGATTTTTAGATACATTTATATATTTATAATTTTTAGGTATATTTAAATATTCATGCTTTTTAGATATTTTTATGGAAAATTCCGATTTTTTTTCGCTACACAAAGAAATTGAACTGCACATGATTATAACTAAAACAATGCAACACTCAAAATATTTAAACTTAATAAATTTGTTTAAAATCCATGTTTATATTCGTGTTTCTTTAGTATTACATCAGAATGTTACACACGAGTCATATTTCTGAAAACACAGCCATGTAGAATTTGTAACCTCCTAACAATAAATAGAATTACGATGTCTTCAAAATACATTAAGCTAAAAATAAATATTATTAAATTATCTGCTACTTTATTTCGGCATTCGTCTTACATTCATTTGCAATATTGCATTCATTCAAATAAAAATTGTTATGTTCCTCTTTAAAAGAATCATTATTATTTCTAAAATATTGATATAATATTTTTTTCAACATTAATAAATTAAAAGACATTAAACTAAAAATAAATACTATTAAATAATCTGCTAATTTATTTTCGTATTCATTTTACATTAATTTGCAATGTTGCATTCATTTAATTAATTCTTTTTATGCCCCCTCCTCTTTAAAAGAATCATTATTATTTCTAACATTGATATAACGTTTCACAAAGATTGTTAAATTAAAATACATCAAACAAAAAATAAATATTATTAAATTATCTGCTACTTTATTTCAGCATTCATTTCAGATTCATTTGTAATATTGCATTCATTTAATTAATTCTTTTTATGTCCCCCTTTAAAAGAATCATTATTATTTCTAACACTGATATAACGTTTTTCAAACATTGTTAAATTAAAATAGATCAAACTAAAATTAAATATTATTAAATTATCTGCTACTTTATTTAGGCATTCGTCTTACATTAATTTGCAATATTGCATTCATTCAAATAAAAATTGTTATGTTCCTCTTTAAAAGAATCATTATTATTTCTAAAATATTGATATAATATTTTTTTCAACATTAATAAATTAAAAGATATTAAACTAAAAATAAATACTATTAAATAATCTGCTAATTTATTTTCGTATTCATTTTACATTAATTTGCAATGTTGCATTCATTTAATTAATTATTTTTATGCCCCCTCCTCTTTAAAAGAATCATAATTATTTCTAACATTGATATAACGTTTTTCAAACATTGTTAAATTAAAATACATCAAACTAAAAATAAATATTATTAAATTATCTGCTACTTTATTTCAGCATTCATTTCAGATTCATTTGCAATATTGCATTCATTTAATTAATTCTTTTTATGCCCCCCTTTAAAAGAATCATTATTATTTCTAACACTGATATAACGTTTTTCAAACATTGTTAAATTAAAATAGATCAAACTAAAGATAAATATTATTAAATTATCTGCTACTTTATTTCAGCATTCATTTCACATTCATTTGCAATATTGCATTCATTAAATTAATTATTTTTATGCCCCCTCCCCTTTAAAAGAATCATTATTATTTCTAACATTGATATAACGTTTTACAAAGATTGTTAAATTAAAATACATCAAACTAAAATTAATATTATTAAATTATCTGCTACTTTATTTCAGCATTCATTTCACATTCATTTGCAATATTGCATTCATTTAATTAATTCATTTTATGTCCCCCTTTAAAAAAATCATTATTATTTCTAACACTGATATAACGTTTTTCAAACATTGTTAAATTAAAATAGATCAAACTAAAAATAAATATTATTAAATTATCTGCTACTTTATTTTAGCATTCATTTCAGATTCATTTGCAATATTGCATTCATTAAATTAATTATTTTTATGCCCTCTCCCCTTTAAAAGAATCATTATTATTTCTAACATTGATATAACGTTTTACAAAGATTGTTAAATTACAATACATCAAACTAAAAATAAATATTATTAAATTTTCTGCTACTTTATTTCAGCATTCATTTCACATTCATTTGCAATATTGCATTCATTTAATTAATTCTTTTTATGTCCCCCTTTAAAAGAATCATTATTATTTCTAACACTGATATAACGTTTTTCAAACATTGTTAAATTAAAATAGATCAAACTAAAAATAAATATTATTAAATTATCTGCTACTTTATTTCATCATTCATTTCACATTCATTTGCAATATTGCATTCATTAAATTAATTATTTTTATGCCCCCTCCGCTTTAAAAGAATCATTATTATTTCTAACATTGATATAACGTTTTACAAAGATTGTTAAATTAAAATACATCAAACTAAAAATAAATATTATTAAATTATCTGCTACTTTATTTCAGCATTCATTTTACATTCATTTGCAATATTGCATTCATTTAATGAATTCTGTTTATTTTAATCTCTGAATTCTTTTATTATCGCTATGTTAACATAAATAATTGAAAAAAAAAAACCTGGGATAGTATTGATTCAGACGAATAATTTATTTTTATTCGATTTTGGATTTTTTTTTCTTGTTTTAACGATTTGAATTCGTTTTCTTTCACTCACATGGGTAAAATGAGTAAACTGATTTATCTATTTTAAATTAATCTTTTGCAATCTGTAGTCTTTTTTGATATAATTTCTTTTACCTAAGAGTACTTAAAGCAAATATTTTCCACTTCTGAGAATAACGAAATAAAAGTTGTTGGTTTACACACATAACGGTAAATCTTAATGCTTATGTAAATCCCTCAAGAGTTTCTTAATAGAAATTATCATTGAAAGTGTGACGTTCTGGATATTTTTTAGATTGCTGATTTGGGAAATAAATTTAAATATTTTCACCATTAAAGAAATAAACCATTTTTTTTGGTTTCAGTTAAAAACCTTCATCCCTATTAGTCTCAAATTTTGATCACTTTTAAACTTCGAATTATTTTAATGCGATTGCTATGCTAATCTGAATAATTTTAAAAACAGCTGTGTATTCTTTTAAGCCGAATGATTTTTGAATTTTTGATTTTGAGATGTTCTTCCCTTGTTTTATTTTAACGATTTGATTTGATTTTTTTTTTTAAACTCAGATGGGTTTAGTAAATTTATTTATCTAAAGGTAATCTTAAATGAATCTTAAATGAATCTTTTGTAGTTTTTAAGTATAATTTCTTTCTTATAAAAGAGTATTGATAGTAAACATTTCGTTCTTCTGAGAACAATAAAAAAAAAAAAAAAAAAATGTTGCATCATGGATGTAAACGGCAAATCTTAATATTTGTGCAAACATTTTGTGAATTATTGAAAACAATTTATCGCTAAAAGTATTAGATTATAGATATTTTTGAAAAATGATTATTAGGGTAATGTAATATAAAATATGCAAAGGAAAATAATCAAACTTACGGAGGAAGAAGATGCAAGAACATAAAGGGAAGATAAATTCTTAATTGAAACAAACGGAAATTTATTTGTATTCATTGGCGTTAAATTAAATATACCACTTTAATGAAGAAAATAATATTCAGTGATTACAGAGGGTGGTTAGCACATTTTTTAGATGATTTTTATGGTACTTACAGAACTATTTAACATACAAATTTTGTGTTTTAAATGTTCAGTTTGGTAGCCTTTATTCTGAACTATCCTTCTACACCGTCATTTCCATGACAATAACGCCGTTTGTACACTGCCAAAAAAAAAAGTGTTGATTTTACAGTATTATACTGGCATCCCAGCTGCCAGTATTATACCGTAAAATCAACAGAAATAAACAGTAAAATAAGTAGTAATACGCTGCTGCGCATGCGCGGTAGCGTATTACTTCTTATTTTACTGTTTATTTATTTAAAGGTAAAAAATGTTACTGTTCATTGCTGTTGATTTTACGGTATAATACTGGCAGCTGGGATGCCAGTATTATACTATAAAATCAACACTTTTTTTTTGCAGTGTAGTTTTGGAAGAGGTATCTTGGTTCATTCCGAAGTCCACGAAGAGTTGTAGGTCGAAGTTTATATAACGTGCTTTTTAAAAGTCCAAAAAGCGCAAAAATCCATGTGCGAACATCCTCTGTAATCACTAAATATTATTTTCTTCGCCAAAGAGGCATATTTTATTTAACGCCATAGAAAACAAATACATTTTCGTTTGTTTTAATTAATAATTTATCAGGAGATTTACCAGGTGTATCAGCGAAGGGTATAGCCCTGATACCCGTTTCTTGTTTAATTTTTTTCCAGGAAATTTACAGAGGATTGTGATGTGTGGCTGCTTGCTTTATCTTGATGCAGTTCAACAGATTGATGGCACTGGGGTTAAGAGATGTTTATTTCATGTTTGAAGATTGAGAGTAAAATATGTTTCTGATAGTATGTGGAGTTGATCTTAAGATTTTCTTTCACTCTCTTTATTTTTAATTTGCCGTTATGTACAAAGGCAGCAACAATCACAAATACTTTGCTAAAACTTTCTTTATATGTATTGAACCATGTTTTAAGATTTCTTCTCCTCTTTGGTTATAATAAATAGATCTCTTTTTATTACAATAATTTAAATAGACCCATAAACTAAATCTATTTTTACAAAATTTTTCCATTTTTCTCCGCATAAATGTTTCTCATAAATAATTCTGCATCGTGGTCTACGTTCGGAGATATATCGTAGAGAAAGACGATGACCATTTTGTTTTTGGGCCTTTTTAAAATTCAAATAATTGTTCATGATTTTGTTAACAGTTTACACTGAGCATTTTAATGATTTAGCAACAGTGCTTATTACAGTCCTTTGACTTGGAGGATTTTTTTTTTTTACCATAAAAGATCCCACATTTGCAATATTAGAAGAATTCCTTTTTGTTTTTGGGTACATATTTGGAACAATTTTCCCACTTGAAGTCAGTTACTCACGTTTTTTTCTGTCTTTTTGACAATATTACCTTCTGCTGTTTTAGCTATAGAAAACTATGCCTTTCACAGTGGTTTTTAATAACTGAATACAAATAATTCTCTTCGGAAAGTACAGAAATATATCCTTCCATCCATTGGTTCTTTAAAAGTGCTATTTTGCATATAAACAAAAATTTTATTTCTCAGACGAGAATTTATACGCTCAAAAACATATTAGCTGTGAAAAATAATTTTCCTATGCAGACGATTTTTTTTACACTTAAACTCGTCTAAAAAATATGCGAACAGACACCGTAAAATACATATTAACAAATGGAAGAAAATGTTAATAAAAATATGAAAAATTTTCAATTCACTTCATATTTATTTGAATATTACATTCACTAAATAATTCTTTTCAAATTTTCCTTTAAAAAGAACCAATCTGTTTTTCTAACATATTCCTATATAAAATTTATTTTCACTAAAATTATTAATATAACATTGTTCATCTTGATCAGAAGTTTATTCACTCTCAAACTAATAAACAGATAAAGGCTTTTACACAGATAAAGATTTTTGACTTTATTAGTCTAAAAATTTGCAGATCATTAACGTTTTAAAGAAATTGAATTCATAATCAAAATAATATACTGCAAAGAAACAAACAAATGTTTCTTAATCTAGGAAATAATATTATAACCAGTAGCGAAAATGTACAATAGCTTCTTCCCAGTCATCCGCGATTTTGAAAAGCGTTCTTTGACTTTAGAAACCTTAGAAACTAATATATTTTCGAGATTTAAAAGAAACATTTGTAGAAACAAAGTTTCTTTTGGTGCTACTGATATTCGGGAATGTTTCCAAGTAGTTTTTATAGTGTATTATTCAGTTTTTTCAACTCGGAATATAAGTTTTTTGCATGCTATCAATTCTTAAATAAAGATTTTCACGTTCAACAAACACGTTTTACAGACAGATATGATAAATTAATAGCATTAACATTAACATTAATATTAATATTATTACTCTTGCATGTATAAAGTCAGTTTAATTGAGAATTGATAGTATCCTAAAAGCTGATATTTCGGTTTAAGAAAACTGATTAATATTCTATAAAAACTACACGAAAACATTGTCAAAAATCAGTGGCAGCAAAAGAAACTTTGTTTTTATAATTGCTTCTTTAAATCTCGAAAATATATTGGTTTCTAATGTTTCTAAAGATAAAGAACGCTTTTCGGAATCATGGGTAACTCTGAAGAGGTTATTGTATATTTTCGTTCGTGGTTATATTATACTTTTGTAAATTAAGAAACATTTGTCTTTTTTTTCAGTGTATCACAAACAGCTGGTCTTCTTCAATCAAATTGTTTATTTTTGTTCAATTTTGAAGTTTTTTTAAAATCTTTTTTTAACGACATGAATTAATTAACTGTTATTGTTGAAAACTTACATGTGTTCAATACGTCAACAAATTTATCTAAAACTGAAAAATGTATCCTTTGCAATTTGAAATGAAAATGATTTCAAATTGCAAAATAAGAATTATTTCTTTTCAGAATTATTTCCTTCGGAATTATTTCTTTCTCCTAACAGATTATTTAAGGCATGTGTACTTGCTTCTTTGAGAATTATTTGTTATATTTTATTTATAAAAGGCGAATCTTAATGTTGAAGAAAATCTGTTATGAATTATTTAAAAAGAAGTTGTTTAAAAATTTGAAACTGTGGATTTTCTTTTAGAATTGGTTTCTTGGTTTGAACAACGATTTTAAATGTGCAATAAAAATAATAACATCTTCAGAGATACTTATCTAAGAAGATAGATCAAAGATAATCAATTGGACATCAATTGCACATTGAAATCAATTTGTATTCTATGCCGATATACAGATTACGTTGAATCAGAAAAGAGTCTGTATTGAAATGATTAATATCCGTACACTGATGCATCGAAAAACTGTTTTCTTTAAAAATCATATTTATAAAATAAAAACTTACTTCCAATTTGCTACTTTTAAAAGTAATAAAAAATTAAAACCTCCTTTTTAGTAAAAGTGTTTGTTACGCAAACTGTAAGAATCAGTAATGGCCTATGCAGTACTTTTATGAGTTGTTGAAGCTTTGAAATAGCAACATGCTAAATATTCTGGTAAGTTTTGCTTTACCCTACATTGGTACTTCTCGCGAATCACACTATTGGGGCTTTAAAAAAATTGATAATAAAATTTCTGATTATTAATGGACAAAATACAATAAATTACTTGAATTATAGCTAAAGACTTTAAATAATACAATCGAAATGTAAACTGCGAATCTTCATGTTTGCGCAAATCTCTCAAGAGAGTGGACTCTTTTTTGGACACCACTAATTTTTTACAATTATTTTCGTGGCAGATTTCTACTAATAATCAAGGGCGGCGCTAGAGGGGGGTCCGGGGGGCATATGCCCCCCGTCGGGGTCAAAATTCAATTGTCGTCGGGGAAAATATTTTGACTTCTGGATTTCAACCCGAGTCGAGTCGGGTCGGGTTGGCACTCTTATGATACAAAATCATATATTAGTAAATTAATATACTCAAAATAACTTATTGTCTAATTTAGATTCCTTTATTTTGGCTATAATATCTTATATCAAAAATCTATTTTAAGTCTAATCAAAAGGCAACCTATTATCCTAGCTTTAATTTCTTTATTCGGGTACATGTAATATAAACGTTTCCTTTGGCAGTGATTAATTTGTTTAGGCCTTCAAATTGTCTGTGGTTTTGTAAAAACAAAGTCATCATAATGTTCTTATTTTTGTTTCGGCAGGCCATATCTCTAATCTGCTCCTGTGCGATGCGATGCCTTTAATTTTGCTGTTTAAAAGTTGGAATTTAATATTTGATTTCGGGTCGGCTTGCGTTGAAGTATTTCGAGTTCGGGTCGGAATGCGAAGGACGAAACTTTTTTTTATTGGCCTCGAGTTGGGGGTAGAGTCCTGCATCGTGTAGGGCAAACTAAACCCGACCAGGCTCGTGGTTTGGATCGTATCAGACTGACGCTAGTCTGTTTATTGCGGGTCGGACTTGTATATTTTAAAAGTGGGGCGGTTCGAGTCGAGTTAACTTTAACTATTTCGGGTTCATGTTGGTTTCGGGTAGGATTTTGACACTTCCGACTATGGTTCGTGTTGACCCGATTTCTCAAAAGAATCCCCAAAATATAGCTTAAAATGAAAAACTATATATTTTTTAATATTTATTGTTTTGAGAATTATTTTTTGTTTCAAGTCGGGTTTCGGGTTAAAGTATTTCAGGTTGAGGTCGACGAAATTTTTTTTGTCGATTTTGGGTCAAAAGAAATTTTTTCGTAGAGGTTCGGGTTGGACGGGGGTGGGGGGGTTCCGATTGGCTTTAAACGGAATTTTCGGGTTCGGGTCGACCGGGTCGGTCTATTTTAGATGAAAATCTATATATTTTTGAGTATGAATAATTACTTACATGTTTATTTTTCAACATAAATGACAAAATCGATATTAGAAATATGATTAAGGGTTTTTTCCATATTAAGTTTTTGATCAATTTTCTCCTATTGGGGCTTTCAGATCGGGTTGAATTAAAATATTTCGGGATTAGTCCCCCGTTCCCCCCTTTATAATTAACCAATGAACCCCCAAAACTAATCAGGGAAGCGCCTTATCACTATAAACCTATAACCAATATTTGAAGCAAAACGGATATTTCTATCAAGAGTTATCACGTTACGTACATACATGCGTACATACAGAACCGGCGAGCACATTAGCTCTCAGGCTTTGATAGCCTGTGAGCTAAAAATGATTGTAGATTATTTTTTCATAATTGTATTAAACTATAGATTTTTTTTTAAATTTCGGGTCCGAATAGGATTTCGAATTTTGGTTAGACAAAAATTTTTTTTGTTAAAATTTAATTGTTGTAGGGGAAAATATTTTGATTTCGGAGTAGAGTCGAGTCGGGTAACCCAATTTTCGCGCACACCACCCGACAGTCGGGTGGTGGTTAGTTTTTAAAAAATGACTCGAGGTTAGTGTTTTTAAATTAAACGACTCGTGGGATAGGTTGGCGCTGATTTTTTTTCTTTGCATGTCGGGTTGACTGCAATTGTCTCGGTTTCGAGTTGAATTTTGATTCTTCCACGTCGTGTTTGTCGTACCTGATTTTTTCAAAAAAGTGTCCAGAATATTGTTTCAGATTAGAGACCTGCACTGCGTCGTGTAACCCGATTTTACCCAAACCCGACCAACCCGCTGTTCGTATCGAGTCGGGTTGAAGTTGCGGGTCGAGTCAACTTTACGCATTTTGGGTTCGGGTCTGTTTTGGGTTGGGTTTTGACTCTTTCAGATCGGGTTAGGGTTGGCACGATTTTTCCAAAGAAAGGCGTGAATATTTTGCAAATGAAAAAAACTATATATTTGAGTGAATGAAAATGTGTTAATTTTTATACGTGAAAAAAAATTGATCTTAGAGATATAATTGTAGACTCCATTTCAGTAATCGTATTTGAGTATTTGTATCAAATGATCTGCTGAACAACGAAAAACTTTCTGACACAATTTCGGGCTCATTTTTAAGCGCAAAGGCATAAAATTGACAGGCCTGACTGTTGAACCAATTTAGAATCGAAATTAGTTTTCCAATTTTTGATAAATAAATTACTTACAGTGTTTTCTGAAAGATCTTCAGTCTTTACCTGAAAATGGAAAACGTGTTTAGATTACAAAGTTTCTGAATAACAACGCCTACCCATTTCATGCGTTTCTGAAAAAAAAAAAGAATTAAAATATGTGTGTGAAAGTCCCTTTGTATTTGAGAACAGCTTTAAGGTATTTATTAATTTCTTTCGCTTTGGGTTCAGGTTTGAATATTTCGGGTTGGGGTTCAATTATTTCGAGTTTCGGGTTGACACGCAGAGTTATTTTGTATAAAGATAGCCCTAAGATACGGAAAGCGATTTTTTAAAAAGCCTACCGGGAATTATTTTAATTTAATGTTTTCATTTTTTTTGTTTTAATTTGTTTTCTCATCTGACGTATGCTGTGATTTTCTGAAAACAAAACAGTTTTCATTGTTAGAAAGAGAAGAATATTATTATAGTAACAAAGTTTGTTTTAAATCACAAAAACATTTTTCTGATTTTGGGATAATTTTTAAAAACTCGTTCTTTTTGTAAATCTTGAATTCATATTTGTCAATTATGTGTTTAAAAAAAATTGTCGCCTTTTTTTCGAAAATTTTAGACAATTTAAAATAAAAGAAATGGTAAAAAATACTAATTAGATCAATTTTTAAAAAACCTCAGTTTGGCTTTGTTTCTGTTTCTGATATGAGGAATTTGAGATCACATGATCAGTATTCTTGGTTATGGTGACTCATAGACGTAGTACGTAAATTTAGCAAACTCAGCTGTTAAATGAATCATTTCGAAACGTCATGCGCTCTCTTGGACATACAAGGATATTTTGTCGGGCAAAAAGCTTGATTTGATTTCCAAGAAAAAAAAAATATTTTGTATACTTTTTAAATGTTTTCTAAACAAAAGACTAGTACTAGGTATAAAGTCCAGTGCAGCATCTGCAATGAAATTTTTGACAATGATTACGTAAAGAAGCATACGGATTTAAAGCATCATGATTTTTCTAAGCAGAATAGCTTAGCTCCGATGTTTAAGCCTGGAGAACTCAAAAGGAAGGATCCGTGGTCTCTAGCACAGAAAAAAAAATTGTGACAGAAACAGATAACTATCGTGTTTAATACGACCCGAGCAGGACTCTAATCCATATACACACACTAGAGATGAGTCGGGCTCGGGCTCGATTTTTATATCAGTCTTCGGGCCCGGGCGGGCTCGGCCTCATTCTTTCTGAAACTGAGAATTTTATTTATTCTCATATAGAAAAAATAAAAATAACTTTTTTTTCCCCTTAAAAAAATTACATATTCCATTTTAAGTCATTTTAATGCTATTTTGATCAGAATGAATAAAAAAGAGGAAGAAAAAATCTTATTTTTCATTTCCAGTTTTATTAAAGTGCTACTTAAAAAGAAAATTTGCAAGATTTGCAGATTTATGTGTGTCATTGGATGATATGGCGCCAATGAAAAAAGGCGGGAATAATTTCGATTTTCGTTTGTAAAAGTAAGATATTTTTCAATTGGGACGTTTATTTATTTTTTAGATATCTAAAGCGAAGTGAATACTTTCTTTTGTTTGTAATTAATCAGTATTAGCTTAATATTTGGAAATTTTTAGTCTTCTATTATGTGCGAGTCGTAATGGCTCTTCATATGAAAATAACGTTAGCGGTTCTGTTTTTCATCATGTACTCTGCTCATGCATTACCGATAGAAAGCAAATGAAAAGTGTTTCCACTTTGCATTTAAAAGCATAGGATCTGTCAAATTTTACATTTAAGCTGATTTTCAGGAACACGAAATAGCCATGATTCATTCTGATCATGGCTCTACTCTGAACATTTACGATGTTACTGTCATTTGTAAGTCATAATAATTGCCATGTATGTTATTCCGATAGAAAGCAATTGAAAGGTGTTTCCACTTTGCCTATAAAAGCATAGGATCTTTCAGATAATGGTATCAATTTTAAATTTAAGCTGATTTTCAGGAACACGAAATATTGTTTTAATTAAGAAATCAGTTTTAATTTACGAAATACACCTTTTATAGGAAATATAAAAATGGCATAGAAATAGTAATTTCTGCAAATTTCATGCATTTACTCATAAAACACACTTCGTTAATGTGTCCATCAGGTTTGCTTGTTGGGAGAGATAATTATGAGTATCTTTTAAGGAAGTATATTTTTATTTAATATACCAAACTTGTCTTTTGAAAAGATTGAATGTAAATTCCCATGAAATTAGTTATGTGCTACAGATTAACAGTTATTTTCATGTAAGAAGTTTTTTTTTTAATGAGATATTATTTAAATTTTTTTTTTAAATATTATGCATTAATATTATATCGGGCTTGGGCTCTGATGACACAAAATGTTGCGGTCCTGGGCTACGAAAAGAGACCCCAAACTCATCTCTAACACACACACACACACACACACACACACACACACACACATATATATATATATATATATATGTATATATATACATATTACCAATTTGGCCCCCCTGTTCGGGACACCATGCCCCCCCCCCTTTGTCGGGCAAATCTTGGCGCCGCTCTTGCTAATAATTGCCAGTAAAAGCTCACCACGAAGCGAGTTTCTACGATATTTGAAAGATAAATCTAAAACAAAAATTTTCGTGAGGAAATAGTGATAGTCAAAATTTTGATTTGATTCTTATTAAAAAATGGCCTGCCAAAGTTACTTAGAAGAAATTATCACTGAAAGTGTAACGTTATGAATATCTTTTAGAATGCCAGTTTGGGCGATATAGATTTAAATATGTTCACTATCAAAGAGATAAAATTCCTTTTGTTACTTTTAGTTAAAAAACATCATCTTCAGTAGCCTCAAAATTTGCTGTCCATTAGGTAATTGTTGTTGTGTTGCCTTTTAACACTTTGCCGTCTGCATGTCTCGTAAAAATACTTCTATTCGTAAAATTGAAATGATTGATTGACACCAGAATTTAGAAACAAATTTATTCGAAAATAAGTAAAGTCTTTTCTTCATGTACTTAATAAAAGGGAATTTTTTATTCCAAAATTCTGGTGCCAATGTAGCATTTAAGGAATAAAATTAAGTTACTTTATGACGGCAAAGTGTTAAGAGAAGTATACAGTTATTCCAGTATATATTAATAGATAGAGTTTACTTTTACCAACTATATTACTACATCCTGATAAAAAATTGATTCATTATCAAATGAACAAACATTTTTTGCTTCAGTTTTAAATCTTCGACTCCATTAGCACCAAAATTTACCGATGGCTCATCTCTAAATTCTTTTAAAGCTATTGCATAAATAATCTGAATAAAGGCATAAACTGATTAGTTCAGCTAAATCATTTATTTTTATTCAATTTTAGAATTTTCTTTTTTTTTAATTTTAATAATCTGTAATATCTTTTTTTTTTCAAACGCACACGGGTTCATTAAAGTGATTTATCTAAAACTTTGAACCCTTTGAGGAGCAAGAAATTGTGTTTCTATAACGTTGAATTCACACCACAATTTTCGATTTTTGTTTTCTCAAGATAAGGAAATGCAATTTTACTGTTCTGTTTCCCCAAAATTATAAAAGTAAAATTCTATTAAAAATTTCTGGTACAAATCTTCACCAAAATTAAGTGGAATAAAATATATCCCACCGCCCTTCAAGTAATTAAATAATTTTTTTGCAATTTAATCAATTTAAGAATTATTTCTTTTCTAGTGACAAAGTATTTAAAGTAAATAGATTTGCTCCTTTGTGGATAAGAAAACCAACTTGTTATCTTGTGTTTATAAAAAGTGAATCTAAATGTCGATGGAAATCTCCTATGAAATATTTAAAATAAGTTATTGAAAAAGTGCGAAATTGTAGATATTTTATTAGAATGCGTTTCTATGGTTACAGCAATGCATTTAAATGTGTAATGATGCTGTACAGATTCTTATACAGGTAGCTTGTGTAAGAAGATAGATAAAAGATAAATAGAAATTGTAGTTCAAAACACATTAAAATCTGTTTGCATTCTGTGTCGCTAAATTTTATGTACTACTATGATTCAGAAAATGGACTGGGTTGACCGATTAATATCTGTACTTGAAACATTAGAAAAAAAAAAGTTCCTTTCTCTTATAAATAAAATATAAAAAAACTACGTCCTTGCTACTGTAATAAACTGAAAATATTTTTTAGTAAGGATTTTCGTTACGCAAGAGATAAAAAAAGTTAGACGCGTGTTGCTGAAATGTTGAAATAGCTGTATGTAAAATATTATGGTTATTTGTGTTTTCCGTAAAACTGGTCCATTTCGTGAACTCGCATTGTGCTTTAAAATTTGTCCCTCTAAAATTCATATGACGTGATTTGCAATGCCTAAAATACATTTATCTACTTGAATTGTTTGATGGTGGCGATGTTAATAATTTAGAACATAGTTATATTTCTTCAGATGGTATTAAGAAATTTAGTTGTTGTATTAGAATGATGTACTTATAAGCACAGTCGTTGCAATTATTTATGATTGGATAAACCATTTTGAAACATTGATACATCAATAAATTAAACGCATTATGCGGTAAAAAATATTTACGGAAATTTAAAAAGAGTCATAATGTACTCATACATAGTTATTAGAAATCATATAGGGCTCTTTTTACGGAACCCGACCCCCAACGTTTCGAAATCCGAGCCTGCCCAAGTCCGAAAAAGTTTGTGTTATAAGAACCCGAACCGCCCAATACAGACATTATGCAGTAGAAAACTGTTATTAACATTTAAAAATTATTTCAAGATTAATTTTCTCATTTAAAAATATCTTCTTACATAGAAATAAGTATTAATCCTACATACTCCAAAATCACAACATTTCGGGATTTTCATGTCCCTGAAAATCTGTTTAAAGTAGCAAATTTGTCATTTACATACGACGACTGGGAAAAATCTGCAAAAGTCACTTCTTATTCTTTTAAAATATCATTGTTCAACTATGGCAGAAAGACAGGAGTTCTTTTTTCAATTATTCTAGAAAAGAACTTCAAATACAAAACGAGGATAGACAAAGTATATCTCGCGGCTTCTTTATGTTACTAACATTGACTGTGCAAGGAATTTAGAAACAGATAGAATATTTCTCCTTATATCCCATCAATAACAATTCAATCTCCTTCTCAGTCTGATTTTTAAAGGATTGTAAAGCAATTTAAGTAACTTAAGGTGGTTCTCACATGATCAGCTGAGCAACGCGAAATTTTCTGACTCATTTTTAAACGCAAAGGCATAAAATTGGCAGACCTGACTGTTGAAGCGATTTGGAATAGAAATGAGTTTTCCATTTTTGATAAATAAATTTCTTGTTGAGTTATAAGTGATTCGTGTTACTTGACGACACGTTTTCTCGGGCTGCCGTATCGAGAAATCGGTTCAAAACGCCGACTTTGACAGTATTTTCGAAAGATCTTCTCTCTTTGCCAAAAAATGTAAAACACCTTTCTATTACAAAGTTTCTGAATAAGAACACCTGCCAAATGCATACGTTTCCGAACAAAAATGTTTTAAGAAATATGTTATAAAGTAGCCAGTTTGGATTTGAGAACAGCCTTATGATTACATTCTTGTTTCGCAACTAGCAACTTTTTTTTTCTTTTTTCAATTTGTGAATTAATAATGTTTTCACTCTGAGCCTTGAACCCGAAAACTGGTATAAAAATCGAGCTTGAGTCTGTCTCGTCTCTAATAGTCATTCATAGTAGTCGTTCTGGGACATACAAGGTACTCCTTCTCGTCATAATGGATGTGCTGTACTACTTCAAGCTCATTGGCAATCTTTGTAAGCCACATATAAAACTTCCCCAAATGTCATTTTTCTGTTTTTATTTCATTATTTATTTTGCATTTGTAGTATTTCACTCATTTAAACAATCTTTTTATGTCACCTTTTAAAAAATCCCTACGTTTTTCTAACATATTGTAAAACAAAGTTTATTTTCATTAACAATATTAATATACATTGTTTTCCTTGATCAAAACTTTGTATAATATAAAAAAAATACAGTTTTTTCTTTGCTTTAGTTAAAAAACAGCGGCTTCATTTGTCCCAAAGTTAGTTTTTTTTTCTACGACTAAAGTCCCAATCCTGTTAAAGTGATTGCATGGATAATCTGAATAATTGCACAAACATATGGACGGATTTTTTTCAACCGATGCTATTATCTAGCCTTATTAGACAACCGAAGAAAAATAAATCCTTATTGAAATACTCGAAATCCATTTGTATTCATTATATATATATATATATATATATATATATATATATATATATATATAATAAACATTTATATATATATATAATAAACATATATATATATATATATATATATATATATATATAATAAACTTTTTTTTACTTCAGTTTAAAACGTTCGGTTCAATTTAGTTTCAAAATTTGCTAACCATTAGATAATCATTATCATGTTGTCTTTTACAAGAACCACATTGATAAATAAAGTTTTTTAAACAATGTTATTATAACATTATTCATTCTGAAAAAAAAAAAATCTATATCAAAGAAATAATGATGTTTACTTCAGTTAAAAACTTTTTCCTCCATTAGCCTTAAAATTTGTTGACCGTTAATGTACCAATTGTTTTAAAGAGATTGCATGGATAATCTGAATAATTGCACAAGCAGCTGGATTAATTTTCTTTCAGCTGAATCATTTACTTTTATTCTATTTTAGAATTTTCTTTAGTTGCTTTAATGGCCTGAATTAATGTTCTTTAATTCACATAGACTACGCAAAATGATTTTTCTGAAATTTTTAAATGAATCTTTTGCAGTTTAAAATTGCTTTCAGAACAATTTCTTTCTTCCTACAGAGTACTTAAAGAAGCTTTTTTATACGCCCCCCCCTCCTCCAAAAATAATAAATATAATAGTTTTTTGCTTCATGAATGTAAACATTGAATCTCACTGAGCTAAGTTTAAACTTTGTACAAGGTCTTTGTCTTAGAGTGAGAAATATTCATTGTTTTTCATTCCAATAGAATTCAATTATGATATGTGGTACTGTTTTACGTATAAGAATATATTTTCTTTGAACGGTTCTGATACTTTGTCTACCATCTACTTTTTTAAATTAAGTTTTTGCTGGGTTTTTTTTTCAAATGTCTTGCGTTCTACCCTATTCCTAGCTCTTCAACATTACTAGGTATGTTGAGGTATGTCAAAATTTAATTATTTTAGGTAATTTTAATGTCAAATTTAGAAACAAATTTAGAAATGAACTGTCGGAATATTTTTTAACGAATATTTTGGTCTAAGTATGGTCAATAATATGGTAACAAATATTTTGGTCTAAGTGTCGGAATATTTTGGTCTAAGTCCATATACTACCAAGGAAAACACAATTATTGACAATGTATTCACCAGCATACTCGTGCAATGTGGCGTTATTCATTCATTTTTTAGTCATCATAAACAGATTTGGATAAGGTTTAAAAAATGTCATACTGAATGTCAATATTTGTTACTATTTAGGGTTCATATCATAGGGTTCATGAATGTTCATTATATCCATCTATACTTTGCTAGTAGATATAGCTATATCCAATCCTATGTTGTTATAGTGTTTTACAAAGTCTTACTATTCTTTTAGAAACGAGTTTTTTGTACTATTGCAGTGAGTAATTAATAAATTTAATGAATGGAACTCTTTGAGTGCGAATAATAATAGCACTTGAACTGATTTATACACAGCAAAAAAAAAAAAAAAAAAAAAAAAAAAAAAAAGTGTTGATTTTACAGTATAATAGTGGCATCCCAGCTGCCATTATTATACCGTAAAATTAACACTAATAAACTGTAAAATAAGCAGTAATACGCTACCGAGCAGCTAGTATTATACTGTAATATCAACACTTTTTTTTGCGGTGTATTTTGTTTCAGTTTAAAAAATAGAGGTTCCATTAGTCTCAAAATTTGCTGATCACTAATTTCGATATTCTTTTAAAGCTACTTCCTCGATAATATCAATAATAGCGCAGTCAGCTGGAACAATTTCCTTTCAGTCTAATCATTTGCTTTTATTCTAATTCTGAATTTTCTTTCCTCACCTTACCGATTGGAATTGACTTTCCTTAATTTGCTTCGGTTTAGTAAAGTGATTTTTCGGAAACTTTTAAATGAATCCACTGCAGTTTGAAATCACTTTCAGAATAATTTCACTCTCTAATAGAATATTTAAGGCAAACATACCTTCCCCTCCTCTGAGAATAATAAAATAAAATTTTGTTGTTTTATGATTACAAAAGAGAATCTTAATGCTTACGCAAATCTCCTAATAGTTATTTAAAATAAATTATCTTTGAAAGTGCGAAATTATGGATATTATGGCGTCTCGATAGGATTTCAGAGTCTCATTAAAGAAGAAAATTTGGTACTCCTTTGTTATAGGGTCTTAAGGATGTGCGATTTCAAGCCAAATATTATCAACAAAGTGAAACGGTCATCATTGAAAAGTTTCTAATCTTATATGACTTATTTATATTATATTTTTTGTAATACATTAATATATTG
The DNA here is from genome assembly GCA_963931845.1 of Maratus michaelseni. Taxonomy (NCBI): domain Eukaryota; kingdom Metazoa; phylum Arthropoda; class Arachnida; order Araneae; family Salticidae; genus Maratus; species Maratus michaelseni. Next base: position 186,551,391 of record OZ007588.1, on the reverse strand, counting down.
CCTATTTATGTATAAATTAAACAAATTTCTTTTCAATATATGAATTAAATTGTGTGACCAAAACAAATTGTTTGTGCATTTCATGCATTAATAGTTATTTCAAAAAGCTGTCACAATCTGATGACGTTTGTAAAATGTAAATAAAGATTTCCAGAAACTGTTTTTGAAACTTTTGGTTTACTAAATCCAACCTCCCCGTTTTCTCTCGCGTGCCAAGGCGCCCTACAACAAAGAAGTGTCAAGGAGTTTATATAAAAATTATTGAATGCCTCTATTAATAACAGTAGATTGCGTATTTAATGCGAAATACTTTGTTTAGAAAGAAGAGCAAATTTTGTGAAGCTAAATACTTTCAAAAGTAAATATTTTCTCAACCAGTTTGGATAATTTTTATGTCATTGAAAGATATGTAGAGAAAAATAAATTTTGCACTCAAAAAAGAAAAAAAAAACTTATTTATATGAATAAAATTTCAGTACCTATAATAATTATTATTTTACAGGAATCTGAAGATATATAAAACAATATTATTTGGTAATTAACTCTTTGAAGGGCGGTGGTATATGATTTATACCACTTAATTTTACCCAAAATTTTGATTTTTGAATAAAATTTTGCTTTTTTAATTTACGTAAAAATTTAAGTTGCATGTATTTATTTGCAGATGAATTAGTTCGTAATTTGTAGTGAGTTTTCAGTATTTCGGCAACAGAAGAGATGTGACATACCCTTCAGGGCTGTTTACTATAAAGGAGGTCATGACACAGGTTTAACAAACGCACAATAATTTAGTTATAACGATAAACAGGAAGATTAGCAATGGAATGGTTAAATTTAAATATAGATCAAGAATAAGTTCAATTTTACTAAAGGCCGAGAAGGGGGGGGGGGAATCCTTTCCCAAAAGACATATTAAATTCAAATCACTTAACTCAAGTGAAAATGGTTGCACTGTTCGTTCTGCAAGAATTTAAGGGAAGTCATTTTAACAGCCAGTATCACTATAAAATGGAACCCCGTGGATTCCAATGAATATTTATTCGTAACACGAAGCTTAACTTCCTACCACGCTGGCGAAAACCTCACAGTCGTAAATTCTATCGGAAACAGCTAATGGAAAACTCTTCTTGAACTCAACACGTGGATCACTTTAATACCTAGAAGGCAGGGTGCGTTCAAAATCCAGAAATAAATTAACTTAACGGCGAGATGCGTTACAAATCCATCGAATCCATCTCCTACCGCACTATATAGAGCAACTACACAGCCTCATATACCTATTTATTTTATAATTGCAAAAAAATAACCGTGACAATCAGATTCCTGGAGATTCAGACGTACTTTGCGAAACTCAAGGAAATGGCAGACTAGGTCTCATTCAAGCTCAAATGTTAGAATTCGCGACATCACGATCGCACACAAAATCTCAAAAAAAACTAAAAGGCCATTGAGTACCCTTATAAAATAGTAGCTAGGCACTACGCTACAGCGTTGTGTAAATATTGAGCAAAAGGTTTATATCTACCGATTGAATAAATCAGTTTTAATGAACGAATCCTTCTAAATTTTATATTATTATTAAATGTCAATACTCGTTAATTTGATCTCTTAAGTATCGAGAAAGAATTATTCAAAACTCGAATTATAAGATGTTATAAAATAAAATTAATTTTTAAGGAGGCTAATTGTCGCGGGCACCAAGGCAAAATTGTTACTGACTGGTTTGACGAGCATTCAAAGGAGCTCTTGTCACATTCCCTGGACAGAAAGGTACCAAGGTTTAAATCCAGTTGAAAGTATGTGGGACTATGCAGAACAAGTCAAACGGAATGATAGACATCCTAACAATCTCATTTATCTCCAGAAACAACTGATGACAGAGTAGCTTCAAATACATGTTAACCCCTTCGCGACGAGCGTCTTTTACAGAATTTTTAATCTGTTACCACCGGTTTTTCAAATGAGAAAATTTTCACCTAATTGAATCGCAAAAATGCAATGATTAGATAAGGAAAACTTTACAAAAAAAAATAACTTGTGTGAATAATCGAGGATTCTGAGCATCTTATGCGTCACGTATTCGTGTCGCTCGTCCCCAAGGGGTTAACGTTATCCACAGGCTTATTCATTTAATGATACGACATATTTCAGGTGTTACTCAGTCAGAAAGTCAATAAGACATTAAATCAGACAATAAAACATTAGGATTGTCATGCCAACAACTCTCCAATCTTTATTTAACTGAAGTAAAGTGAAATGAGTTTGAAAGAAGATCCAAGGCGAATTGAAGTGAAGTGAGTTGGCGGGAGAGAGAAGTGTTTTTATGATGGTAGTAGGATTGTCTGAGTGACCCCCGAGTAAATATTCTCACTTTGAAGAATGGTGGTGTAAAAATTCTTAATTTCGGAGTAATTACTAATGTGTGATGAATGCGCATAGTTTTGTAAATATCATTAGTGCTTTGTCAATAAACGTCATAGTTAAAATTATACGTGGAACTCTTCATCGGCTGTCTAGACACTATGACAAGGATATTATTGCATGGGTCTAATTATTTCTCTGGTGTGTATATATTTGTTTTAGTTAAAAATGTCCGCCTCCATTAGTCCCAAAATTTACTAACTATTAATATACCAACTGTTTCCAAGCTGGATAATTAAAATAATAAGACAAAGTGCTGGAATAGCTTTCTTTCAGCTGAATCATTTACTTTTTTTCGGTTTCGGAATTCTCTTTTCTCATTCTCACGATCTGAATTAACTTATAAAAAGTAACACAGGTTTCGTTAACTGATTTATCTTAAACTTGTAAATGTACTTTTGAAATCTGAAATCATTTTCGGAATTATTTCTTTCTACTAATTGAGTATTTAGAGCAAAATAGATGTCCCTCTGAGAATAATAAATGTTTCATCGATATAAATGGTGAATCTTAATGTTTGTGCTTAAAATAAATTAACATTGAAGTATAAAGTTATTGATATTATTTTGGAATGTTGGTTTGGTCAATCGATTAAATATTCTCATTATCAAAGAAATAAACTTATTTTTTGCTTCAGTTAAAAATCTTCAGCTGCATTATTCTTAAAATTTGCTGACGATTAGATTTTTTTTTCGTGTTGCCATTTAAGAGAACCACAAAGCTATGCTAACATATTGATAAATAAAGTGTTTTTATTAAACAATATCAATAGAACATTGTTCATCCTAATCGAAAATTTATTAAAAAATATATATTTTTTTTGTTTGCTTCAGTTAAATTCTACGGCTCTACTAGTTTTAAAATCTGCTGATTGCTAATACCCCAATAGTTTTAAAGATATTACATAGATAATTCGAATATTAGCTCAAACGGCGTGAATAATTTTTATTCATACGAATGATTTATTCTTATTAGTTTTCAGAATTTCCTTTCCTTGCTTTTATGATTTGAATTATTTTTTTAAAACTCTGGTGTGTTAAATATACATTTATTAAAAACATTTAAATAAATCTTTTGCAGTCTGAAATCCTTTTTAGAATAATTTTCAATGCTGTTTGTATTTGTGTTTCTCAGTTTTTGCGTATTACTTCAGAATGTTACATATTGTAAATCTTCTTGAAAAGTCATCGACGTAGGCTCTCTAATTTGCTAAAATTAGTAGCATTTGATTAGACTTAAAATACCTTAAAACTGAACAGAACTGTTATTAAGTTATCTGCTAATTCTTTTTACAATTAACTTCACATTCATTTTATATTAATCCATTTGTTTCGAGAATTATATTTTTAGATTCTTTGCATTTAAACATAGAACTCTTTACGCTGTCATCAATTTATTAATGCCTGATTGTATATTTGGGATTGACTGTCCCATTACTGACTGTTTTATGGAACGCTTGCCGGGAGGGAAATAGCACAATCAAATGACGTAAAAGCTGGTGGGAGAAAACGAAATCTAGTAATTAGAATTTATTCAGAAAACAAACACTTGTAATAGTGGATAGTCAAAAATAACTAGCAAAATGAATAGCTGTTGCTTTTATAGACCATATATCTGACATAGGTGCAAAAAGCAAGATTTACAATTTTTTTTTTTAAAAAGCACCACTTTAAAATAACGATCCTTTCCTTATTTAATTGCAAATTTCTGTCATTAAACAAAACAACTATATTATATTTCGAAATTAATAGTACGAATTCTGAAAATATACGTTGTCAGAAAATCCCACTTAGCGGGAAACTAGCCGAATATGCCAATCCCAAAACTTTCTTCTATCTCAGTCATGTTAATACTTCAAAATTCGCTATCACATAACCAATAAAATCAATATTTTTCGTCATTCTGTTGTACGACAGCTGCTTGCGAATCGTCGGGTTACCGGGATGCGATCAACTGATGTATACTAAACTACGAAAAGTCCTTCTGGCCTGTACTGACAGAAACAGATAGCCTCCCTATTCTTTGGTTTTACGAATTTAGCCAATTCTACTGAAAATACACAAAGCTAAAATGCGCGGAACCCGATTACAGAAGAGTCATTCCCAGTTCTCGTCAACACTGAAATTGAATGAGAATATCGCCAAGTTAGTCCTCTACAGCCTAGTTGGCTTCTTTTATGGCAACCTATTTTTGTCGCCAAATTTGGCGAGAATTTGACGTTGGCGAATATAAATATATAATGTTAAGCATATAAGAATAGGAACAATGGTTACAACAATGAAAGAAAATTTGCCGAAACCATGTTAACTAAAACTCAATAAATTAAACCCGTTTATGTATGAATTCTGCTGTTTTGTTTGAAAATGCCAGCCACACTAAAATTTCAAACCGCTATACCGCTATACCGCTAAATTGCTCCGGATTCTCCGGATCAAGGCCGAACATTTAACGGAAAGAACTTTTAGGATTTCTAATTTTTTTGTACATCATTTTGAATTTGAAATCAAATCTTTAAATGGCTATCACAGCGTCCCATTCGGGCGGAATATCCCCAAATTCAAGTAGGACCTGCTGGCCATAGCACAAATTTGGTTTAATTATCTGCATAACATCATACACTTTTCGATGATACAATAGTGAAAATCAAGCAAAAATCGCGATTGCAGCGCCCCCTTTCGTCGAAATATCCCCGAATTGAATTTGGACCTGCAAGCTATAGTCACAAACATAGAAAAAAATTTGATTCAATTATCTGCATAACTTCATACACTTTTCGATGATACAATAGTGAAAATCGAACAAAAATCGAGATAGCAGCGCCCCCTTTCGTCGAAATATCCCCAAATTCAACTGGGACCTGCAAGCTATAGTCAAAAACATAGGAAAAAAAATGGTTCAATTATCTGCGTAACTTCATACATTTTTCTATGATACAACAGTGAAAATTGAACAAAAATCGTGATCGCAACGCCCCCTTTCGTCGAAATATCCTCAAATTCAAGCAGGACCTGCTGGCCATAGCCTAAAACATAGAAAAAAAATTTGGTTCAAATTGAAGCATAAATTCATACACTTTTTGATGATACAATGAGGACAGACAGACGGACAGACAGACATTTTGTAAAAACATGTTTTTCGGTATCTCTGACCCCTAAAACGTGTAAATCCGTCGAAAACGGGAAGTCGAAAAAATTTTCGATTAGAATACTTTCTTCTATTACAGATAGAAGAAAGTAAAAATGGGTTAATCTGCAATATTATATTCAATTAGTCAATTTTCTTCTGTTACTTTTGAGAAAAATAATACCGTTGCCCATAAATATTTGTAAGAAATTTCTTCATTAGCAGTATTAATACAGCGTTGTTCTTCCAAATTAAAAGTTTTAGCTTTAATTAAAAACCTGCGACTCCATTAGCCAAAAACATTTTCGATCATTAATGTCTCCATTTTCTTAATGCGATTCCTAAGATTTTTGAATAATTATAAAAAAAAACATGTGGAATCATTTTCTCTCATTCGAATCATTTTGATTTTTTTTACTTCTGAATTTTCTTTTCTTGCTTTGAAGGGACTCAATACCTTTCATTTTAAGAAAAATGTTTTAAAAAAAAGTTTCGTAAAGATCCGATAGTTCAAATTATGCGAAAAAGACTTTTTGTGGCATCATTTCCTTTTAAATGGGGCAGGGTTGCAATCTTTAACTTCCCTTTTATCAATTTGTGCTTTTTCGATACATCATCATAGCTGCTAACTTTACGCTATTTCCCTACCACTATTTTTGAACAGAAAAATCTATCTTATTTAATCGCAATTAATATAATTAAAGAAGGCAAAAAAAAGTGTAAAAGTTGGTAGCTTTGTATCACTATGATGAAAATGCTAAATCTTAAACATAACTTTTTCAATCGACTTAGATTTTTTAATTGGACAATCCTCATGGTGCATTTCGTAAATTTAAGAATCAGAGTTTCAGTAATATGAATAGTTATGAATAGTTTATGTGTCGCTCTATTCTAAGAAAGTAATGCTGCTGACGTAATTGAATTTATTGTGACTTTTTCAATTTCTCGCCTTATCCTGCAAAAACTATTGAATATAAAGACATGAAAATGGTTTTATAGAGAAATGTATGATAATAACGCTGAAGCAGACAGTTTTTAAATGGGGAATTATAGCGCTATTTAATGTTGAAATTGCTCAAGATAGTTCAGTTACATGAGTTTTATAGGATAAAAAACTATGTATAGCAATAGCAATTTTACTTAAGTAAGTTTTCTTTTGCTGTATATATACTCTCAGAAAAAACTGTAAATTTATGAGCGTTTGCCCTTCAATTTTCACGGGCAACAGCCTTATTTGATGAAAAACGGTCTGATCCACTAAATAAGCGGCCTTATCCCTTAGATACTTAGAAAATTAAGGGCAATCCACATATTCTTACAGTTCTAGCCCATATGTTAGCAAAAATATGGTACGACCCCATACAATGTCGTCCGTTAGGGTGTAACCCTTCATTTTACTCGTGTTTCGAAAATTTTAACACGCGAAAACAGCGATTCTGTGATGATAATCTAACGTGCTACGTGCTACGGAAAAGTAAGCAAAGTGTTATTGTGTTTTAAAGTGCATTATATCCTGTGCATTATAATGCTATATTACTTTGCCCCGTAAAATTACGGGCTGCACAAAAGGATGGGCATGGATTATTTTTTTTTACGGGGTATGACTGGAATCTCTGCTGCCGGCCTCTGCCCGTAATTTTACTGCAATTTTTTTTACAGTGTACGTCACTAGATTGTGATGTGCAATGTCCAATCATTTTTTTTAAATTTGCCTAATTTTTAAAGTTTTTAAAGATTTTTTATTTGAAATTTCATTATCTGAATAATGATTGAATTCATATTTTGAAATAACCATTTTGTATCGACTGTTGCTAGACTAAATAATAATATTTCAAGAACTTAAAAAGATTAAAAAAGACTAAATAATAATATTTCCAAACACTTCTCATTTGAAAAATGTATTTATTCGTAGATATTAAAAAAGACAGAAAACTTTAAAATAATTTAAAAAAAATCCCTGCAACGGCTAGGCCTACAGGCACAGGTAGATTTCGAAGACGCAGACCGTGGAGCGCCTGTTTGTCGGGAATTGCGGAAGAAATGACCTTTTTGTGATGATGCTGCAGTTGGAACCTCCTACTTCGAAACCAAACTTGTTTGCAGGCGGAGCCAGCAAGGTTTTTTTTTTTTTTTTTTGGCTATAAGAGTTGGTCCTATAAAAAAATGTCAATATAAAAGTTTTAGATAATATTAAGAGGATTTATAATACATTTAAGCGGATTTGAAATCTTGGGAATTGACGAAGATATGAATATTTTTCTTCTAACCCCCCCCCCCCCCCCTTAAGGCAATTTTTAATTATATCAAAAATCTGTCGCACATAAATTTTCGGCCCTTCTCCTAGAAGTAATAATAACTTCAAACGGATTCGATACGTATCATAAATAAGAAATTATGGGTTTTTTTCTGTTTTCACAAAAAGTCCTCCCCCCCCCCCCTTGGTTTGATTTTGCCCATTAACGAACTTGACCGAGATTTTATGCCCCTTGATTTTATGTATCAGTTTCGAAAAGATGTGGGAGTTGGAACCGCCTACTTCGGAAAATAACTTGTTTGCAGGCGGAGCCGGCAGGGATTTTTTCGTTTTTAATTTTTTTTTGCTATAACGGTTGGTCCTATAAAAAACTTGTCAATATAAAAGTTTTAGATAATATTAAGAGGATTTATAATAAATTTAAGCGGATTTGAAATCTTGGGAATTGACGAAGTGATGAATTTTTTCTTCTAAAACCCCCCTTCCCTCCCCCCCCCCTTAAGGCAATTTTTAATTATATCAAAAATCTGTCATACATAAGTTTTTGCCCTGTTCCTAGAAGTAATAATAAATTTAAACGGATTCGATACGTATCATAATTAAGAAATTATGTTTTTTTTTTCTGTTTTCACAAAGAGCCCCCCCCCCATCCCCCTCATCCCCCCATCCCCCCCATCACCCCCCCCCCTTGGATAGATTTTTCCCATTAACGAACTTGACCGAGATTTTATGCCCCTTGATTTTATGTATCAGTTTCGAAAAGATGCGGGAGTTGGAACCGCCTACTTCGAAAAATAACTTGTTTGCAGGCGGAGCCGGCAGGGATTATTTTTGTTTTTAATTTTGTTTTGCTATAACGGTTGGTCCTATAAAAAACTTGTCAATATAAAAGTTTTAGATAATACTAAGGGGATTAATAATAAATTTACGCGGATTTGATATCTTGTGAATTGACAAAGCTATGATTTTTTTTCTTCTAAACCCCCCCCCCTTTTTTCCCCCCTTGGGGCCATTTTTAATTATATCAAAAATCTGTCATACATAAATTTTCGGCCCTTTTCCTAGAAGTAATAATAACTTTAAACGGATTCGATACATATAATAATAAAGAAATTATGAGGGTTTTTCTGTTTTCACAAAAAGACCCCCCATTTACCCCCCCTTGGTTCGATTTTGCCCATTAACGAACTTGACCGAGATTTTATGACCCTTGATTTTATGTATCAGTTTGGAAGAGATTTATGCAGAATTTTTCCAGTTATCGTGGTCAGAAAAAAGTGACATATATATATATATATATATATAGTTTTGAACTGGGGGTGCTTTTGGGTTCTGGGAGTCATGATCGGCGTAGATCTGCAAAAATTTTTCAAAATTTCCAACTTAGGTGAGAATGTAATAGGTAGTATTTCTTACGAAATCTACCTAAAATTAGGTGCAAAAAGCATTTAATGGTCAAAATTAGTCATATTTAAAACGATACATTTAAAAAGTCAAATTAAAAAAAAAATTCTTATAGCATCTAAAAGAACACTTTTCTTCTAGACGTTATAAAAGTCCCGGAAGCGCCGACATTTTAACTTAACCATTTTATACAAGATGATTTTAAAATGGTAAATAATCTTACTTAATCAATCAATCATGAAAACAGCCGTCAGCTGTCGCGATAGTGGTAAATGCGACCTTGACACACACACACACACACAAAAAAAAAAAATTAGTTAAATGGAAATTAATAGCAACCCGTTTACAGAAGATCGGCACTGGTCATGATAACATCGTTCAATCTTCCATATTTGGGTAATTTTTTTAAAATAGAGGAAATTAGCGTGTTTAAGAGCCTTCGGGGACTGGATAGGTTTGGCGAGCGTAGCTCGTAGGGGACAAAGATCCCTAGTTAAAAATAAAATGTTAAGTAAATAATAATTTTTACTGCAGTTTTACGTATGCATGATATTTTATTTATTTATTTTTAAACTAATAAACTTTTTGAAATCCGGTCCTTAATCTTATGGAGTACATTTGTAAGAAAAGTATGAAAAACAATTGTTGCAAAAAGTTTAAAATTGTAAGAGAAGTGTGGTTTTAAGACGTTCTTACTTAAAAAGAAAACTATTATTATTATTTAATTTACCATAAGAATTGATTTTTTTAAATTAAATAATTTTCCTTTATAAAACCATTTAATTTAATAATATATCTGAAATATATTATTAAATACTCAATTATAAAAACAGTTCAAAGGGGATTAGGTACCCTTTCAGCTATTTAATATAAGGATCTGAATTAATTTTCTTTCGCTCGCGTGGGTTTAGTAAAATGACTTTTCAGAAGCTTTTAAATGTATCTTTTGCAAACTGAAATCACTTTCAGTGTAATTTCTGTCTCCTGACGCTATTTAAAATAAACATTTCCCCGCTCTGAGAATAATAACATAAAATTTCGTTGTTTTACGCATATTTATGTAAATGGCGAATCTTAATATTTATACAAGCCTCCTGTGAATTCTTCAAAAGAAATTATCTATGAAAGTGTTAAATTACAGATATATTTTTAGAATACTGGTACGGGCAATGTAATTTATATATGTCATATATTTAAAAGTTTATTTTTTTCATAGATCAAGGCTGTCCAACACGCGGCCCGAGGGCTATATGTGACTGTTTCAGTGCTGTAGAGAATACGGCTTAACAGAGCCCGGTTAAAACTTCTTTTAAAAATATATAAATTTTATGTAGTTTTTAAATGTTAGATTAGGAAATTCCTACGGGAACGGAATCTTCCACAACGTAAATGCTTCATCATACAAAGCCAAAAATATACTACCCGTTGTTTGAAGATCATGAGTATGATTTTAATTAATACCCCGTTTTGTTAATTCACTGGATAATAGAGAAGTAGTCACGAGAAAAAACTGTGTGACTTACGCTTCTTTATTTAATACAGTCCACATTTGACCACTTCTAAGAGATTTTACCTATTATTGCAAGGAAAGTTTCAAATGTTTTGCATATTTATGTTGGATCAACGCTATTGTAAAGCTCTAAGTCTGACTCACTAATTGAAAGAATAAGTTGTATAGAAGAAAATTAATATATTAAAGCATAAACACTACGTCTGATTACTTTATTTTACAATATAAGAGCACACATTTTATCAATTAAACAATTAAATACACTAAATCAACATGGAGTGAAAAATTGACCTGGACCTGGGTCAGGACTCGAACCTGGGATCTTCAGCGCAGCACGGCACGCTGAAGATCTCAGGTTCGAGTCCTGGCCCAGGTCAATTTTTCACTCCATGTTGGTTTAGTGTATTTAATTGTCTGATAAAATGTGTGTTCTTATATTGTGTATACAAGAAGATTGTTAAGTATTACTTCCTTTAAATGAAACTAAAAATCTATTCCAGATGCACACGTATAAATATTGACAAGAGATTATTAGACTTGCCAAGTGCATATAAATTTTATCTCGCTTCTTCTGATCTGACTATATACAGACTTTTATTGCCCGATAAATTCGTAGTACTTGAGACCAAAACTTTCACATCTCTCAACTACTTGAAAAGCCGCCGTAACTGCGTAACCTCTCTTATTAAGTCATTGAACTACTTGAAATTCATCTACGGTATATACTCAATTTTTGAGAGTAGACAGAAGGTAATTTTGTTGCTAGCTCCGAATTTTTCTCTCTTTGAGAGAGACCGACGGCCGTGAATCGTAAAAAGCTGAAGTTTTGCTCGGAAGGTGAACAGAAGTCCTGACAACCAAAAAAAAAAAAAAAAAAAACCTTAAAACCCATGAATTAAACCAATGTGCGTCGCTTCTTGTATTTTGTAATTTTTCTATGTACTGCGAAGTAGTGTTATTAAAATTAAATGTTGCGCCAGCAAGTCTTTTTAATTTAACGATGCTACACTATATTATATGGCATCTGAAACTAGAATTTTCACCACTTCCTGTTTTGGAAGTGGTAAAAAATCTTTGCATTTGTGGTCCGTCAATAAATAAGAAAAGTTATAGATCATCTTTCTATCTGATTATCCGGCTGAAACAAAACAGAAAAAGGCCAATATGGCAATCCTTCCACCCTATGATGTAAGACGTGACGGATTTAAACGCTTCCTTTAGTGGAATTTGAAATGCTAGTGAAATGCCGCTGTATTTGAAATGACACAGCAAGTTTTGAGGAAGCAAAGAGTAAACATGCATATCATGTGAAAAATGCCACGTTGAACTTTGTCTGAATAATGACAATAATTGCTTCCGAAAATTTCACAAGTGAATTGCATTATGTTAGGAAAGTTAATTATTCTATTTTTCTTTCGTTTTACCATAACTGTTTTATTTTAAAATAATTACACATTTCTAGAAAGTGAAATTTAAAATACTTGATATGATTAATTGTTTCTATGGGACATCAGATAGGAGTGCTAATATACAATGTACCACTTATTGAACGTAATAAAAACAATTTTTTTCAGCTAAAAGTTTTATGTTTTATCATTTTGTTATTTTTTCTACAGCCTGTGAAGTGGATTTAAATTCACATATTCCACTTTCTTAAAATTAATTCCCACATCCCCTTCCTTTTTCTAAATTTTTCTTTCTTTAAAATTATTTTGTTTTCCTGTTATAAAATCTAGCTACTCCCTGTATTTCTCTTTTATTAAGCGTTCTTTAATTCATTCCGATCTCTTTTCTCACCGCATAAATTAGGTCGTTATAAAAAAAAAAAAAAAGAATTTATTCCCATTACATTCCGCTCTTTTCTATGGGCGTCGAAACTTTACTTACATTTTTACGCCTACACTTTTGTTCGTCTAGGTTTCATTCCTTTTAACGTATTTCATTATTTTCCCAATTGTCCAGATGCCTTTAATATATAATATCTCTAACGTACCAATTCTATTTTTATCACCACTTCTCAATTCTTTAAGCTAACCCCATGCGGTTTGACCGGTTTACCAAAATTCCATATCTCCATTCTGGCGCTTAAAATTCATATTTTACATTCAGCTCTCCCCCATAGGCTTATCATTAACGGACAGTTACCACCTGTTTCTCATCACATTGTTCTCGCCAAAACAGCATGTTATCTGGCTAATTGGCGTATCTAATTATCGCCATGACTTCACTGCAACGATGAAAGAAAATTATGTAACAGCAGTCTTTATTCGCTCGCCGCCTGCCCTTGACTTAACTTCATATGTCACACCTAAGCCTCCTCCTCATATTCCCTGTTCGCAGGCCGGCGATCTGCGTGTAATTACCCTGGTCAACTGCTCTACAGATAAATAATATTCTTATCGAACCTGACGTCTTCATCTCTTGAACCTTTTGTGAATGATTTATTCCTTTACAGACATTTTGGATATGCAAGAATCGCTGATGTCATCCTAGTCTAACGAAATCTCTAGTACATAACTTCAAGTTAGGAGTGACAGGCATTATCAGTTTAATATGAACAAGCTATAAACTCGTGTTCGTTCATCTCCTTTTTTTTGTGTGAAATCTAAAGCTTAAATTTAACATTAGTTGAGTGTTTGAAATTCAGAATAAGTTAACATAGGGAGATTGAAATTGGCAAAATAACTACTAAGATAAAATATTGATTGAACTGAATTTAAAATCAATTCTATAATTATTATCATTATTCCTTTTATTTTATTGTTATTATTTTTTTTTTGTGGAGTCTCATTAATTTTTTTAAAGTACATCACACTATAAGGGTGTGAAGGGAAAAATCACACACTTACATAAAGATAAACTGGAATATATATATATATTATAAACGTTGAAACACCTTAAAAATAAATAATTGTAAATAATACAAAAATATGAAATAGTTGCAAAATATATGTGCATAAACATATATGTATAATAATATGCATAATTTAACTTCAAAGGAGTTTATAGGAGAATGGTCAAAGTGAATGTGCACAAAAACTTAAAATTTCGCAATATAATCTATTACAATATATGAAAAATAGAATAAAATGAGTACTGCAAACAAAACAAACCAGAGAATTTGCTGTCTATATCTTACCTTTTTGCTTCACTTGTAAGGTATGTGAGGAGAAAAAAACTTTATATGCGTAAATTATATGTGTTATATTTATCAAATAGAAAACCCAACATAATAATTATGAACTTAAAATAAGACAAACAAAAGTATTTTGTATTATTAAGTTAAACTGTTAGGAAAAAAAATAGGTGCAGAGGGACAAGAAAATTCTTTACAGTTAAATTCTTAAAGGAAAATTATAGGCCAGCTATAAGTTTAATCAATTAAGAAAAACACCAAAAGAATCAAATGCAATTCATGGCCGTCAGACAGAAACAATTGCACTATCTGTGAATTGCACTGTGTCACACTGTATTATTTTTTTACTATATTAAAAACTGAAAACTAAGTGATAAAAGAAAAAAATAATCTGAAATTTTGCAGCACCTTTATAAGTGTCAAATAAAAGTTTTAATAAAAATGAACCTTTATAATTATTTTAAATATGCATTCTTGCTTAAACTATGTGTAAATTTTATTCAACGAAGCACACACATCTCTTTCAACAATATTAAAAAAAGTACTGTAAAAAGATGTGTATTTTCAACCAAAACTCGACTCAACAATAAGCAATTATGCATTAGACCATTCTCTAAATTATGCAAGGTACACATTAAATAATATCATTATCAAGCAAAACAAATAGAAATCTATATCGTCGAACCCCACTATAATGAACCCGGGATATAGTGAACACTCGGATATAGTGAACTTTTTTGCTGGTTCCGTCTGAATACCCATTTAACTAATGTTATTTTATACGCTTATAGTGGACAGCTGAGATTTTGGTAGTTCGTTTATAGTGAACTCAAATTTTATTTCCCCAGATTTCTTTTTTCAGTTCTCCAACTTTAAACTTGCACTAGTTGTGACTGCAAATGATGACATGGCTTTATATTGGTGTCAAATTTCATTCTTTCACGCTCATCGCCTAAACAGCACATGCTTCTTCTTCCCCTCCTCTCCCTATTACAGGTACATGAAAAAAACCTCTCTTCTTCGTTTCTCTCTAATTCTAGGAATAAGCTCTGGTGTTCATTTGCTAACTTCATCCCCTGCCCCTCGGTATAATCGGAACAGTCCACGAATGTCCCTTGTTTTACAGTGTCTCTCTTCATTATTCTTTTGTTTGATTTGAGATAAGAAGACGTTTTTTCAAGAGCAGCTAAAAATTTTGTAAAAATGGCGAATTCTTTGAAAAGAAAAGCATTTTGGATTGATGATAAGGTTAAAATAAGTAAACGTATTGAAGATGGAACAAATCAATTGGCATTGTGCAAGGACTTTTCCTTGTCAAAATCTACAGTTTCGAACATTTGGAAAAATCGCAGTGCGACTCCTGCTGCACACAATAAAAATTTGGATTCTTCGAAGAAACTACGTCGGGCTGAAAGAGAAAATGTGGAAAAAGCTCTATTAAAATGGTTCATCATTCAGCGGGATAGAAATCTTCCTGTGACCCGATCCATGCTTCAAAGTAAAGCAAAATGAGTTTGCCGAAAAATTCGGAGAAAACAGTTTTGTGTGCTCTAATGGATGGCTGGATAGGTTCAAAAAACGGAACAATATTTCTTGTGGAAATATTGTCGGTGAAGCAGCAAGTGTTTGTGCATCGGATGTGGAAAAATAGAAAGCTCAAGTGTGGCCTGATGCAATCCAGGGTTATGAAGAGGAGGATATTTTTAATGCTGACGAAGCTGGTTTATTTTACAAAATGACTCCTGATCAGACGTTAAAATTTAAAGGAAAGAAGTGCACTAACGGGAAGTTCTCGAAAGTGAGAATAAATAACAGTTCTTGTATGTGCAAATATTAACGGATCAAAAAAGCGAAAATTAACTGTCGTGGGTAAATCCCAAAAACCAAGGTGTTTTAAAAATGTTAAAAAACTGCCCGTCAATTACAAAGCTAATGAAAAATCCTGGATGACTTCCAGTTTTTTTGAAGAACTTCGACAATGGGATAATGATTTGTTGAAGCAAAAACGTAAAATTGTTCTCCTTGTCGACAATTGCACAGCTCATCCCCACTTAGAAAATCTGAAATGCATTAAGCTCGTTTTTTTTGCCTCCAAACACGACTTCTGTGCTACAGCCCATGGACCAGGGCGTTATTCGCAGCCTGAAGTCCCACAATAGGAAACAGCTAGTGATGCGTATTTTGGAGAACTATGAATAGAACAATACGGAATACAACATCTTACTTTTGGAAGCAGTCGTTTTGTTGGAAAAGTCGTGGAGACAGGTGACATCAGCAACAATTCGCAACTGTTTCCGACGGGCAGGTCTTTCGAAAGATGTGTTGTGGGAAGGAAAAGATGCCAACGTGGAGGACGAAGATGATGAAGAAATCTTACCAATATCTCTGTGGCTGGAAAAGCATAATGTGAAAATTTTTCCAAGGAACGCTACTGCACACTTCGAATCTTGCGATAATGAAGTGTATACTTCTGGTACTCCTACAGATGATGACATTGTATCAGAAGTTAAACAAAAGAGTGATGTTGAAGAAGAATTAGAAGATGATATTGAAGAAGAATTTGAAATTTCGGCACTTTCTATCTTAGAAGTGAAATCGGCAGCGAATATCTTGAACATTTTTTTTTACTGAAAATGTGGACCAAAAAATATTAGATTCTTTACTAATTGTTAAGAAAATTGATGAACTCTACTTAAAATTGAACTGCATTCAATCAAAAATCACAAATCTCTTCCATCAAATGTAAAAATAAAATCAAGTTTTAGTAAGTGACTTTTTCCTTTTTATTATTTGATTTATTGTCAATTTAATTAGTTAATAATTTGTAAGTAAATAACGTATTATAGCAATCATTATTTTTAACAATACATCATATAGTAAAAAATCAATAATAACAATCATATGCAATTTTTTTTTCTTTTTAAAGAATTTGGATATAGTGAACCATCGGTTATAGTGGACATATTTCTGGGTCCGTAGACGGTTCACTATAGCGCGGTTCGACTGCATATATATAAGGTATATTATAAACAGTACACACCAACAAGCAAAAATTTTGTAGTGCCGAGCAGATTTTCATTTCGGCATGGTATTTTGTTTTGTTGCTAATTGATAGCATGTAATAAAGAAAAGTACTCTTTTTTTTTACATCTATTAATACAAATAGTTAAGAATCTTATTTTTTTAATTATCTCATTATCTCAAAAGAGGTAAAAAGACTATAATTGTAAAAAATATAGTCACTCATGCAGTCTTTCTATGAGTCCTAGTGTCAATTTGAGAAATAAGATTTTTTTAATCGATACACAATAAAAATATAAAAACTTCGTTAAAAATTCTATGTAGTACATATAAAAGAAAGAAAAAAAAATCATATAAAATATAAAGCCATTTTATAAAACTAGAAGCAGAAATTTAACGAAAATGTTAATATTGCTTGAGTATGATACTACATAATAATATTAAACTTTAAATAAGAGTTTAAACTGAATTGTCTATTCCCGTAAAAATTTTCTTTTATGAAAGAAAAGTTTTTTGTCGTTCAAGTTCCGGTAGGACTATATTATAAAAGACTTACCTTAGGAATAGCATTCTAAGAAAATAAATCACACGACCTGCAAAATTACTACACAACAGTTCATTAGCATAGCTGCCTTCCAAGCAGTTGACCCGGGTTTGACTCCCGGCTGACGCACCAAGTTATGTACTAGAGATTTCGTTAGACTAGGATGACATCAGCGATTCTTGCATATCCAAAATGTCTGTAAAGGAATAAATCATTCACAAAAGGTTCAAGAGATGAAGACGTCAGGTTCGATAAGAATATTATTTATCTGTAGAGCAGTTGACCAGGGTAATTACACGCAGATCGCCGGCCTGCGAACAGGGAATATGAGGAGGAGGCTTAGGTGTGACATATGAAGTTAAGTCAAGGGCAGGCGGCGAGCGAATAAAGACTGCTGTTACATAATTTTCTTTCATCGTTGCAGTGAAGTCATGGCGATAATTAGATACGCCAATTAGCCAGATAACATGCTGTTTTGGCGAGAACAATGTGATGAGAAACAGGTGGTAACTGTCCGTTAATGATAAGCCTATTGGGGAGAGATAAATGTAAAATATGAATTTTAAGCGCCAGAATGGAGATATGGAATTTTGGTAAACCGGTCAAACCGCATGGGGCCTTTCTCATGGGGTTAGCTTAAAGAATTGAGAAGTGGTGATAAAAATAGAATCGGTACGTTAGAGATATTATATATTAAAGGCATCTGGACAATTGGGAAAATAATGAAATACGTTAAAAGGAATGAAACCTAGACGAACAAAAGTGTAGGCGTAAAAAATGTAAGTAAAGTTTCGACGCCGATAGAAAAGAGCGGAATGTAATGGGAATAAATTCTTTTTTTTTTTTTTTTTTTTTTTTTTTTTTTATAACGACCTGATTTATGCGGTGAGAAAAGAGATCCGAATGAATTAAAGAACGCTTAATAAAAGAGAAATACAGGGATTAGCTAGATTTTATAACACGAAAACAAAATAATTTTAAAGAAAGAAAAATTTAGAAAAAGGAAGGGGATGTGGGAATTAATTTTAAGAAAGTGGAATATGTGAAGTTAAATCCACTTCACACAGCCTAGTTTCTCAAACTTTTAGACTGGTGTACCACTAAATAAAAATTCATAATTTTGCCGTACCACCGTTAATAAAAGTAATGTTAAAATTAAAAATGGGATCATTATGTCACTAAATTAGTGCTCCGATTATCCTCTTATATTGATATTTAAATAAGAAATAACAGATGTCTTAAAGTTCGCGTACTAGAAATGGTACGTGTACCATAGTTTGGGAAAACAATGATCTGTCTAGAGCATAAATGAAACCATATATATATTTTTTGCAGAGAAAAAATCGTGCATTGTAGGGTTAAAGAAGCATTTTTATCTGGCGACAGTAAAAAAATAAAATTTTGTTGTTTCATGAATGTAAAAGTTGAATCTTAATGTGTACACAAACCTCCTATGGATTATTAAAAACATATACAAATTATCTCTGAAAACGTGTGAAATTATCGATATTTCATGTTGTCTTTGCAACATCAATAACATTAACAACTACAACAAAAAACATACTGTTATTCTAATATATTGATAAATTTATTTTCATTAACAATGCTCTACAAAATTGTTCATCCTGATCAAAAGTTTTTTCACTACCAAAAAAATAAAGCTTTTTTTTTGTTTGTTTCAGTTAAAAAATCAAGTCTTCCATTAGTCTCAAAATTTGCTGATCATTAATATTCTGATTGTTTTAAAGAAATTGCTGGAATAATCTGAATAATTGAACAAATATCTGGAACAATTTTTATTTCATCCTAATCATTTATTATTATTCTATTTCGGATTTTTTTTTCTTTTCATTAACGATTGGAATTAACTTCCTTTAATTTGCATGGGCTAAGTAAAATGACCTTTCTTTAACTTTTAACCCTTTAACGAGCAAATAATTGTGTTTCTCTATTTGTTTCATAATCTATACATGGTGCATGATTTTTCTTGTTTAATAAAAAAAAGGAAAATTAGTATAAATAGAGCGATGATTTAATTCAGTACTCATAAAGAATTGCGTCGTTAAAAAAAGATATTACGCCCAAGAAAGAGTGCTATATCTTTTCTGAGCGTAGTTCTCCTGATAGCCAATGCTGCACTAATGTCTATCTGTTTATCCGTATTAAAAAAAAATCTATTACGGTCTATGGAAGTGAATATTCTGGAAGTATTCTGTGACTTTATCTTTTTTTCTTTATAACAATGTATTAATTTAGTTCCCACCATTAAATTATAAATTTCGTTAAAAATTACAAAAAATAAAATAAAATCGGAAAGTAATTTAACCAAAGAAGAAATACTTTTAAATGGATAATTTCTTTTTACAGTTTTAACTGCACAACTTTTTTGATGTGGAAAGACATTCAGTTGAAAGTTTGAAGAAAATGTCAGTTGAAAGAAATGTTCAGTTGAAAGAAAAATGTCAATGTCTACATGCAAGGTCCTTTCTTTTGTACATTCCCTAATTCTAAAAAAATGCTAAAAGCAATATCCTGAAGAAATGATTTGGGTAGAGTTGTAAATAGTCTACAAAATCCCTGTAAATACTGATTTAGTTAATTACATTTTAATAAAAAAAAAAAAATATTTTTAAATGGATGATTTCTTTTTCCAGTTTTAATTGCACAGATTTTTTGATGTGGAAAGGCATTCACTTGAAAGTTTAAGTTCTGAAAAATGTCTATGTCTACATCTAAGGCCCTTACTTTTGTACATTTCCTAATTCTAAAAAACACTAAAAACAATATCCTGAAGAAATGATTTGGGTAGAGTTGTAAATAGTCTACAAAACTCCTGTAAATACTGATTTAGTTAATTACATTTTAATAAATGAAAAATTTCTAAAGTTTATTTAATGATTGCAGAAATCTTCTAACATATTTTCAAATATTCGGAAAAAATGCTTTGGAAGACGAAATTTTCATTAATTCAGAATTTGGTACATAAAGGGTTAAATTACAAAATTCAGATTATTGTTATGACATTACTCGGATCCATGCGAATAACTACTGTTAGATTCGTCTCGCACCGTTCGATAGGAAGAGTGGTTGTGCAATAGAAACACACAGTCATATTTTAATATAAAAGAAATTTTTATGTAAACGAAAAGAACGCAGATTCTTTTTTTTTTTTTTTTTACAATTTTTGATATGCTTCTACAAACGTTTGTAAATTAGCAATTCTTAGAAATAAAGAGATTCTTAGAATCTAAAGATTTATTAAATTCCGTGCATTAGCTCTTGAGATATGACTATTGCTAAAATCGTGTAAATCCTGAAAAATGCAGCATAGTAGCGCCACCTGTTAAGAGATTTAGACGAAAGCCTAATCAACAACAACGTCTAACTGAATCTGATGTTTGATGAAAATCCATGCATTAGTTCTTGAGATATAGTTATCGTTATAATCATGAAAAAAGTAGCATAGCAGCGCCACCTGTTCAGCTATTTACACCAAAACGTAAGCAGCATCTATTCATGTCAAGGTCTAACAGAATCTGAAGTTTGATGAAATTCCGTGCATTCGTTCTTGAGATATAGCTATCGTAAAAATAAGAGAAAAAGTGGTATAGCAGCGCCACCTGTTGGGATATTCACACTAAAACGTAATCAGCGTTTATTTATTTCAAGATCTAACTGAATCTGAAGTTTGATGAAAATAAGTGCATTAGTTCTTGAGATAGAGCTATTGCGAAAATCGCGAAAAATGCAGCATAGCAGCGCCACCTGTCGGGCGATTTTCACCAAAAACTATTGTATATCACGTACTAACTGAATATAAAGTTTTATTAAATTTCGCGCATTAGTTCTTGAGATAGAGCGCCCACAAAATTTTTGTCACATACAGACAGACAGAGTCATAGACAGACATTTTCTAAAAACAGTCAAATCGTGTTCAAGACCTTCTAAAACGTACAAATCCGTCGAAAACCGGAAGTCGAAAATTTTCATAAATCCAATACTTTCTTCTTGTAAAAATGATAAAATGTTATTAGTAATACCAGACGATGGGTAACAGAACAATTTCCCGTTGTAACAGCACATAGGTAAAAACAATTTTTAATTGAAAACTATAATTGTTTTTTTATACTTTTGATTGTCCACTAACAACAGGAAAAGCATTTTTATATGAAAAATATCAATTATGTATTCAAATAAAATGTTGATGTTTATTAAACGCAATACTTTCGTATTAGCCCCGTATGCAAAGGGTTAACAGCCGAAGAAATCGTCAAAGATTTCGCTATTTACAGCAGCCTTTTCGATTCTGATTATCTCAGTGTTTAAGCGCGTAGTTCTATTATATCTCTGTTGAATATCTGTTTTATTTATTTTATTTTATTTATTTATTTTTTTATGAAGTTTTAATTTTGTTATGGAATATTAGCTAGAGACAAATGTTGAATTATTTATATTCCTTTAAGTGCAAACGGCTTTTTAATCTTTTGTAACCGAGAACCCTGCGATAGATTAAAAAAAAATATTGATGCTTGAAAATTATTTTAAAACCATCAAAAATCAGTAAATTGAGCTTTCTGAGTTTACTGATTGTACTATTTTTAAATAAGTTGTGTTTGAAAGTACATTCCCCCCCCCCCCCCCCCCATTAACCGGTGTAAAAATGTAAATTGCGCGATGTTTATTTGTTAAAACCCTCTAAGCGTTTTGCCCGTATTTTTCCATTTCCCATAAACAACTTAAATCGGCTATAGGAATTTTTTTTTAAACAAAATTGTATTTTAAGATATATGTAAAAAAAAAGAGATACGAAGTGTATTTTAGAAACAAACGGGGAAAGAAAATTTAAATTATTTTAAGTTTTACAAATATTTTTATGAAAATGCGGAAAGCCCTCAGACGCTCAGAGGATTAATAAATTTCCAAAAAAAGCAAAATTGATTGCCGAGATTGATGTGACAGTAGAAATGACACCAGCGTTACTCACGGACAATGTTTAACATTTTCCAACATAGTTGAAAAGTGTTTATGAATTTGTTGTCTGTTCGTCCGTCAATCCGCGTTCTAATTCTCGTAAATATACTTCCATTTCTTCGTTATTGATATATGTTATTGAGATTTACCACGTCATTTTTTTCTATTGAAAACAAAATATATAGCATTTACAGTTCGTTTACAGAGACACTGTAAAGAATTCCGTCCATATTATAACCTATGGGGAAACAAATCATTTACAGCGTATTTTAATGATGTTACACTATATTTCAAACATAATGAAATTGATATGCATTTATGAAGTACAGTAAAACATGCTTTCTGTAGTATATGGAGTGCAAAGTATTTATCAGTCATTTACAGTGTCACACAAAACATTTTATTACATACTGGTCTACGGGGAAAAATCATTTACAGCGTATTTTAATGATCTTCACTACATTTCAAACATAGTGAAATTGATATGCATTTATGCGGTACAGTAAAACATGCTTTCTGTAGTATATGGAGTGCAAAGTATTTATCATTCATTTACAGTGTCACACAAAAAAATTTAATTACATACTGGTCTACGGGGAAAAAATCATTTACTGCGTATTTTAATGATGTTACACCATATTTCAAACATAATAAAATTTATATACAATATTGAAGTGCATTACAAGTTTTTCTGCTGTAGAATATAGAGTGCTTAGCATTTATCGTTCCGTTACAGGGTCACACAAAATAATTTGGTTTAAGTTCTTACTCTCTATAAGTAATAACTGCTGGAAGTGCGTTTTCAACTTTGGTTTGCGTTTTAAAAGTTAACTAAATTTTTTCATACTGCATGGTGTGTATAAATTCTATAGATCGTATAAAGGGCTACACAAAAGAATTCGAAAGCATTACTGTCTTTGGATGTAAATTGCTTAATGAGCGTTTTTAGCTGTGTAATGCATTTTCCAGCTGAATTATATTTAGTACACTAAAATATTTTTATGGATTATAAATAAATTCATATACAGGGCTACCCAAAAAATTGGATACATTGCCGTTTAGGGATGGTAATTGCCGAGATTGCGTTTTTAGTTATGTTATGTATTTTTTTTATCTGAATTAAATTTTAGTTTAATATGGGTGTGCATCAAAATCTGTGGATAATTTGCAAGGTTGAAAAAAATTTGCGCATCTTTCCGTCTATTTGCGGAAATTGCTGGACGTGATTTTTCATCTGTGTTATGCGTTTTCTAACTGAATTGAATTATGCAGATCAAACCTATTGATCATATACAGGGGTGCACAAAAGTATTCAATCACCTTCCCGACTATGAACGGTAACTGCTGCTATTGGGTTTTCAACTGTGTTATGTGTTTTCTAAATTGTTTATTTTAAGATATCTTCTTTCATCTTATTGAATGGTGAACTTTCGTTACAGTATTCTGGATGTGTTGGAAAGTGGTTCATATTCTATGTATCACGCACGTTTTTCTTTCTTGTTTGCTGTATAATATATATTTATGTTTAATAAAGAGATTCACGAAAAGAAGAAAACACTTTTTTTTAAGTCTGAGAAAAATATTTAAAAATAAAATGGAAAAATCTAATCATTAATTTAGAGAGATATTCTTTCAGAAACACGATAAAGTTAATTTTGCAAAGCATAAAATAAAAAAAAAAAATCTTTGAAATACTTCTCTTAAAATGATTATAACTTTTATAATTTTATTTTAAATCGTAAATCGGACTATTAAGGATGTTTGTATCATTAATTTAAAGCGATATTCTTTCAGAAGCACGATAAAGTTAATTTTGTAAAACATAGAATAAAAATATTCTTTGAAATAATTCCAATTTTTATACTTTTATGTATGCGCATGTACAGCGTATTTTGAGAATCCTAGCATCATAAATTACGGATATATTCTTTTCGAAACAGAATAGAATTAATTCTTAAAAAAATTGTGAAATTAAGAAACTTTATTTGAAAGAATGATGATCAATTTTAATCTTTAGAGTGGCTTTGTTTAAGATTAAATATATATATTTTTTTAATATAAAGGAAAAGTTTAATGAATACATTAAATTTAAATTAAAGAAAAATCTTTTGGTGAAAAATAAATATAATGTCTTGAACAATACATATAATATTCTGAACAATGTACAGCACGCCAAAAAGAATTAAGGACGATGGGTATAAGTTCAATTGGAACCAGTACAAAATAAAATATCGTTTTAATTCGTAAAAAAGTCATTATATTTATGTATGATTTATTTTTTTCGTAAGGAGGCATAAACATATTAAAATTGAACACAAACTTGAAAAGTTCGATTGCAACAAATTGCACACACTAAAAAATGTGGAAATACAAGTTTTCCCTAATTTTGAACAATTAGTTCGTAAGATGTAAATTATTGAAAAAGAACCATTGAATGTTAACCATTTGACTACGTGTCGGGATATATACGTCCCAGTGGACTATTTTTTATTCTATTCGTACCAGTTTTTGAAAAAATAATTTCTGCTACACACTTGTACCTAGGGTATTTTCAAGAAAATTCTCCCATAATGAAACATTTTTGGAAATTCTGGTACGATTGAATATAAAAATAATCTCCAGTCCTGGCCTATAAACTAACGATTAAAGATAAAACGACTTCATATCTGAGATTCTACAAGCATATACAGGGTCTGTTCTGAAATTAGTAGGACTGGTTTTTTCCTGAGCGAACGGACAGACCAGAGGCGGTCTGCGCGAGCACGATCGGTGGAGGGGGATATTGGGAATGCTGGAAAAAATCGGCAGTCGGCTCTCGGTCGTTGATGACAGCAGATCGCTTGTAATGTGAACCCCTGTCGAAATGCCTCGTCACGTAGAATCATGGATCGTTTTCTGGAGCAGCGATACGCGATCGAATTTTGTGTAAAGCTTGGTAAAACGGGCAAAGAGACTCCGACATGATTAAGGAGACCTACGGTGATGCTGCCATGGATAGATCGGGTGTTTTTGAGAGGCACAAGCTGTTCCGAGAAGGTAGGGAAAGAAAGGAAGACGACGACCGTTTTGGACGCCCTTCGACCAGTAAGACCAAAGAAAATGTGTTGCAAGTGAAAAATTTACGTGGAAATCCTCACAAGACTGCGAAAACGCATTGTTCGTGTCCGCTAAGCCATCGCCAACAATTGGCGGCTGCACCATGACAACGAGCCGATTCACATAGCGTTTCGTGTATTGGAGTATATTGCCCAGCACAGTGTAGCAACGCTGCCTCATCTTCCCTACAGCCCCGACGTGGCCCCGCCAGACTTTTTTCTATTCCCGAGAATAAAATTGACGCTCAAGGGGATGCATCACGGCTTGGTAGAGGCGGTTCAACAGGCCGTGACGAGGGAGCTAAATAGCATTCCGGTCTAGGCGTTCCAGGAGACGTACGAAAACTGGAAAACTCATTGGCAGCAGTGTGTAGATGCGGAAGGGTGCTACTTTGAAAAATTCTAATCGTTTGTACTATTCTCATGAATAATTTTTTTTTAAAAAAATGAGTCCTACTAATTTCAGAACAGACCCTGTATATATATAAATGTAAAAGTGGAAGCCAACAGAAGCTAATGCCCAAGCGGTCATCCATTTAACTATTAATCTGCTGCTTCACTTCGATGTTTGGTTGGGAACCAAGATTTTACAAAATGGCTGGCCTTGTGACCAACAAATCGTGCTTATTCTCCTATTCTCCTGTGATTTTGAATGAAATGCAATGGAGTCCATAAACTTTATCTTCAAATATATCTGTATAATGTTTTGACTTGATCCACCTTGATTCAGAATGTCGCATATAAGGGTAGTTAGGTTAGGAGTAATTGAAAACTCGCCATACATTTTTATATCTATTACTAATGTGCCAAGATATTAATTTTAAGTATAATTATGAATTGGTGAAGGATTAGAAAATTGTAGGGGAAAGTAGCGAAATATCGTGTAATCGTATGAAACAAATATATCAGTTTCGACACGATTTGAACAACAGTCTAACGGATGGTGGCTGAAATACATAGCTACAGGAAAGAAGAAGAAGAAGCGGTCATTACGGTATCTTAAAACTGATATTTATGTAGTTTCTGTTTTTGAAAGTTTAATTTATCTTTTTAGTTTTAATGTTTGTTAGTTTTCAAAATACTTACATATAAACGCATTTGAAATTATCAAAACCGTTTGTATTATAGCGTGTACCTTATTTAATAGGAGTTTGTCTCTCACAATGAAACTGACGCTAACATTTATGTGCATAATCTTACCGTTTGCTTTCCGGTCCACATAATTACGGGGTAAGGTCCCATATCCTAACTGGTATAAAGCCGAATACCGAGTTTCTTAGTTAATTTTGTAAAATAAAACCTATGTACCTTTTCGTAGGAATGACTAAGTTTCGTAAGTCCAAATTCATTAAATTCCTATAAGATTAATATATCCATGCGATCTTACCATGTCGGTGGGGTATTACCGGATGAGTTTCCATTTTTTAGAAAACTATTCATTAATAAAAACGTGATACACTATTAATATATTCATAATGATATTACTAAACAATGACACGTGCAGTGTATTTACTCATAGTTTCATATTATTTGTCGAAAATTGTGGTTTTAAGAAGAAAATATTAATGTACCCAAATTTACTCTACTTTCCCTATATTTAATTGGATGATAATTAATATTGATTAAAAATGATTAATTCCTAAGAAGTTTCTTAATTACTAATATAAAAACGAAATTCCAATTAAAAAAAGTCTTCATCTAGAAGTATTGTTTATGTCGTTAATTCTACTGAAATGATTCCTACTTCGATTTTTAAAGTGAAAAAAGCAATTAATAGTGATTAATTGCATGAAATGATTTTAATTAATTACGTATTATGCATTTAAAATAACGAAAACTGTCCACTCAATACTTTTTCAATTTAGTCTTGTAATTTTCTCACATGTTTTATTTTGAGAACACAATTGATTTGGTTCACTTTAACAGTTCTTGTTTGACTATGCATATTATGTTTGATCAAAATTTTGATTTTATTGTCTTTTGTTCATTGAAAACAGAAAAAAGGAGAACAAATAATTCCACAGAAAAATAGAAAAGAGCGTATCTATACAAACAAGGGAAACGAGCATTGTTGACTTTAAAGTCGAGCACTTGCGATCAACTAATTCAATTGAAAAAAAAGTTATGAAGTCATATGATAAAAGTTTTTTTTTTATAGAAATGATGGATAAATATTCATTCCTAGTTTTTTTTAATTAAAACCAGTGGATCTAATCAGAGCCTCTGAGATGACGCGGTGTGTTCTTTTTACTGGGCCTGACACAAGTATCTGACGACACAAGTAAGTGATGTCACAAACGAGATTCAGTCCGGTCAATGTATCCCAGCAGAAAGATTTAATAAAGAGAGGTGTTTTGAATTTCTGCTCGTATAATTTGTCATTACATAAATATTAACAGTAATTTTCATAGGTATGAAATAAAAGGAAATTAATAAACTTGTTTTATAAAAAGAAATTAAAAGTTTTAAATAAAAAAATGCTAAGATTAATAGATCTGATTGAACACATTGACTTATCCTTTCAGTTATAATCTAGAAACATTATTTTACAATACATATACGTACAAAAAGCCTAATAAATCTGACAAAATTTTTGCAAAATCAATCTCAATGTCCCCTTTTACCACTATATACCATAATTTAACCACCAAAACACAAAAATATCAATTTAAATAAAGAAATTGGTGTTTTTCAACTATAGAGACTTTGGCACATTTTTTTAAAGCTTGGCGCAATTCGGGCTTCAGAAATGGAAATGTTTCCAAATTATATACGCAGCTATGAAAACAAACCTAATGAACTTTATTGTACGAATATAATGAACTTTATATTATGTTTATCCATCTATTTAAAGCAGTTTGGTAATTTTGTCAAATTTCGACCGAGTACGCATGCGTCAAAAAAGGACCGGCCAATGAGGCGAGGGTCTATTCCTGTCTCCAAACGTATTTGGGATCAAGATCAAATCATGTTGTTTTGATGGCTTCTTTCACGTTGTGTTAAACCTAGGAAGATATTTATATAAAAAAACTGTGGAGTGTTTAGAAGGTATTTATTTTATTTATTGTTGTATTTATTGTAATTTGTATGAATACTTAGGCATCCATTTCGGATTTACTGTGTACATGAATTTAGGTTCATTTAACGTTCGCGAAATCAAATCATTTTGTTTTATATAGTACAGAAAATAATTATTCAATCGTAAATAAAATATAGTAGAACATGTAATACAAAATTGGACCACTTATATTCCGTTTATGATCGGGTATGAATCTTATGGTGTTCTGATTGCTAATTAAAACTATTATGTAAATATAATGTCAAAAGACAGTACGCACGGTAGTAATATTTTTATTTTTATATGTTCAAAAAAAGCGAATCTGAGCGTCTGAATATAAATTATAAAATATTATTTCTGTATTTAGCAACTAAATATTTAATAAATATGCAGGAATGTGACTAGCTTTATGTGAATGTATAATATATATAAGTCTGAACTTTAGCATTATTTTTTAACAGAAATATATTATCTCTATTCGATTTAAAAGTTTTGTCATTACATAAGTGTGCTATTTTATTTGTAAAGAGTATGTATGCATTATATTGTTTGTATGTATACAAATCTTTAGAATGTTTTGATTTGCAAACTCTTAATATTTGAATAATAATGTTTACATTATATTTGTTTGTATGTATACAAACAAGTATATATACAAACAATGTATCATGTAACAATATTAATATTTACATTGTTTGTATGTATACAAATCTTGAATGTTTTAATTTATTACATTCATTTTTTACCAGTTTGCATGTCCGTTCATTGGCGATTCATAAGAAACTCATAATTTGTCACAAATTGGTGATTTTATTGATTTAGTGCTTTGCCCAGGAATGTGGAAAAAAAAAACTATTTTTGACATCTGGTGAAATGAATGAGGTTATTTCCGTTTTTATTTTGTATATAAAAAATGTTATATGTAAAAAAATCCTGGTCATTAATCACATTGTTTTTTGTATATTTAAAGACGATTACTTATTCTTTGTAATTCTTTTTTTGTTGGGGGTTTTTGAGCAAAATAATATTACTTCATAACTAGAACCAGTTCCGCTTAATCATTAATATTTACTTAATCCTTTGACCGCTGAGCAAATGGGCAAATTTGTAATGTTTTTTCTGTTATTTTTTTTTAAATGTCAAAAAAAGATAAATTTTCAAACTTGGTATAAAAAACTTAGGTATTTCTCTATTATCCCATCGTCCACTTTTCATAACAAAATACTATCGCCAAACTGTATGAATAAATGCCAAAAATGCAGTCCCATTTACTTGATGTCGGAAGCATTATACGTGTTTGTTATGTCGTCAAGTGGTTTTTAATTCAACATTTGCGCGTATTAATTACAACGTTCTCCCGTTTATTTGGCGTTACAGTTTGGCGACAGTTTTTTGTTATGAAAAGTGGTCGATGAGATAATAGAGAAGTACCAAAACTTAATTACGTATATGAGTAGATTCCTTGACAGTATTAATCATTACTCAATATTTTAAAACTGCATCATATTTGTAGAATTATATTAATTTAAACAATGCTTCTATTGAAGTGTGAAGAAGCACATACTTCTATGAAGAACCATATATTTACATAATCGTTTTCATTAGCAATCGGAACACCATAAGATTCATCCCTGATAATAAACGGACTATAAGTGATCCAATTTTGTATTACGTGTTCTACGATATTTTTACGTACGTTTGAATAATTATTTTCTGTACTATATATACAAAATGATAGAGATCTAAAAACACAATTTCCATCGGATTGATTTCGCGAATGTTAAATGAGCCTAAATTCATTTTTAAACAGTAAATCCGAAATGGACACCTAAGTATTCATACAAATTATAATAAATAAAATAAATACCTTCTAAACACTCCACAGTGAGTTCTATATAAATACCTTCCTAGGTTTAATGCAATGTGCAAGAAAAAAACAAACAGGAGATGATCCCAAACACGTTTCTAGAGACAGTAATAGACCCTCACCTCATTGGCTGGTGATTTTTTTTACGCATGCGTATTGGGTCGAATATTGTTGAAAAATTATTTTGAAGAAAAAATCGGGAAATTCACAAAATGGTTTCGGGAAAAACTTCACCAAATGGTTTCACAATTCTTTGATTGACAGCGGGAAAAAAATTTCATTTTACATTCAATCATCGCAATTGGCGAGTGTGACTATTAAGTTTAGCCAGTACTGGCAATAACATCAATTACCAATTTTTAGTATTACTCGCCGATTGGTGAGTGTTAATTTTGTCTTATATCACAAACTGTATTTACATATACTACTAGACATAATGATTATGAACCATGATTTTTCTATTATTGGGCAAGATTCATGTTTTTTCAGCAATTCTTTGATGAAATTCGTGTTTTTTCAGCGATCCTTTGAAGAATTTCGCATTTTTCTCGTGATCCTTAACGAAATTCGCATTTTCCAGCGATTCTTTGATAAAATACATTTTATTCCGCAATTTTTAGACGAAATTTAGTAAAAAAGCGTGATCTTTTGGTGAACTTTCCTTTTTTGCGATTCTTTGACAAAATTTGCTTATCTTTCACGATCCTTTTGCATAATTAATGTTTTTTCTGTTGTCTTTTAACGAAAGTCATGTTTCCCCGTGATCCTTTGATGAATTTAGTGTTTTTTCCTCAATCATTTGACGAAATCTGTGATTTTTCCCCCCCCGCGAAGATTGGTTAGATGTTTTTAGTCTGCAGGTGCCCTAAAAAGTCTGTGACGCCCGTTGCTGCATTGCACACATTCTTCCATGTGACATCGAACGAAGGAAATTCATCCTAAAGAATCATTGTTTCATTCTTGACATTTCTGGAAAGAAACAACGTTCAACTCATTGGCTGAATTGTAAAGGGCGAAATGTGTCAAACATTAGCGGAAAGAAAGTGCGCAATTTGTTCGTTCATGGATAAAATCATGAAATTCATTAATCGATAGTTGATAAATTGCGAAATTCTTCAATCGATAGCGGAAAAATCGCAAAATTCATTAATCGACAGTGGAAAAATCGCAAAATTGATCAACTGGTTTCGGGGGAAAAGTTTTCGAATATCGTCGAATGGTTTCGAGAAAAAAAAATCACAATCCGTCAATTTCGGGGAAAAAATCGTGAAATTCGCCAAATGGTTTAGAAATTTGTCGAGCGACAGCAGAGAAAAAAATCTTTTTCCATTCAATCATCGCAATTGGTGAGTGTGACTATTATGTTTGACCAGTGGTGGCAATAAAGTCCATTGCCAAATTTTCAGCATTACTCGCTGGCAAGTGTTAATTTTGTCCTATACTTCAAAATCCTTTTGATCATATCATCAGTGTGCAGGACAATTTTTTTACAGGAGACCATTTGATGAATTTTGTGATTTTTCCATTATCGATTGACCAATTTTACTGCTATCGATTGTTGAATTTTATAATTTATCAACTATTGATTAGCGAATTTCATGATTTTTTCCATGAACATTTGACGAATTATGCAAAAAAATTAAGAATATCGTTAAATTGTCTTGGGTAAAATAAATTTAATATTATCAAATGCCTTCGAGAAAAAAGTTGCAAATTGAAACACCTGTGACCTCTTTTTCATGTTATGCATCTCGGGTCCATCCCCCCCCCCCCCAAGTGGGACACTTTTCTAAATTTTGCAGACACCTCTCATGTGATATATCGCTGGAAAAGTCTTTGACTGTTTATTCATGTTATGCATCTCCGGGGTCCATCCCGCCACCCCCTCCCCTCCCCCCCCTAAGGGAGGCACTTTTATAAATTTTGTTGACACCCCTCATGTCATATATTGTTGGAAAGGTCTGTGAGTGCTTAATCATATTATGCATCTCCGATGTCCATCTCCCCACTTTCCCCCCCCCCCCAAAGGGTACTTTATAAATTTTGCACACAACCCTCATGTTATATATCATTGGAAAGGTCTGTGACTGCATAATCATATTATGCATCTCTGATGTCCATCTCCCGACTTCCCCCCCCCCCCCCAATGGGTACTTTATAAATTTTGCACACAACCCTCATGTTATATATCATTGGAAAGGTCTGTGACCACTTAATCATATTATGCATCTCCAATGTCCATCTCCCCACTTTGCCCCCCACCCCCCCAAGGGATACTTTTCTAAATTTTGTTGACACCCCTCATGTCATATATTGTTGGAAAGGTCTGTGACTGCTTAATCATATTATGCATCTCCGATGTCCATCTCCCCACTTTCCCCCCCCCCTCCCCAAGGGGTACTTTCTAAATTTTGCACACAACCTTCATGTTATATATCATTGGAAAGGCCTGTGACCACTTATATCATATTATGCATCTCCGATGCCCATCTCCCCACTTTGCCCCCCCCCCCCAAGGGGTACTTTCTAAATTTTGCACACAACCCTCATGTTATATATCATTGGAAAGGTCTGTGACCACTTAATCATATTATGCATCTCCCATGTCCATCCCCCACTTTGACCCCCCAAGGGGGTACTTTTCTAAACTTTGCACACACCCCTCATGTGATATATCAATGGAAAGGTCAGTGACCGCTTAATCATATTATGCTCCCCACTATGAAATTTGTCAAGTTAAAGCAACTATAAATTTTATTTTTATGGTACTATCAAGTTGTTTGCCGTCAAATTTTGACGGGTTCCATCTAGTTTATATATAAAATTATTTATATATACAATTCTGTTCTATCTGTATATAAAAATAGATAAATGTCTTCTTTATATTAAATAAATTGTGTAAATATAGAAAAAATTATTATGTATATGAAACCGCGAATATGCTGCCAAATTTCCTTCTCTCGCCATAAGTTACTTTCTCTATTTCGCCTGTGCATATGCTTTTCTGCTTTATCATAACGATAGCTTATTTACAATATTTTCAAAAAATGTCAATTTATTATTCTTGTGTTCAAGACCTAATAACTACTCAAAGGAACTCATATCAACAGATTTATTTTTATAATACATTTATACACTTAAGTTAGGTCAAATTTTAAATTATACTACTAATTTGGGGTAATCAGTCACTTTTAATTTTTTAAACAAAGCACACTCACCTCTAACTAAGTGCATCCAGATTTTATTCAACGTATTAGCGTATTTATTGAAAAATATTCGAAAGATGTTATGTCATTGTTGCACCATTTTCAAAACTGTTTATTGTCTGCTTCTTTAATTTTTTTTCCAACGATCATTTGGCTCTTTTCGTTTTGGAAGTAAACTTTCTTTCAAATATGCCGGAATATTTTCATTACAGTAGGATAGCATCCGTCGTAAGGGTTATTTCTTTTCTTGGCACAAGTTCAGTACCATCAAATTAATTTTATCTTCACGATTTATAAAACGTTCATCAAAATGTTTAATGCAGACCACTGCTGTTGAAATAAGAGTTAAAATTATCACGATGTAATTTTCTTAGCTACAATTTCTTCTTTTCATTATCCGTTGGGAATTTGAAGACTGTAGCATAATGCTTTTTAGTATCGTAGTTAGATTTGGAACTAGAAGCACAACATTTTCTCCCCATTATTTTATAGATATAATCTACACTTTTCTTAATAGTTACAATCTATAGTTATTTATAGAGTTATAATAATCTAAATACACTGAAAAATATTATTAATTACTAAATAAAACAATAAAAAGAAAGCTGCCCAGTTAAACTGAGGGCATTGAGCTCACAGACTATTCCCACTAATTGTATATTATACTATTATTTGAAAGAATTTGAAATAAGCCCCTCGAAAAATAAAGAAATCGACAATATATTAAGGGGGGGTCATCCCCTCGTTACTCCCCTCTTAGTTAACTAATGAACCCCTTAAACTAATCAGGGAAGCCTCTAATTACAATGAATATATATACAAAATTTGAAGAAAATCGGATAATTCTGCATGAAAAACTCATTTATCTAAATTAATGGGGGATTAGCCCCCCCTTTCCCCCTTTATACTTAACCAATGAACCCCCAAAACTATTCAGAGAAGCGCATTATTACAATGAACCTATCTACAAAATTGGAAGAAAATCGGATAATTCTGCATGAAAAACTCATTTATCTAAATTAAGGGGGGGATTAGCCCCCCCTTTCCCCCTTTATACTTAACCAATGAACCCCCAAAACCATTCACAGAAGCGCATTATCAAACGAACCTATATACAAAATTTGAAGAAAATGGGATAATTCTGCATGAAAAACCCATTTATCTAAATTAAGGGGGGTTAGCCCCCCGTTTCGCCCTTTTATACTTAACCAATGAACCCCCAAAACTAATCAGGGAAGCGCCTTATCACAATGAACCTATAAACAAAGTTTGAAGCAAAACGGTTATTTCTATCAAGAGTTATCGCGTTACGTACATACATACAGAACGGGCGGGCACATTAACTCTCAGGCTTTGATAGCCTGTGAGCTAATAAAAAAATATCACAATATACCATCGTGAACAATCTGTAAGAATGAACAAAGGGCGCGGAAAATTTAAAGTACGTTGGATGTCGTTTGTGACGTCACGCATGTGAATCGCTCTTTGTGTCAGGCCCGGTAAAAAGAGCACACAGCACCATCTCGAAGACCCCGATCCAACCCGGGTTTTCATATTGCACGGTGTACAGAACATAGATGAAAATCGTTTTTAATTGAAAGTCCTAATATATTTTTTATATTTAACATATTTTTTTTTTTTTTTAGATAGCTCCCTAACAACACCGAAAAAGCATTTTTATATGAAAGACATCAATGTATAAAAGAATGAAGTTTTGAAATTTATCGAAACGCATGTTTAATAGAAATAAGCCGAGAGTGTCTTAATCTCGATTATACCAATCTAATATACAAGTTTCAAAAGAATCAGCTCAGCCATGTTTCCATTTTACGATAGAAAATACTATTTTTTGGTTATGTGAGGAAGGTGAAGAAAGTGTTCTCGCCAAACATGGATAATCAATTAAAAATTGTGGTAACACTAACACTTTCTTCTTAGTTTTACATATTTGTTTATCTAATTGCAAACGTCACTTTTCCTTATTGAAGCAAACAAATGTTTATTCTTGAGATAGATTTAAACACGCTCATGCTCGAAAATTATTTAAAAATTCATAATAAAATCAATAAATTCAGTTATTATGCAAACAAATTGTATTTGCAATGCATTTTTTACTCTATTCGATGATATAAAAATTTAAAATATGCGATATGTGAGATGAAAGCGAAAGCGATAGTGAGTGTTTTTGCCATCATTGTCAACGTTAGTGATGCACCTGTGTTTGCTTTATAATGCAGATTGTTATAGATAATGTGATGAAAGCCAAATAGATTTCTAGAAGGTAAATTCCAGTCTGTGTTTCCTTTTTGGTTTTTGATTTCAACAGTAAACATAAATATGTAAGGTAACTGTAGCAGTAGTGGGCACTTTAGGCAAATTTTGTGCTAAATTTTAGTGTACCGTTCTTAGTTTTAGTTACTGTAACGATAACGATAGTTCGATACCTGGAATCAATACTTTCTACACGCGATTGTGCCGAAACAATTGCTGTTTTTAGCAATTTTTAGCATAAAATTATTTCTTTTTCGGAAAGCTTAAAATATACCAGTAGTTAGGTAAGCAAAATTTAGTAGTGGACACTTATCTGCTCCAGTAGACACGTTGGAATTCTCACAGAAAAAAGTCAAATAAAACGGATGGAAGAAAGAATATAGAAACGTACGGAAACATATAATTTACCAATAGCTAATTTCTGAACTGTTAGGTTGCGTCCAGATAACACTTGCTAAAAAAGTCATAAATAATTTCCCTGGGCTCTCTTTTCCAAAGGTTCTGTGGCCATCAACAAAAGAAAGGGGAGTCTCAAAAAAAGAAATGGGCGGTGATAAACATGTCAACGATGTCCTCAGTTGAGCTCTCACCTCTAGACAAACTACGAAGGCTGAAAACATCAAAGAGAGCGAATGACTACATGAGACGTCCCGACGCGCAAAAACGTAGTCTGTTCCAATCTTTAAGAGGTATGGTTTTTATAGTTGTTCTTTATCGTATGGAGATCAGTTTACACCGTAAAAAACACTTATGTTTCCTAATTTACGAAAATATAACATAACCACGAACGAAAATATACAATAACCTTTTTCGAGTTACATACAACTCCGAAAAGCGTTCTTTATCTTTAGAAACCACAGGAACGATTATATTTTCGAGATTTATAGAAGAATTTTTAAAAACAAAGTCTACTTTGCTGGCACTGATTTTCAGAAATGTTTCCGAATATTTTTTTATAGT
Source organism: Maratus michaelseni (assembly GCA_963931845.1). NCBI lineage: Eukaryota > Metazoa > Arthropoda > Arachnida > Araneae > Salticidae > Maratus > Maratus michaelseni. Next base: position 186,514,550 of record OZ007588.1, on the reverse strand, counting down.
ATATATATGTGTATAATGTTCTCAAACCGGAATATTGGTTTTTCGGATGCTGTTAATTTACAAACAAATATTTTCAGTTCTGTAATTGAAGTTACACACGAAACACTAACAAAAAAAAAAATATTAATATATATTAATTTTAATTTTAATTTTAATGTTAATGTTGTTAATTTGACATGTCTGTCTGTAAAACATGGTTGTTGAACATGAAAATGTTTACTTGAGAATGAATAGCATCCGAAAAACCTATAATCCGAATTAAAAAAACTGATTAATATACAAGGTGATTATAATTAAAGTTCCAATTTCAAAATGCTGTAAAATAGGAACCACTGGTCAGAATGACGTCAAATTTGAAATGAATATACTGAACGAAGGGGGAAACGGCATGGTATAAGAAAGAAAATGTTCCAAAGTGTATCAATAGATGGCGCTGCAAGCGGCATAACGAAAGTAGATTCGGCTACAAGTCAAATACGACGGCTTTGGCATGAGTTGCACAGTAAACCAACCGTACTGTTCAATGTGAGTGTTTCGTATGTTTGACAGAAAAAAAGTATTTCCAAATTAGCAACAGTTATGGTACTGTTAGTGGAAAGCCCATCCACTACGGAAAGCCCATACCACATTGTATGGGGAAAATCGGTTTTTAACTGTCCTTGGACCAAAAACCGCATAAACAGCACATAATGATTCGGTTTTAAATTGCGCATGAGTGTCTTTTAATTTTCATAGTATGCCGCTTACAGCGCCATCTATTGATACACTTTGGAACTTTGGCCAGCAGTTTTATAGTACACGGTGATTATAATTAAAGTCCCACTTTCAAAATGCTGTAAAAAAGGAACCACCGGTCAGAATGACTTCAAATTTGAACTGAATATACTGGAAGAAGAGGGAAACGGTATGTACAAAGTTCCAAAGTGTATCAACAGATGGCGCTGTAAGCGGTATACTATGCAAATTAAAAGACACTCATGCGCAATTAAAAACCGAATCATTATCTGCTGTTTATGCGGTTTTTGGCCCAAGGACAATTAAAAACCGATTTTCCCCATCGAGTGAAGTATGACCTTGCTGTGGTGGATGGGCTTTCCCCTGACAGTACCACAACTCTTGCTAATTTGGAAGTCATTTTTTCTGTCAAACAACCGAAACACTCACATTGAACAGTACGGTTGGTTTACTGTGCAACTCATGCCAAAGCCGTCGTATTTCGATTAAAAATGTCACTTGTAGCCGAATCCACTTTCGTTATGCCGCTTGCAGCGCCATCTATTGATATATTTTGAAACTTTTTCTTTCTTATGCCATTCCGTTTCCCCCTTCTTCGAGTAAAATTCAGTTCCAATTTGAAGTCATTCTGACCAGTGGTTCCTTTTTCACAGCATTTTAGGTAGATTTCGTAAGAAATACTACCTATTACATTCTCACCTAAGTTGGAAATTTTGAAAATTTTTTGCAGATCTACGCCGATCATGACTCCCAGAACCCAAAACCACCCCCAGTTCAAAAGTTTATCTATCTATCTATCTATCTATCTATCTATCTATCTATCTATCTATGTCACTTTTTTCTGACCACGATAACTGGAAAAATTCTGCATAAATCTCTTCCAAACTGATACATAAAATCAAGGGTCATAAAATCTCGGTCAAGTTCGTTAATGGGCAAAATCGAACCAAAGGGGGGGGGGGGGGGAATGGGGGGGCTTTTTGTGAAAACAGAAAAATCCTCATAATTTCTTTATTATTATACGTATCGAATCCGTTTAAAGTTATTATTACTTCTAGGAAAAGGGCCAAAAATGTATGTATGACAGATTTTTGATATAATTAAAAATGGCCCCAAGGGGGGGAAAAAGGGGGGGTTTTAGAAGAAAAAAATCATAGCTTCGTCAATTCACAAGATATCAAATCCGCGTAAATTTATTATTAATCCTCTTAGTATTATCTAAAACTTTTATATTGACAAGTTTTTTATAGGACTAACCGTTATAGCAAAAAAAAAAAAAAATAAAAAAAATAAAAAAAAAAAAATCCCTGCCGGCTCCGCCTGCAAACAAGTTATTTTTCAAAGTAGGCAGTTTCAACTCCCGCATCTTTTCGAAACTGATACATAAAATCAAGGGACATAAAATCTCGGTCAAGTTCGTCAATGGGCAAAATCAAACCAGGGGGGGGGGGGGGGGCTTTTTGTGAAAACAGAAAAAAAACCCATAATTTCTTAATTATGATACGTATCGAATCCGTTTAAAGTTTTCTAGGAACAGGGCCAAAAACTTATGTATGACAGATTTTTGATATAATTAAAAATTGCCTTAAGGGGGGAGGGAAGGGGGGTTTTAGAAGAAAAAAATTCATAACTTCGTTAATTCTCAAGATTTCAAATCCGCTTAAATTTATTATAAATCTTCTTAATATTATCTAAAACTTTTATATTGACAAGTTTTTTATAGGACTAACCGTTATAGCAAAAACAAATTAAAAACAAAAAAATCCCTGCCGGCTCCGCCTGCAAACAAGTTATTTTTCGAAGTAGGCGGTTCCAACTCCCGCATCTTTTCGAAACTGATACATACAATCAAGTGGCGTAAAATCTTGGTCAAGTTCGTTAATGGGCAAAATCGAACCAAGGGGGGGGGGGGGGGGATTGGGGGGGACTTTTTGTGAAAACAGAAAAAAACCCATAATTTCTTATTTATGATACGTATCGAATCCGTTTGAAGTTATTATTACTTCTAGGAGAAGGCCCGAAAATTTATGTATGACAGATTTTTGATATAATTAAAAATTGCCTTAAGAGGAGGGGGGGGGGGAGGGGGGGGGGTTTAGAAGAAAAAAATTCATAACTTCGTCAATTCCCAAGATTTCAAATCCGCTTAAATTTATTATAAATCCTCTTAATATTATCTAAAACTTTTATATTGACATGTTTTTTATAGGACCAACTCTTATAGCAAAGAAAAAAAAATCCTTGCTGGCTCCGCCTGCAAACAAGTTTCGTTTCGAAGTAGGCGGTTCCAACTGCAGCATCATCGCAAAAAGGTCATTTCTTCCGCAATCCCCGACATACAGGCACCCCACGTTCTGCGTCTTCGAAATCTACCTGTGCCTGTAGGCCGAGCCGTCAGGGATTTTTTGAAAGTGGGACTTTAATTATAATCACCATGTACTATAAAAACTACTCAGAAACGTTTCCGGAAATCAGTAGCAGCAAAAAAAAAACTTTGTTTTTACAAATTCTTCTTTAAATATTGAAAATATGTTGGTTTCTGAGGTTTCAAAAGATAAACAACGCTTTTCTGAATCATGAGTAACTCGGAAGAGGTTATTGGATATTTTTGTTCGTGATTATATTATATTTCCTTAGATTAAGAAACATTTAATTTTTTTTTTTTTTTTAACTTTGTAACTCACAGGCTATCAAAGCCTGAGAGCTAATGTGCCCGCCGGTTCTGTATGTATGTACGTATGTACGTAACGCGAAAACTCTTGATAGAAATACCCATTTTGCTTCAAATTTTGTTTATAGGTTCATTGTGATAAGGCGCTTTCCCGATTACGTTTGGGTGTTCATTCGTTAAGTATCAAGGGGGAAACGGGGTGCTAATCGCCTTAATTTAGATAAATGGGTTTTTCATGCAGACTTTTCCGATTTCTTCGAATTTTGTTTATAGGTTCATTGTGATAAGACGCTTCCCTTATTAGTTTTAGGGTTCATTGCTTAATTATAAAGGGGGGAAGGAGGGCTGATACCCCCCTAAATTTAGATAAATGGGTTTTTCATGCAGAACTATCGGATTTGCTTCAAATTTTGTGTATAAGTTCATTGTGATAAGGCGCTTCCCTGATTAGTTTTAGGGGTTAATTCGCTAAGTATAAAGGAGGGACGGGGGGCTAATCCCTCCTTAATTTATTGTCGATTTCCTTATTTTTCGAGAGGCATTATTCTTTGAAATAAGAGTATAATATACAATTAGTGTGAATTGCCTGTGAGCTCAATGCCATCAGTTTAACTGGACACTTTTCTTTTTATTAGATTTCTTCCGGCGTGTAATGGCCCTTTTGAGACTTGTCTCAAAAGGGCGCGTTACACGTCGGAATATACGGTAATTAATATTATGATTATAATCAGGACATTGCCTTACATCTTTCGAGAACGGCTTAATTAATTATTAGATTCTTTTTCTTATTCAGAAATGAAAATAAATTCTTCCTGAAGGAGTTTTTTAATGTCAGTAGTTTTTTAATTTTTAAATGGTAAGCAATTAAAAAATAATTGTTATTTTAATGCTAAAAAATATTATTTCCCGATTAAAAATTAAATTAAGATGTAAAAAATTCTACGTATAAAATGAGTATAAAACTGAAGTACAATGCAAAAAAAAGTTTTGGTTTTGCAGTATAATATTGGCATCCCAGCTGTCAGTATTATACCATAAAATTAACAGTAAAATAAGCCGTAATACGCTACCACGCGGCAGCCTATTACTGCTTATTTTACTGTTTATTACTGTTAATTTTACGGAATAATACTGGCAGCTGTGGGGTGCTAGTATTATACTGTAAAATCAACACTTTTTTTTTTTCAGTGCATACAAATATAAAATGAGTATGAATAAGCTTATGAATTTTTCTGATGAAAAGCTAATGAATAGAGAGTAATTTAGAAGTTAAAGAGGGAATTGAAAGCTTGTTTTCCCTTTTTACTTTCTTCTGTCTATAATAGAAGAAAGTATTGTAATCGAAAAATTTTTTGACTTCCGATTTTCGATGGATTTACACGTTTTAGAGGTAGAGATCACGTAAAACATGTTTTTACAATGTGTCAGTCTGTCCGTGTATATGTGTGTGCCCTTTTTGTATCATCAAAAAATATATGAAGTTATGCATAGAATTAAACCAAATTTCATATATATGTTTTTGGCTGTGACCAGCAGGTCCCAGAAGAATTGGGGGATATTCCGTCACAAGAGGGCGCTGTGATAGCAATTCTTGTTCCATTTTCATTATTGTATCATCGAAAAGTGTATGAAGTTATGCATAGAATTGAACCAAATTTCATATATATGTTTTTGGCTATGGTACCAGTTGAATTTTAGGCTATTCTGCCGGAAAGGGCGCTGTGATAGCGAGTTTTGTGTGATTATCTCGATTTTTTGTAGTTGTATTGCACATCGGCTATTCGTGCAGCGAAAGGTGCTTTGCCTCCACGTAACCCGGCGATTCTTAAGTAATACAAAATAATGACAACAAATATTAATTTTATTGGCGCTCTGATAGTGAATTTTCAAGTAATAACATGTATGAGATAGAAGAAAGTTTTGAGATTTGCACATTCGACTAGTTAAACTATATAGTACTCGTATTTTAAACTTGGTTTTATTAGGGAATATATAGAATGGAGATATTACTGTGGTAAAAAGTAACAGATCAATTAACTTTTTATTTACACAAACACACACACACACACACACACACAACAGCAACAACAACGACGGTAAATACAACCTTATAGGTGAAATCATTGAGTTAAAAACTTACAGTTCCTTCTGATCATTTTTTTCTTAGCGTCTAAATTTTTTACGAATGCTAAATAGTAGATGCTATTGCAAATATTCTTCGGAAAAACATTATCTGCAAAAACTAAAAGGAATAAAAACAATTTTCATTCCCATTCAACACCACAAACTAAAACTCTGGGATTTAATCAACAGGAAATTTTTGTGTTATCCGGAAAGGAAATAAAGATCGATTTCCTCTGAGACATAGATAAATATATTTTTTTCTTTATCTTAACCAACAGTTACTGTTTTATTTCTCCCTCGTTCATTCAGGAAAGCTTCTAAAGAAAAAAATGTTTTCAACTTCATCGTTTGATGGACAAAAATATTCGTTCGTAAAAAGTTTTATGAAAATGGCAACTTAAAAAAAAACCAATGAAAATTAATCGCTTGTTTAAATCTAGTGTTTGTAAATTCTTTAAAAGTCAGAAATCTGCATTTGAAAGCTCGAGTTTTGAAAATATGGACCGAAAACAGAAAGAAATGTTTGTCGGAAAATGTAATCTTTTCAGGTGAAAAAAAAAATTTACCGTTTTACGAAATGATGAGAGAGTTTTAGCTTGGAGAAGAATTAATACAGAGTTATAAAAAAATGATGTTTCCAACTGCATCGTTTGCCCGAAAATAATATTTCTTCACATAAAGTTTTATCAAAATGGAAAATTAGTGAAAATCGATTGTCTGTCAAAATCCAGTAAGAACGTTTTGCTTAGAAGTCTGGTAGAATTTTGGAAAATTTAAATAAAAAAAAATATTCGAAGAAAGTAATATTTACAAATAAAAGCAGATTCAAAAAGTTTCGAAATGATGTGGACGTTTTTGTGTATAATATATTAAGTGAGTAATACATATAGTTATAAATGCATTTTTCTCCATCTTAACCAACAGTTTATGTTTTATTTCTCTCTCTTTCATTCAAGAAAATTTTCAATAAGAGAAATATTTTCAATTGCATCGTTTGCTGGACGAAAATATACGTTCGTATAAAGCTTTATCAAAATGGCAACATAAAAAAGTGAAAATAGATCGTCTGCCCAAATCTAGTGCTTTTAAGTTCCTTTCGTACAGAAGAAATCTGCATTCGAAACCTCGATTTTTAAAAATATGGGTCAACAACAGAAAGAAACTTTTGTAGAAGAATATAATCTTTACAGATGAAAGCAAATTCAACATTTTTCGAAATGTGGGAGAATTTTTTTTTTTTAGAGAAGACGTGTATTACAGAATCAGAAGAATAGCATGTTCAAAGGAATGTGAAGTCTGATGCATGCAGGATGTTAGATTAGGATTTATTCAAAATTCAGCTTTCTTTTGAGTACTATAGAATAACCAACCAAATGGTATTTTAAAAACGAAAAAATAAAAAATTTAGGACTAAAATTAGTACTTAGAGAAGTAATCTGAATTTATGTTTCGCAAGGCATGCATAACCCTTTTAAAGATCACCAAGAAAAATGGTATAGGAAAGCTTATATTGTGAGTCAGTTTATTATCTATCTATATCTATCTATCTCTATCTATTTATCTATCTATATCTTTCTATGCATTTTACTAGGCAATACAACCAGTACTTCCCGGGATATAGGGAAAAGCAATTTTTTTTATATTACAATATATATGCAATATTTTACATTTAATATATATATTTTAGATTGCCTACTAACAACAGCAAAAACATTTTTATATGAAAAATATCAATAATGTATTCAAATAAAGTTTTGAAATTTATTAAAAGCTTTACTTTCGTATTAGTCAGATGCTAGGGATTTGTAGCTGAATAAATCTCCAAAGATTTCGCGACTTACAGCAAATTTTTTGGTTCTGATAAATTCAATAGTTTAAGCGCGTAACTCGATTATACGTCTGTTAAATTTGTGTTTTATTTGTATTAATTAATTTATTTATCAATGAAGTTTTAATTTCGTAGTGTATTATTAGCCGGAATTATGCTGAACTATTTATAATATTTTATGTGAAAACGGATTAATCTTTTGTCATCGAGCTGCACGTGCTAGAGATAGGTTTAAAAATATTTCATGCTTGAAGATTAATTTAAAAACCATAAAAATCGATAAAAATCGATTTTAAAACAAATAACATTTGAAAGAACATTTTTTTCAATTCAACGGTGCAGAAATTGAAATTGTGCAATGTCTAGAAGTAAAAAAAAAAAAAAAAAAAAAACTGTAAAGACGATAATTATTGGTCGAGTGTTGCAACCATCAAAATTATGTCAGCGAATTCACGGACTTGTTTTTGCTTTATAATGTAGATTTTCTTCCCTCTTCAAATATGACGGACTTTAAGATAAGCGCTTTTAAAATAACTTTGAAATATTTTCATTAAATTTTTTCTTTTGAGCTTATATTATAGAAGAAGTAACGGCTACTTTGAAAAGAAAAAAAAATCATCTGAGATTTCTCGTGTTCAAAATCCTTTCTGGAAACAAAATACGTAGAGAGGAAAGAAAAATACTCCGAAACTACTTAAAAAGAAAAACATTTTAAAAATACTACACCAGAGGAGAGGATATCAAATATCAGTAATGGCAAAAGTTTAAATGATAAAATGGCAAAAGTTTCTTTATACATTTCAAAACCACACTGCTTATTTGGGTTTTTAAAATATACAAGTGTTTGCTCTGCGTCTATTCACAATACTTTTCAATGCACTAAATCATAACTGTCATGGTATACACATTTCCATTTACCAAGTAGCAAAATCATTAAAAAGGGTAGCGTATGCTAGATTAAAAAAAAACACTTTTTTGAAAAGCTTTTATGAATTATACCGGTCATAAAAGAATTTTTACGAGCATATATCATGTTTTGAAGTAAGACATAGAAATTTTATCGAATACTCCCCCCCCCCCTCCCCTGTTGTTGACAGATTTTATATAGGGTACATGTGCCAGTAATGGACACCCTTAAGGAATTTCTTTAAAAATTATTTTTTAATTATTAATAGTTATAATTGTTATATTCCACATTTTTTAATATTATATTAATCTACCAACAATATTTAACCATGCTCATAGTCACATTTACCAATGTGAATCGAAATTTAATTGTAAATAACAGAAATAAATCAAAACAGTTCCAGTAATGGACATCCCACAAAAAGTAATGGATTATTGATATTATGATTGATTTAAAGAAAGCATATATTAATGAAATAAAAAAAGATGAATTTTTATTGGTTATTTTTTTTATAAACCAAAAATGTTGAAGGTGGCCCATTACTGGAAGGCGGTCCATTACTGGCACATCTACCCTATGTGCCAGAGTGGTTAAGACTAATAAATACTTTTAATTTTTAATTCCTTCGTGCTGAAGACCCCATACTTAATACAATTTCAGTATTTAGATGCATCTTTTTCTTATTTATATGCTTGCATACGCACATCTTACATACATACATCCATTTCACATACTACCATATATGTATATGTCATAACTAGACTTAAAATTTTTATGGAAAAAAATGTGACTAAATACATTGCTGTCTAAAAATTAAGTGTAGTGACCGAACGATTTCGCTTTTTACACGGTTTGTCGAATATCTACTGAAGTTCTTGACAAACTGTTCTTGAAATTCGAGGATGTAAAGCACATGTTTTAACTTCAAGAACAGCAGAAACAGTATACTGCAATTAAAAAATTAATATATTGAATATTTGATGAGATATGGGCATTTGTATGAAATAATTTATAACTGTGCATGCGCGAACTATACCAAAGATTTTTTTTAATGATTTGGTAGTCAATTATATAGAATAACTGATATAAAAAGACCAGTCAAATATCGTGAAAACTCAGAAAGATACCAGCAATACAGTGAGCTAACTGAAAAATTCGGGGGGCGGGGGGGGAGGGAATCTCATTGGATTATATGGGATTTCCCCCCGAATATGTCAATTAGCTCACTGTATTGCTGGCATCTGTCTGAGTTTTCACGACATTTGACTGGTCTTTTTATATCAGTTACTCTATAGAATTGACTACCAAATCATTAAAAAAAAAAATCTTTGGTATAGTTCGCGCATGCACAGTTATAAATCATTTCATACAAATACCCATATCTCATCAAATATTCAATATATGAATTTTTTAATTGCAGTATACTGTTTCTACTGTTCTTGAAGTCAAACATGTGCTTTACATCTTCGAATTTCAAGAACAATTTGTCAAAAATTTTAGTGGATATTCGATAAATCGAGTAAAAAGAGAACGCGTCCGGTCACTGCCCTTTAATATTTGGACAGCAGTGTATAAATAAAAACACGGATAAAATATTGACAAAACTTTTTGCAAATATATGTATTAAAAAGCATGAACTACACAGGAGAAATGTAATATACGACAAATAATTACAACGAACAAATAATTATTAAATTATTTTTCGGTCTTAGAATTAAAATTATAAAAGATACATTTTCAATTTAACTGTTCTGTAATTACTTGTTTTGGGTATATTAAGTCCAAATAGTTCATATATATTCATATGTACAGGGTCAGTGCGTGAATTTTATGTAGTGTGCTAAAAGATTGAAATCGGATTCCGTTTACGATGGCAAAAAATATCCCCGTAACGCGAGTACACTCTAGAAATCGCACTAAAAAAATTCGCGAAAAATTCAAAAGTCAATCTACGAATTCCGAATAATCTTTATTGAAAGAAAAGGAAAAATATTATATTGGTCTGGCAGACTGGAGTCGGATTCCTTTTACAAAAACGGAAAAAATCGCCTACAAAAGTGTAAAACACTAAAAATCGCATAAACGATCATTAAATATTCAAAAATTACAGAGGACAAAATTTACTATAGCAGACAAGAACACTAAAACAGGATTCCATTTACAATGCCAATAAATCACCGCAAAACGCGAAAAAACTAGAAATCGCATTAAATATATTCACGAAAAATTCAAAAATCGCTGTACGAATTCCGAATAAACTTTGTTAAAAAGAGGATAGAATTTATTTTACTGGGCGCAAAGATTTAAACCAAATTCATTTTACGAATGTCAAAATATCGTCACAAAACACAAAAAACTTTAAATTGCATTAAAAAAATCGTTAAAAATTCAAAAATCTCAGAGGACAAATTTTACTACATCGGGCTGAAAGATGTAAACCGGATTTCTTTTACAGATATAAAAAATTGCCCCAAAACGTAAAAAACATTAAAAATCGTATAAAAAATCGCAGAGGAAAAACTTTCTATATTGGGTGAAAAGAATGAAACTGGATTCCTTTTACGAATCTCAACAAATTGCTGAAAATCGCCAATAAACTCTAAAAATAGTATAAAAAACTCGCGAAAAATTAAAAAAATCGTTGTACAAATTCCTAGTAAACTTTGTTGAAAAGAAGACAAAATTTACTATATTAACAAATTGAAATTGGATTCCTTTTGCTAATTGCTAAAAATCACGAAAAATCGCTAAAAACGCATAAGAAAATCGTTACCAATTCTAAAATTGCTGAGGACAAAAATAGGATTGCGTTTACGTATGTCAAAAATTGCCGACATATGCAAAACGAAAAAAAAAAAAAAGAAACACTAAAAATAGCATAAAAAGTTCGCGAATAATTCAAAAATAGCAGAGGCCATTAATATTGCAGTAAAAGATTAAAAACAGATTTTTTTTTTTTTTTTTTTTTTTTTTTTACGGATGTCAAAAAGTTGCCATAAAACGCCAAAAACTGTAGAAATCGCTTTAAAAAAATTCTTCAAAAATTTAAAAATCACTTTATTCAAAAGAGGACAGAATAATATTGTATTGGACTAAGAGATTGAAACCGGATTCGCTTTACTAATTTGGAAAAATCGCCGCAAAACACGAAAACGCATAAAAAATCGTCAAAAATTAAAAAATGCAGAGAACAAAATTTACTATTTCTGATAATGGACTTCTAAAATATCTATGTGCATTTCTAGAATTTTAATTGGAACTAGTCAACTGTGCTTACATAAAAACGAGAAAGGAAGTTTTGTCACAGTTTAAGTGCTTTAATGACCCATTAAAAAAAAAAAAAAAAATGTTTTGAAGTATAGGCATATACATGAAGTATAGTATAAGTTTTAGGTTAGTGTTAAATAAAATAAAAACTTGACTAAGACTAAAACTAACTATGCTTACTACAAACTTAAAATAGTATTAAGACTCAAATAAATAGCACTGTCAAAGAAAGATTTGAAAAAAAAAAATCAATATAAAGTTTTATAAACAAAAGTTCAATCATTTGTAGAGACCAGTTTATTTTTCTCAATGTTTATTTAATAAAAAAGAAAATTCTAACTTATAAAATTATTTCTGTGTAGAAATATAATATTTCAAATCTGAGCAATGAAACATAACATTTCACACCAAAATGCAAGCTTTCAAACTATTGTTTTGGAAGAAGTTTCGAACAAAATTGACTTTTGGATTATTAAAACGCCATTCCAACAGAATGCAAGTCTGAAATGCTGTCTAGACACGAGAATATCAATTTATTTAATACTTATGACCTAGGCTGGTAATATTATTCGTTTAGAATAAATTTAATACCATAACGTTTTACAGACCAAATTTAGATCAAGGTATATTTTAAAATTATTTTTTGCATCTTTCACTTTCAAATGAACCAATTTAAAGATATCAATCATTAAAGAAAAAAAATATAAACGATTTTAAAACGATTATCTTAGAGCGTTTAAAATAATTTTTTTCTAGAAATTATTATAAAAGTTCGGAGGCAGCCACATAATCAATCAGGAAAAAAAGCCACCAGCTGTCGCGACAGACGTGGATGTGGCCTTTAGACCCCTCCCCCAGTCAAATAAGAAAAATGCCTAGCAAACCGATTACAGAACAACGCCACTGGCCGTGAGAATAACATTCAATCTTCGGCAATCGAGTAATCTTGTTAAAACAGAGCAAATTAGCGTGTTTTTAGAGCGTACGGGGATGGAAGCCTATCTCGAAGAGCTAGAGTCCCTGGTATTGTATGAAAAAGTTATGAACGAGATCCGATGTGACTTTGGAAATAATGTACTATGGATAAGTGCAGATGAAACAACTGATAGACGTGGTCACTACATAGCATATTTGTGGGAAAATGAGCATCGAAAACTCTCATCATCATCTCATTGCTTGCAGAGAACTCCAAAAAGTCGATCACTCTGTCTATACTGTTACAAGATTTATTAACGGCATTTAGCTCAATTTGTGGTCTGATAACGGTACGTTTTCTGAAAAGACATTTATTGGCGAAACTGTTCTCTATATTGTCAAAGCTACAATATCGTTAAAAGTAGTCTATCTCAATTTAATTCATGTTACATGTTTGATTCATGTTCTTAATGGCGTCGCCAAACATTTAAGGAAAACTGCGAATCAGTAAATAAAATCATTTTTTTCGTTCAAAAAATCTGTCTAAAAGACCAATGGAGTAAACTTTTATAAGGAAATGTAGCCTAAACGTCCACTATACCACTAGAACCACAACGGCTTCATTTTATGGAAAAAACTGGATTGATATACGGAATGTGGTTACAACAGTTGACAGGTCACATTCTTCTGCAATTTTTATAGCTAAGGATATTTTATAAGACATGTTCAAAAATTGTTAACTGTTGTTGAAAATTAATTTTCAGGTTTATTCGAGACGTTAAAAGAAAAAAAAAAGAAAAACATGTTATATTTCTCTCAATGATGTAGTTGCAGAAACAGAGAAAGTCAGAGACTGTATATCGTTAGTCCTAGGAGAAATAGGATAAAAAGTGCAAGAAATATAGATTCATTAATGAAGATGGAGTTGACCTATCAGAAGAAGTTACACCAGCTATTGTAAAATATTATAAATATTTCCATGTTAAGTCAGTAGTTGTTTAAAGAACATTTTCCTCCATAAAACACATCATTGACGATCGAAGAAAAAATTTCGCTTTTTGTAATTTGGAAAAATGCAATATAATTATATATTGTAACAAAAATTATTCCCGGTAAAGGAAAATATTTACATTCCACATTAATTTATTGCTTCCATTTTTTGTGTATAAAGAAAATACATGCCTTTTTGTGAAAATTAGAAGTAAGTGAAAATTATTAATGTATATTTTGCGTATTTCAATAGTTTTTGGTGCATATTTTAAAAGGTTTAATGCATATTTTTGCATATTTGAGTAGTTTTTGGTTTATATTTTAAAATGCTTAGTGCATATTTTTGCATATTTAGCACATATTTTAAAATGCTTAGTGCATATTTTTGCATATTTAGCACATATTTTCTTTCATGCATACATTGTTTTTGTTTAGTGCATACAATCGAGACTCTAACTCATGACTATTTGAAATTCGCAATTTGTGCTAACTATATAAAAATGATAAAATGCTGAAACTGCCAAGTAGCCGCGTTCGCAATGCACCTTAGGTACCTTATATGTGATTTTTAAGTTGTTCCGAATTGGGGTATTAGCCACTTATAACTATTATTTCGACTCTGGTTTGAAAAAGCGAATTTAGTAAGGGGTAATACTATATGATAAAAAATATTAAAACATTTGAAAGATTTATTTTTAAATTTAAACATACGTATGAATTAGATTAGAATTTTCTAAATTTACACACACACACACACACATATATATACATATATATTTATTTTAACAAAAAATCATGAAATTTATGTTGCGTGCTATAGCTTCTATGTAAATTTAGATAATTATTTTTCCCTTTTCATGAATGCAGGGCTCCCAAAAGGTCCGCCAACTGAATACCAATAATTTTTCACAGAAAATTTCATGGCAGGTTTCTACAACATTTCCGCAAAAAATTATCTCCGATGGTGGTTTCTGAACAAATTTACAAGAAAATCTAAAAATAAAATTCTTCTAAGAAAATACCAGTATTCAAAAACAGACTATTTGGGAGCCCTGCGAATGTGGATTGGAAAATTTATTCAGCCCATCTTCCCTTTATTTATCCAGAAGATCCTGGGATTTACACACAGAGTAATATTGGGATTTTCGGAATTAAAAATTAGCCATGATCCCGAGATTGTATTCCTAATCCATTAATTTAAAAAATAGATATTTTCGAAATATATTGGATTGTCCGGAAAATTTGTGCCAGTTGGGAAAATCAAATCGTATAGGAAAATTCTATCATTTAATTATTAGACATTGATCCCGATATCTAATCTCTAATAATTAACTGGCAGAATTTCCCGGTACGAATTGATTTTCCCAACCGGCACAAATTTTCCAGACAACTCAATATTTTACAAAAAAAAAAAAAAATAATTAAAAAATCAATAAATTTTAAACAAAAATCGATTTCTAGAAGCTTTAAATATGCAAATCCAATATTATATCTCATACTTTTAAGTAGTGTTTGTGTTATGATTAAAAAACTGTCTGCATTGCAATCTGTTTTTCAACGAATTCAAATAAATTTAAAATTAGGAATTCCAAACTTTAAAAATCATAATTCCTAAACTAATTGACCCAATGGCTTACCATTTGATTACCTAATGTAAAATTTGACAAAAAACCCAAATATGATTTCAAAATTATGTGTTTGTATTGAAAATTTTAGAGTTTGACACAATTTCAGTATGAAGACGACCTCTTAAGATTTTTTTTCTTTCTAAGCATAAATTGAAAGAAGGCATAATTTCCAGTCGAATCGTTATTTACGATTTTTCTTGGGATGATTTGGTGATTAAAATGTTCGGGGCCTTTTCTTTCTTTCTTTTTCTTTTTCTTTCTTTTTTCTTTCTTTTTTTTTGCCAACTATATATTACATTATTTATTTATGAAATAGACTGTGATAAAGATCTTAAATAAAGACTTCGATATTTACATTATTATTGTTAATTTTTTAAAGAAGCTAAAATCAACCAAACATTTTATTCGCCCCACATGTTGTAACTGAAAAGATATTTTACTCACCGCTGATATAGTATGCTTTACTAAAGCCGCAGAATTTTTTTTTTTTAAACATATGGATAGACCATTCTCTTCGTACAAAAATTGAATGTCAGTTTATTAGATAATGAAACTTTGTCCATGCTGATTCCTGCTTTCCTCAAGATTCTCCTTTTTAACACATTGACTGCCATGGCACACAGATATGTGCCAGAAATATTTCCCTGGACGCCGTACCACACGAATACGTGTGTCATCAATATTTTCATTAAAGACAATTTATTGCTATGAAACAGGATTATTCCTAATTTATTTCCGTACGTATGTAGAAAAGAACCTCGTGGCCCTCCAGGCATGTTTAGTGACTTCAGTTCGGCGTTCAACGTGTAAAAATAAATAAAATTTAATATTTTTGAATTAAGACTGTATAACATTAACAAACATTTCCGCGAATGGGAATTTTGAACCGACTCGATAAACACTGAAAACCGCTTTGTAGATGTCTAGCAAATAAGCCACTTCGTCGCAATCTGTGAGGGTCGACGTGTTGAAGACCTGTTAGAAAAAGTAAAAGGTTTTATTAACGATTCTACACAAACTATTCCTGCTTATAATATTTGGTAACATTCTAATGAATTTCTTAGCAATAGTAATATAAAATTAACATTTGACTGGAATAACATCATATAAAGAATATTGGAACTTTTGTACAGATTTACGTTCTTTTGAAAACAACAACAACAACAAAAACATTCTGCTGCTAGTTTTAAGTGACGCAAGGAAAAAAAAACGAGCGTCTGTTATAGGAAATTATGTATGTGTGTGTATATTTTCTAAAAAATCTCTGGACGGATTTGAATTAAATTTTTTGCAATACATTTATAATACACTAGGGAAGTTTTTAAGCTAAAAATAATCATCGTATCGTGTATAACTTTTTTTTACAGGGATACATAAAAAAATTTAATATGCGCTTGTCTATTACTTGCCGAAGGTGAGTAATGGTGGCAACTGGAGTGCGCTTATAAATAAGTAAATAGTGACATATGTGCAAAAAAAATGATTTTTTGAGATGTTTTTTGATGAAAAGTTGGCGAACCTGCCATTATTGCAAGTTAATATTTGTTAACTTGTCTCATTTGTCTATGAAATTATTGCTAAATTCTAGAATGTGAATAGCCACATTCTGGACAAAAACCAATCTTAGCTATTTGATGTAGATGATAAGCACATAGGTGTGTTTAAAATTATCTACTTTTAAGTATTTGCAGTGATAAGTTTTCCGGTTATAAGTATTTTTATTCATTAAAAAATGTATCATTTTGATTTTTTTAAAAAATTGTAGGGTTAAAGAAATAATTTTGAAACAAGAGCAGATCGTTTTAAAAATACATATGGGCTTATTATCTATATCAAATTTCCTAACAATCCATGCATACGTTCTCAAGATATGCACGCAGTGACTAACGCAGTAAAAAAAAAAAAAGAGCTATTTTAATTTCAACAATACACAAATTCTTTAACAGACTAGTCAGTTTCTAATATAGTATATTAAAAAGCACAATCTATTTAATCAGTAGTCAATGTCTTAAGTTTATAAATAGAAAGGTTTTGAAGATACACTAATTCAACCTTTGAATGTTTTTGTTGATTTTCGGTGAGTTTAAAAGGTATAAGATTCCTTCATAATTTAATATTAAATTATGATTATACATTTAGAAAACAATTTAGAAATCCCGAATAGATAGTTTAAATAATGTTTTTTTTTTCCATTTTCTGTAGCGATAGGTTAAAAAAAGAAACAAAGCAATTAAAAAAAATGAATTCTTTAGTTTCACACTTTTTGCGAAGTGTAAATCAAAGAAATTTTTCATAATCGGGAAAACGCCAAATTAACTTATTGTAACGAAATATTTTGGCACAACATGAATTGCAGTCACAAAAATTAGGCTTGATTTTTAAGATAAACATTGAATGCTTATAAAAGAGTGTTAAAAAACTGTTTTGGCTTTTGTACGAGGGTTATTTTTAAAGTAAGATCCGTTATACAATTAAAAAAAATACTAATCACATTTAGAAAATTTATTTTTTACAAGATTTTTTTATGTACTATTATGTACTTTTTCTACTTTTCTACATAGTTTCCATGTCTGTGGAACCATTTGTCGTAATCCCTCCCCTCCTACGAATTTTTGTAACCCTTCCTCGTAGAATGCCGCCGCATGTGAGGAAAGAAGCACCTTAACCGTCGCTTCTGCTTTTACTTCAGTGCTGAATCGTTGGCCTCCGAGAAACGATTTCAGGTATTGGAAGGGCTGATAATCACTCGGCGCAAGGTCAGGACTGTATGGAAGGTGTCAAATTGCTCCAACCCAAAACATTCGATAAAAGATTATGTTCTATGAG
The DNA here is from genome assembly GCA_963931845.1 of Maratus michaelseni. Classification (NCBI taxonomy): domain Eukaryota; kingdom Metazoa; phylum Arthropoda; class Arachnida; order Araneae; family Salticidae; genus Maratus; species Maratus michaelseni. The sequence continues at coordinate 186,496,659 of OZ007588.1, read as the reverse complement.
AGAGCAGCAGTGTGTGGGCACTCATTGTATTGGGGCTATACACCTCACAGATTGAAATATTTTGGCACAACATGAATAGCAGTCACAAAAATTAGGCGTGATTTTTAAGATAGACATTGAATGCTTATAAAAGAGTGTTAAAAAAATGTTTTCACTTTTATACGAGGGTTATTTTTAAAGTAAAGTCCGTTATGCAATTAAAAAAATACTAAGCGAATTTAGAAAATTTATTTTTTACAAGATTTTTTTATGTACTATTATGTACTTTTTCTATTTTTCTACATAGTTTCCAAGTCTGTTGAAACATTTATCGTAACCCCCCCCCCCCCTCTCCCACGAATTTCTCTAACCCTTCCTAATAGAATGCCGCCGCCTGTGAGAAAAGCCGCACCATAACCGTCGTTTCTGCTTTTGTGTTTCTGCTTTGCCGCAGTGTTGAATCGCTGGCCGCACAAAAACGACTTCAGATATTGGAAGGGGTGATAGTCACTCGGCGTAAGGTCATGACTGTATGGAAGGTGTCAAATTGCTCCAACCCAAAAGATTCGATAAAAGTTTGTGTTCTATGAGAGAGCAGCAGTGTATGAGCACTCATTGCATTCTGGCCATACACCTCACAGATCTGGAGATGAATGTCCAATGCTCCGATTTCTCTTGATGTCTAAAAATGGACTACTGAACGTATTTAAGAGTCGGCAAGATTATCAATAGACTCGAACATGTTTATTGCTCACTCTGAAGCAGCACACTGACACAGTAGGTGCACAATTGGCGTCTGCTATAGCGCAAGGGATGCTGGGAGTCTGCGCGCATGAGCTTTGCTGCAAGCGTTCAAGATTTAAAGAAATATTTTGTATGGGACCTTACTTTAAAAAATAATTCTCCTACTAATATTTATAAATGCACTCTACTGGCAACAAGAGAGATTAAATTGAATGTGGATGGATAGACAATGAAAATAGACAATGTTAATAGCATAAATGGTTTTGCACATTTGCTGAACAAGTCGGGGTTATAAGCCACTTAAAGTCAAAAATTTACTAAATTTACTTGTTCAATATATATATATATATATATATATATATATATATATATATATATTTTATAAATAACTATCATTTTTCAATATTTTGTAACACCAAGAACATAAATTGTTGATTAGAATTGTAGAAAATCATAAGTAAGCAATATTTGTGCAAATTGCTTTTTATGCGAATTTTAGAACTGGTAGTTATGATTTACATTATTACTTTTTTCTGCACTGTACACTAAAATCGTACGCTATATATTAAAAGTATTCTTAGAGCTCCAGAATGTCGCAGATAATGCATTTTATATTGAAGAAAATACTTCAAGAGGAAATCTTAAAAAAACTCTTAACTTTAATAACACTTTAAATCTCTAAAAATATTTTATAGTTCGTCATAAAGTTGAAATCCATTTTATTTTTACGCAAGAATCATATTAAAGTTTTGATAAAGTTATTGAACTGTAAAAAGAAAAACTATCTGTACTATACTCTCGAAATTGATAAATGTTTTGACAGGAAGCTTGTGTTAAGTTATTTGAGATATTTCGTGTTATGTGAAAAATAAAGTGAGATTTCGTTTCACGTCAAAATAATGTGCACTTCCATCAATATTTGAGTTCATAGTTTTCATTTACAGGTCAATAAAAATGATCCACAATATTTATGATACTTTATCTACAAAAATGAAAGAAGTATGATTGATATTACTAATAATAAAAATAGTTTTTCGTTAATAATACATGGTGTCCATAAATAATTGTCGGTGTTTCGTTACCTTATAACCTTTGTTTTAAGAACATGACAAAAAATGTTACATATTCGTTAAGTACAAAAAAAAAAGTCTTACTTTGTTTAAAATTTTGTTCTATGCATCTTTAATATAGTGTTATTTTACGTTGCGGGTGTTACATGCTAATGGGAATCGTTGCGGTCTTGATATTGATTAAAAGTCAAACACGCTACACTAATTAATATGTATGTAAAACACTGCTACATCAAAATAATGCAAGATAATCATTTCCAGATAATTAAAGATAATCTTGTTGATGGTGAAATACTCTTGCTAACTGATTTGACAAAGTATTTCTCAACTTTAATTAAGAATGAAATCCAGCAGCCCGTTGATCTCATTCACAGGCGACCCTTTACAGCAGTATATTCATTCCCTGCAAGTAATCATCAATCATTTGCAGTTGTTCTAGATAATTGGAATCATGGGTAACGTTCACTCTGGTTACACATGAATATCCTCATTAAGTACCTCAAAGGAAAGTACAACTGGTAAAAAATATTATTTTTACCTTATGGTTGTGTCGCTTCCTTTAAAATAGGTACAATATTATATCTTTAACATTTTCACAAAAGGAATGCGGCATTGATGCAAAATGGTCTCTTTTTCACACCACATCGAAAAGAGGTTACACATAAAGTCAGGACGACACTGTAAATATTTTTGCCAAAGATGTTCTTATACGGCTAGCAGTACAATGCAAACAGCTTTTAAGTTAACTAAATGGGCTAAAGTATTGAAAAAAAAAACAAAAAAAAAAAAACAATAAAGGTTTAGATATTTCTTAAAGAAAAATGCTAAATTCTACTGTTAAAGTGCTTGATGATCATATAATAAAACCTGTTCCAAACCTTCAAAGAATGCACAAAATTTAGTAGCAACTGCTGATGTGGCAATGACATATTTTAGTGAAAAGTTAAGAATAAATCTGATAAAATTTAAAGAGGATAATCAAACATGTGATACTTATACAAATTGTTGATTTTATGGCAGATTTTGTATCTTCATCTTATAAGAAACAAAATAAATATTTTATTGCTAAAGTAGTAAAACTTGATAGTCAGTACACAAAATTACACTTACTGAAAAATGTCTGTGAGTATGTATAAGTTTCGCCGAAGAAATGAGACATTTCATGCATATTAAAAGAATGTATAATTAGAGAAATCAATTTATAAGCATTATAAACCTACGGAAGGAAATTAAATTTATTATGCTCTTGAGTTTCTCTTGTATTACAATATTTTGTACAATTTTAAAAATTATATCCAATGGCAAAGAGCTCTTTCAATCTGTTTTTTACATACTGTTTGTTCACACCCAAAACAAAACAGTCCCGACCACAGCGTAAAGTTTAATATTTATAAAAATGTATACAAATCTGTGAAAATGTAATTGCTTCTTTTGGAATGATATGTTGTATGTTATCGTTAAAAAGCACTTTTGCTCAATGTTCTATTGGTCTATAATTCGAAGGTTTTGGAAGCATACAAATAAAAAATGAATGCCGTTTTTAATCTTTTACATACAGCAATAATTTAGTTGTATGAGTTTCATACTCGCAACAATGAATTTGCCGAAAAGTAACTTTGAAACAGTAGTTTGAATTTTTTTATTTCTTATTAGTTGGATGAGCAAAAGTGATATGATTTTTTCCATGAGAGATAGAAATTAATATGTATAACTAAACTTACTATAATGCTTTTTACGAGAGATGAAGTAAGAAACATTATAAAAACAATAAATAAAAGAATTTCGATCGTATGATTAAATAAATCCCAGTAATATTTGTACATGCCAAAATAATTTATCAAGAAAATATGACAACTAAATATTTCTGTTTATTAAAAGTATTCGAAATGCGATATTCTGAAAAACGCGTGAAACGTCAAGAACATTCCATCTTAAAGTGAAGATTGATAATAAATTGCTAGTAGCATTTTGACACTATTTTGAATGACGAAAAAAAAAAAAATCTGCACACACATCAAAATGGGATACACAGGTTGAAAATAGCATATAATCTGCGAATTTTGATATATGCATAATAAAGTAAGGAGTTTTAGAAAATATAGACATTTCAGTTGTGAATTGTTGAATGTTTAAAAAGATTATAACAACGACGAATTCTTACAAAATACATTTTTCTATTTCAATCAAATAACAGACAAATAAAAAAACAGGACAAAAATAAAAGAATCAGAGAAAGTTTATTGTTTTTAACAAGTAATACAAATGAAAAATAATTTATTACTACTATATAAAGACTGATTATAACGGAGATTTAAAATGTAAATAGACATATTACAGATTTCCCAAGTATTTAAAACGTTAATAAATTGTGATTAAGATAATTTTTAGTAACAAAAATATTGAAAGAGATATATGAGTTGTTTCAATTAAAACGTTAAGGGTGTATTCAAATCCAAACTGCTTATTTTGAGACACATTCGTAAATTCATTTTTGCTCTAAAATGCATCCAATTGGCAGGTTCTCTTATTCAGAAACTTTATAATCTACCCACTGTCTCGATTTTTTGATAAAGGCAGAATATATTTCAAAAAATGCGGTCAAAGTGGACTTTTTGAACCGAATTTCCAGAAGCGATAGCGCTGGAAACAAAAAAAAAATGATCGTACTGTGAAAATAATTGTCTGTAAATCAATTTCTAATTAATTGAACGAAAAATAAAAACATGGGGCCCTTATAAATGTCTTTATAAACCACACCGCCAAGTTTCCTGTTGTTACTTTTAAAAATGAGTCTGGGAATGTCTCTCAAAATTTGGAGTTGTTGAGCGTGGAATTTTTTTTTAACACACCCTTAAGACAACATCACAGGACAAATGTCCACATAAGCATTTTATGTAATTTCATATAAAAATTGATTTAGTTTATAGAGTTTAATTTAAGTTTACTGTTATTTTTTTTTTTGTCATTTCGGAAGAAGAGGTGAAAATATCAATTCTTAATTGATAATTCTTTTGCACACACATGTCTTAAAATTCATCATCACAAAATATTTCTTCTATAAGGGTTTGGTAGATTACAAGATATGACTTTGCACCACCCTGGAAAACAGAGATGGAATTTCTTAAAAACAAGCCCTTTAACGCTACCTATGTTCTAAAATTTAAATTTACCATCCTGCAAATTTTCAGCCTTAACCCCTTTTAGCCTTTTACATTTCTTTTACTTCTTAGGCATCAGTTTTTCTAAATTGTAATTTTCGCCTTTGTTATTCGTTGAAATTCTGTGATTGGATAAGGCGAAAAATTCTGTACTAAAATACTGGCGTTCATATTCAAAGATTTCGTGCCCCTTAAATGGCATGTATACATTGCGAAGGGATTAATAATTCGATATATCTGGAGATATTGTTTTTCCTGGGGTACAGAAGATTGAAATTTTAAAAACAACCCCTTTACAAGTGCCTATGTACTAAAATTTAGCGTCATACAAAATGCATAAAGCCTTGATTGCTAATGCAATGTGGTTATGACATTCTTGGGCGCTGAGGGTTGAATTTTGAAAAGACAATCCCTTTAACCATGCCCATGTTACAAAATTTGCAATCCCCAATAAATTATCTTAAAGTGCCTGATAGATCTTAAGATATGGTTTTGCCTTCCCTCCCGGAGTCATCGTGTCAAATTTTTAATTAAGAGCTTGCTTATACATGTTTATATTATAAAATTAATCATAAAAAAATCTGCTATAAGAGAGGGCGTGATAGATCCTAAGATATAGTTTTGTCCGCAAAAGATTGATTAAAAAAAAGAACTCTTTTACACGTGTCGACGTCCCTATGTTCTAAAATTCCACATCATACAAAAAATCATGTATAAAAGCCTGATAGATTCCGAGTTTTGACTTTGCACCCTATTGGGGGAGGTACACAAAATTTCATCTTAAACGGCCTGATAGATCACCAGATGGTTTTGCTAACCCCTTCATCTCGGGGCAGGAGTCAACATTTTAATTATGAACCCGTTTGCATATGTCCATGTTCTAAAATTCACCATCCCCAAAAAATTATTTTATAAGAGTCTGAGATCCCTGTAATGGTTGTGCAAACATTGTGGGTGAAAGGGGTTAATTTTAAAAGACAATCTCTTTACCCATATTTATGTTTAAAATCTCAAAATCCCGCAAAATTTCATGTTACAGGGTCTGATAGATCCTGAAACATGATTTTTTTTCTACATGCCGGGGGACAGGGTAGTCAATTGTTTTTCCTAAAAATCCCATTACCCGTGCCTATATTCACTTATTTATCATCTCACAAATTTTTCATCTTATGGGACATGATAGTTCCAGAGATATGATTTTGCAGCCCCTGAGGGAGGGTGCAGGGGGTTGGATATTTTATACCTCCCCTTTTACTCGTGCCTATGTTCTGAAACAGAGAAAGCATATATTCATGAACTGCGGATATCGCAGGTACGTTACGGTATTCGTGATTAATATCGGAATTATAATATTCGTGATGTACCGTTGTGTAGTATTTTTTAATATCGCTGGCACGATTTGCATTTCATACCAGTATTATCGATAAATTGCCCAGCACTACTTCACGGGTATAAAAACGTCTTACTTCACTATCAATATACTTTTACTTTTTGTTAAGACAAGGAAACTTGTGCCAAACAGTACATCCATAAGGAGAGTTGATTAACAATTCATTTGTATCGAAAATATCGAAAGTGTAGTAAACTACAATTACAACTGCTTGCTTTAAAAAGTACCGACTACAAACTACTTTTCAAAAGTAGTCGCTACTTCGTTACTTTAAGAATTTGCCAAAGGATTCAATCTACACTTAAGTTAAGGACACAGATTGAGAATAATACAATATCCTCTTGTTATATCGCGTTTGCCGTGATTCAGTTAAATAAATTCGATAAAACCAAGGACAATAAAAAATTAAGAAAGATAACATGCAAGAAAATGTTTTGTGTTATTCTCTAAAATGTTTCTTTAAGTACACACTACTCCTTATATGCCGACCAGGGATTTTAAATATTGATTTTCTTTGTCCATATATATATAATGTCAAAAAGCAATAAATCTGTAAATAAAGCAATTCCAAAAGAAGAAATTAAAAGAGCAAAATCTAATAATTGTTAAGTAGACAAGTATTTTCAGCAAGAAAATTTATTTCTTCGTTTGGATTTTGGCACTTGGATTTACCAGCAAATGCTGATGAAAAAATCCATGACGGCATACGATGCAATGCTGAACTCTGCAGTTGAGATGGTGACATTCATAACTTGTCGTGCAGAACAGATTTTGTACAAAACTAGTCGTTGGTGGACACCGTAAAACTTACCCATCATGGATATGCATAATATACAATATGAAAATAAAACATGTGTAGACTATTCATAAAATGCATTGCAATTCGAGTAAAATCGTGGCTTGATGACGTCATAAACTTTCAATGCTCTATTACTGAATTGCGTAAAAGAAACCTCCTTATAACTCCAAAATTGATAATCATATTAACTAACGGTTTACTGCCTCGGATTAAGCGTCTCATTTTCAATTAAAATATATCTTTGAATTGACATTTGAATGAAATACAGGGTCATGAAAAATCGAAGAGTGTGGAACATATGATTACAAATATCTCGGCAACTAACTATCCGATCGACTTCATTCTTTATGCAAAATTATGTTTTTTTTATTGTCTTTTATATTCACTCCTTAAAATAAACAATTTCGAAAAATTTTATATACCTTTTATCAGAACGAATATTTCGAGAGTCCGAAAAAAAATAGTTCCGGATAATCGAGGTTACTGAAATTCAATAAACTTCTTCCCATTATTACATACTAAGCACATACCAAATTTCAAGTCTCTATCTCAATTTGTTCGGGAGATAGAGCGTTTACAGACACACACACACACACACACACAGAGACTGACATCAAATTTTTTTTCTAAAAATATGTTTTTCGGAATCTCCAGTGTCTGAACGTCCGTCAAAAAAATTCTTTCGATTTTCAAAACCATTACATGACTTACCCTATACTACGTATGATGAGTAAGTAAAATGAAATTACTATCACGTGACTAGCAGAATAGTACATCCCCCCCCTCTGAAGTAGCATTAAAAATAGCGCCCCTACTCACTAAACTACTGATTTTTTTGTATCGCGCTACTCGCTACATTACATTTTTCAAAATGAAGTGCGGTACACTACAAACTATCGAAAGAAGTAGCGACTACTGTAGTTTCTCTACTTGTAGCGCGCTAGTTCCGAGCACAGGTACAGAACTTGACAAAATTTGTCACGATGAAATTTAATCGAATAGTTTATTATATACCTTAATGAAAAATTGGAATATAAAATGAAATGTTTATATTTAATCTTCATTAAGATATTAAACTCTACCATAATCGCTTAATTTTTAATGCAGCTTCAGCTAAAATATTAAAGTAAGAAAAGTAATTTTTCATTATTAACGACGTCACGAGCCTAATAAAATGGAACGCGTAGTTCATTAAATTGTGAATATTTGTGGTTAACAGCTTTTTTAAATGATGAAAAGCATGGTTATATGCATGAGATTTTCATTTATTAAAGTTTATGAAATGACATTATTCATTAATCTTTGAGACGTTTTGGCTTCAAAAAATATGCTTACTAACGAAAAACTAAAGTCTAATCAGTGTGTAATGAATTCACATTTTTTTTCACGACCACACATAGATTATTTTAAGATTTAAATTCTGTAGAGTACTCAATTTATTTTATATATAGTAAACTGTTCATTCCTTTCTAATTTATAAGAAAAAAATTCAAATAACTGGAAGAAATAATAAATTTCATTACATGAAGGTTTTAGTTGCATGCAAACGAATATTTTGTTTAGTTAGATTTGCTGATTTTTTAACTACGTTTATTATTTAAAATTTTTTTATTGTAAATGTTCAACGTATTTTTATTTAAAAAAATAATGTGTATACTTTTGCTGTGTTAGAGAAACTTACAGTCTAGTGAATTCTTTGCTTGAGATATCTTACATATAATGCTAAATATTGTTGAAATGTGTTCCGTGATTTTTTTTAATTGATGAGATTGCTATTACATTAATTTTGTACCCCCCAACCTTCCGCTTGTGTCTATGCAGCTCCATAATCCATAGATATAATTAAAATGACTTAAAACAAATATACTATATATAATTTTAATGAGATTATTAGAGGTAAAGGTGGGGCAAAGGGATCAGAACCAGCCGTTAAACTGAATTACTGCATAGATATTTATATATTTTTAAATCTTAAACCCTTTCCAACATAGTTAAAGAGTGTTTATGGTTTCAGGTTGTCTACAGTTTGTCTGTTTGTGCTCTAACTCTTTAAACTATACACGGATTGCCATTTTTTTATATGGTACTTGTTAGGGGAACCGTCGGTAGCATGATTAATTTTCTATCTTAATAAATTGTTATATCAGTCTTCATATTTTAATATACATTTTCATCTTTCGATAATGGTAAAGAATATTGTTTCGGCTTACCTGAGATTTTCCTTTAGCGCACAGAATATCCACAGTGTATCCAAATATTTATTCCTTTGAGTGATCGTCGTATCACTGTATTTGAATAGTAAGAAACATTATTATTAGAAAATAACATTGTGTGAAATAAGAAGTAGATCCATTGTCCTTTGAATATAATATTATAATTCTTGGCTAGATATGTACATTTTTATCGCGTTTTGGAGACTGCATATAGGTGCTCCAATTTTACATTATATTTGAGATATATTTACATCATATATATACAAGAGCGTCTTAACTGCTCGAATAAATATTTGGATACACTGTGGATATTCTGTGCGCTAAAGGAAAATCTCAGGTAAGCCGAAACAATATTCTTTACCATTATCGAAAGATGAAAATGTATGTGAATTTTAATGACGTTATGACACGTTAGACATAAGGAAATTGATACGTATTATTGAGGTGGCAAAATGATTTCTCTGGTGTATAGAATAAGTAGTAGTTATAATTCATTTACAGCAGGCATGTCAAACTCATTTACCGCCGCGGGCCAAATTAAACGTTATATACAAAGCCGCAGGCCATATACAAAAGTGTACAAAAAATGCAAAAACACAAAAGCGTACATAATACAAAAGATAATATTACTATCGCACATGATAAAATTTGTACGTGCAAAACACAAGCCATGTTAAAGAAATATTCACAAAAAGTTCCAAATTTATTATTATACATAATTTATTTTATATTATTTTTTGAAAAAATACTCAAAATTACTTTTCATCACCATCATCTACAAACTCTAATTGAATTTTCTAAATTGTATTTATTTAAAAAAGTGATTGTACACGTTAGTCTGTTAATCTTGATCTAGCAAAGGCATAGCTGTCTTCCATGTTTTCTTCCGGGAAAAAAAGTAAAAATAAGCATTTTTGGAAACAGAAAAGTTATTTAATAAAATATGTCTTGTATCTATGCGCTACTCATTTGATTTCATTTATTAAATACATTAGATTGTTCAAATTATGTTTATTTGACCGTAAAAATAGCGAAAGGTTGCCAGCTACACAAATATGTCGTATAAAAGTGCGCTACCGAACATAGTTAAAATTCGTTTAATTACACACTGTACTTTAAAAAGTCGGTCATTGAGGAATAATTACAGAAATTTGGAAAGCCCATATCCTTATATTTTCACTCTAATATGGATCGCACTGAATTTTGATTAACTGCAGTAATAAATGCTCAAGTATAATTACAACATCAATAATTAGAGTTGAAGTAAATCTATTAAACTGATTTTCATATTTCTTGAAATTGAAAAATCTTCTTTTGAATTCATTTTTTAATATATATTTAGTATATTCTAAAAATTTCTACTACACTGCAAAAAATAATTGTTGATTTTACAGTATAAAACTGGCATCCCAGCTGCCAGTATTATACCGTAAAATTAACAGTATTAAACAGTAAAATAAGCAGTAATACGCTGCCGCGCAAGCAATAATACGCTACGGCGCATGCGCGGTAGCGGGGATACTACCTAGATCTGAAAAGTTGATATAAAACTTTTTTGTTTAATGGTACACTATTTATTTTTAATTCAGTGTTTTGTAAAACTAACCTCCAATTCAATTTCAAAGGGTAACTTTGTTAATTTAGAGTTTGTTCCGTTAACAGCAAATTAATAGCTTCTAAATAGCTCAACAGATGACAGAAAAAAGTATTTATTCTAAAAATGCTTGTTTGTCATTTTAAATATAGCAATGCGCTGCAAGCGTTATCTCTGCAAAATATTTATTTTTAAAATGAGTGTGAGAAAATAATGAACGTAAAGATTACACCATCAGATGCACGAACAAGATAAAGAAAGCTGAGGAATATAAAATAGTAAAATTAAATTGAAGGACATGCAACCTATACTAATATTATAAGGAAAAAAAGTTTGTTTGTTTGTAGAGGTAATCTCTGGAACTGCAGAACTGATTTTAAAATTTATGATGGTGACAATCCCTGCTCCAACATAAGCTATATTTTATGACGCGTATAACTTACACTCAAACGGTTGCGGTGCAAAAAACGTTCTAAACGTGCGATATCTGGGATACTTTTAGGGTTAGAAACTAGAAATTTTATATGGTGGTTACTTTTAAGATGAAACTGCTCACTAAGAACGGTTAAAAATAAAATCGAATTTTAAAAGAGTGAAATGAGCGGAAATTTTTTTTCAAAACTTTGTAAATCACGATTTATTTGGAATTGTTAAGGCTAGAAACATAAAATTTGACATGGGTGTTACTTTTAAGAAGTAAGTTCTCGCAAAATACAGTTTCTAAAAATTTGAAATTTAAAAGAGTGCAGGAACAAAGGACGTTCTAAAATTGTAACTTCTGTGATACTGTTGGGATTGGAAACTTCATATTTTGCATGGTGGGTGATTTTAAGATCTAAATTCTGACTAAGAACGGGTTAAAAAAATTTAAATTTAAATGAGTAAAATGAGCGATAAACACTCTTAAAACTTTCTAAATTACGATTTATCGCGATAAACGATTAATCGCTTGGACTAGGAAGTTGAAATTTGACACAGTTGTTACTTTTAAAAGGTAACTGCTCACACAGAATCGTTTCTAAAATACTCGAAATTTAAAAGGGGGAAATGAGGAAAAATCATGATTACTTTGTAACTAGTGAATTGATTAATTTTTTTTTCAGGATAATACTGGTGACAGTCTTTGTTTAAAATTGGGCTACTATATATCTCTGCAGAACTCACCTCAAATGGATGCAAGAGAAACAAACGTTCTAAAATTAAGATTTCTTTGAATATGTTTACGCTAGAAACGTGAAATTTTACACGGTGTTTACATTTAAGATGTAAACGCTCGCTAAGAACGGTTCTAAGAAAAGTCTAAATTTAAAAGTGGGAAATGAACCGAAAAGGTAAACGTTCTAAATTACGATTTTTTTAATTGTTAGTTCTAGAAACGTGCAATTCGACATGCACTTTTAAGACGTACATGCTCGATCAGGTCATTTTCTAACATTTAGAAATTTAAAAGAGCGTAATGAGTGGAAAATATTTTGAAGTCATGATTAATTTGGAACTACTGAATCGATTTCAAATATTCTCTCAAAATAATAATGTAACAGTCTTTGCTTTTGTATAGGCTATATATTATGTGTGTACAAACTGCTCTCAAGGAGGGTGCAAGGGAGAAAACGTTCTAAACATCCGATTTTTTGAATCGGAAAACATGAAATTTGATATGGTGGTTATTTTTACGACGTAAATGTTCGCTAAGTTTGTTAAAATAATTAGAAGTTTAAGAGAATGAAATTATTGGAAAACGCTCTATAAATACGATTTTACTCTACCGTTACCAAGGTTAGAAATTTGTAATTTGTCTTGCAGGTCCGAAAGGAAATTTATTTAAAAAATTTGAATTTCAAATGCGTGGAATGGGAGGAAAGAACTCTACATTTATATTTTCAGTATGATTTCTCTGCAACGTCTGCCTAGAAACTTTCAATCTGGCATAGAGATAACTTCTAAGACGTAGATGCGCACGAACAATGTTTAAAAAATTTTTTTTTAATTGAAAAGATAAGGAAAATAAATTATTTATCATGCCAGTGTTAGATGCAACTTTTCTGAGCATTGGGATAAAACGCAAGAACCAGTACTTGCTATAATTAACTAAAGTGACAGTAAGAAAGAAACTTAATTACCAACTAAATAAGGAAGTAATACTTCATATTTATCCTTTCACCATACAAAAAGAATGAAAAATCATGCGTCAAGTATAGATTATGGAATACTTTCCAACACATTCAGACTACTATAATAAAACTTCACTGTTTAATAAGGTGAAAGAGGACGTCTAAGTAAGTAATTCGAAAAACGCATAACACATTTAAAAACCCAATTACAGGAAATACCAACAATATTCGGAAAAATATCCGAATTATTTTGTGCAGCCTTGTATGTGATCTATATAAACTACATAGAATACTAAAATTGCGTTCAATTAGGATACGTATAGCAGACTTGAAAATTCCACTTCAGAAATTTCCGTCAATAAACGGACATGTACTCCAGATGTTTTGTGATGCTCTGTATATGATCTACATAATTTACACACATCAGGTAATAGGCAAATAATTAGTTAAATTTAAAAACTCGCAACTGAAAACGCACTTCCAGCAATTATTATTAACAGATAACTTTAACCGAATTCTTTGAATTTTTTTAGAGTCCCTGTAAAGGAACTATAAGTGCTAGGAACACCATATTCTATAGCAAGCCTCTTGTAGTACACATCAGTGATATATATCAATTTCAATATGTTTGAAATAGTGTAACATCATTAAAATAAACCGAAAATGATTTTTCCCCATAGATCGTAATGCAACAGAATTCTTTTGAGTATCCCTGTAAACGAACTACAAGTGCTACACACTTCATTTTCAATACCGAACATGCCATAGTAAACCTCAATAACATACATCAATTGCATGGTAATTCGAGTATATTTACGTGAGTTAGAGCATGGAAAGACAGACGGCAGACAGACAGACTAACCGAATTCATAAACACTTTTAAACAATGTTGGAAAGTGTTAAAAATGACTGTTAAATGTATACTAAACAATGTTTTCAAACTTATTACGTAACGGTATCATGATTTTTATGATGAATCAAGATCTACTAATACTGTAGGAAGAAAAAAACTTTTGTTTGTTTTTAGGAAATGGACTCTGAATTTCCTGAACCGATTTTACAAATTCTTTTACTGCACGGTAGATGATAAACAGAATTCTCAAGTAGACTACATTGTATCTATTTTTAGAGAGGAGTGGCTGCAACTGGCTTATAATGTAGATTTTCTCATTAATTCAAGCTTACATTCAACTAATATAGTACAAGAATATAGTTTACTCAAAATGTGACTTACTTAGGAATATTTAAAATTTCCTTAGCAGTAGAATTTCCCTCTAATGATAGTTTGGCACACTTGGCATATTTCAAGAACCACGTGTGCAAAGCCGCAGGTTTTGCTAGTATACATAAAATTTAAATCACTAGCAACATTCAATTCAGTCTAATATTTAGTATGTTGTAAATAATTTGCTTATTAAAACCTGAGGACGCAATGGTTATGAAGAAAGGACAAATGTAAAGTAAAAATACAATTTTAATAAAGCATTTCTTATGATGTAAAAAATATTGGCATGATGTTAAATAAGTCCAACACAATATTTATATAAGAAACAATATTTTTAAATTATTATTAATTTGATGTTTTTTTTTAATTAGCATTGAAAATGTGCGTTTTCGGGGAAGTAACCCACATGCAGGGTTGCCAATTTGACCTCTTTTTTTATTCTGAAATTACGAGTTCATACCAGAAATTTCGAAAGATGAATTTTTACTTTAAGTAATCACGAAGTGTCTGTCATTAAATAAAGCAAAAAAAAAAAAAAACACTTATGAATTTCTGAATAAAAAAAGAGGCAAAACCACTAACTCCGCCCACATGCAGCATAAACTCAAGCATAAACTCAAAGACTCTTACCAACTGAACTTAGAGTTGTCGCCGATTTTCATATTATCTGGCAATCTACCTTTACTTTAGCCTCAGCTTATCTCATATGAGCTTAGCACAACTTTCTAATGCTGTTCTTGTACACAGGATGATTGTGAAATCCTGCACCAAAAAAGAAGGGTGATGATACAATATTTTCCATTAGAACATGGTTTGCAATCCACTTATTCAGCGAAAAATAAAAAGTGCCTCACGTGAAACCTTACTGGAGTTTCTGGGCATAGCTTTAATGAGTATATTGTAACGATAATTACAGACTTACATTGTTTTACCTGAAATGTGTTGACCTTTACAAGGCGTGCTGTAACTGCACAAGAAATTCTCCAGTGTCATTTACGCATTATGAACAACATTTCGAATCATGGATTGTTATTGTTCTTTAGATGTACATGGGTAGCCGTTTGCAGCACTTTTTATGATTTTATCAGACGTCACACAAATCATGATAAATCCGTTGGAAATTTCATCACAATATCCGCATTGTTGTTAAAGTTATAAATAATAACATGTTTGTCTCTTTGAGTATATACATACTTATCTTCGTTCAAAATGCACTTATTGCTGGATAATTTTAGATAAGTATGAGGGATACAACCAAAAACAAATTCAGTTTCAAAATGTGTAAAATAAACGTATAATTCTTCGGAATTATTGTTTGAAAGTTTGATACACCTTATCGGTTTTCGGAAATGATTTCTTAAGCAACTGCAATTTTTTCATTGTCATGTAGTACGCCACATTTAAAATACACATTTAATTATTTCGGTGATGATAAATTTAAACATATGGATAGTACAGAAGCCAATCAGCGTAAATCAACAAATATTATAACTGAGATATTTAAAATTTGAGAAAGGCAACTGAAAATAAACCTGCTTTATTTCACTGAAAAAATAAAACGTTTTATTTATTAATGCACAGATTACAAAACAACTTCTTCATGATGAGAAATTAACCATAATTCTCCAAAGTTCTTCACTAAGACGGTTTAAATAAAAATAAAATGACTTACAAGAAATGTCTACTGTTACCTATACCTTATTACCCACTACTTGTATTAAAATTTACCTATTTCAAGTGGCAAGCGAAAGTTTTCGTTATGCCCACAGGCTTGTAATGCATAACTCATTTTTTGAAAAAAAAAGGGTCTTATACTGATTGGATTCTGAACACTCCATATCATGACTGGACTTGCATTAATATTTTGAAGTTCTGAATGGTTTAAACAGACGTGATTTATAATAATTTCGAATATGAAAGGAAAGTATGTAAATAGTTCAGTACGTTCTCACTGTTAGGTAGCTTTCAATACAAAAAAGTATAAAGCTACCTATTGCAGCCGTTCGGAGGAAAGCAGTTCCGGAAAATTTTGATATATTTTCACCGATCATGACCCCCAGACCCCAAAACCACCCTCCGTTCAAATGTTGATTTATATATATATATATATATATATATATATATATATATATAATTATAATATCTATGAATTTCAAAAAACATATCAAGTTCTATTCTACTTAAATCTCCAAAGAGATAATCAATGATACTGTGTATACAGAATACCACATAGCTAATAAATACCATGTGCAAACATAATATTACCATAGCTGATGCTTCAATGGTAATTAGCCAAATTTTACTCATACCAAAAGAATATTGAAAAAAGAAATAGAGAGAAAGGGGAAAAAAAAAATTATAAATTGGAGTTGCAACTAAGTAAACACAAATGGATTAACAAATTAAATATGAACCATACACAATGGAAAATTGGACCACATGAGAATCAAATATGAATTGGACATGGAAAAACACATGCACATGTACTCATCAGCCTGGATGCACCCACATGTGTTTTAAATAATAATTCAGTGTTTCATAATTCCACTGGCATAATGCTAAGATCAGTAGAATCATCCAGGTACACTGAATTATTACCAGACAACAATTGGAAATACCAAAATTTGGAAACATTTAAATAGGAAATAAAAAACCATTAAGAAAATACAATATATTTCACTCACATCGATTATCCAAAAAACTGCAATTAACACCTCACTAAATTACCACGAGATAACAGTTTTGAAATAATAAAATTGGAAATATGAACTCGTAAAGTGTAGATAAAATATTTTACTCACAATAATTATACAGAATCCTTAAAATGTCACAACGTCTACATAATATTCACATCCACATGGCAATGCATCATACATGTTAACTAAGTCGAGTTGAGAGAAATGATTTGTAAGACAAGTTGAGAGCACACTTTTTTTAAAACACAACCCCATAAATGACACCCAATCACAAAATGATTCAAAAACACTCAAAATAATTCTGGTTTTAATACACTTATAACAAATTTATATCCGTGAATATATATTACTCCATCCAATTTTAATTCCTGAAAGTAAAATTAATATACAATCAATAGCTCCCTCTATAGTTAAATTAAATATAATATTAACAATATTATCTACAACTACCTGAAAGGTAAAGTGTCGCCATCTATTGGTATTATAATAGTTCATAATTAATATTTAGTTATATATCCACTTTATTAGTTACATACTCACTTCATTAGATTTATTTATATAAATAAACTTTAAAAAACAATACTAACTTGTAATTTTACTTAAAATTAAAAAAATATATAATACTACTATATGAATAAATCTACACAGAATTAATTCAACTTGCACAGCATTTCAGATATTCTTAACAAGAATATATTATGTAAAAGAGATATTATTTTAATTCAAATTATTTTTGCTTCCAGCTGTGTTAATCCACTGATATTATAGACATTTATTAAATAATTAATGTTTTATTTTTACTACTACTTAAATATATATTAGACTTGTTTTTAAATAATTAATGTTTAATTTATACTACATTGTAAATATATTTTATATTTATAGATTAATTTAAATATCTAATTAAATAATTCATAAACAATTCAAAATATCTCAAAATTTATAATGTTGATAATTAATAGTATTACTACTGTTTTTCAATCAAATTAATGCAATGCAGTAATTAAAATACTTGTTAATTTTAATTATTCATAGACAAAAATAAAAACTATATATATTTATTTTTATATATATTGCAAATAGATATATATATATGAGTTATAATCACCAATGTTATCATTGTATAATTTAATTTGTTATTGTATAAGTTAATTTATAAATGTATGAAAACTGCACATCAATAATACCTTAAACAGAGGTGATCGGCAACGCACAATCACAACTATACAAAGTATAAATAATGTTCAATCAAATATTAAATTTCTTAATATGTTATAATTGTAATTATGTATGTTATATTTGTAATTTTCTACATAAAGTGTATATAATGTTCAAACAAATATTAAATATTAAATTTCCTAATATGTTATAATTGTAATAATGTATGTTATAATTATTATTTTCTATATCTTTTGTTATATGTTATCGCACACTAAAACAATAATTTATTACATACCATGTTTATATTTAAATTATATAATAAATGTTATTTAAAAGAGTTGATGATTGAATTTATCATAAAAATAGGATATCCATATATTTTTGCTTGATCTCGAATATATCTAATATTTTTGTTTTTATTTATATCTGAGCATAAGTATTTTATACGATGTAGATAATTGATAATTATATTTTTATAAACAGATTTATGTAAACATGAAGCATAATTGGTAAAAATATTTACTTTAAATGGGAAATCAAATCTCTTATCATAAATATCAAAAATTAATTTATAATTATTAGTAATATTAATTTTTAAGTCAAGAAAGTTTATATTATTATTAATTAAATCATTTTCGCTTAATTTAAGCTGAGTAGGATAAAAATTGAGTGGTGATGTGCAATTTTTTTCATTGAAATAAAATATGATAATGTCATCAATATAGCGATAAAATACATAATCAGTGTTCGGACTTATATTTCTTTCATAATAATATAAGTAAAGGTCAGAGAGAATACTAGATGCGGTTCCGCCCTGCGGAATTCCCTGGCATTGTTTATAGATAATATTGTCATATATAATGTAATTATTATGCAATGTAAAATTTAGTAAAGTTTTAAAAAAATTTACTGAAATATGTTCTTTTAATTTTAATTGAGATTTAAATTCTTTAAATAATATACACATTGTTTTATGTAAATCTTTTATATCAATGTTATTAAATAAATCATTAAAATCCAATGTTTTTATGAATTTTACCGGATTGATATTATGTATTTTATTAATGAGTTGAAAACTATTATTTATTATGTTTTAGCGTTATATCATATATCTGCTTTAAAATATTAAGTAGTAAATTGCTTGCATTTTTATTATATGTGTTACAACCGATGGTAACAGTGCGAAATTTAATAGGATTTTTATGAAATTTTGGAATTATAACAAGATAAGGATAATTAAAATTATTACATTTGATTTTTAGTAATTTGTGATAATTTAATAATTTTCTGTTATTTATTTCAATATTTAATTTAGTTTTATTAAAAATATTACTTGTGTTGATTGCATTGTGAATTAACACTTTATAGTATTCTTTACAAATGATAGCATAATTATTTGGAGATTTATCTACATAAGTAATTATAAATTTGTTTTGTAATTCTGATATATGTTTATTTATGTTTTTAAAAGCTGCATGTGTAATATGATGATAATTTTTTATAATTTCATTTTTTAATTTATCAATTACAGAAAATCTCCATTCACTGAAATATTCGATTGGTTTATTGTAATCAACAGCAATTTTATATATAAACAAATCAATATCTTGAATAAACTGCAATATTATGGATTTGATATTACACTTATATGGAAGACGAAATTTTGTGCCATTATGCATTAAGTTTTGTAAAATAGGTTGTTCTACAATATTAAGATCACCAGTAATGATATGACCATGTGTTGTATTTATATACTTTTGATATTTTGGGTCATTACAATAACATGGGTAATTCTTTGAAGAGACCAAATTTTTTGCAAAAGAATTGTAATTAAAAATTTTACGTCCAAGTGTGCGATTATATTTATATGTCTTGTGAATGGTAAAATTTTTTATTGGAAAATTATTATTAATGTTGTTTATTATATTGTGTAAATTTATATTATTAAATACATGATTGGAAAAATTTATAATTAATTGTGTATTATTAGTTTTATATTTAGGTTTATTAGAAAGACTTGTATTTAATAGGTTTGCTCTATAATGTAGAATATCATAAAAGATATCACAAAAATGTGGAGAATATTGATTCTTTTTAAATACCTTGAAATATTGGTTTATATATTTCTTTTTTATACTAAAAACATGTTTTCTTATAGCAAGCCAACAATAATCATTACAAAATTGTGCCTCAAGATTATCAAGCTCCTGTTGAATCACAATATCATCAGTGAATTTTTTGTTATTATGTTTACCTCTACCAGATCTAGAAGTTTTTTTTAAGTTTGAAAAATTTAATCCGGAATAAAGATTTTTATAATTTTCATATTTAGTTAAATCTGAAAATACAGGATGTGATTTTTTGTATACTAATTGATTTAATCCATAAGGATATGTAGTATTAAAATGTCTTATATATTTAGATTCTAGAAAAAGTCGTTCAGTAAAATTTTTTTGTATTTTAAGTATTTTAATAGTAATATTTTTAAAATCATGATTTTTGAAATGAGTATATTCAATATTATGAGTTGTTTGAAATTTAGAATTTTTATATTTATCAATATGAGAACGATGTAAATTTAGCCGCTTATGTAATTTTTGACAAGACTGTCCAATATATTCCATGTTACACGAATTGCATTTCAATGAATAGATTACATTGTATGCTTTGCAAAATTTTACCAAATTAAGATTGTTATTATTTGAAATCTGTGACTTATCAGCTAATGGACATGTAAGACAACGCTTAGATTCACACTCTCGAAAACATAGTACAGGCTTGGGACAATAGAATAGGTTATCTGATAACGATCCAGGAAGATCCCTAATAATCTTCCTGTACCGAGCATTAGTCCTGGATCCACCAAGGCCTAAATTGCCAGTATCTAACATTTTACTAATAACTGCCATATTTGTTTGATAGCAATAAAAATTGCAAGAAATACATATTAAATATATCTATAACATATTTAAAAAAAAAAATTGTTATGAATCAATCTTAATATTACTGGAATATCCATAAAAAAAAAAAATAAAAAAAAAATATTAAGATTGACTGTTTAATACTTGATTAAATATAATAAAGCTATATAATAAAACTATTTACATATATACATAAAGTCCCATTAAGCAAACTAACATCAAAAGACAACAATATAAAAACCCCTAGCAGTCATAAGTCAGTACAAAATTAATTATATATATATCTCCATATATATATATATATATATATATATATCTGACCTATGTCATACGATAACGCTCGTATTTATAAATCAATTTTGATGAAACTAATTGTGTGTATTAAGCTCACCAATGTCTCGACCGAGTTCGTTGGCCAGCTTGGTCGGCCATTTTGTTTCAAGATGGCGGCCATTTAAAAATTTAAAACTAAAATAAATATACAAAAAAGTTAAAAATTCAAATTTATTTTTTAGTTCAGTGTTAGGCCTTGAAACGAGGATTCCAGAGCATTTTTTGTTTTACCTCTATCTTAAAAAACGGCTGAGATAGAGCAGTTTGAAATTCTAGGGTGGCTGACATTTTGAAACAAGACAGCACATTACAAAAATTTTCATTGTTGTAATAATTTTCCCAATCAAACGCATAAAACTATATATTCATATCTGTTAGCGCCAAATTCTCGCCAAACTTGGCGACATTTGGCGAAATATCGCCAAATTTGGCGACCAAAATAAGTTTTCATAAATGAAGTCAATTTGGCTATTGCTCAATAATTTGGCGAATTTCTTATTCAAATTCAGTATTAACGAATCTTTTGTAAACGTTTTATTTGCATTTTAAGTTGCTGTTTTCGTGTAACATTAGCTAAAATTTTAAAACTAAGATATAGGAAAGCTACCTTTTCCTCCCGGTACAGGCCGGAAGGACTTTTTTAAGTTGTGATCATGTGTTGAAGCAAAATTTAAAGTTCAAAAGTGTTCCTAGAAATGTAAGTTTAAATTTATATTGCAGATATCGAATGAACCACGATGAAAAAAAAAACATTTGAGATACATCAAAATTTCTTTTCCAAATTTCACATTAATATTCTCTTCGTGATGAAAAGTTTGCGTCTGGCAAAGATTTAAAATTTTGACACGCATATATATGTTTATGTTCCATGATTGTGTTTGACCTTTGAAACGGTCGATAGGTTTACGCAAGGAAAAAATACTTCTGAAAAATGTGTGTCTCTGTGTATGTGCATAAAGGAGTTTAAAATCAAAATTTAAAATGTAATGAAATATTTATTATTCGACTTGATGGCTTTTCTGATAATAAATATTAAATAATTTCTGTTCCAATAATTTAAGCTTCCTAAAATAAAATAAAAATATATATCATATTAAACTATTATCAATTTTCTTCGTTATTTAGAGAAGCAGTATGTATATTTTTGGTCAAGTTTATTGGTTAATGAAATTGATATAAATATTTGACTTTGAGGTTTGAAATATTACTTCGACCCAATGTTATATTCATACTAAATCATGTTTAAAGCATTATATAGTTCTTACTAGCCATAAACATTTTCTAAATAGTTGTAATTTGTTTTGAAATTTGAATTTTGATGGCGTAATAAGTTTATGGAAAAAAAGAAAATATTATATCATAAATACGTTAATTAATTAAAGATAAAGAAAATGTGAAGCTTTTCATCTCATCCATATTATAAAGCAAAAAAGTCCTTCCGGCCTGTACCGGGAGGAAAAGGTAGCTTTCCTATATCTTCGTTTTAAAATTTTAGCTAATGTTACACGAAAACAGCAAGCTAAAATGCAAAGAAACGTTTACAAAAGATTCGTTAATACTGAATTTGAATAAGAAATTCGCCAAATTATTGAGCAATAGCCAAATTGGCTTCATTTATGAAGACTTATTTTGATCGCCAAATTTGGCGATATTTCGCCAAATGTTGCCCAATTTTGCCAATTTTGTCGCCAATGTCGCCAATTTTGGCGTTAACGGATATGAATATATAGTTTTATGCGTATGATTGGGAAAATTATTACAACAATGAAAGAAAATAATTTGCGAGTAATCGCGTTAATGTGCTGTTTTGTTTCAAAATGTCAGCCACCCTAGAATTTCAAACTGCTCTATCTCAGCCATTTTTTAAGATAGAGGTAAACCAAAAAAACCTCTGGAATCCTGGTATCAAGGCCTAACACGTAATTAAAAAATAAATTTGAATTTTTAAATTTTTTCTATATTTATTTTAGATTTTAAGTTATTTTACATCTTTAAATGGCCGCCATCTTGAAACAAGATGGCGGACCAAGCTGGCCAACGAACTCGGTCGAGACATTAGTGACCTTAATACACACAATTAGTTTCATCAAAATCGATTCATAATTACGGGTGTTATCGTATGACATAGGTCAGATATATATATATATATATATATATATGGATATATCTATATATATAAATCAACATTTGGACGGAGGGTGGTTTTGTGGTCTGGGGGTCATGATCGGTGAAAATATATCGAAATTCTCCGGAACTGCTTTCCTCCGAACGGCTGCAATAGGTAGCTTTACACTTTTTTGTATTGAAAGCTACCT
Organism: Maratus michaelseni; assembly: GCA_963931845.1. Classification (NCBI taxonomy): domain Eukaryota; kingdom Metazoa; phylum Arthropoda; class Arachnida; order Araneae; family Salticidae; genus Maratus; species Maratus michaelseni. Next base: position 186,472,950 of record OZ007588.1, on the reverse strand, counting down.
AAAACATGTAAATGAGTAACGCTGATTTCATATGAACGGGTCTAAACAATGAGTTTCGTTTTATCACAAATTTTTGTAACTGCGAAACTTTGCACAATTTCAATGTTTAAACCGTCGAATAGGAAAATGCAAATTCAAATGCAAATTCAAATGCAATTTCTTTGAAAATTGTATTTCAATTTACTGACATTTATGGTTTTTAAAACAATTTTCATACACATTTAAAAAAAAATCTATGTCAGCCACGTGCAACTTGATTACGGGCGGTTAAACCGTTTGTATACTTAAAACAATATAAATAGTTCAGCAATTATTTCCGGCTAATATTCCATAACGAAATCAATACTTCATCAATAAATAAATAAAATAAAATAATTTAAATAAAACACAAATTCAATAGACATGTAAATGAATTACGTGCTTAAACACTGAAATAATCAGAATCAAGAAGATTTAGGTAGCGAAATCTTTTGGGATTTCTTCGGCGATTAACCTCTGGTATACGGCTAATACGAAACTATCACTTTTAATAAACTTAAAAACTTTATTTGAATCCATAATTGATATTTCTCATATAAATATGTTTTTTAGGTGCGTTCGTAATTATATAAATACGTAGCACCTATAGTCGTCGTTTGGTCCGTCCGTCTGTCCGTCCGTCTGTCTGTCTGTCTGTCCGTCTGTCTGTCCGTCCGTCTGTCTGTCTGTCTGTCCGTCTGTCTGTCCGTCCGTCTGTCTGTCTGTCCGCATATAACAACGCAAAAACTACCCAACCAAATGGTTTGCAATTTAAAATATATTATCTTTGCAGAATTTTGTCGAGACATTTCAAATTTTATTAAAATCGAATCAAAACTTTAGGAGATATTAATAAAAATATTTATTAAGAAATTTGATTTTTTTTTTTAAATCGGTGCTTTTTTGTTATAGGAGCTTCCGATGGATGTTAAATCGTCAAGCGACCGAGATACTTATTTTATGACAGAAATTAATCTGCAGACGATATAATTCATTTCACAGAATTAAAAATCATCAAGATCTGAATATTTATATAACTAGCTGATACATATATATCTGAATATTTATATAACTAGTTAAGATATTTGTATGAACAGTATCATAAAATATATATTTAACTAGCTGTTTAACCCGTTCTACGCACGGGATATCATGAATTTAATTCTAAAACGTGCGTACGAACGCACCTCGTTTGTAACGTTTGACGTACAATTTCCAACTTGTTTTGTGTTGTTAGAACAGGTAATCTAAAAAATCAAACAGGTAATATAAAAATGTTGGGTAATCTAAAAAAAAAAAAAAAAAAAAAAAAAAAAAAAAAAAGTAAAAAATCTACGCGGCCATGACATGACAACAAAAAAATTAGTGGATCAAAAAGCTAAAGAATAAAAAGTACCTGAATTTTTGTTTATGGAGATTAAAAAATATGGGTAATATACGTGTAGGTATTACACTGTACGTAATAATTATAGCAAAAATTATATTTTAGAAAGTAATTTAAAAGTAAATTCAATTTATTTATTGCATCTTGGGTACCAAAAAATTAATATAGGGTTCATACCTAGTTATTTATAACGGAATGTCAGCTGAGAGGGAGCTACTTGATAAGTCGTTTCTATTTCAAATTTTCCTGGCATTCATTTCCGAAAATAATGACTTACAGGCATAGATAGAGGAGAAAGTTGTCAAAATGGAAACTTGTCTCCATAATTCCATCATCACATTCTTGTTTTACAATGCCTAATAATCCTTCTTTTCGCGCAATCAATCCCCCGATTTCTTAATTAGACAAAATATTAAGCCCGTATTGAAATAGACTGGATTTGATTAAGTTGCATTTCAGTTTTAAAATTGTAGAAAAATGATGAAAGAAAACTAGACTAGCTGAGCTTGCATAAATTTATGTGTTTTCTGTAATTTTGTTCTATTTTGATTTAGAACCTCAATCAACGCCTGCCGTGCCGAAAACATTCTGTCCCACGCCATACGTTCGCCATCCCTGGTATCGGGTCACAGCGTATAAAGGGTGTTTAAACATAAATTTGGTAAAATCATTAAGAGGTGCGACCACACCTTATTGCAAACAATTTTTGTAGTTACTCAGAGTCGCAATCCAATTATTTCAGTGAAAAATGTAGGAAGTTTTACTCCGATCCGTACCCGGATTTTTATTTATATCTTTGACACTAACGAAAATATTTTAATGGTTAATGAATTCTTTTTTCAACAGACTTACCTTGTTCTGTCTGAAATGCAATGTTATCATGAAGTATGGTAAAATTAATCACCATCAGTATCCAGAGAAATCCCTAAACAAGATGGTGTCTCTAACGAACTACTATGCACTTCCATTACTTTTCATGTGCTTTATTGAATTTGATACAAATAATTCAAAAAATGAAAATATCTTTAAATTATCATCATTATTCTGAAAGTTATAAACAAAAATGTAGGTTGCGATGATTTATTGTTTTCAAAAAATCGTTTTTTTAAAGATTTAGTACTCATATGAACTTTTAAAACATTAAAGTTTTTGCTATGATCAATCCCGTGTTCAGAGAAAGTTCATCAAAATGGAAAACTGTTGAGAGAATATTTGTTTCTAGAAATTGCCTTTTCCTTGTCTTACAGGAAATTGAGTTTAAAAAAAAAAAAAAAAAAATCGGTAGTAAGAAAACGAATGAATAAGAATGTTATCGTATATATATGCACACGAAGGGAGAAAATGCAATAAACGCACTTTTACTATAATGGCGTTTTCGTTCTTACAAAAAAGAGAAGGTTCATCTTTTATGCTAAAGTCAATAAGCAATTAATTTCTGGATGGTAGTTTCTTGCATTTTATTTCTTGGAAATAAAAAAAGAGCTCTTCTCCAAGTTACATGGAAAGCTGATGGAATCCAAATTATGGATTGGAAATTGATGCCCTAAAGAAATCCACGAGGACAAATTTATGTGCCTTTGCATAATGATTTTATAGATATAGAATTACAGTTATGGCATGGCAGTTTTTTCGATTTTACTACATTCAATAAAATTTTACAATGTAGCACGAGAAATACTACCTCTGATAAGATTTATGATTTTTAAGTTTAAAAAAATTCATAATACAGTAAGTTTATTTTCAAAGGCTTTTTAAAAATGTGATTATGTACTATATGAGGTGGAAAAAGTAATAATTAATTTTAGAATTTTTGTTGAAAATTTTATAATGAAAAAGGTTTTATGGTATAGACTTTATTATATTTAAAAAATAATCTTTTATTTTCGCATAAAAATGACCATAGAAAAAAAATATAGCCAGTATTTTCACTCTCATAGACGAAACACAGTTTAAGGTTATCGAAAAATTAATATACTGAATATGTATCTGAAAAAAAAAAAGTCTAATATCTGCAGAATAAATTAAGCCGGTTTGACGAAATTTCCACTAAAGCTCGTTATTACACAAAGTAACATTTATTAACAGCTGACGTTTATTGAAATCCTATCATACTTAACAAGAATTTTATTTGGTAATTGTAATTTGCATAGTTTTACAATATTTTAGTTTTCTAGTATTGAAATCTAGTAATTATATTTTCTGCTTAAAATTTTAAGTTTTTTCTTCATGTGATTATTCAAGTGTTGACACTTAGTTCAGACAAAGTACATCATAATAAGAAACTGTTGTACGAGTGTTTGGTTTAATAAATAGTCCTTTCATTGCATTATGGAAAATCAAGTTTTAAAAATCGCAAGTAAAACTAGTCGTTGGGGCCACCGTAATACTTACCCATCATGGATATGCATAATGTAAAATATTAAAATAAAAATGTGTAAACTACTTATAAAATGCATTGCAATTCAAATAAAATCGTGGCTTGATGACGTCACAAACTTTAAAGGCTCGATTACTGAATTGCTTGAAAGATGTTGTTCCTTATAACTCCAAAAATAATAATCCTATTAACTAGCGGTTTATTGCATCTGATTAAACGTCAAATTTCCAATTAAAATATATCTTTGAAGTGAAATTTGGATGAAATACAGGGTCATAAAAAATCGGAGAGTGTGGAAAATAGGATTCCATATATCTCGGCAACTCATTATCCGATCGACTTCATGCTTTATTCAAAATTTATGTTTTTTTATTGTCTTTTATATTCATTTCTTAAAATAAACAATTTCGAAAATTTTTATATACCTTTCATCAGAACGAATATTTCGAGAGTCCGAAAAAAATTGTTCCGGTTAATCGAAGTTATTGAAATGAAATAGGCTTCTTCCCATAATTACATACTAAGTACATACCAAATTGCAAGTCTCTATCTCAATTTTTTCGGGAGATAGAGCGTTTACAGACACACACACACACACACACAGACACACAGACACACAGACGGACGGCAAATTTTTTTTTCTAAAAATATGTTTTTCGGAATCTCCAGTGTCTGAAACGTGTAAATCCGTCAAAATTTTTTTTTCGATTTTCAAAACGATTACAAGACTTACCCTATACTACGTATGATGGGTAAGTAAAAGGAAGCAGGAATAATGTCATTGTTAAAAAATATATGCAGATGAAATGGAGAAAATGCAATAAATTCGTTCCTACTATAACAATGTGTCCGTTATTGTAAAAGATCAGATTGATCTTTTATGCATCTTTTATTTGTCAGTAGTTATTAATTTCTGAACGATAGTTTCTTCCATTTTATTTCTTGGAAAATGAAAAAAAGATCTTTTAAAAGTTGCATGGAAAACTGGTAGAATCAAAACCACAGATTTCAAGTTGGTGCGTTTGAAGAATTTACCAAGAAAAATTTATGTGCTTTATAATAATGTATATTTTTTATTCATTTCTCATATTCATTCTCATATATATCATTCTCATTCATATTTTTTATTCATTTCTCAACTTTTTTTGATTATTCATTTCATCTCTAAGAAATGAAATATTTAAAGATGATAAATGAATAATTTTACAAAAATGACATGGCGTTTTTTACAGATTTTACTAGATTTAATAAAGTTTTACCGCACATCGCGAGAAATACTAAATATGATAAGATATCATTTTTTACAAGTTACTGATGTATGCATAAAGTTTCTTTAAACTAGTAGTTTTGTTTGCAAACTTTTTAAATATTAAGTGTAATATTGATTGAATTTATGTAACACCACAGTCATAAAATAATCATAATAGTAATAATAATAATCACAGACACTTTCAACAATGCTAAATGATATCATCAACTTGGTGCCTTTCCGTTAGAAAAACACCACTTTCCGCCTAGTGCAAATCTTGGCGCGAAAGTTAACCCTTAGCAAATATTATGAAGAAAAATATATTCACACAAGATAATTTAGGTAGAAGATATTAATGGTAATCCTAGTGACATACTTATAGTATAATGAAAAGTAGAGTTATTTTATTGAATGTTAAATATAAAAGAAATTTGCAAGAAGGAACATTTATTGCACAGACTGCATAAAGTTGATGATTTCATTTAGCATTGTTGGAAGTGTTTGCTATTATTATTATTACTATTATGATTATCTTATGACGGTGATGCTATATAAATTCAACTAATATTCAAAATTAATAAGTTTAAGATTAAGATTAATTTATAGAATATTCACAGAAATACATTTGATGTACACTTGAAATTCGTAAATTGAGCCGTAATTATTAAAGAAATGCGATGCGGGAATCTTTATAACAAGTTTTGTTGTGTATATTTTTGTTCGTTGGCCACAGACCCATTTTAGGGCTCCGAAATCAGGAATTCATTATTTAATTATCTTTTTTTATGAAAAAATTCAGAATATGGAATATATTTTTTGCCACTCTGGCAGAATTTAAACACAGAGCGTTCATCATTTGGAAGTTGCCAAATTGTGTAAGCCATATTAAAAAATATATATTTTTAAAAATCGTTTCCAAAAAGAAAAAAAATTACAGAAAAGATAATTTGTAAGTATTGCTAAACAGACTTTAGCCACGATATTTCAATAAACCTTAGCGCATACGTACTTATCGAACTTTAGCCACTAATAGGATCGCCACACTTGTTGGCAAGAAATAGACAATTTAACACATTTTCCGCTTTGGCGCGAAGTTGAGACTGGTGGTTGTCTAACGGAAAAGTATCATAATCTTTCATTCTCAAATATAAATGACCACAGGTCTCGTTTGATAGTAAATATGATGAGAATTATCATTTTTAGGGTTCCGTACTTAAAAAGTAAAAACGGAACCAATATAAGACCGCTTGTGAGTCTGTCTGTCCGTCTGTCACAGCCGTTTTCTTCGAAAACTACGGAACGTGGGAAGTTCAAACTTCGTAGAGTTATAAAGGCTTATGACCCACATATGTATAGATTATTAACCATTCACAAATATTTTTAGGAATAATTTAGGGGGTTAATTAACTTACTTAAAAAGAAATCTTGTGTATATCGTGCGCGGTATAATTCGAAAGATCCCTTAACATCGAACTCAACTAGTCGGATGTGCCAATCCCAAAACTTTCTTCTATTTCACACAGGTTTTGCATGCACTAAAAAGAATCAGCACCAGTTTATATCAAGGTCTAACTGAATTTAAAGTTTTATTAAATTCCGTGCATTAGTTTTTGAGATATGACTATTGCTAAAATCGTGCAAATCCTGCAAGATGTAGCATAGCAGCGCCACCTGTTGGGAGATTTAGACCAAAACCTAATCAACAACAACTTATGTCAACGTCTAACTGAATCTGAAGTTTGATGGAATTCCGTGTATTAATTCTTGAAATATAGCTATCGTAAAAAAACATTAAAAAATTGGTATAATAGCGCCACCTGTTGGAATATCTACACCAAAACGTAATCAGCATCTATTTATGTCAAAGTCTAAATGAATCTGAAGTTTGATGAAAATAAGTGCATTAGTTCTTGAGACAGAGCTATTGCGGAAATCGCGAAAAAAGCCTCATAGCAGCGCCACCTATTGGGCGTTTTTCCCCAAAAACTAATCAGCACCAATTTATATCAGGGAATAACTGAATATAAAGTTTTATTAAATTTCGTGCAATAGTTCTTGAGATAGAGCGCCCACAAAAGTTTTGTTACATGCAGACAGACAGAGTCACAGAGTCACAGACAGACATTTTCTAAAAACAGTCAAATCATGTTCAGGACCTTCTAAAACTTATAAATTCGCCGAAAACCGGAAGTCAAAAATTTTCATCAATCCAATACTTTCTTCTTGCAAAGATAGAATAAAATAAAAATAGATTTGTTTTAATTGTAGGTATTATACATTCAAATGTCTCGTAGAAAATGTACTGCACAAATTTCTCTCTCCCCCTCCCTCCACCCTATTTCCGAATCTAGTGAAACAAAAATTATGAAAAAATTAGGTGTAGTAGGAGTTTTATTTAAAACTTGCAGGAAACTATAGCGATTATCCTAGGTAACAGGGTATCCTAGGTTTCGTAGGTATCCTAGGTTTGACAAAATCACATTTTCCTGTTACACGCAAACTTCACTTTGCGGGTGCTCAGCGGGGGGGTTGATGGGCGTTCAAACTACAAATCGACGCGGAACCATCCAAAAATTGTTGATAAAGATTTTCGAAAATAATTGTTTCTAATTAGCCCAGATATTAATTAAAAACCTATCTAGAAAAACGCGGCACAAACTAAGGCGGCATTGGGATTTTGTGACCTTCTTTCGATGCGGGCTTGGCACAGTGCCAAATTTAAACTTTGTACACGTTCTTTGTTTTAGGTAAGGCGAATCATCGTGATAAATAGTCAACCCTTTTCATTCCAATTAAATTTTATTATTGAAGGCAATTATTGAAAAATAATTCATAGAATAATTCCAAGACATTTGAAGTCTGTAGTTGTGTGACAACAATCGCTTATAAATCAACATGCAATTGATTTATCCTTCTATATTAAAAAAAAGTAATCTGGTACTGAGCCAAAAACGAAATGGACCAATCAAATTCTGCGTAGATATTCTGGGTTATTCTCATCGCTTTTTTACTAAGGATTTTTTTGAAGAGCTATTACTTTTTTTCTAGCCATCCTACGGATTCGAAAATCATACCACCAGACGCCAAATATAACAAGCTTTCAGAAATTAAAAAAAATTATCACGGTCGGACAATAAAAAACTCAAAAAATCCTTAAAAATCGAGTACAAAATCTTTTATTGAAAAAAGTCATTTTTTTATATTGTTGCCAATTTCTAAATAAGCGCAAATGATTATGTTTTATCTCAAATAAAAAATGTATTTGCGCGAGACTATTAAAAACAATAATGAAAGTTTAAAATAATAATTAAATGATCACGTGTTGAGAGCAGGAAATAAAGAAAATGACGTCATAAAATTGTGTTTACACATGAATATTAAAAATAAAAAAGATGAATTAAATGAAAAAGCATTATAACCAGTTAAATGAAAAAGCATTATAACCTGATTACAGAAGAAAGTCGCCGTTCGTGATATCATCATCATCATCTTTTTAAAACAGGATACATTACCAGGTTTTAAGAGACTGTGAAATCAGAACGGGGGTTGGTGAGCGTAGCGAGCATTGGGCAGAGCCCCCTAGTAATGAAAAAAAATTGATTACAAATCACTTCAATAACGAATGCCTGTAAGTATAATTCCTTTATGTTAAAAATGAGTCAGAAAGTTTCACGTTGTATAGCTTTTTTATTTATTTACTTATTTTTGAAATCGCTGACAAATTTACTGTACGGAACCTTTTGTACGCGAGTCAAACTCGCAGTTGTCCCATTTTTTGTAAGTTTTTCGTGTCTATTTAAGATTTTTATCATAGTAATTTTGTGTCTAGACCTTTTTTAAAAATATTGTTTTACACTGCGATATGATAAACGCTAGTAATTTAATTTTAAGTTTTTTTGAGAATAACGTAGAGAAACGGTTTATTGGATAGAGTCAAATAATTAGTAATTTAAAAGTAATCTTTCATTGTCAAATAAAAATGATAATAGAAGAAAGAGATATCCTGACAGTTCACTGTCATAGATGATCGATACTTTAAAGTTATCAAAAAATAGCTGTACTGATAAGAGTACTAAGAAAGAAAAGTGCTTTATATTTATAAAAAAAAAATTATATCATTACACATAAAGTTTTACAAAAGACTAAATTTTTTCCAAACTAAAAATATTTTGATAAAATTTAATATTAATTATACATCTTAAATCTTTTCTTCTTTTAACAAAAATATTTAATAAATATAATTTGGGTAGCTTATTTACAATGGTGGATTTTTTGATGAAAACATTTAATTTTTTATGCGATCACTCAAGTGTTAAATCATTGTTCAGACAAAACATGTTATTGTATCGAACTGCTGAAAGAATATCTGTTTCTCTAAACTGTTTTTTTTTCTGAGTTTCTGAAAATTGAGTTTCAAAAAGTAAAATCGGAAGTAAGCATAGTATTGAATAATAATGTCTTTGTCAAAAAAAGGTGTTTATATATATATCTATAGATACAATTTATACGCATGATTGAAAACAACAACAACAACAACAACACACATACACACACACACACAAAAAAAGCTTTTTTGTAGTGCTATGGCATTTTTTATCTTATGAAAGTGAGCAGTTTAATCTTTTCTGCTAAGTCCATAGTTATTAATTTCTGAACGGTAGTTTCTTAAATTTTATTTATTTTTAATTCAAAAGCTTTTTTCCAAGCTGAAAAGCAAAACTGATGGAATTAAAGTTATGGAATGCATAACGCTGCCTTACAGGAATATGTGACGGAAAATGTATGATCTTTGTCATAATACATAGTTTTGCTGTTTATTCATAATAATTTTAAAAATATAGTATTAGAGCTAAATTTTCTCAATTACAGAGAAGATATATTTCTTAAATATAAAAAAATATATTTTTCAAAAATGTCATTGCAATACATTTTAATATTTTTAGAATTTAATTATAAATTAATACATTAATTTTAAGGCATTTTTCAATTAGTCCGCCACAGCGATAAATCGCCAAATAATCTCAGAAACGCGAGCTATTTATTGTATGGGAGTTGAAACAACAACGGTTTAATTATGCACAACCAATCAACAAAATATGCCAAAAGACTGCCATAAACTGCAACAATGAAATATTTTAACGGCTAAAAAATAGAAAATAAATTATAAATAGAGATATCTAGAAAAGTACACATTTATCAATTAATAGTTTAATGTTAATTAATTTATGGCTATAAGTTTAAAAAACAATTTAGAAATAATGCCCACGCAAAATTAATGTATTGTATCGGACATTTTTTGGAATAAACATGAATTGTATTTTAAAAAGTTAGGCGTTGATTTTCAAGATAAAGTTCGAATGATTATAAAAGAGTGTTTTTTTAAAAACTATTTTTACTTGTATACTTATTTCAACATTGTATTTGAGTAACGACTAAATTTTATTATTTATTTCTACATAATTCATCCCGTCAACCGGAACAACTTTGCCACTTTTTGAAAAATATGTTGTTTGGCGCTCTGGGAAGTTCTAGATCCAATTAAAATAAGTGCTAGAGTTTTCATTTCACAAAGAAGACATTGTATGACGCTATTGTTGTGCGTTTTTTTGTCTTATCAGTTGTTTTATGGCTGTTATTGGTGAACATATTTTGTAACTGCGAAACAGGCGATTTTGGACGTCTGAAAAAGTGTTCCGTTTTACCTTTTCAATCCGAACCTAAGTAAAAACTGTCTATTTTGTCTGATAGAGTATATAATAAATTTTCGGGATGGTTTTTGGAACTTGATCTAATGTTATTTTTATTGTTATAATATTTGTTGGCAAAGTTGCACTTGGGAAGAGTGGGACAACTTTACCAACCTAGAATTTTGTCATTTCCCTAGATTCCCTCGACAGCAGTGATAAATCAAACACGTTTCCCTTGTCTGACACATCTGAATCATAATCCGAGCAAAGAGGAATCAGAGGAAGAAGCAGAACCCGAACAAGATGCAGAACCCGAGCAACCTGAAGAACCAAACTTTTAAATGCTTAAATTAAAAAATAATAAAATTAAAAAAATAATGCTTAACTTTTAAATGCAGGGCGTTCCTGAAGATGATGATCAATCATCAATGACTAAAGACATGAAGTCAGCCCAAGATGGTAAGAACTTCATACAATTGAAGGTTGGGGATGTTTGTGATTGTTAAGTTCTCTGCAGAAAACAGTGTGAAACATTAAGCTGCAAAAATCAGCCATTATTACGGACAGGGAGAGTTTGAGGTGTCATACCTTAGAACGAAAGACAATTGGTGGACTTTTCATTTTCCCAGTGTTCCGGGTGAGGTGTCCTTCAACGTGGCCGATGTTGTGTGCATTGTTGAACCTCCTTACATAGTAAAAAGAGGAACAATTTATTTTTCTTACAAGAATGTTCGAATTTTTCTCTAAATTATCTTCTATTTCATCCCCTATCACACCTATTACATCTATGACATATACATCTTTGAAATGTATATGTCATAATTTAAATACATTATTTGAATTATAAAATTCGATTTACCTGTGTTCGTTTTTTTTGTTTTTCACTGTTTTTTAGACAGTTGGCATAGTTGCTCGTTTCCCAGACAAGATTGGAAACACGGTTTTACGCGTAAAATAAATGGAAATGCTTACTCAAATTACCAAGTTACCACATATTCTTAAATTAGAGTTCAATACTAATGATTCAAAACAATTTTGAAGCATTATTGAACATTGTGAGTGAGCAAAAGATGGGTAAGAAAATGAAAAAGTGGTAAAGTTGTCCCGATTTACGGTACTCTAATTGAGTAAAGACAAATATACATTATTCATTTCTACATAAAAATAATATTTATAATTTCTAAAAGGGATGTAGAACTTATATTTTGAATTCCAAAGCGTTCACTCGAGTACGTACAGAACATTTTTTAAAGTAAAAAAAAAATACTTTGTTTATAGCAAGAAGTTCGGATTATCATTTATAAAAATAAAAGTTTTTTTTATGAATCAGATTTTGTTAGGCATACTTTGAGTCATATTTTCTCCTGCTTTATAAAAAATTAAATGATTCTTCAGTCATTGTTCAAATCAATATTTGGCGGGAAACATGAGTTATTTTTTCAACGATGTGGTAAGTCTGGCAAAAATGTTCTTGCTTTTAAAATTGCTGCTAATTTTGGCCCAGGGTGTATCGTCACCGCATCAAACTATAGAGATGTTTGTAACAATATGGTAATGGATTTAAAAACATAGGAAAAGTATAATTACAGTAATCTGTCAAGAAATATTAATATATTTATATACTTATATACTTATATAATATATAATATATTATAAACATATGTGTTCTGCAAGCACTTCCGATTCCCAATTCAAACTCAACCGACTGGCAGAATTCTGAATTAATAACATTCTAAGAAAAGCATAGTGAAAATGAAACAGAGCAACTAAATCCTAAATTAAATAAAAATTTAAATTAATTGTACTGAAAAACATGTTAAAAAAACTAATAAGAGAAAAATCAAAACTACTGAAAAGATTACCATTGACAAATTGTTTAAGAAACAATTTTAAGTATATTGCTAATCGCTAATTTATTTATATTTTTTTCTGTGAATTATAAATGATATTAAATTTTACATTTTTGTATTTTAAAACTGTTCAAATTTGTTAATATAATGATTTAGTGCAAACATATTTGGAGAATATTTGCAGGGAAAATTCAACTATGTGCAAACTGATCTACATTATGCGAAACTTATAATCTTTACAACTTCTGGTTTCAAGGTGGGCGGTATAAAGATATCTTCTGTTTAATACTGATGTGTTCCAAAGATATCTGGCTGTGTTTCTAAGGTAAATTTAATGCTGTATGAAATGATCTATAATATTCACTATCTCTTGTCTCAAGGTGTGTGTTAGCTTCTATTATAAATATAAGTTATATTTTTTACAACATTCTATAATAAATACTGACTAGAAAAGTATAATCTTATAAATTGCAATACAAACATTTCAGGTTAAAAGATATAAGTTTCTTTTTAAAAGATTATTCAAGCGTCAAAACTTAGTTCATATAAAACACACCATAATGCAAAACTATTGAATATTTGTTTCTATAAATTGTCTTTTCAGTGTGTTATAGGAGTTTCAAAAACAAAAGAAAAAAGCATAAGTAAGAAAATAAATGAATAATAACGTCATTGTCAAAAAGTATATGCGCATGAATGGAAAAAAGCAATAAATTCGTTCTTAGTATACTGACGTCTTTGTTCTTGTAAAAAGAGCAGATTCATCTTTTATGATAAAGTCAGTAGCTATTAATTTCTGAACGGTTGTTTCTTCCGTTTTATTTCTTGTAAATATAAAAGCTGTTGCATAGAAAACTGATGGAATCATAATTACGGATTGCAAGTTAATGCCTTAAAGAAATAGTCTTGGAAAAATTATGTGTTTTATGATAATATATAGCTTTCCTGTTTATGCATAATTAATTTTAAAGATATAGAATTATAGTTATTGAACTCTCAACTAGTGAGAAGAGATAGCGTGTGATTATGAAGAATGACATTACAAAAATACCGTAGCAGTTTTTTTCAGATTTTGCTATGTTTAATAAAGTTTTACAATTTATATATAAAAAAAATATCATGATACCATATAACATGGAAAAATAAAAATGCTATAGTAGCAAACTAGTGGTGGTTATCACATTGGGATTAGGGTAATTGGGACACGGTAATTACATTGGCATCCAATATTACGCAAATATTACGTTAGTTGAAAACACTTATAATGAAATACCAATATTGGTTAAATATTGGCTTTACATTACAAATATATGCAAAGAAACACCAATATTGCAGAAGTAATGGCTTTACATTAAAAACACTGACAATGAAATGGTGAAATATTTCTTGTCAATACTTGTAAAATATTTTGAAAACATAAACAGCCCAATGTTGGGCAATGTATTATAGCAAAGTTATACAGTTCAAAATCTATCAGTCCAATATTAACCAAGCTATAATCAAACCAAACAATATTTGTTGTATATTATTTCATTACTTTAGCGTTTAGTTTTTTACTAGTGTGTCTGATAAGATTTATTATATTTCATACGTTAATCTTTATACTTTAAAAGCTTTCTCAACATAGTAGTTTTCTACTGAAACGTTTTCGTAAGTACTATTATACACTATGAATCTACAAAAGTTTGGCGTTAATTTAAGAATTTTATTGAAAGTATGTGTTCAAATATTTTTATTCGGTAGACTAACATAATTATTATAGTTATAAAAATCTTTAATTTTATATAAAATCCGACAATTCGTTTATTCAACATTGTTTTAGTTAAAAGAATGTTTTGCTACTGACATTAAAATATAAAAAAAGTATCAACATCTTATTGACATTATATATTTTATATGCTGCCGTATTAGTCTTTAATTTCAACAAAGACATTCTTTCGAAGGATGTTCCTGTTTCCGTTAAAGGTCTTTTATTTGTAAATCTCTACTTTATGGATATCAGTAGTGGGAAAACGACAGTTCAAGCTCAGGAGGAGGAGGGATTGAGGGATGAGGAGGAGGGATGAGGAGGAGGGATGAGGTGGAGGGATGAGGTGGAGGGATGAGGTGGAGGGATGAGGCGGAGGGATGAGGCACCGACCCTCCGATCGCCCCCGCAACGCACCCTAGCGGGAAAAATGGAAATTGTGAAAAAAAGGGTTAATTTTCTACTGTAACACGAGGAGTGAAAATAAGAACTCTAAGAAAAGGTTAAATGGACAAGATTATCATACTATAAGATGAATATTGATTTTATATACTAATTTTGAATGACAAACACCTTAATGAGTATCACTAATTAAGCGAAACAATGGAAAAATATCAACCTTAACGAAAAAAGCAGATTTCTTTAGAATTTTTCAACTATAAGATGACGATATCAACTTATATGAAGAAATTTAAACTTACATTTTAGTTTTGCACAATGGACACCTTAACGAGAATAATAATTAAGCAAAATAAAATAACAATTTTAACGAAACTGCTGATTTCTTATGAATTTTTCAACTATAACATGAGAATATCAAACTATAAGATGGATTTTAAACTTATATTATAGTTTCTGAACAATAGACACCTTAATGAGTATAATAATTAAGCAAAAGAAAATATTACTTTTAACGAAAATGATGATTTCCTATGAATTTTTTCAACTATAAGATGTGGATATCAAATCATAAGCCGTAGAATAAACATATATAATTATTTTAAATGACGAACATTTTAATGAGTATTACTAATTAGACGAAACAATTGAAAAATATCAATTGTAAGGTATAAAGCTGATTTTTTAAGAATTTTTCAAGTATAAGATGAGAATATCAACTTATAAGAGGAAATTACACTTTTTTAGTTTTTCAACCGTAATACACAGAAAATATTCAAAATTTGAATGAATTTTATACCTAATCAATTGATTTTCCGCACAATAATAGGAGTTTTAGCAACCATTATCTAATTTTACTGTGTATACTTGATTTAATTCTGTTTAGACGTACGTAATATAATCTTTTTATATCATTTAGACTTGAAATAAGAACCATATTTAAATAAAAACCAGTTGTTTATTTATTCTTAATACGCAAACTTTTTTTCTTTCCTAAAATGTAGCATTTCTGAGGAGGGATAATAATTCCACCCCACATTCTAAGGAAAAGGGGAGTCTAACAATGACCGTCTAGGTCACAACTTTTACTATAATATAAATATTATTCGCTATCAATATGTTTACAAAAAATCCATGTTGGGAGATAGATATGAGTTATATTTTAATAAAGTTTACCCTCCTCCATCTTCTACACGATGCTAACAATTATACAAAACAAAAGAAATACCGATTTTTAACGAAAAAGGGTGAATTTTAATGAATTTTTACACAAGTTTTCGGTATTATTGTACACTAACAGGTATGATATTATTTCTTAGGTGATTACAATACAGAGAAAATTATTCACCTTTAGATTACTTTTCGTGAAATATTTAACAGTAATTATATAAACTCCTGTTTACATCACTAATTTACATTTGAAAATAAGGATTTATAGGATAAAATAAATAATCTTAACTTATACTTAGTAAATTTTACACAATTCCAATTATTTTATACCGTGTTTTTCACGAGTTTTATATTAATTAGTAATTTTATATTAATTAACTTTGAATATTTTCTATGATATGGTTAATCCATTTTTATCACAGAAATACCAGTACCTAAAATTTCACTTAAACTCATATTCTAAGTATTAATATTCACTTATAACTTTACTTTTAGTTATACTTTTACTTGAAACCATGTGAACTTGTAGAACCCTGCTTACGCATATGGAGTTTAGTACATCACACTGTTATCTAAATGAATATGAATACCTTATTGTTTTAAATTTTCCAATTTTAACAGAATATGCACGAATATAAACTTTAATTTTATCTAAACATTTTATTTCAAATACCCTAGTTTATGAAAACGATACATATTACCAAATATTAGACAACATTTTAACATGAACTTAGATACTGATCACATACCTATTTTAGCATAATTTATTAGCATACATAGCATTTCTTCCATTTCTTTCAGAAATATACATATAAAATTATGGATTTACCGAGTATATATCCAATTTTAGCTTTCACTTACCAATTTTTACACCATTTCAATGATTTCAATGATTTCAAGCTATTTTATATTACAGAAACGAAAAAATAATTGAATACAGACGCGAGTAAATAATATTTGTATTGTATTTTCCATTCAAAGATTTGAAACTCAAGTTAAAATTTATGTTATAAGTATTGATATCCACTTTTAGTTATACTTTTACTTGAAACCATATGAACTTGTAGAACCTTGCTTACGCATATGAGTTTAGTACACACTGTTATCTAAATGAATATGAATACCTTATTGTTTTAAATTTTCCAATTTTAACAGAATATGCACGAATATAACCTTTAAGTTTATCTAAACATTTTATTTCAAATACCCTAGTTTATGAAAACGATACATATTACCAAATATTAGACATTTTAACATAAACTTAGATACTGATCACATACCTATTTTAGCATAACTTATTAACATGCAATAGCATTTTATCCATTCCTTTCAGAAATATACATATAAATATATGGATTTAACGAGTAAATATCCAATTTTAGCTTGCATTTAGTGATTTTTTACACCAATCCAATGATTTCGAGCTATTTTATATCACAGAAACGAAAACATATTTGAACATAAACGCCTGTAAAATAATATTTGAACTGTGTTTCCTATTCAAAAATTCAAATCTCAAATTAAAATTTATGTTCTATCACTTATCAACTATTTATCCCACATAACTTTTACCATAAAAACATCGTAGAAATTAAATATACGTTAAATGAAAATAATAAATTGTAAGTACCTAAAAATATCAAACACAAAATCTATTAATCAAAACTTAAAAAAATAAAAAAAAAATTAAAAGTTCTTACGAAGTTAAAAAAAAAAAATTTACAAATGAAAAAAAAAAATTTACAAATGAAAAAAAAAAAAATTACAAATGAAAAAAAAAATTTACAAATGAAAAAAAAAAATTTACAAATGAAAAAAAAAAATTTACAAATGAAAAAAAAATTTTACAAATGAAAAAAAAAAATTACAAATGAAAAAAAAAAAATTACAAAATTAAAAAAAAAAGTTTTTACAAAAAAAGTTAAAAAAAAAAGTATTTTACAAAATTAAAAAAAAAAGTTTTTTACATAAAAAAAAGGAAAAAAATTACGAAGGTTTAATATATTACAAAAAGTACCCATTTTTTACAAATTTTTTTAAAAATTAGAAGTTTAATTGCTATTATTACCACTATCACTTCTCAGAATTTAGCAGCCTAGACTTTTGTACACTATATATTTTTAATACTATAAAGAAAATTTCAACTGCAATTGTACCAACACTATTATTAAGTTCGCATAAACCAAATTTCATACTGTATTTAGCAAATTTCCAATTAACATCTTCCGTGTAGAGTAACCTTTTCCTCTAACATTTGAAATCGTGTATATCTGCTACTTTCATATTTATAATTAATATTTCAGAATTAAGACCATACTAACCATTTTAATATAAGACCATATTTAAGCAAGATTCCATGATAAAGCTTATTATACTGATTATTTTTATTTAGTACGCATGCGCAGTTTTGTCACATGATCACTTTAACTGATGATAATATAAAATTTTGAAAAGTGATGCAGAGGTTCTCATTTCCCAAGTCAAATTCTTGCAGATGACTGTATAATGTATAGCTCCAGTAAATTTCCTGATTTTAACCCAGTTGGGGAAACAATTTATCTGTTAACGAATAAAGTAAGTTGTACTATATCATTGTAAAACATCAATAAATGATTATTTATCTATTAAATTTTTTCTAAGTATATAATTATATTTCTTTTATTGTATAGATGTTACACCAAGATGAATCAAAACAGCAGAAACTCTCTTTACCAGAAATGGATACCCCGGATGATTCATCGTCAACACATATAGAGTTAAAGAATAATATACACGTGAGTACTTATATGTGATATATTAGAATACATATATTAAACATAATTAGAGTGAATTTACAATAAAATATTGTACCAGATGTTCTATAAAATGTGATGTTTTTTCGTCTATAGTGTTAGAAGGAATTCTAAATATATGCATTTATTTCTCTTGCAGATGTGTTTCACCTGTAACAAATACTTTTCAAGTAAATGGAATTTAAAAGAACATATACAAATCCATACTAGTGAAAAACCATATACTTGTAATCATCGTCAAAAATCATCTACAAGAAAGCGTGAATTATCTTTTACTAGAAAATACAGACCATCAGTTCATATGAAAACACATCCTGTTAAAAAATTGTTTCAGTGTGAAAAGTGTGAGAAAATATTCGTTATTCGTAATAAACTGAATAGACATATGACTGTTATGTTGAACTTGTCGAAGACAGTATCCCAAATCATATTGAAGATGGATATTCAAAAATTAACCAGTAGTTTGAAGAATTTAACAGTCAAAGATCAGATTGGATACTTCGAAAAATTGACTGTATAGAACATAAACCAACATAACATTTACCCAAACTACTCATGCAGCATTATTGATTTGACATATGATATCCAAAAAGTGAAATTTGTAAAGAAAAATCCAAAGTGTTGTAAAGAATTTTATTGATATAATTGATAAAATGTATTGAAGAGAAAATGATATAAATGTAGACAATATTCACAATGTATTGTTTAAATACCCATAATAATAAAAAATGTATCTATACACATCTGTGTTTATTTTTATAAAACATATTTCATTGTTAAAATATATTGTATGATTTTTAACATGAAATTTCTACATGACAGTAAATAACTAATTTTGCTTTACGTAAGACTTGAGATTTATCATAACTTGTTCAACGAAACAACATTTTTTCCCCAATGAATATCCAGTTTACACACATACATATGAAAATCAACTTTTGATAATACTATACATCAGATTAATGAAAAATATATAAAATTCATTAAAAAAATGTTTTTACAAATAAAAAATTAAAAATTTTTTACAAATTTTAAAAAAAAAGTTTCTTTACAATTAAAAAAAGTTTTTACAAATTAAAAAAAAAAGTTTTTACGTATATAAAAAATGTTTCTACAAAGTTAAAAAAAAAAGTTATAAAAAAAGTTTACAAAACTAAAAAAAAAAAATAAAAATTTAACAAAAAATAAATAAATATTTCAAGTTTTTCTAAAAATATTTACATATTAACAAAAATTTACTCAAAAGTCAGAACCAGACCTATGTCTAACATAGCATTTTTTCGACTTCAGTTGTTAAAATCATAGTGTTAGCGCTGTGAAAATACAAAATAATACCTTCAAATGGTAATCTATCTTGGATCCAATATATGGTATATTAAGAATCATTTGTGATTTCAACAAATTAAATATGCATGAGAAAACCATTAATGTATCAGCAACTGATGGGACTCATTTTGCTGATGTTATATCAATCTATAAATCTGGAAGTTACCGACAGTAACAGTAACCAAAGACTAACAGATAGAGATGCTTTAAGGGTGTTGACATTACAGACAGATACAAGAAACAATTTATATCAGTCTTAATCAAATAAAAAATCTTCAGAGTTTCCTTTAGATTTACCTATTGAAGTGTAGATAACTGAAAACATATCTATCGGTCCAGAAGTGACTAATATAACAGCAAAGCATACAGATAATGGGTATCGCGGACTTTTAGTTTATGTTATCACTTCAAGTGATAAATACTGCTGATTTCGGATAGATATGCATACAAGTAAATTATATGATGAGTCGAAAATGAACTGAGAATTCATATCGGAGTATAACTTAAACATGTGTACCTGCTTATGACTTGAAAAATTCACGACATTCTACAACGACTGATTTCAACGACGAAATGTACAATGGTTAGGCAACCATTATACTACTCTTTAAAATAACACTTTAAACAATCGAAATCGAGAAAAAATGGGATGTTAGATTTAGGCCTGATCCTGCTGTTCAACATCGATCACGTGATCAATTTGGATATCTGAAACAGTTGAATGGGGTTTCATTTTCTTTCCTTGAAGGTAAATATTTTATTGGTTGTGTAATTTGAAATCAGTCGTTGTAGAATGTCGTGAATTTTTCAAGTCATAAGCAGGTACACATGTTTAAGTTATACTCCGATATGAATTCTCAGTTCATTTTCGACTCATCATATAATTTACTTGTATGCATATCTATCCGAAATCAGCAGTATTTATCACTTGAAGTGATAACATAAACTAAAAGTCCGCGATACCCATTATCTGTATGCTTTGCTGTTATATTAGTCACTTCTGGACCGATAGATATGTTTTCAGTTATCTACACTTCAATAGGTAAATCTAAAGGAAACTCTGAAGATTTTTTATTTGATTAAGACTGATATAAATTGTTTCTTGTATCTGTCTGTAATGTCAACACCCTTAAAGCATCTCTATCTGTTAGTCTTTGGTTACTGTTACTGTCGGTAACTTCCAGATTTATAGATTGATATAACATCAGCAAAATGAGTCCCATCAGTTGCTGATACATTAATGGTTTTCTCATGCATATTTAATTTGTTGAAATCACAAATGATTCTTAATATACCATATATTGGATCCAAGATAGATTACCATTTGAAGGTATTATTTTGTATTTTCACAGCGCTAACACTATGATTTTAACAACTGAAGTCGAAAAAATGCTATGTTAGACATAGGTCTGGTTCTGACTTTTGAGTAAATTTTTGTTAATATGTAAATATTTTTAGAAAAACTTGAAATATTTATTTATTTTTTGTTAAATTTTTATTTTTTTTTTTTAGTTTTGTAAACTTTTTTTATAACTTTTTTTTTTAACTTTGTAGAAACATTTTTTATATACGTAAAAACTTTTTTTTTTAATTTGTAAAAACTTTTTTTAATTGTAAAGAAACTTTTTTTTTAAAATTTGTAAAAAATTTTTAATTTTTTATTTGTAAAAACATTTTTTTAATGAATTTTATATATTTTTCATTAATCTGATGTATAGTATTATCAAAAGTTGATTTTCATATGTATGTGTGTAAACTGGATATTCATTGGGGAAAAAATGTTGTTTCGTTGAACAAGTTATGATAAATCTCAAGTCTTACGTAAAGCAAAATTAGTTATTTACTGTCATGTAGAAATTTCATGTTAAAAATCATACAATATATTTTAACAATGAAATATGTTTTATAAAAATAAACACAGATGTGTATAGATACATTTTTTATTATTATGGGTATTTAAACAATACATTGTGAATATTGTCTACATTTATATCATTTTCTCTTCAATACATTTTATCAATTATATCAATAAAATTCTTTACAACACTTTGGATTTTTCTTTACAAATTTCACTTTTTGGATATCATATGTCAAATCAATAATGCTGCATGAGTAGTTTGGGTAAATGTTATGTTGGTTTATGTTCTATACAGTCAATTTTTCGAAGTATCCAATCTGATCTTTGACTGTTAAATTCTTCAAACTACTGGTTAATTTTTGAATATCCATCTTCAATATGATTTGGGATACTGTCTTCGACAAGTTCAACATAACAGTCATATGTCTATTCAGTTTATTACGAATAACGAATATTTTCTCACACTTTTCACACTGAAACAATTTTTTAACAGGATGTGTTTTCATATGAACTGATGGTCTGTATTTTCTAGTAAAAGATAATTCACGCTTTCTTGTAGATGATTTTTGACGATGATTACAAGTATATGGTTTTTCACTAGTATGGATTTGTATATGTTCTTTTAAATTCCATTTACTTGAAAAGTATTTGTTACAGGTGAAACACATCTGCAAGAGAAATAAATGCATATATTTAGAATTCCTTCTAACACTATAGACGAAAAAACATCACATTTTATAGAACATCTGGTACAATATTTTATTGTAAATTCACTCTAATTATGTTTAATATATGTATTCTAATATATCACATATAAGTACTCACGTGTATATTATTCTTTAACTCTATATGTGTTGACGATGAATCATCCGGGGTATCCATTTCTGGTAAAGAGAGTTTCTGCTGTTTTGATTCATCTTGGTGTAACATCTATACAATAAAAGAAATATAATTATATACTTAGAAAAAATTTAATAGATAAATAATCATTTATTGATGTTTTACAATGATATAGTACAACTTACTTTATTCGTTAACAGATAAATTGTTTCCCCAACTGGGTTAAAATCAGGAAATTTACTGGAGCTATACATTATACAGTCATCTGCAAGAATTTGACTTGGGAAATGAGAACCTCTGCATCACTTTTCAAAATTTTATATTATCATCAGTTAAAGTGATCATGTGACAAAACTGCGCATGCGTACTAAATAAAAATAATCAGTATAATAAGCTTTATCATGGAATCTTGCTTAAATATGGTCTTATATTAAAATGGTTAGTATGGTCTTAATTCTGAAATATTAATTATAAATATGAAAGTAGCAGATATACACGATTTCAAATGTTAGAGGAAAAGGTTACTCTACACGGAAGATGTTAATTGGAAATTTGCTAAATACAGTATGAAATTTGGTTTATGCGAACTTAATAATAGTGTTGGTACAATTGCAGTTGAAATTTTCTTTATAGTATTAAAAATATATAGTGTACAAAAGTCTAGGCTGCTAAATTCTGAGAAGTGATAGTGGTAATAATAGCAATTAAACTTCTAATTTTTAAAAAAATTTGTAAAAAATGGGTACTTTTTGTAATATATTAAACCTTCGTAATTTTTTTCCTTTTTTTTATGTAAAAAACTTTTTTTTTTAATTTTGTAAAATACTTTTTTTTTAACTTTTTTTGTAAAAACTTTTTTTTTTAATTTTGTAATTTTTTTTTTTTCATTTGTAATTTTTTTTTTCATTTGTAAAATTTTTTTTTCATTTGTAAATTTTTTTTTTTCATTTGTAAATTTTTTTTTTTCATTTGTAAATTTTTTTTTTCATTTGTAATTTTTTTTTTTTTCATTTGTAAATTTTTTTTTTTTCATTTGTAAATTTTTTTTTTTTAACTTCGTAAGAACTTTTAATTTTTTTTTTATTTTTTTAAGTTTTGATTAATAGATTTTGTGTTTGATATTTTTAGGTACTTACAATTTATTATTTTCATTTAACGTATATTTAATTTCTACGATGTTTTTATGGTAAAAGTTATGTGGGATAAATAGTTGATAAGTGATAGAACATAAATTTTAATTTGAGATTTGAATTTTTGAATAGGAAACACAGTTCAAATATTATTTTACAGGCGTTTATGTTCAAATATGTTTTCGTTTCTGTGATATAAAATAGCTCGAAATCATTGGATTGGTGTAAAAAATCACTAAATGCAAGCTAAAATTGGATATTTACTCGTTAAATCCATATATTTATATGTATATTTCTGAAAGGAATGGATAAAATGCTATTGCATGTTAATAAGTTATGCTAAAATAGGTATGTGATCAGTATCTAAGTTTATGTTAAAATGTCTAATATTTGGTAATATGTATCGTTTTCATAAACTAGGGTATTTGAAATAAAATGTTTAGATAAACTTAAAGGTTATATTCGTGCATATTCTGTTAAAATTGGAAAATTTAAAACAATAAGGTATTCATATTCATTTAGATAACAGTGTGTACTAAACTCATATGCGTAAGCAAGGTTCTACAAGTTCATATGGTTTCAAGTAAAAGTATAACTAAAAGTGGATATCAATACTTATAACATAAATTTTAACTTGAGTTTCAAATCTTTGAATGGAAAATACAATACAAATATTATTTACTCGCGTCTGTATTCAATTATTTTTTCGTTTCTGTAATATAAAATAGCTTGAAATCATTGAAATCATTGAAATGGTGTAAAAATTGGTAAGTGAAAGCTAAAATTGGATATATACTCGGTAAATCCATAATTTTATATGTATATTTCTGAAAGAAATGGAAGAAATGCTATGTATGCTAATAAATTATGCTAAAATAGGTATGTGATCAGTATCTAAGTTCATGTTAAAATGTTGTCTAATATTTGGTAATATGTATCGTTTTCATAAACTAGGGTATTTGAAATAAAATGTTTAGATAAAATTAAAGTTTATATTCGTGCATATTCTGTTAAAATTGGAAAATTTAAAACAATAAGGTATTCATATTCATTTAGATAACAGTGTGATGTACTAAACTCCATATGCGTAAGCAGGGTTCTACAAGTTCAC
This sequence comes from Maratus michaelseni, assembly GCA_963931845.1. NCBI lineage: Eukaryota > Metazoa > Arthropoda > Arachnida > Araneae > Salticidae > Maratus > Maratus michaelseni. The sequence continues at coordinate 186,448,012 of OZ007588.1, read as the reverse complement.
ATGGTTTCAAGTAAAAGTATAACTAAAAGTAAAGTTATAAGTGAATATTAATACTTAGAATATGAGTTTAAGTGAAATTTTAGGTACTGGTATTTCTGTGATAAAAATGGATTAACCATATCATAGAAAATATTCAAAGTTAATTAATATAAAATTACTAATTAATATAAAACTCGTGAAAAACACGGTATAAAATAATTGGAATTGTGTAAAATTTACTAAGTATAAGTTAAGATTATTTATTTTATCCTATAAATCCTTATTTTCAAATGTAAATTAGTGATGTAAACAGGAGTTTATATAATTACTGTTAAATATTTCACGAAAAGTAATCTAAAGGTGAATAATTTTCTCTGTATTGTAATCACCTAAGAAATAATATCATACCTGTTAGTGTACAATAATACCGAAAACTTGTGTAAAAATTCATTAAAATTCACCCTTTTTCGTTAAAAATCGGTATTTCTTTTGTTTTGTATAATTGTTAGCATCGTGTAGAAGATGGAGGAGGGTAAACTTTATTAAAATATAACTCATATCTATCTCCCAACATGGATTTTTTGTAAACATATTGATAGCGAATAATATTTATATTATAGTAAAAGTTGTGACCTAGACGGTCATTGTTAGACTCCCCTTTTCCTTAGAATGTGGGGTGGAATTATTATCCCTCCTCAGAAATGCTACATTTTAGGAAAGAAAAAAAGTTTGCGTATTAAGAATAAATAAACAACTGGTTTTTATTTAAATATGGTTCTTATTTCAAGTCTAAATGATATAAAAAGATTATATTACGTACGTCTAAGCAGAATTAAATCAAGTATACACAGTAAAATTAGATAATGGTTGCTAAAACTCCTATTATTGTGCGGAAAATCAATTGATTAGGTATAAAATTCATTCAAATTTTGAATATTTTCTGTGTATTACGGTTGAAAAACTAAAAAAGTGTAATTTCCTCTTATAAGTTGATATTCTCATCTTATACTTGAAAAATTCTTAAAAAATCAGCTTTATACCTTACAATTGATATTTTTCAATTGTTTCGTCTAATTAGTAATACTCATTAAAATGTTCGTCATTTAAAATAATTATATATGTTTATTCTACGGCTTATGATTTGATATCCACATCTTATAGTTGAAAAAATTCATAGGAAATCATCATTTTCGTTAAAAGTAATATTTTCTTTTGCTTAATTATTATACTCATTAAGGTGTCTATTGTTCAGAAACTATAATATAAGTTTAAAATCCATCTTATAGTTTGATATTCTCATGTTATAGTTGAAAAATTCATAAGAAATCAGCAGTTTCGTTAAAATTGTTATTTTATTTTGCTTAATTATTATTCTCGTTAAGGTGTCCATTGTGCAAAACTAAAATGTAAGTTTAAATTTCTTCATATAAGTTGATATCGTCATCTTATAGTTGAAAAATTCTAAAGAAATCTGCTTTTTTCGTTAAGGTTGATATTTTTCCATTGTTTCGCTTAATTAGTGATACTCATTAAGGTGTTTGTCATTCAAAATTAGTATATAAAATCAATATTCATCTTATAGTATGATAATCTTGTCCATTTAACCTTTTCTTAGAGTTCTTATTTTCACTCCTCGTGTTACAGTAGAAAATTAACCCTTTTTTTCACAATTTCCATTTTTCCCGCTAGGGTGCGTTGCGGGGGCGATCGGAGGGTCGGTGCCTCATCCCTCCGCCTCATCCCTCCACCTCATCCCTCCACCTCATCCCTCCACCTCATCCCTCCTCCTCATCCCTCCTCCTCATCCCTCAATCCCTCCTCCTCCTGAGCTTGAACTGTCGTTTTCCCACTACTGATATCATTTCCCTCATCTTCTAAGCCAGGACGTTTCTCCCTTACTTGGAAATAAAATAAAATAAATCATTAGAGTTAGAGTGAAAAGTTCTCTGTTTGAATAAATCTAATATAAAAGGAAAAAAAAGCTTTATTGGCATATTTATTTAGGCGCCAGAATGTTTCAGATTAATAAATATTTTTAATATTTATTTTAAAAGATTTATTTTGTCAATGTAGTGAGTAAATAAAAGTCACAGACGGGGAAGATTTTTAATGTTTTATAACTACCAATAAAGAAAAATAATCCGTTTAAAAACCTCTATAAACGATCTCAAATTTAAGATGTTGATATAACAATAAGGGATCTGGAGGCACGGCAGTGCCTCCTCCAAGTCGAGAGAGGACACCCGTAAGCATACTTTTCTGGAAGCAACTCAGGGCACTTTTGACCCCCCCCCCCCCCCATATCTCCTGGAGTATCTTAAAAATTTGAAACTTTGTTTTTCTAGAGTATTTGGCACACAGGACCAAAATTTAAAATTACAACTTTCTGTCTTTTCTAGTTCAGACGATATATGAACTCAAACATTCGATTTTTTGTCACTCACTCACTCACTCGTCCACGCGTCATCAAAAAGATTAGGTAGATCCCGTAGCCCTAGAAACTTGACATTTGGAAAAAAGGTAGTGTTTAGGATACAAGGAAAGAAAAAATTATAAAATCCGGAAAATTCGAAAAAAATTAAAAAAAAATTAAAAATAATTTGATTTTTTAGCCTTAGAAACTTAAAATTCGCAGTAAAGATAGTGTTTAGGATTCAGAATAAGTTAAAAGAAAAAACGCAATAAAATTCGTAAATAAAATCAAAAAATCGAAAAAATCGGAAAAATCGAAAAATAAGGAAAATTTGAAAATAATTCGATTTTCAAGATTATTTCGATAAGAATAAGAATCGATTTCGATCGGAAAAATCGAAAAATAAGGAAGATTTGAAAATAATTCGATTTTATAGCGCTAGAAACTTGAAATTTGGAATAAAGGTAATATTTAAGATACTAAATAAGGAAAAATGAAAAAATATGGATAATTCAAAAAATACCCATAAATTAGTGCAGACGATATATGAACTCAAAGTTCCGATTTTTTGTCACTCACACACTGACTCACTCTCGCGTCATCAAAAAGATTGGGTTGATCCCGCAGCCACAGAAACTTAAAATTTGGAATAAAGCTAGTGTTTCAGATACAAAGAAAGGAAAAATTATAAAATCCGGAAAATTAAAAAAAACAACAACAACAACAAAAAAAAAACTTTCGAAAATTAAAAAAAATCGAACAAAATTGAAAATTGAAAATAACACGATTTTGTAGTCTTAAAAACTTAAAATTTGGTGTGAAGGTAGTGTTTAGAATTCAGAAAAAGAAAACATCAAAAACACACACAAAAAAATTGATAATAAAATCGAAAAATCGAAAAAAATCGAAAAATTTCAAATAATCCAATTTTATTGCGCTAGAAACTTGGAATTCGGAATAAAGGTAGTATTTAGGATGCAAAATAAGGAAAAATTGAAAAATCCAGAAAATTCGAAAAAAAAAAATCAAAAATTCGAAAAATTCGAAAAAAATTGAAAAAAATTTAAATAATTTGATCTTTTGGCTTTAGAAACTTAAAATTCGCGGTAAAGATAGTTTTTAGGATTCCGAATAATTTAAAATAAAGACGCAATAAAATTCGAAAATAAAATAAAAAAATCGAAAGAAATCGAAAAATAAGGAAATTTTGAAAATAATTCGATTTCATAGCGCTAGAAACTTGAAATTTGGAATAAAAGTAATATTTAAGATACTAAATAAGGAACCATTAAAAGATATGGATAATTAAAAAAAAAAAAAAAAAAAAAAAGAGAGAAATTGAAAATAATATGATCTCGTAGTCTTAGAAACAGAAAATTTGGAGTAAAGGTAGAGTTTAGGATTCAGAAAAAGAAAAAATTAAAAACACAACAAAAATTGAAAATAAAATCAAGAAATCGAAAAAAAAAAAGCGAAAATTTGAAAATAATTCAATTTTGTAAAGCTAGAAACTTAAAATTTAGAATAAAGGTAGTATTTAGGATACAAAAAAAGAAATAAATAAAAAATCTGTAAAAATCGAAAAAAAATCGAAAATTCGAAAAATTGAAAAAAATTCGATTTTGTAGCTTTAGAACTTAAAATTCGGCGTAAACTTATTGTTTAGGATTCAGAAAAAGGAAAAATTAAAACACAATAAATTCGAAAATAGAATAAAAAACTCGAAAAAGATCGGAAATTTTAAAATAATTCGATTTTGTAGCGCTAGAAACTTGAAATTTGTAATAAAGGATACAAAATAAGAAAAAATTAAAAAATCCAGACGATTATAAAAAAAATTCGAAAAAATAAAAAATTGAAAATAATTTTATCTTGTAGTCTTAGAAACTTAAAACTTGGTGTAAAGGTAGTATTTACTATTCAATAAAAGGAACAATTAAAATATTCGTTAAATTCGAAAATAAAATCGAAAAATCGAAATATCTTTAAGAAATCGAAAATTCGAAAACAATTTGATTTTGTACTGCTAGAAACATTATTTTAAAGATAATTGTCCTATTAGCTAGTACAACGCCCCTAATTGTTTTATGTTATTTCCCCCGGATTATGGTTTTCTTTTTTTTCGTTTACGATTTTCGTTATAGAAAAGTTCCGCTATAGACTGGCTACGATATAGGCGATTTCTTTATAGACAGGTTTGTTTTCTTTCACAGGTTGTACTCTATTTACTTCACATATGAAATATGGATTGTTAAATGATGTTAGCCCCACAAAAATTTTCACAGCTCTCCCTACCCTCCCGACATTACTGGCTGGTTATGGCTTGATAGACCTTTCTAAATAAAATCATGGTGACTCTAAGATTCACTTGATTTATCTCTAAATTGAACCTAAATGATCCTAAGAAGACGGATCAAATAATTACTCTATTGGCATAATAATCAGGTAAATTAGAATTAAAATCGAAAAATCAATAAATTTATAAAAAGTCGAAAATTTGAAAATAATTCGATTTTGTAGTCCTAGAAGCTTGACATTTGGCAGAAAGGCAGGGTTTAGTACACAAAGTAAGGAAAAATTAAAAAATCCGTAAATAATAAAAAAAAAAGACTAAAAAAAACGAAAAAAAAATCGAAAAAAAGGAATATAGTTTGATTTATTGGAAATTTCCGGAAATTTTAATTTTGGCTTTCTTTTTATACTGAAAAGTTCTTTTATGTTAAATATCAAGTATATAGGGCTGCGAGTAATATCTTAGATGGATAGCACAGATTTATGGAAGAAATTGAGAGTACTTTTGACACTCCCCCTCCCATAACTTAGTGCTTGCATAGGAACATGAAATCTCTTTACTTCTACAGTACTTTGCAAATGAAACTAAAGCTTCAAATTTTTGATACCTGTAAATAATAGGGACAGAGTGTGGGATTAGCGAAAATCAGTGGATGATCTCCAAAAAGAACCCAAAATCAAGAAAAGGAGGATTACTTACAAAAAGAAGTGAAATCTCATCAAAAAGTCACCTGTAAAAAATGCAGCCAAGTCTCGTAACTCATTTACCGTAAAAAGTACTGAGATCGTATAAAGCCAAGTTTAACTATCTTATTAACTCTGAAATTTTCATTCACAAATCACTCCTAGTCTCTACATCTGTAGTTAATTATTATTTTGTGACTTGGCAATTACGCAGCACAGGGAAGTTATTACAACTTACTATGTTATGGGATGGGATAATTTAATTAAGGCAAATTATATACGAACAGGGACGTTATTACACTTTAATATGTTATAGTATTATTTGATTAAGACTAACTATATACATCACATTCTCGTGCTACGTAATTGACAAAGTCACAAAATAATAATTAACTAAAGATGTAGCGACTAGGAGTGATTTGTGAATGAAAATTTCAGAGTTAATAAAATAGTTAAACTTGGCTTTATACGATCTCAGTACTTTTTACGGTAAATGATTTACGAGACTTGGCTGCATTTTTTACAGGTGACTTTTTGAAGAGATCTATATTTTTGGAAATAGAAATTTTGGCGCTAATAGTGTGTTCTGGAAAAGAAATTTTCATATTTTGTGCAGATATGCTTTATGTACTAACAAGTAGAATATAAATTAAAGTTTAATTACTGCTTAAAGTGATAAAAACATAACACAAAAGGCTTAAAAATACTTTTTAATATTAGATTACATATGTTTCATGCGCTCAAACGGCAACTTTTTCATATCAATGATAAATAAAATATTCTCTTCCGGTATTTCCCAGTATTCCCTAGTACTTTACTAGAATTTCCCATCCATTATCCGTGAATCAATAGAAATATATTTGCAAAAGGAGAACATTTGCAACGAAGCAGCTTCTTTTGAATTACCTAAAATTTGGCACGCGATGGTTTACAAATTAAAAAAGCAATAAAAATAAAAATAAAAATAATAATTTTCACGTGTTCCAGTTTGACCGATTTAAGCACCTGCTTACATTGGACATGTGATCTCGCGATTTATGTTTATCATTTTCAAAAATTTTGCAAGAGTATTTTATTTATCATTTTGATCTGAAGAAGTCGCCGTTTGAGCGTATGAAACATATGTCATCTAATATTAAAAGGTATTTTTAAGTCTTTTGTGTTATGTTTTTATCACTTTAAGCAGTAATTAAATTTTAATTTAAAGTTAACAAGTGATTTTATTATATTATTTGTAAGTGGAATATATTTAAATATACATTATAAATAGAATGTAAAGCTCCAGTTCTGATATTTCATTTATCTTTTTATCCGATTAGTTATGCAAAGGCGATGTATGTGCTTATCAGTCTATGTATATGCATTATTGTATATCCGAATTTACATAGTTATAAAGCCACATTGAAGGAACAATTTAGGCAAATTAGGTATCTTGTAAATAATGTGATTTTTTTGGCTGTCATAGAGTATATGACGTCCCAAAAATTTGCGGACAAAACACTTCAAAATGCTAGGAATTTTTCATTTTTACTTCAAGTCCATGAATATAGATGTCAAATAAGCTCGAGACGATTGCTAAAATATATAATTTACCCAACCTTTTTTGTGAAAAGTAAAAATTGGACAGAAAAATGGGGAATGCAAATTCACAGTTCCACATTATTCAACCTATGATGATCGTGAGGACCTTATATGAAGCGACTATATTAAAAACTGAATATTTTTAAATAATGAAACAGTTATTATTATTACGTGTAAGATTGAAAACTTTTGTTTATCAGAACGTATGCTACTGGTTTTCCTCATCTTTTGTAAGTTTCTGAAGCTTACATTATTCTACAATATGCAGAAGTTTTTGTTCATAGTTTTTTTTCAAGAATTTGCAGATGTAACTTTATTTCCACGCCATCTCAGTCTACGTACTGTGAAAGATCCCTGGCGTTTACAGGAGAAGGAAGGTGGGTAAGAGATTTGAAGGGATAGTTGTACTGGACCCTGAGCTAAAGAGGGCCACTTAAGTGTCGGGTGTCTTATAACATTATACTGGGTTCGCGCTAGGAAAAAGAGAAGGTGGGATGCTCCCATCCTAACCAAAATTTTAAGTGAGATTTTTGAAATTTCAGTCAGAACTACAATTTATTGACTCTACAGATGGAAAAAACATTCCATTGAAATGTCACAGTTGTGCTAATTAAGTAGTTATTGAAGAATAATTGTAATTAAAGTTTAATTACATCTCCCTTTTTTTTCACACATTAAAAATTTTTGATGGTTTTACAAAACAAATTTTCAACACTTCAGTTATCATCTGAAGTACGGAAGAAATTACGGAATAAAAAATTAGGCTGATTAGAACTTAATAGATTTCTAAATGTATTATGGGGGATATATATTTAGTCATTAGGGGGATACCCCCCTAAATTCATTACTGTTTGTTATCACACTTTCATTTTTATGAAATCTAACTTACCGGCGCACAAAGAGTATTTGAGGTAAAATCCTGGCCAATTTTTTTTCATGCGTTTTGAAGTTAAAACCATTGCTGTTGACTTACTATTAGTAAATACACTTAATTAATGTTATTTACACATAAATGTATGCATTTATTTAAAAAAAATATATGTATAATACAAACTTTAATAACGATTTACTGTTTATTAGAGGAAATTAATTGTTGATAGATTTTTTTTATTTACAAGTAATGTTTATTTAAATGTGGTTAATTTTACTATATATAAAAGTTTAATTATTTATATAAATTTATGTATATAATATATATATTATTTCAATTTAGTATTTAGAAAAGTTGAGTCTCTATATTATAGAAATGAGTTTCGCGCATATAATATAGAAAGCGATGGCGTTTTCGCACCCTGTGTAGGAAAAGCAAAAAGTGGGTTTTTATAAATATCGCAGTAATCGGGAATTTCGCGTTTTAGCGCTTACAATAACGGCGAACTTTTTCAAGTATGCGTGTCAAAAATTCACAATTAATGTATATGCGTTACATTGTAACGTACCACACCTTTGCATAAAAATATTGCAGCATATACCGTTTATATGAAGCATTGGTTAATAGAATCAATCGCTTTCTCAAATTAAATACTTTATACATTCTTGACCGGTCACGAGTTAACTCATGTTTGTTTCACCAAGCATCATTGACTAAGGGCGTGGCTTTTACCTTACACAAAATGCATTTATATTATGTTGTCCATATATTTTTAAAAAATGTAAGACGTTTTATATTGAATCCGTACTTTGAATGATATTTACCGATGCATAAATTTGAAACCTTAAAAAAAAAAAAACATTTAATAAAAGACTTTCAGAAGAGGGAGGAGCTTCTACTGTTTCAAAATCAAGATTTCATACAAAATCGCAGGTCAAAAAAGTGTTAAGAAAAAATATCAAGATGGGACTTTTCTGTATATTGGAGTCACTCATTAATTTAATGAAATTTTGATCAGAGAATATGATTCATTTAAGTGATACATACTGTAATAAAGAAAAAATATGTACTTTAGTAATTTTTGATGCAACATCTAACTTGTGATAATCCAAGTTTCGTAAAAAAATATCAGTAATTCATTTTGATGGTTTTTGCTGTTGCACTTTCGATGGAGAATACTTTACACCTGTTTCATTTTTTGTTACTTTTTGTAATATACATAGCAAACTTCACCCACTTGTTATTTATTGTGTTGCAGTGACTCTCTTATGAAATTTATTAGAAGAAATAAAGTTTTTAAAATTTATGTAGGAAGGCAAGATAGTTACATGTCAAAAACGCTTCACAGCATCACATAAAACGAAATTTTTCTAATATGTTAATTTATACATATGTTAATTGTATTATGCCTAATAGTGTGTATGTCATAAATAAAATTTTATTGATTATAAAAAATGGAAAACGAATTTATGTGTATATTGATTTTCATATTCAAATTTTTCGCATGCCAGAGAAATTGTCATGCGTGTCACCTCGGGCACGCACGCCAAAGGTTAGCCATCCCTTCTGTAAATAGATGCATGTAGAATGCAAGCAGGCATAATTCCATAACAATGTCTGTACCAGATCTAAGCACAAAATATACCGAGGTTCACAATTTCTGTCCAAGTTCCTAGTGCAGCCAGAAGTATCAAATTTAATTCTGTAGATATAGTATTTGCAGACTTAACTTTTCTTAACATTATATTTCTGAAAAATGTACTAATTAATTTCTTTATTATGCATACTCACATAAGCGTTTCTGTTACCTAATATATCTTAAGTTATTTAACAAAATTTGCACAACATACTAAAATGTACTGTGTATCTAAAAGAACTGATGGGAAAAATCAACATTAATACACACATTTGTTTATAACATAAGTGCAAAAAGTATAAGCACAAAAGTTTTAATGAAACGTTTAAAAAATATATTTAAAGACGGAATAAAATTGACCAATCTATTATGTCATGAAATTTAATTTTATTAAATTCATACATTTGCTATTCTTAAAACTCCAACGTCTGATTAATATTTAATTTTTTTTAATAAAATAAATATATTCATAATTTTCTTTAATTATGAATTTAATGTTACATTTATTCCTGAATTAGTTTCTTATAATCTACTTAAAAAACAATTGTTACAGTAATTGAAAAATCTAGAGAAACAATCAAATAGATATTTTCATGTCTGGAAATTTTAATTAATTTTCTCAACAGTCAATTCCTACATTAACGATCCAAATTTCTTTTCTTTAAGTGTTATGGCTGCAATTGTACTTATTTTTTGATGCATTCAAACTTTAAAATGAGTTTTTCTCCGACAAAAATCATTTTTAGATTTATTTTTCTATTTAATGTAGTTTTAAAGTGGAACATTTCTGCTTTTGCGTCTGGCTAAATTAAATTTTATTATTTAACCGCCCTTCAAATAAAAAATTAAAATACGACAAAATCTCTCCTGAGAATAATTTGAAAGACATCCACTGATGCATATAAAGAAGCATTGATACATTTGAAACAAATTATTGTTTCTTAGTATGAATTAAATTAACGCTTAGTAAGGAATGAGAAAATAGTTAGAAAATCTTCTAATTCAATTCTAAATATCATTTTAAGCTGAAGATATCAAAACTATTAATTTCATTTTTATAAATTGAATTTATTTCAATTCATTTCATTTATAAAATAAATAATTCCCAATTTTGTTTTAAATTATGAATGTATTGCTATATTTATTCGTAAAGTTTCATATTGTTTAAAACCTATTTATAAAAAAAGCAATTGTTATGATGCTTGAAAAATGTAGACAAACAAACAGATATATTTCGCTGTGACAAGAAGGCGCGTGACCTTGAAAGATTTCATTACGCTACGGAGAAGATGTAATTAATATGATGCATGAAGTGGAACAAACGTTTAGTACAATTAGTCCAGGCAAATTACGATAAATACACCTTTAACCTCGACAAAATTGTAATAGAAGTTCTGTTAACTGATTTTTAATCAAAAACCATAACTGAGAAATATAATCAAAATCAGACAAAATCCGAACACAGGAACACCCTTAAAACGGATTTCAAAACGGACTGGAACTTCTATCTTTATAAGAAGAAAGTATTGGATTCATAAAAATTAATGGTTTGAGACGATATTGGGTATCGTGGACAATCACAGCAGCTAAGAATTGTGAGTAATCTCAACAGCAACCAGTATATCAGAGACGTTCTGGAGCCCAAAGACGTAATTGCATCAACTCCTTCCTGGTGATATATTTTCAAAGGCTCGCCCACATATTGCTAAGACTGGTCAAACATTCTTTTCAGCACAACAGATACAGATTCTTCCTTGGCTTGCCAATTCACCGGATACGTCGCCTTTTGAACTTGTCTGAGATTTTGTTGGTGAACGTCTCGCGAGGCTAACGAAAAAGAAAGGCTACCGCGGTACTTTACGCGTATCTTTTTTTACAGACCGGCGGAATCACGTGATGCTCGAATCCACCAATGCAGGTGTACGAAAAGAGCTTCACGTCACTCTCGCGGTCTGTAAAAAAAGATATGCAGAATGCACCGCGGTAGCCTGTCTTTATCGTTAGCCTCGACGTCTCGCTAGTGACGTTCTTTTGTAGCTGATACAGATGATCTTTAGGTTAGGATAGAAGTAATCTGGAACGCTCTTCCTCAGGTACAGATTCAAGAGATCTGTTACATTCAATACCACGTCGTATAGAAGCACTTATTGAAACGCGTGTAATTCAATGGCTGCGCAAAATGCTGATTTTTGACATGTGAAATTTATTTATTTATTTTTTTGCTTTATAAATTTAATCATTTATTTGTCCCGATACAGGTCGTTTGTGGAACAAGTTCTTCATGGTGTTGCAAGTTTTACAAACATAAGTTTATATTCAAAATTTCATTACAAACACACCGGGCAGATGTGCGTAAAATATTGGAAAATGGAAAGCATCCAATCATATCAAGTCATTTCTATAATGTTTCTGCTTTGTACCTTGTAGGTAACAATAGTCTAATAACGAAAATACCATTTGAACATTAGGAATACTGTGGAAGATGTCATCAAACATACAAAATTAAATGGCCCTTAGTCAAGTCAACAGCATAATCTTGATTTAAAGGCTATTAGCTCCTAGTCCAGTAGAAATAGCATTTTACCTTACAAAAATTCGGGTAGTTCTGGTTTTTGGGTATGTTGTAAAGGTTGACCCTCTAATAAAAAAAACAAGTTTTCGACCTTCTAGACCTTGTGCGTTTTTCACAATATTGAAAAAACCAATATTTTTCGGCACTTTTTTCGATTTTTCTTAAATAACTCAATTTTAATGCATTTTACAGAAAAAAGCACTGTTACCATTTTGTAGAGCATAAAATTCTCTACAACATGCAGTAGTCAGGTTTGTAAATTGTCCAAATAGGGGGTAAGATAAGGAGCCGGGAAAATAGGGTAAAATTTGCAAAAAATGCAAAAATCCATTAAAGACGTTAGTTTTTGCTTAATAACCTACTTTTAGTGCGTTTTAGAAACAGAAACACTTTCACCATTTTGTAGAGCATAAAATTCTCTACAACATGCAGTATTCATGTTTGTAAATTGTCCAAATAGAGGGTAAGATACGGAGCCGGGAAAATAGGGTGAAATTTGGAAAAAATGTAAAAATCTACAAATGACGTTAGTTTTTGCTTAATAACCCACTTTTAGTGCATTTTAGAAACAAAATTGTCATAATCAACTTTTTAGAGCATGAGATAGTCGATAGTTTCATTTATTAGAGGTTGACCCTCTAATAATAAAAAACAAGTTTTCGATCTTCTAGAGCTTGTGCGTTTTTCACAATATTGAAAAAATCAATATTTTTCGGAACTTTTTTTTATTTTTCTTAAATAACTCAATTTTAGTGCATTTTACAGACAAAGCACTTTCGCCATTTTGCAGAGCATAAAATTCTCTACAACATGCAGTATTCAGATTTGTAAATTGTCTAAATATGGGGTAAGATACGGAGCCGGGAAAATAGGGTAAAATTTGCGAAAATCCACTAAAGACGTTAGTTTTTGCTTAATAACCTACTTTTAGTGCGTTTTAGAGACAAAAGCACTTTCACCATTTTGTAGAACATAAATTTCTCTACAACATGCAGTATTCATATTTGTAAATTGTCCAAATAGGGGGTAAGATACGGAGCCGGGAAAATAGGGTTAAATTTGGAAAAAATGTAAAAATCCCCAAATGACGTTAGTTTTTTCTTAATAACCTACTTAAAAGCTCTAAAAAGTTGATTATGACAATTTTGTTTCTAAAATGCACTAAAAGTGGGTTATTAGGCAAAAACTAACGTCATTTGTGGATTTTTACATTTTTTCCAAATTTAACCCTTTTCCCGGCTCCGTATCTTACCCCCTATTTGGACAATTTACAAACATGAATACTGCATGTTGTAGAGAATTTTATGCTCTACAAAATGGTGAAAGTGCTTTTGTCTCTAAAACGCACTAAAAGTAGGTTATTAAGCAAAAACTAACGTCTTTAGTGGATTTTCGCAAATTTTACCCTATTTTCCCGGCTCCGTATCTTACCCCCTATTTAGACAATTTAGAAATCTGAATACTGCATGTTGTAGAGAATTTTATGCTCTGCAAAATGGTGAAAGTGCTTTTTCTGTAAAATGCACTAAAATTGAGTTATTTAAGAAAAATCGAAAAAAGTGCCGAAAAACATTGGTTTTTTCAATATTGTGAAAAACGCACAAGGTATAGAAGGTCGAAAACTTGTTTTTTTTTATTAGAGGATCAACCTTTACAGCATACCCAAAAATCGGAACTACCCGAATTTTTGTAAGGCATGGCCCTTTTTTGCGCTATTTCTACTGGACTATCCAGGACATTCCGAAATATGCAGATGCAAGAATGCAGACTGAAATTCTTTTACGAACAACCGCACAGACGTATATATATTGTTGAAATTTGGAAAAATTTGAATCATTTTAAATCATTTGCCTCTAGTACGTGCATAAGTTAAATATAGTTTCACCATAACATGCATTTGCATAGGTCGTCTTAAAGTTTACACATGCTTCGAAGATAATTTCTCCCTACCTGGATAAGTAAATCCGTTTTGTATATCTTTCTGTTTTACTCTAAAAATGCTTTTTTTTGGAACCTTATTCACTACTTCCATTTTAATAATGGTAAAGTTACAAGTAAATAATTTTTATGGCATATTCTCCAATGTAATTCAATGGCAAATTTGCTTACGTTGATTTCTGACTATTCTCAACGCTTACATTATAAAACGGGATATATTTGTTTTCACTGCATTTAAAATAACATCTATGGAAATTTTTGCGACGTAATTCTACTTATCGAAATTGTAATTTATGTCATAGCAATGCAAAATTTTCTTATGTTCATAGTGTAATAATTTTGAAGAATACTATATAGAATTTTGTTTTAAACAATGACATATGACTCCTAAAGTTTTTTAAGCACTTGTTTTGGAAGTTACTACTTGCAGTTTACATATATTAAGCACATAATTATTTTTATTTACATTTTCCTCTGCGGAGGAATACAGGAGAATACCTGGAAAAGCTCACGTTCAAATGTTTCCTATTCCAAAGGCACTTTTAATAATTTTTCACACTTTGTGACATATGAATGAGCCTGAACATAAAGATGTCGGATAAAGATGAGGATACGGATGAGGGTGATTGAAATGACTGAAATTGCTCATTGACACTTTCTTGAAAGAAACAATTTTTATGTTTCAATAACGAATTTATGAATCTTTTAACATCATTTTTGTTGATCTTCGCTTCTTTTCATTTGTAAAGTATTTTTGCTAATCAAATTTTTAACTTTTTTACCTTTTGAGATATTGTCTAGGAATTTTGGTCTTCCCTTTTGAATTTTAACTTTTTAAGATGTCCTAAGGCGAATAAAGTTAATATCGAGATTAAGCAAAACACCCGAGAAGATCCATTTCTTTGCAAATATGATGATGTCTGTCATTCTTGTTTGTAATGTCCAATTCTGGTTTCATTTTCTCACTATTACTCGTCTATAATTCACTAGAGTGAGAGCACAAACATGAAGCAAATGGCTTCACTTGAATATAAAGCTTTCAAACTTTCAACATTTTACACACGTCTTCTGGGGTGTTCGCAATTAAATTTCGTTTTGGATTTTTAAATTTACATATTTTGGAAAGCCCCGAAACGGACGGAATTTAAATCAAGAGATTTAATGACTTTTATAGGGTGGGTATTTTTACTGCACGTTTGATAACGTTTGCCACCGTCTCTTAATGTCCAAAAGGTTTTCTTTCGGTATTTCCCTTATTAGACTACTCTTTCCTAAGTACAGAACATAAACATTATGAAAATGATTTGAATTAATTGAAGTTTTCCATTCAACATTTTACGCCCGTCTGCCATTGCGTTCGTAATAGAATTTCGGTCTGCCTTTTTGAATTTATATATTTTGGTTTGTCTTGAAAAGAATGACGTTTAATTCCATAAAGATCAAATGGTTTGACTGGTGTCCACTTTTTGCACTTTTGATGACATTTGCCACCCCTTTCGTAAAATAAAAATAGTCCGCTTTCAGTATTTTCTTTATTAGACAATATTTACCTACTAGGGTTCAAAATACAAACATTGGTCGAATGATTGACTCGCCTTTATATTTTTACATATTTATCTCAATTTTCGACCCTGTTCGTCAAGCAAACCATTAGGAAATATTAGCATTTCCTTGTATAAAACTCAAGTTCAGTGTGGTTTAATTCCTTTATAACCTTGGACAAATGACTTGACTTTTTTATTGTTGTCTCTCAGTCTATAAATATAATTTATAAAACTCAGGTATAGTACAAAAAGTAAAATTTTATAACTTGTTTGACGTATATGACTTTTTAATTCATATAGATCAAATGGTTTGACTGGTGTCCACTTATTGGCACTTATGATGACATTTGTCACCCCTTTCGTAAAGTACAAATGGTCCGCTTTCAGTATTTTCGTTATTAGATAATTTTTACCTACTAGGGTTCAAAGTAAAAACATTGATCAAATGATTGACTTAACTTTATATTTTTACATATTTATGTCAATTTTTGACCCTGTTCGTCAAGCGAAACATTAGGAAGATTAGCATTTCCTTGTATAAAAACTGAAGTTCAGTGTGGTTTAATTCCTTTATAACCTTGAAAAAAGGTCTTTCGATGTTTTTGTTGTTGTCTATAAGTATAACTTATAAGACCCAGGTATAGTAAAAAAAGTAAAATTGTATAACTTGTTTAACGTATATGGCTTTTTATCCGATGAAGAACAGGAGATGAAACAATTTTCCGAGTGGAACTATACCTCTAAAGCTGTCGGCTTAAAAATTAGCTATTGGATAACTATACAAGGGGACACCCTGCATAAATAAAAACGATGTTTTACTGGTTTCTGGTTATAGTTGTCCCTCAATAAACAAATGGATTTCGCGTAATTTTACTAGAATCACACGCCAACTAATGACGGTCGAAAAGGACATTATTTTTTTTTTCTGTCTAAACAAATTAATTCATTTTCCTGTACAGTCAAATTTCACTTAGTGATTCGAATTTTCTTTCTTTAAATATGAGGGTTTCAATTGTATCTTTTCATAAATTAAAACGTTTAAATGAATAATTTTTCGATGAAAATCATCTTTAGTAAATGATTGTTCTGTCTTCATTTAATGTAATCTTTAAGATGAACATTTACTCTTTTGCGCCGAACTAAATTACATTTGTTCTGTTTAACATTCCTTCAAATGAAAATTAAAACGTTGATACAACTCTCGTGAGAGTAATTTAATAGAATGCCTTTGATGAAAATAAGGAAACGTTCATACATTAGAAAAGATTGTTTTCTAATGCCCAACAAATAAATTGCTTAATCTTTTGCCCAACAAATAAATAGAAAAATGTTTGAAAATTTTCTCAATAAATTCTAGATATAATTTTAAATCGAAGAAAATAAAATTGTTTTTCAAAGAACACAGTAATAAATACAGGGTGTCCATAATTAAACGACCCTACTTTAAAGTTGTCTACAGACGAATCTATTGGTCAGAAAGTTGTGAAATTTTATAGAGAACATAATGAAGGGATGGGAATTTGTTTGAGCGAAAAAATAGTTCAAAATTTCGCCACCAGATGGCGTTTTATAGATAATTTTATCGATAATTTAGCATAACATTTAACATACATTTACTATAGTTTAAAAATTTTATTACAACATATCATATTCCACATGACGGCCATCCTTTTCAGCTACCATCTGGAATCGTAAGATAGCATGTTCCACAGCCGTCCGGAGTGTGTTTTGGGAAATGCTAAGAACATGTCGCAAAAAAAATTTTGTTGAACATCTTTTGCTGTAATAAAATTTGTAAACTATCGCAAGTATATGCTAAATGTGTAATTCATTTAAAAAACGCCCTCTGGTGGCGAAATTTTGAACTAATTTTTTTTTTCGCTCAAACAAATTCCCATCCCTTCATTATGTTCTACACAAAATTTCGCAACTTTCTGACCAATAGCTTCGTCTGTAGACAACTTTAAAGTAGGGTCGTTTAATTATGGACACCCTGTATTTCGAGCTTTGTGAAAGTATTTTGAGTTAATTGGATTATTTTAATTAAATATTTTCTCTATCACAATATATTTGCGTCCTCCAACCAAACACACAATTTTACGAAATAAAAATGGATTGTTCTTAGAGTGATAAACGCTATTCATTCAGAATTAATATTGTTTAATTGAAATATGACGCTTTGAAGTAACTTATATATTTAAGTTTATTGATTGTTAAAAGTATTTCTTTTAGTAACACTTTAACATAAGACGTTTCGAAGCAAAAACTATTTAATTTAAATTTAAATTTAATAATAATTTCTTTCTAAAAATGTATTTCTCTAAATAAAATTAGCATTTTTTCCTGATTCAAGAAATTTAATTTCAATGGCTTCATAAATCCGATGATTCTTAAATTCAAAAGACTGATTAATACTTTAAAGCGATTTATAAAATAAATGCATTCTAAATTTTCTTTAATTATAAATTTACTAATGCATTTATTCCTGTATTAGCCTACTCTTACTTAAAAAAAAGAAAAAAACAATTGCTACAGTAATTGAAAAATCATGAGAAACAATCAAATATATATTTTTTCTACCTGAAAAATTCACTTAGTCACTTCTTCCAGTAACAATCCGAATTTCTTTCCTTTAAGTATTATTGTTCCAATTGTAGTTATTTTTTGTAGTTATTCAGACTTTTAAATGAATCTTTTTCAGGCGAAAGTCACTTTCAGATAACTTCTTTTATTTAATGCTCTTTTTAAGTGGAACATTTCTTCTTTGCACCCGGTTAAATTAAATTTTATTGTTTAACAGCTTTTCAAATAAAAACTATAACGGTGTTACAACTCTCCTGAGAGTAGTTTTAAAGAACGTCGTTTGATGCAAATAAGAAAATGTCGATACGTTAAACACAAATGATTGTTTATTGGTATGCATTGGATTAGTTTTTCGACAAAGAAATAAAAATCGTTCGAAAATATTAAACTATTCAAATTAAATGAAAAATACGTTAACATTAGGCTGTATCAAAAGTATTTTCGTTTTCTGAATGATTTTATATAAAAGCATGTAGCTGGCACTTTCTCAACCTTATTATTGAACATAAAATATTATTTAAGAGCACACACGTTTCTCTATATTCTATCATTATATAGTCTTTTTTCTTTCATTTCTAGATCACATAAAGGATGATACAAATGTTGAGATTTTATGCATCTTAACTTAAGGCATGATTTTAAACTAAGCCTTAAAACCAATAAAGCTGTCCTCAAAACTCGTGCAGTTGGAGGCCAGGACAAAAGTAGTATCCAGACAGTTCAAAACAAATTAAAACGTTTTAAGGTAGCGGACCGCAGCCTTGAAATAAAACCCAGAATTGGTAGGTGAATTGTGACCAGTTGAAGAGAAAAAAAGAGGAGAATCCATTCTACACAATCAATTTTGATGCTGAAAATTAAGAAAACTACACATTCAACAATTATTAATGTTTACCTGATATAATTCAATTCACAGAGAGAATAAAATGATTTATTATAAATTTAATCCTTACACTGTTAAAAAAAATATATATTACTTGATCGACCAAGAAGGATTACGAAAATACAATATAATCTCTTTCAAGTTTCTCAATAGCTGGTCCATACTCTCTTTCCAGCTATTAAATCTCTTTCGAGCTTCCAATTAAACATGGATGGATTGGTATTAAAAAAAAGCATTTTTGTTTTTTATGTACAAGAACAGAGGATTATTTTATTCATGATTCTGAAAAGCGTTCTTTTATCTTCAGAAACCATAAAAACTAATAGATTGCCATGATTATAGAAACATTTTTGAAACAAAAGTCTCTTTTCATACGAGTAGTAATTTTCCTATGTGAGCGAAAATGTATCTAGGCTCGGAGTCGAATCCAGTACATTTGGCTTCAATTGCCGACGCTCATCTGGATGACATCGCAGCCAACACAATCAGTAGATTGTGTTGTATATATAGCCTTTTTTGCTACTCGTAATTTTCGGAAGCATTACGACATAGTTTTTACGGCTTAATAATCAGTTTCTCAATTGGTATCAACATGAAACTATATACTTTTGTATGTTATTAATTCGCAGGTAAACATTTTCATGTTCAACAACCATGTCCGACAGACAAACATGCTAATTAAAAGCGCAAAATGAACATTATTTTGCCATTCTTGCATGTATAAATTCTATTACGCAGCTGAAAATGTTTACTTGATAATTGATAGCGTCCGAAAAACACATATTTCGTGTTGATGCCGGGTTCAGAAAACTGACTAATACAATATAAAAACTACTTCGTAATATTTCCGAAAACTCGTTTTTTTTTCAGATTTCACTTCTTTAAATCTCAAAAATCTATTCGTTTATGAAGACAAAGGACGCTTTTCTGAATCGTGGTTAACTCGGAAGTGATTATATTATATTACCGTATGTCTTGTTGGGCGATCAAAAAACATTTTCTTTTTATTACATTGTAACATCTTATCAGTCTCTGTCGTCAGGCATGCGACCGCGTATTCATTCATTCATTTATTTATTTACTTTTGAAAAATCGACTTCAGTCGTGGCTATCTTACGCATGTCTATAGCAAAACTGTTATGTCTTCTAAACTATACAAAATATTGTTATATAAAGTACGTTCCCCAAGTTCAGAAAGAATCCTAAAATTAAATGAAGGCATTGTTAGTAACTAAAATAGTCTGTTTAGTTATAAAAATGAGACTGTTAAGTGGTAAAAATAATCATCAGTTATATTCTGACTGTCTTAAAATAAAATGTATTTTAAATTATTCACAAAAATTGATGACGGATATTAATTTTTACGTGTTTTTTATTTAATGACTTTACTTGCGATTTTTTGTCAGTTTAATTCAATGAAATCGAATATTATTGTTTTACAATCCATGAAACGAAAGATAAAACGACTGATGAAGTTCCTTTCGCTACTTATTCAAGAAACGTATAAAATACAAATAAGATAAAAGAGCTACCTAAAAGCATTTATGACACTCCATTATGTTGAATTTATTGTCGCCATTATTGAATTTATGAGAAACAGTGCATGAATATTTTATAGAAAGGATTTTAGAGAAACATTAAAAATGATATAGTATAATGTAAAATATATATGAAATAGTTTATTGAATATGTATATTAAGAACACAAAAAATGATAAATAGTTATGTGATCATACCACATTAAAGTGCTGCATTGGATTGGATAGCTCGATTTTAATCTCGAACCTGACTGTTCAGCGAATATTTACAGGGCGGTGGTTGGTAAAACTAGAGGTTTTTTATAGTGAACTACAACTACATCTAATTTATAAAAAAATATAGTCAACTACCGCTACATCTGTTTGTTTTGAAAACTAAGGATTACAAACTACTTTTCGAAAGCAGTCTTTATTTCACTACTTTTAGAAGAATAACTTTATTAAAAGATTGAATCTAAACTCGAAGTTGAGTGAAGAAGTACTCATACATATTTATGCATATGTATACACTACATCATTTACTTTATTCATAGTATGATTATACTCAATGAGGACATATTAAAAAAATTAAACTGCTTACTCGTGTATTTATCAGTTGTTTTGTTTATCTTTAATTCTCCAAAACACCTTTAAAGTTTCTTACTAATTGCGCAACATAGAATTACTGTAACACCGTTAAATAAAAAAACTCAATCAAATGAACACTATGACACATAAATATTATAAATGTTATGATATAATTGTTCATATTCAGGAATACCATTGTGACAATCATTTATCTCCATTAGTTTGCAAAGTTTTAATTTTTTAAAACAGTGCATGGATTTTAGATCATCCGAAAAATGTTTTTAAATAACAACTACTTCTATTTAATCATTTATTTAAAATAAACATGACAGAGTTTTTTCGCCATAAATACAACTATTATTCACAATTATACCGCTTGACGAAGGTTGCTAAAGCATTAAAAATTTTTTACTTGCGGATTTTTGACTTCATTGCATTAAAAATTCATCTTTTCTGTTCTAATTCTTCTAATGCGATTGCTTCATAATCTGAAAAGTTCAAAACTAGCAACGAAAAGAAACATTCTTCAGCCGTTAAATTTATTTCTAATCGATTTCTAAGTTTTCTTTTCTTCACTTAATGATCAGAATTTTGTTTAACTATTCATATGAATATCCTTTAACTCGCTTAATTGAATCCAATTCTTCAAACTATTACAGTTACAGTGAAGTGATTTTTCGAGAAACTTTAAATGAATCATTTACAATTTCAGCCATAGTAAAATAAAATTTTGCCCTTTTTATGTATGTAGTTGTAAATTAATATGGATGATACCAAGATGAGAATAATTTGTAAACTCTTTTATTGGAAGTACAAGAGCCTCGACATTTGTGTATAATATTTGTGGATTCATAATAAATTTAAATTCGCAAGGAACACAGATCAATTATGCGAAATATTTCGATCATTGAGTACAACAACTTCTTAAATCGAAAATCATAAAATTTGAGTTATTTTTACAGTTGAAGTGTACTTTTTATAAACTTTAAGAGATATGATGGATTTTAAAAATTATTTTTTATTATTTATGTTATTCTAAAAAGAAAATTTTCAAAGAAATATTTTGTACCATGAATTCAATAAATACTTGAAAATAAAAATCATTTTAAATTTCTAACAAAAATTGATTAATTACAAGAAATATTTCGATTATTAAGCACAACGACGCAACGTAATAAATAAACAAGTGTGGTAAGTGTGATCAAAGATCGCTCTAAGGGTTTCGTTTAATAATCCTTTCAAAACACTTTATCATTTCTTTAATAAATCCAAATAAATTTCATTTACGAAAAAAAAAAAAAAAAAGGTCATGTTTTTTATAAAGTAAAAATTTACCGGTCTATTTTTCTCGTCTTTTCGAATATCTAAACCAGCTCGATAGCGGGCGAAGCCCGCTATTATATTCTGTCATAATAATATCTGTCATGTGGACTAAATGCGATATTTAAAAAAAAAATCACAATTAACATGCTGTACACCTTCAAAATGTTAAAATATGCGAATATTTCCGTAATCGGGTTTTTATCGTGATTCAATACGTTTCTCAAACTCATATATTTACTACATTAAAGACGTGAGTATAAAACATCACAAATTTACTGAATGGTGTATATGTATACAAACGTTTTGTATACACCATTTAGTAAATTTGTGATGTTTTATACTCACGTCTTTAATGTAGAAATGTTTCATGGTGCAATCGTCCAGCATTTATATCATACTAGCTGACCCGCCCGGTGTTGCCCGAGCTCGTGTAATAAACTCAAATCTTTTAAAAACGAAACTCTGGCCAAGGTCTCCGATGGCTTCGACACTGTATACCGGGCTCGCTCGCACGCTCCGGAAAATCTTTTATTTCCTAATTCCACCGCCAAGGGAGCAACCTCTTTCGGAAAGAACCTCTGAGACAGGTCAACGTTGCCTACGGTACTGTATAGTAGGCGTACGCCAAAATTGAGCTGGTTTCGAGAAGATGGGAACATTATAAGCCGAGTTATTGAAATAAGACACAGATAGAGAAAATAACAATGAGTGAGGTGCCGGGTGAAGGGGATGTTCAAGTGTCCTTCAGAAAATGACTAATTAGGAGGACCACGATGCATCTTTAAAAATTCGTTCGTTTGATTAAGCTAGGAACTTAATTACAAATTTGGCTTAAACTATTATTTGGAAATAGTGGTAGCCTCTACTCATAAATTTAATTTAATGTTATAAAGGGTGTCGATTAAGTTAATTATTATGTTTGAAATCAGTTACGTTCAAATCGGAAAGATAGTTGCGGAGATACGGAAAAGGGGCATAGTTAGAGAAAAAACGTTGAAGGAGGGTCCAGAGGGGGGAGGGATGTTCAAGTGGCCTTCAGCAAATGACTAATTAGGAGGACCACGATGCATCTTTAAAAATTCGTTCGTTTGGTTAAGCTAGGAACTTAATTAGAAATTTGTCTTGGACTGTAATTCGGAAATAGTGGTACCCGCTACTCATAAATTTTTTTTTAATGATATGGATGTTGATTATTAAGTTAGAGAAAAAACCTTGAAGGAGGGGTCGGGGGAGAGGGTATGTTCAAGTGCCCTTCAGCAAATGACTAATTAGGACGATCTTTAAATGCATTTTATGCATCTTTAAAAATTCGTTCGTTTGGTTAAGCTAGAAACTTAATAACAAATTTGGCTTAAACTATTATACGGAAATAGTGGTAGCCTCTACTCATAAATTTAATTTAATGTTATAAAGGGTGTCTATTAAGTTAATTATAATGTTTGGAATCACTTGCGTTCAAATCGGAAAGAAAGTTGCTGAGATATGAAAACAGGGCATAGTTAGGTAAAAAACCTTGAAGAAGGGGTTGGGGGGAGGGGATGTTCAAATGCCCTTCAGCAAATGATTAATTAGGACAACCAGTATGCATCTTTAAAAATTCGTTCGTTTGGTTAAGCTAGGAACGTAATTAGAAATTTGGTTTAAACTATTATTCGGAAATAGTGGTAGCCACTACTCATAAATTTACTTTAATGTTATAGAAGGTGACTATTAAGTTAGTTATAATGTTTGGAATCACTTGAGTTCAAATCGGAAAGATAGTTGCTGAGATACGAAACGGGGCATAGTTAGAGAAAAAACGTTGAAGGAGGGGCCCCGGAGGTGGGGGGGGGGATGTTCAAGTGACCTTCAGCAAATGTCTAATTAGGAGGATCACTATACATCTTTAAAAATTCGTTCGTTTGGTTAAGCTAGGAACTTAATTACAAATTTGCCTTAAACTATTATTCGGAAATAGTGGTAGCCTCTATTCATAAATTTAATTTAATGTTATAGAAGGTGACTATTAAGTTAATTATAATGTTTGAAATCAGTTACGTTCAAATCGGAAAGATAGTTGCGGAGATACGGAAAAGGGGCATAGTTAGAGGAAAAACGTTGAAGGAGGGTCCAAGGGGGAGGGATGTTCAAGTGGCCTTCAGCAAATGACTAATTAGGAGGACCACGATGCATCTTTAAAAATTCGTTCGTTTGGTTAAGCTAGGAACTTAATTAGAAATTTGTCTTGGACTGTAATTCGGAAATAGTGGTACCCGCTACTCATAAATTTTTTTTAATGATATGGATGTTGATTATTAAGTTAGAGAAAAAACCTTGAAGGAGGGGTCGGGGGAGAGGGTATATTCAAGTGCCCTTCAGCAAATGACTAATTAGGAGGATCTTTAAATGCATTTTATACATCTTTAAAAATTCGTTCGTTTGGTTAAGCTAGAAACTTAATTACAAATTTGGCTTAAACTATTATACGGAAATAGTGGTAGCCTCTACTCATAAATTTAATTTAATGTTATAAAGGGTGTCTATTAAGTTAATTATAATGTTTGGAATCACTTGCGTTCAAATCGGAAAGAAAGTTGCTGAGATATGAAAACAGGGCATAGTTAGGTAAAAAAACCTTGAAGAAGGGGTTGGGAGGAGGGGATGTTCAAATGCCCTTCAGCAAATGATTAATTAGGACAACCAGTATGCATCTTTAAAAATTCGTTCGTTTGGTTAAGCTAGGAACGTAATTAGAAATTTGGTTTAAACTATTATTCGGAAATAGTGGTAGCCACTACTCATAAATTTACTTTAATGTTATAGAAGGTGACTATTAAGCTAGTTATAATGTTTGGAATCACTTGCGTTCAAATCGGAAAGATAGTTGCTGAGATACGAAACGGGGCATAGTTAGAGAAAAAACGTTGAAGGAGGGGCCCCGGAGGTTGGGGGGGGGGAGCAGATGTTCAAGTGACCTTCAGCAAATGTCTAATTAGGAGGATCACTATACATCTTTAAAAATTCGTTCGTTTGGTTAAGCTAGGAACTTAATTACAAATTTGCCTTAAACTATTATTCGGAAATAGTGGTAGCCTCTACTCATAAATTTAATTTAATGTTATAGAAGGTGACTATTAAGTTAATTATAATGTTTGGAATTACTTGCGTTCAAATTGGAAAGATAGTTGCTGAGATATGGAAACGGTTTTACTAGTTTTACTAGTTTATGAAAACTGGATCAATTACAAGAAATTTTTCGATCATTAATTAAAACAACGTCATAAATCAAAAATTATCAAATTTGTGTTTTTGTGAACTTTGAATGAAAAAAGTTATTTGAAAAATAAAATCAATTTACTGAAAAAAAAAAAAAAAAAAAAAACAACAGCTAAAGAAATTTTAAAACCTACAGGCGTTCCAAATTTCAAATGACTGATTCCACTTTTTGCATTGTATTACTTAAAACACTTTATTGAAAAATCGCACATCCATTTTTTAATCTAGAAGATAGCCCTTAAACAGACAATCAGACAAACAAAACTGGTACTTAAAAAGTCACATGTACTTGGATTTATTACTTATTTGAAGGCGTTATTAAACCAAAATCCGAAAACAGATGAACAAATTTCTTGTACTATGTATCAAGATTGCATTTTACAAATTTTGAGAATTTTGAACAAAAATTAAAGTGCATGGAGCATAAACTGGAAAAAATAGTTTTGAGAAAACTGCGTTTTAAATACATTATGAAATGTTATTTTTATAACATACTGTTAAGAATGATTAAAACACACTTTACTTCGAGCAAATGACAATATATTACTATTTTGTTTTAATTTTACTAAGTTAATAATACAAAAACAACATTCTTATTTTCAGTCGATTTCTCCACAGTTCAAAGTCCACCATCCCATTAGGATAGGGAGAGTTGAATAAATTATAAGTAAAAAAAAAAAAGAAAAAGACAAGCTTTTATTATAATGTACTAAAAAGAAAAAAAAACTGAATGACAATTGATGGAAATAAATACTTTTTTAAAAGAAATAAATTAAATTGTGAGTGATTTCTTATAAGTATTTTTTTTAATTACTATTTTAAATCCAGCTTCCAAGCAAAAAAAAAGAAAAAAAAAATCGATCAACTCTCTTCTCAGAAATGAACCCACATTCATTAATACACTGCGTAGAACTGAAAGATTGTGTTTTCACAAACCATGCTACGGTTCAATCGAAGAACATCACCTTATTTCTGAAACAAACAATGACATTTACGTCATAACATATGCGATGACACTTACGTATTCTTATTGGAGAAATGTTTTTGCCCTTGAGGGGGACCGGAGGCAAATTTCCAATACTTTTTTTACAGAATTTTTTTTACTATTGTCACCGGAAATATGTCACATTACCAAAAATTGGGTCAATTGTAGTTCAAAAAGTGTGTTTTAATCGGATAATTGCAAGATTTGAGCCAAAAAGGAATACACAGTAAGAAATTAACTAAAATCTTGCAGCGAAAATAAAAAAACCGTCGATTTTTGACTATCAAGAAAATTAGCCTGTAAAGGCAAATAAGACAGTAAAAGTTGCCGATTGAATAGGTTCCGGGAGGAAATTAAATTGTAATTAAACATAATATGTCAAAATATGTCATTTTTAATCTTCTTTTTAAAACGTCATTTTTCTCAATATGTCATTTTGTTATATTCCAAGCTGCTTGCGAGAAACTGTTTGGAGCGAATTTTTGCCATTTAACATGCTTTTGCATAATATTAAGCTTTAACTAAAAATGCATTGGAAGGGTTACAACCCCTGTATTGTTAGCATTTAAGAGGGATTTATTACGTTATTTTGGTAGAAATTCCTATTTTTTGTTAAAAAAAAAAGAAAAAAAATACATGTTAAGAACTTAACAAAGCACCCCCTCCCCTCAATGTATTTTTTAAAACTTGATATCAAATATAACATTTATGTAGTATCACGTGCAAACATGCATTTTTAATAGTTCATTTCAAGGAAGTCCAAAAAGTAACCCTTTCGTCATACGAGGGAATGCCAAGAGAATAATATGTCGAAACACCGTATTATTTGACACAAAGATATCATTTCATGCCTCAATTATCCAATTAAAAAAAAAATGCCTAACTGAAAAGTTTTCGGATTTTAAATTTTGACCTCTTCCTATCCTTAAACTGTAAAACTTCGCTCCTAGTGTATCCACCAGTGGATACATGCACCGCAATAATTAAATGTAAAAATAAATAATAATAATAATAATAAAACATACTTTTATTAAAATTCACAAAAAAGTCATTGTAAAGCACAAATGTGTGCGTCGCTCAATGCTGACGTCATAATGATGCGGGCAACAATGTGGTGAAAATGGATGAATGTTGCAACAATGGAGCTATTTTTTTCAATTAATCGTAACGTTATTTGTATGGGGAAAATGCAATTCTTGGGCCGACGTTGACCCCACTTAGGGATCGAATTTTAAAAAATCCATGTTCAATTCATGTATTGCCTTTAGGAATACATATATATTCAAAATTTCAAAGCTGTACGTTAACAGGAAATGGATGAAAAATGACTCACAAGATTTGACTGCCACATACATACAGAAATGTAAGAAGAAAGTATGTAATAAAAGACAAATGTTTCTTAGTCTACAGATAATGTAACCAGAACAAAAATATTTTTTGAATTACACACGATTACGAAAAGAGTATTTTATTATTAGAAACCACAGAAAACAATATATTTTCAAGATTTAAAGAATAATTTTTAAAAACAAAGTTTCTTTTACGCCACCGAATTTACTTCCGAGTCGTTTTTATAGGGTATTAATCAGTTTTCTGAAAATGGAATCAGCTGCGAACTGTATTTGTACATGAAAGAGTAAGAAAATAATATTAATGTTAATGTTAATGCTATTAATGTATCATGTTTGTCCGTGAAACATGTTTGTTGAGCATGAAAATGTTTACTTGAAAATGAATAGCATTCGAAAAACCCATATCCCGCGATGAGAAAACTGATTAATACACTGTAAAAACTGCACGGAAACGTTTCCGAAAATCAGTGGCAGGAAAACAAACTTTGTTTTTATAAATTTTTTTTTTAAATCTTTAAAATATATTGGTTTCTGTGTTTTCTAAAGACAAAGGACGCTTTTCAGATTCGAGGGTAACTCGGAAGAAGTTATTGTGTATTTTCGTTCGTGGATATATTATATTTTCCTAGATTAAGAAGCATTTGTCTTTTTTTTATACAGTGTGCTCCGTGAAGTTATTTCATTTGGGAGTAAAGTGGTTAACTACATATCAGTAAGTTAAAAATTCGCCAGCAGAAGGGGCATTGCATGTTGTTCTTGTTTCTCATGTTCAGAGTTATATTAATGTTTAGACCTTTATATGCTTGCACACACACACATACACACGCAAAACAACAACATAAAAACAAAAGTTTAAGTGCTATTACTATTTATTACTGTACAAAGATTTGCTAATTATAATTCATGTTTTGCCACTATTTACCTTTTATTTAATAAAATAAATAAGGATTTGGGATTTTAACTAGCTTATTAAAGTAAAATGAATAAAAAATTAATATCAGGTTATTTAAATAGAATGATTTAAGTTTTGAATTTCTTACTATAAAAAATAAAAAAACAACAAGCTAAAGTAATTTTTTTTGGTTAAATTACTATTATTAAAAACCTAAGCACTGAAGTAAAAGTTTGTCTTTTAAAAAATTTCGCTTCGAAAAATTATTTTTTCTGAAGTCAGTTTAAAAGGAAATGGAATCTCAATTTATTAAATGGAAATTCGTTCAAAAAGTTTGGAAGGATGTCTAGTGACTACAAAAATAGTTTTACTTTTCTTTATTGTATTGTTGAGGTGTTGAATAACTAACAACGTTTCTTTGACCATTTTTTTCTGCTTTCAAAGTATTAATGATTTAAAATAAGGAAAGATTCGTTTATTACTGCTTTATTTTTATTGTTTTAATCTATTTTTTCTTTTTAAAAAGGTGTAAAAAGAAAAAGCCTACTTAAGTAATATCATTTATGGCGCAAAACAAAAGAAAAAAAAGAAAGAAATGTTGATGCAACAAATATTCTATTGAACCACAATTAAGCAGAAAAGTTTGTTGAGCTACTAGTGCTGGTGAGTTACTAATTTTGTAGAGATTTTTTTTTCGGACGAAGAATATCTTTGATCGCTCATTGTCGTTCCAAAACAAAAGAAACAAACAAAAGTTTGTTTGGTTTAACGAAATTTTATGCTTAAATATGATCCAATAGGAATTTTGTTCTATAAGAAATACAGGATCAAAATGATTGTACTGATCAACAAGACGATACTTTCGTTGCAACGACAGGAAAAAAAAATTGAACATAAGAGAGAAGAAAATTCAAAGTTTTGATTGCGCACATTATTTATGTTACTGTTCAGTTCACAGTTCTGTCAAAAACGTCGTTCTGTCATTGATTATTAGAAGTCATGACGTAGAAGTAGAAGTCATTATTTGTTAAATTTATTCTTGTTATTTTTTTCTGGAATACTGTCTTTCAGACTTTTTTGTCACCCATTCCATTTCAAACGGAAGAAAATTAGATATTATAACGATAATATTTGAATCTTTTATTGATTTAGACTACGGCATGCTCTCTTTCATGTATAACTATAATAATTAGAATTCTTAAATTAAATTAAGTTTTCAACAATAGCAGATGAAAGCTCGCCAGGTATGACAAGATTCCAATAAATGTTAGGTGTGAATAAAAAATGACATAGTGTAATAACTGGTTTCTTTGGGAATTTTGAACAGACCAGTTAGTGTCAAGTTGGCCAAGTTTTTGGCGCCAAATTCGACAATATTTCAGAAGTATCTTGCAATTCATGCCTGCACGTGTGCGTGTGCTTGTGTGTGTAAGTGTAAGTATACGCTTACATGCATGCATGAATTACTGAAACATACACGACAACAGATAATTAATTTTTTATATTTTTCTGTTTTAATATAATGAAATCATGCTATAAAGGCATTACAACATGATATCAACAAAGTTGCAATTCTCCGGCTTTTTGAATACCAGTATTTTAGTACAGATAATGTTGTTTCATTTAATCGGAGCATTCGGCGATTTAAAAGAACAACATTTGCTCTAAGAAAATACTGGTATGCAAAATGCTGGAGAATTGGCAATTCTGTATCAACGTTACTGATACAAGGATTGAGGATTGATAGGATTGAGAGGTTGCTACTTTACGCACAGATTTGCCTGCTGTGAAATAAATTGGATATGATTCTGAACTACAGAATATTTGGCATAAATTTGCTGGTGAAAGACGAAAAGAGGAAATATCAGAGTAAAAAAGAAAGGTACTTTTCCATTATAGAGACAGTGGCGTTTGTTTTATAGTTGTTGTTAAACGATATAAACTGCTTTAAAAACAAACCTAAAGAACTTTTATGATTGTTTGTATATGAATTTATATCTATATATAAACCTTTTATTTATATATATATTATTATTATATTTTTTTAATATACAATATACTCCTGTTTGCATATAAAAATAGATAGATGTCTTCTTTATATTAAATAAATTTTATAAATATAAAAAAATGCATGTGTATATGAAACAGTGAATAGGTTGTCAGGAAATATGTTGCCATTTTTCCTTCTGTCGCCAAGGCTTTTTCGCTATCTTGCCAAAAGCCCCTATACTGGAAAAGTACCAAAAGAAATTTGAAAGGAAAAATGGAAATGCGCGGTAGAAAAATTACAACAATGCAAAGAAAGTTTGATCAAGAAAGCCACCCTCAGAAGCCAGAAAGGTTTCGAGGTGGCTCCGAATATGTACAAATTGCCCTAATTACAAGAGACATATCAAAACATCATGCCAATTTGTGTTGTATCTGTTTCGTACTGTTGTATCCTTTGTACTTTGTTATTACACTTCGTATCGTCGTTGAGGTGTTTAAGAAGCACCGAGCAGCCGTCTTGATTGCGGAATCGGGTTACCGGCCAGAATCATCATGATGCAGGTAACTCTTTTCTAGTATTCTACATGCTTTACTCTTTCCTTTTCGTTATCTTTAACATCATGGGTGTATCTGAAACCAAAGACTATAAACATATGTAGAATAGGTGACATTTTTGACAACAACCCATAATTTTATATGATTTCCAAACCACCAATTTTATCCCGAACACCTTCATTATGGGCGATTCTCCAACAAGTGGGTGATTTCACTCTGTGATTTAGTGAAAAATACAAGTTAAATTAAAAAATAATTATAAACAGATAAGGCATAGTCTGGTGAGTAATATACGATATTTCGGTATAAACTTTAAACAATATTTTTCTTTAAAAACGTTATTTTATACAGGGTGGCTACAGATATGAGAAAAAACACAGTCAAAATAAAGGGATTACACCAATATTTTCTCATAAAAAATTGGACTTATTAATCGCTCAAATAAACAATACTAATTTTTCCATAAGAAAATACTGGTGTTCATCTGTTGTTTTTTTTACTGTGTTTTTCCCACTGCTATAGCCACCTTGTATAAAATAATGTTTTTAAAGAAAGCATTAAAGCTATTTCACATTGTCACATGCGAAGCACCTTAAGTAACGGAGTTGAAAGTTATCATTTTCAAATTTATTCCAAGTGAGCTGATTTAATTTTATTGAAAGGGGACAGTAGTAAAAGGAACAGTAGCGACAAAATTAGGAAATTTGCTTCTGTGCCCACAGTACGTTAATCTCAGTAAGACTGTAATATGACATTTAGAACTAAGCAAAAGTAATTTATATCATGAAAAAATTATAAGTATATAAAAACAATAATAAGAAAAATTATGTAGGGGACAGTAGTGACAAGTAATAAAAATATTCTTTTTTTCCTATCCCTTTTGTAGCTTCTAGCTTTTTTTAAAGTCCAGAAAATTATACCCTGTGATTTTCTCAACCATCCAGATTGCTGCTTCTACTAAATACTAAATTTCATCGGCCCTTCCGGTGGTCACACGAGCAGTTTTATACAAGGGGACAGTAGTAACACAAAAACTAGGGGACAACGTGTCTCCGGCCAGAATAAATATAAAAATAGTTTTAATTTACAAAAAAAATTCTTTATTATGTTCGTTAGAGTATACATTTTTATTTTGAGTGGTAAAATTTGGTAAAAATAGGTTGTCTTTACATTTACAATTGCTCCAGAAGTTGAATGCATGAGGTAAGGACAAGGGGCAGAAGTGACAATTTGACTATTTAAAATGCTATTGAAATACAATTTACGGTTATTTTCTTGAAAATACCCTTTGAAATTGTAGAAAGACATAATAAAATAAATTTTATGCAAAAAAACTATATAAATGACAAAATAAAACATATAATTCCAAAGGAAACAAATTACCCACTTATTAGCGAATCGCACATATCTATAAATAGAAATTGTAAAATATGGAATTAAATTCATAAAGTGGCGCCATTGGAGAATGTGACTTAAGTCGATGTATAATCCATTTTTTTTCTTTCAAAGTTAATTTCCTACTTTACGATTTTAATGTTTCCAAAAAACTCACCGTATTGTTTCAAAGCTCTTCAAAATTTCGAAATTTTTCATTAGGCAAATGTATTTTATGTCTAACAAAATAAAATAAGATAGAACTTTTGCTTAAATTGTTTTTATAACATTTTAAAACATCGCCTAAACGATTTTATATTTCGTCATAAAGTAGTTTAAATCCATCTTATTTTAAAGTAAGTATTATATCAAAGTTTCTATAACGTTATTGAACTGTGAGAAATACATAGTATGTATCATACTTCTGAAATTGATAATCATTTTGGAAGGAAGCTTATATATTATTTGATATGTTTTTAAGTAAAGAATAAAGTTAGCTTTTGTTTTGTGTCAACGTAATGTGAATTTCTATCATTCATTTGAAGTTTATTATATTTTTCTTTTGAAAGGAATAAAATTGATCAAGATATTTATGGCGTTTATCTTTTAAAAAAAGAAAGAGGTACTAAAAAAGACATAATTAATGTTTGATTAATGCAGTAAACATTATTTATACGTTTTTGAAATTTTAATATTCGAATAGAGCTTGTTCAACGGTTACTGCATCAAAAAAAAGTTATTTACATCATTCTTTTTAGGAAGTAATTTGCGTAAATATATTTGAAACAGTTGCTGTCTTATTGTTATCAAAATTAATGGTTTTGGCAAAGTACGCAAGTAGATTCCCCTCATGTAGCGCTTTCAGGTTGATTCGCCTTTACACTAAAAAAAGAAAAAAACAAAATGTTGATTTTAAAGTGTAATAGTGGCTCCCAAGCTGCCAGTATTATACCGTAAAATTAACAGTAATAAGCAGTAATACGCTTTACTGTTTATTAATGTTAATTTTACGGTATAATACTGGTAACTGGGATGCCAGTATTACACCGTAAAATCGACAAAAATTTTTTTGCAGTGTAGAAATCGACCTATTGCAATCACTTCGCTTATATATCTACCTATATATAAATCAAATCGTTCAAGTGTGGGTTTACCTCCCGTACAAAGGGTTACATAAGATAAAGGGTATAACCTAATTTCCTGTTAAAATATGCCCTTGAGTCAACCAGGTCGAGTCCTATATTAATCGATAGCCCTTCAATAGAGATGCGTTTCTACCAAGTTTGAAGCATATATCTCAAGCCCATGGGTGGTTATGGCCCTTAATGTGCGTTTTTGAAAAAAGCGCATTGTGACGAAACTAGTGATCGAATTTGACCGAAACAAAAATCAGGGATGTGTAATATTACCATTCAAATAGTGGATATGTTTTTAGAATTATTTCAGCAAAATAGCAAGTTTTATTACATTTTTCTTGTTTTGAATTGAACTTTTGAATTAAGAATAAATGGAAATATTTAAGTGACCACCTTCATATTTTTACCAAAAATACTACAAGTTAGGATGTACATTTGGTGCGAGTTTCAAATCTCTACGCAGGGTGCATCATACAAAAAAAAAATATATAAACTTATTATGGGGGGGGGGAGGGTGAGAAGTCTCCCACTTATCTCACATTTATTTATTAATCACGTGCATTTGGTACAAGTATGAAATCAACGCAGAGTGCATAAATAATTGCAAAAAATATTAATAATGTAATACATAACCAATTGTTATTGTTAACTGAAAAAATATCTTAACAAAAAAAAGCAATAAAGTTAATTGTTTAGATTGTTTTGAAGGAAAAATTAACAATTAATCTTCATCGCTGTCTTTGTTGATAACAGGATTTGTGTTTTCAACATCAAAAAGCCTGCTTAAAATCTGGGCAGGACGGACAATTTTTGATAGATACCGAGCATGCGAAAGATAGAACACTATAGCAGCAACGTGGGAACAACAACCGGGTCCGTCCTATTGCCGTTTGCACATTCGCAGTAATGGCCTTTAATATCCGATCGAGTTTGGTGTGCAATCAATGTAGCACCGATACGATTTGCCGCGTACGTGTCGCGATCTTACTTCGAACTTTATAATACTATCATTTTCTTTTAGATACTGCAGATTAATTGTGTTGTCATCATCCATCATTTCGGCTAGATAAGAGACAGCTTGCGACAGCTGGTAAGAGCCAGTAAAAAGAATTTTTAAATCATTTTCTGTCATTTCTGGAAAATCAAGAATGTCCGTCGATTTAAAGTTTGCAAATGGCAGTCTACGCCTGTTCCATCCCGATTCTTGGACATGAGAAGCAAGTGTGTTTACAGTATTTTGCTGTCGTTCGATTTGCGCAATAATTTCTTCTGTCAAGCCATCATCCGAATTCAAGTGTTTTCCAAATCTGTTAACTAAAAAGCGGGCTCTTCGGCATAATAAACGAACTTTTGGAAGAACTTTATTATCCATCTGGTGGTGCTGCCAGTGGAATTTTTGAACTATTATGCCATGAATGGCCTCTACTACCCAGCGAATTTTTGTTACACGGCGCGAGTCATTCGCTTCATTTGCAGTTAGCTGTTTATGTTTACCTTTCAGTGCAGGCATTAACACAGTAAAGCCTTTTTCTTCTAAAAATTGTTTTGCGTCCCTGAATCCATGATCTACGAAACAAAAATCGCCACTTTTTATTAGTCTTGTTAGCGCGTTATTGACCAATATCCAGCTGTGACTTTAACCCCTTCGGGACCGGCGGCTTTTACACAAATTTTATTCGATTGGTACCACTTTAAAAAAAAAAGCTACCTTTACTTAAACTATCACAAAAATTCTCTAATTAGAGAAAGCAAATATTACTTTTATTTTTTACTGGTGCCTAAAAAAAATTCTGTATGCTCTTTTTGAGGGTGCATATATGTACCAGTGGTCCCGAATGGGTTAACTATTTCAATTAACTGCTTGCTGATATCTTACTTTGAAAATAAACTTTTCACAGTTCCCTTTTTAAATGACTTTGTGTTTTTCTGATGTTTTCATTACTATAGTATTTATATTGCTACAACGCATTTCAGTTCAAGTAACCAACGAAGTTTCCAATTACACTAATCACGGCCAGAGTCGTGAGCTCTGTTTTGTGTTTGTTAAATCCACAATTGTATGGTTCGAAATTCGACCATACAACACAAACTGTACATAATACTGCTTACGTACTTGCAATAACACACGCAACCTGCACCCCCCCCCCTTCTAGAAAAGTGATTAATTTTTTTTGTATGATGCACCCTGCGTAGAGAGTTGAAACTCGCACCAAATGTACATCCTACCTCGTAGTATTTTTGGTAAAAATATGAAGGTGGTCACTTAAATATTTCCATTTATTCTTAATTAAAAAGTTCAATTCAAAACAAGAAAAATGTAATAAAACTTGCTATTTTACTGAAATAATTCTAAAAACATATCCACTATTTGAATGGTAATATTACACATCCCTGATTTTTGTTTCGGTCAAATTCGATCACTAGTTTCGTCACAATGCGCTTTTTTCCAAAACGCACATTAAGGGTCATAACCACCCAAGTGCTTGAGATATATGCTTCAAACTTGGCAGAAACGCATCTCTATTGAAGAGCTATCGATTCATATAGGACTCGACCTGGTCGACTCAAGGGCATATTTTAATAGGAAAATAGGTTATACCCTTTATTAACTACTAACTGCGATGTTAGAAAAAAATTGTTGCTAAAAGAGTAATAATATTTTGTAAAAAACTTGAAATCATACTATTAGTAATTTTTCAGTAATTGCTTTCAATGATTCAATTCAGTCGGAATGAAAAACGTTGACTAATTATCACTATGATTCGCGTTACTTAAAACAACAACTTGGAAATTGTACGTTAAACGTGACTTATGAGTTCGTACTATAACTAGTTTTACAACGTAAAAAAAAAAATCATCTTTATTATTTCAGTGAAATGAATTATATAGTCTGTTGTGAGCGAAATGAGCATGTTTTTTTTTATTATTATGTATGCTATGTTTACAGATGCGAATTGTTTTTTCGACACTAGACAGCGCTGCAAAATTCACGATGGAGATCTTACGTTGCGAATGATTACCTCCATGGTTTATTATTTCTAAGACTCACGATGAACGAATCTCTTGTTTATTTACTTTAATGAATTGAGATATTCGGCTGTTAACCTAATTATCTCAGAATCTGTACATTTTTTAATGTAACTCATCTCTCAAGCAAACAATTTTTTTGAAAGATCTTTCTAAAAATATAAACTTTTATGCAATTTTATCCGAAAAAATAATTTTTAATAAAAATGGCCGCTTGGTATATGACAAAAAAAGCGGTTAGCTCGTACTTGGTTTCCTCAGCCACATGACTTGCGCTTTTATTATATAGATTACGTATGATAGGATTTAATAGAATAAAGAAAACTTTTATTAATATATTTTAAGTTTTGATTAGATTTTCATAGAATTTGAAATAACTCGACAAAATTCTGCAACGATTATATAAATTAATTTTCAAACTATTCGGTTTGGTAGTTTTTGTGCTGTTATATGCGGAAGTAAGGGCAGACAGACGACTATAGGTGGTAAGTATTTATATGCGCTGTTGACCCAGATTCAAGTCCTGGCCGCGGCTAGTTTTTCACCTGAGTTGGGTTTATTTTATGAATTCGTATGTCTCAAATAAATTGTTCTTTAATTGTACGTTGTACAAAGTTTAAAATAGGCATTGTGCCAAGTGCACTTCAAAAGAAGGTCGCAGAGTTGCAATGTCGCCCTGGTCAGTTCTGTGTTTTTAAAGATAGGTTTTTAATTAACACCTCGGCTAATTACTGAAATTTGGTTTTCAAACATAACTATCAACAATCCCTGGATGATTCCGCGTCGATAGTACCTCGAGTTCCCCTCAACCCCCCGCTGAGCAACCGCAAAATAAAGTTAGTGTATAACGGAAAAATGCGATTTTCTCAAAAACTATGTGACCTAGGATAATTGCTATAGTTTTCCTGCAAGGTTTAAATAAACTCCTACTATCTTCAATTTTTTTTCATAATTTTAATTTCAGTGATTTCGAATATATATATATATATATATATATATATTTATTTATTTATGAATGGATAATATAATGTAACTATGTGGGTCAATTGCATTTATAACTCTGCGAAGTTTTTTTGAAATTTCCACTTTTCATAGTTTTCGAGAAAAACGGCTGTGACAGGCGGACAGACAGACACAAGCTATCTTATAATGGTTCCATTGTTACTTTTTAAGTATGAAACCCTAAAAGCGAGGTTTTAGTTGTTTCTGGTTCTAGTTGTCAATTTAATCAACTCATGGATTTCGCGTAAAGTTTCATGACTCACACTTAAACTAATGGTGGTTGAAAATAATACATTTTTTTTTTAGTCTGGAAAATTAAATTTATTTTCTGAACATCAATATTTCACTTTTGATTATTCGAATTTCTTTTCATTAAGTATTATGGTTTCAATTATATTTATTTTTTGATAAATTAAAACTTTTTAATGAATCATTTTTCAATTAAAGTCATTTTTAGTTTTCCGTCTTTATTTAATGTATTTCTATATCGAACATTTACTCTTTTGTGCCGAGTTAAATTAAATTTTAACATTCATTCAAATAAAAATTAAAACACTGATACAACTCTCGTGAG
This sequence comes from Maratus michaelseni, assembly GCA_963931845.1. NCBI lineage: Eukaryota > Metazoa > Arthropoda > Arachnida > Araneae > Salticidae > Maratus > Maratus michaelseni. Next base: position 186,409,468 of record OZ007588.1, on the reverse strand, counting down.
TGTAATTTAAAAGAATAAATACCTTTGATAATAATAAGGAGCGTTAATACATTTAAAATGATTGTTTTTTAGTATACGTATTGAATTTACACCCAACACAGAAATAGAAAAAAATGTTTTACAATCTTCTCAATCGATTCTAAATATCATTTTAAATCGAAGAAAACAAAATTATTTTTCAAAGAGCACTCCTGACTCCAACTGAACTATACTTTAAGTTCTGTGAAAGTATTTTGAATGAGTCGGATTATCTTAATTAAATATTTTCTCTATCACAATATATGTCTTTTTCATATTATATATAATTTTCCGATATAAAGATTCATTGTTTTCAGAGTGATAAATCCGATTAATTCAGATTTGCTCTTTGAAAATTATGTCGCTTTGAAATAAACTATTTCTTTAAATTTATTGATTTTCAAAAGTATTTCTTTTACGAACAATTAAACATTAGATGAATGAAGAAACTAATACTCAATTTAAATTTAAATTAATAATTCTTTCTACAAGAGTATTTCTCTGAATAAAATTGGCTTTTTTCCTGATTCCAAAAATTTAATTTCAATTGCTTCATTAATTCCACTATTCTTAAAGTTTGAAAGCCTGATTACTATTTTAAAACGATTTATAACATAAATGTATTCTAAAATTTCTTTTATAATAAATTTCCTGATGCATTTATTCCTGTATTAGCCTATTCTTTACCACTTACTTAAAAAACAATTACTACGGTAATTGAAAAATCTAGTGGAACAATCAAATAGATTTTTTAATTCAACTAGTCACTTCTTCCATTAACGATCTGAGTTTGCTTTTCTTTAAGTGTTATAGCTTCAATTGTAGTTATTTCGTGTAGTTATTCAAGCTTTTAAATGAACCCTTTTTCGGCGAAAGTCACTTTTAGATATCTTCTTTTACTTAAAACTGTTTTTAAGTGGAGCATTTCTTTTTTGAGCCCGATTAAATTAAATGTTATTGTTTAACAGCTTTTCAAATAAAAACTATAACGTTGTTACAACTCTCCTGAGAGTAATTTTAAAGAACATCTCTTGATGCAAATAAGAATGAAACATTAAACACAAATGATTGTTTCTTGGTATGCATTGATTAGTTTTCGACAAAGAAATTAGAAACGTTTGAAAACATTAAACTATTCAAATTTAATGAAAAATACGTTTATATTTGAGAAATAAAATCTTTTTCACACGTTTAACTTATTCTTTAATTTTAACGAAATTCTTCTTTATTTATTCATAGTATTTTTATATCTTTAATTATTTAAATTCAAATTATTCCTATGTTTGTTTACACGTCACAATTTGATGAGCAGATTATCGGAATCAGTTATTTATAGCCATTTTAGTAAGTGAAAAGATTTATAGAAGAAAATAACCTATTTAACAATTTATGAAAAAAGAAAAAAAGAAAAAAAGAAAAAACGATTGAAAACTATTTTACTTTTAAAAAATATACTAAAGTGCTAAACACTCTAGTTCTACAAAATAAAGAAATATCATTAAAGTGGAATAAAAATAGATTTATTCTGCCATTTTGCTGGAATATATAGTTATTGAGAAATTCAAGTCTATGTAAATATGACAACGTATAAAAGTACATCGTAAGGCAATGTATTAACCCCAATTTTGTTTATCGTAATTCAACATATTCCAGATAAAAGTTACTTCAAGCCAGATTTTGTTTCAATAAAAAAATGAAATGTCAAAAGAAATATTTGAGAGAACGCTAAAAAAGTAAAATAAATAAATAAATAAATAATACCAAGAAAGCTCTAGTAACAAAAGTTGATTAGAAAGGAAAGGTCTTTCATTGGTAATCAATGATCTCTCAATGGATGACCTACAGTTGGAATAATTTCGATAGAAACGTCGTAAGTTCTCGATGATATTTTCTGCAGTGACAACTCGTAATATCGTCAGGGGAAGTTCTGGAAGGCGGTTGTGGACTTCCCCTCATGTAGCGCTTTCAGGTTGATTCGCGGAGGCCCCACCAGTGGCTGAGAGGTTGTGTTCTCGAAGCTGGTAGACGGGATGTGCTGGGTTCGATCCCAATCGCGCCCGCCGGCTTAATCGTTCGGAGTTTTCGTGGTTTTCTTCGAGCCGTGGATTTATCCATGCGTAAATACGGATTAGGTTCCCTTAGAAAGTCCCCCACGAAGGGCACTCCCCCCGGTCCTATATCCCTAGTGTAGATAATTGGCCGTCAATAATCAACCCAACCCAGGTTGATTCGCCTTTAAACTGAAAAAAGAAAAAAAACAAAATGTTAATTTTAAAGTGTAATAGTGGCTCCCAAGCTGCTAGTATTATACCATAAAATTAACAGTAATAAGCAGTAATACGCTTTATTGTTTATTAATGTTAATTTTACGGTATAATACTGGCAACTGGGATGCCAGTATTACACCGTAAAATCGACAAAATTCTTTTTGCAGTGTAGAAATCGACCTATTGTAATCAGTTCGCTTATATATCTACCTATATATAAATCAAATCGTTCAAGTGTGGGTTTACCTCCCGCACAAAGGGTTACATAAGATAAATTTATTAACTACTAAGTGCGATGTTAGAAAAAAATTGTTGCTAAAGAATAATAATATTTTGTAAAAAACTTGAAATCATACTATTAGTAATTTTTCAGTAATTGCTTTCAATGATTCAATTCAGTTGGAATGAAAAACGTTGACTATTTATCACTATGATTCGCGCTACTTAAAACAACAAGTTGGAAATTGTACGTTAAACGTGACATATGAGTTCGTACTATAACTAGTTTTACAACGTAAAAAAAAAAAAAAATCATCTTTATTATTTCAGTCAAATGAATTATATCGTCTGTTGTGAGCGAATTGAGTATGTTTTTTTTTTATTATGTATGTTACGTTTACAGATGCGAATTGTTTTTTCGACACCAGACAGCACTGCAAAATTCACGATGGAGATCTTACGTTGCGAATGATTACCTCCATGGTTTAATATTTCTAAGACTCACGATGAACGAATCTCTTGTTTATTTACTTTAATGAATTGAGATATTCGGCTGTTAACCTAATTATCTCAGAATCTGTACATTTTTTAATGTAACTCATCTCTCAAGCAAACAATTTTTTTGAAAGATCTTTCTAAAAATATAAACTTTTATGCAATTTTATCCGAAAAAATAATTTTTAATAAAAATGGCCGCTTGGTATATGACAAAAAAAGCGGTTAGCTCGTACTTGGTTTCCTCAGCCACATGACTTGCGCTTTTATTATATAGATTACGTATGATAGGATTTAATAGAATAAAGAAAACTTTTATTAATATCTTTTAAGTTTTGATTCGATTTTCATAGAATTTGAAATAACTCGACAAAATTCTGCAACGATTATATAAATTAATTTTCAAACTATTCGGTTGGGTAGTTTTTGTGCTGTTATATGCGGACGTAAGGGCAGACAGACGACTATAGGTGCTAAGTATTTATATAATTACGAATGCACCTAAAAACCATGTTACAAATAAAATCTTGTGAAATTGCTGAGCTAGGATATTGACCGGGATAACTCAGTGATTAGAGCAACAGCATGTTGCGCTGTTGACCCAGGTTCAAGTCCTGGCCGCGGCTAGTTTTTCACCTGAGTTGGGTTTATTTTATTAATTCGTATGTCTCAAATAAATTGTTCTTTAATTGTACCTTGTACAAAGTTTAAAATAGGCATTGTGCCAAGCGCACTTCAAAAGAAGGTCTCAGAGTTGCAATGTTGCTTTGATAAGTTCTGTGTTTTTAAAGATAGGTTTTTAATTAACACCTCGGCTAATTACTGAAATTTGTTTTTCAAACATAACTATCAACAATCCTTGGATGATTCCGCGTCGATAGTACCTCGAGTTCCCCTCAACTCCCCCGCTGAGCAACCGCAAAATAAAGTTAGTGTATAACGGAAAAATGCGATTTTCTCAAAAACTATGTGACCTAGGATAATTGCTATAGTTTTCCTGCAAGGTTTAAATAAACTCCTACTATCTTCAATTTTTTTTTCATAATTTTAATTTCAGTGATTTGGAAATAGGGGGGGCGGGCACATTTTTGGAATAAATTTTGACTATCTCTGAAAATATAATACGTAAAATCTAAACAAATATATTTTTGAGTTTATATTATATATATATATATATATATATATATATATAATATATGTTATATTATATATATATATATATATATATATATATATATATATATAAAACTTTAAGTAAAATTTAACCATATATATATATATTTATTTATTTATTTATGAATGGATAATATAATGTAACTATGTGGGTCAATTGCATTTATAACTCTGCGAAGTTTTTGAAATTTCCACTTTTCATAGTTTTCGAGAAAAACGGCTGTGACAGGCGGACAGACATATACAAGTTATCTTATAATGGTTCCATTGTTACTTTTTAAGTATGAAACCCTAAAAGCGAGGTTTTAGTTGTTTCTGGTTCTAGTTGTCAATTTAATCAACTAATGGATTTCGCGTAAAGTTTCTTGACTCACACTAAACTAATGGTGGTTGAAAATAATACATTTTTTTTTTAGGCTGGAAAATTAAATTTATTTTCTGAACATCAATATTTCACTTTTGATTATTCGAATTTCTTTTCATTAAGTATTATGGTTTCAATTATATTTATTTTTTGATAAATTAAAACTTTTTAATGAATCATTTTTCAATTAAAGTCATCTTTAGTTTTCCGTCTTTATTTAATGTATTTCGATATCGAACATTTACTCTTTTGTGCCGAGTTAAATTAAATTTTAACATTCATTCAAATAAAAATTAAAACACTGATACAACTCTCGTGAGTGTAATTTAAAAGAATAAATACCTTTGATAATAATAAAGAGCGTTAATACATTTAAAATGATTGTTTTTTGGTATATGTATTGATTTTACGCCCAACACAGAAATAGAAAAAAATGTTTTACAATCTTCTCAATCGATTCTAAATGTCATTTTAAATCGAAGAAAACAAAATTATTTTTCAAAGAGCACAATATTAATTACTTTAAGTTCTGTGAAAGTATTTTGAATGAATCGGATTATCTTAATTAAATATTTTCTCTATCACAATATATGTGTTTTTCATATTATATATAATTTTCCGAATTAAAGATTGATTGTTCTTAGAGTGATAAATCCTATTAATTCAGATTTACTCTTTGAAAATTATGACGCTTTGAAATAAACTATTTCTTTAAATTTATTGATTTTCAAAAGTATTTCTTTTACGAACAATTAAACATTAGATGATTCGAAGCAACTAATACTCAGTTTAAATTTAAATTAATAATTTCTTTCTACAAGAGTATTTCTCTGAATAAAATTGGCTTTTTTCCTGATTTCAAAAATTTAATTTCAATTGCTTCATAAATTCCATGATTCTTAAAGTTTTAAAGCCTGATTACTATTTTAAAACGATTTATAACATACATGTATTCTAATATTTCTTTTATAATAAATTTCCTGATGCATTTATTCCTGTATTAGCCTATTCTTTACCACTTACTTAAAAAACAATTACTACGGTAATTGAGAAATCTAGTGAAACAATCAACTAGATTTTTTAATTCAATTAGTCACTTCTTCCCTTAACGATCTGAGTTTGCTTTTCTTTAAGTGTTATAGCTTCAATTGTAGCTATTTCGTGTAGTTATTCAAGCTTTTAAATGAACCTTTTTTCTGCGAAAGTCACTTTTAGATATCTTCTTTTACTTAAAGCTGTTTTTAAGTGGAGCATTTCTTTTTTGAGCCCGATTAAATTAAATTTCACTGTTTAACAGCTTTTCAAATGAAAACTATAACGTTGTTACAACTCTCCTGAGAGTAATTTTAAAGAACATCTCTTGATGCAAATAAGAAAATGTCGATACATTAAACACAAATGATTGTTTCTTGGTATGCATTGATTAGTTTTCGACAAAGAAATTAGAAACGTTTGAAAACATTAAACTATTCAAATTTAATGAAAAATACGTTTATATATGAAAAATAAAATCTTTTTCACACGTTTAACTTATTCTTTAATTTTAACGAAATTTTTCTTTATTTATTCAGAGTATTTTTATCTATTTAATTCTTTAAATTCAAATTACTCCCATGTTTGTTTACACGTCACAATTTGATGAGCAGATTATTGGAATCAGTTATTTATAGCCATTTTAGTAAGGGAAAATATTTACAGAAGAAAATGACTTATTTAACAATTTATGAAAAAAGGAAAAAGAAAAAGAAAAAACAATTGTAAAGTATTTTACTTAAAAAAATATACTTAAGTGCTAAACAATCTAGTTCTACAAAATAAAGAAATATCATTAAAGTGGAATAAAAAAGGATGTATTCTGCCATTTTGCTGGAATATATAGTTATTGAGAAATTCAAGTCTATATAAATATGACAACGTATAAAAATACATCGTAAGGCAATGCATTAACCCCAATTTTGTTTATCGTAATTCAACATATTCCAGATAAAAGTTACTTCAAGCCAAATTTTGTTTCATTAAAAAAAAGAAATGTTAAAAGTAATATTTGAGAGAACGCTAAAAGAGTAAAATAAATAAATAAATAAATAATACCAAGAAAGCTCTAGTAACAAAAGTTGATTAGAAAGGAAAGGTCTTTCATTGGTAATCAATGATCTCTCAATGGATGACCTGCAGTTGGAATAATTTCGATAGAAACGTCGTAAGTTCTCAATGATATTTTCTGTAGTGACAACTCGTAATATCGTCGGGGAAAGTTCTGGGAGGCGGTTGTAGACTTCCAATGCGTTTTCCTTAGGTATCCCAAACATATTCGTTGGACTTAGGTCCGGCGAATAAGTTGTCAATGATGTATGGTTGATATCTCTACTTTTAAGGAACTGATCAACAAGGCGAGCGATGTGAGGACGCGCCTTATCGTCCATGAAAATAAATTCAGGACCATTTTCACCCCGGAAAAGTCTGACAATGGGTTTCAAAACTTTGTTTCTGTAGCGATTTGCAGTCACAGTCTCGCCAATGTATACATGCAGAATTATACGTCTATTGATCATAATGCCCTCAATATGTGTATGCCACCTTCCCTGTGTTGGTGAAATTCACGTATAAATGTTGGATTATATCTCAAGCCAGGTTATCCATACGACAACCTGTCGGCTGTCCCTCTGTAAACTAAACCTGGATTTGTCAGATAACATTACATTGCTCCACTGGTTTGCTGTCCTTATTACGTGTTCTCTGCACCATTCATAACGATCATGCCTGTGACGAGAGGTAAGTGGGACACATATTGTCGAACGTCTGGCATATAGACCATTTCGCCTGTATACTGTTCGTCGCGAAACTAGAGGCCTACCAGCGGCATTTAACTCTGGTGCTATCGCTATTTCTGGCATTGTTGGGTTGCGCCTAGTCGTTAATGCCACAAATCGGTCATCTGATGGTGTTGTTATACGAACGCTCTTGTACAGGACTTCTACTAGCATTTCCCGTTGAAATGTAGTGTTGCCACAGTCTAGAAACCGTAGATTGGCCGACACGAACAGCTTCGGCAATATCGGCTTGATAGTGGCCACACTCGATCATACCGATATCACAACCACGCGTAAATTCATCCATTTGGTATTTAATTAACTTATCATAAACAAAAATGATCGAAATCACCACTAGAAACAAAAACAAATTAAAAGAGTCACATTTCTCACAATCCAACTATTTTGAAATTCACGCTTTTCTTGTCCAATCACCAAAAACAGCTGATTTGATTGGTTTAAAAAAATCATAATTACCCTTAGTTTGCTTACCATTTTTGTATTATATGAATGAATTTGCAACGTTTTCTAACAAAATATTTTTTGATAAAACAATGATTTATTGAAACATGCAATACTTTTGGACATCAGTGTAGAAACAGGGTATTATTTTAGTTGCAAGTATAACGAATCTATAAACGTCTACATGACATTTACGTTTTTTTAGAACTAATATGATTCAATTAATAGAAAGAAGAAAATGTTATAAACTGGAATTTTATCCTTACACTGTAAAAAAAAAGAGAAATGGTTTTTGATCTAGCAAGAAGGTTTGCGAAAATATAAATTTACTTTTACGAGTTATTTATGATTCCAAGAAGCATTCCTGTACCTTCAGAAACCTCAGAATAAAATAGATTTTCGATATTTAAACAAGCAACATTTCTGGAACAAAAATCTCTTTTGCAGCCTCTAATTTTCGGAAACATTACGAAGTAGTTTTTATAGTGGGTAAATCAGTTTCTCAACTCGGTATTAACACGAAACATCGGTTTTTCGGATGTTATTAATTCGCAGATAAACATTTTCATGTTCAACTGGACAAACATGCTAAGTTAATAGCCTAAAATGAGTATTTTGTTATTCTTGCCTGCAAAAATTCTCTTACGCAGCTGAATATGTTTACTTAAGAATTCATAGCATCCGAAAAACAGATCTTTCGTGTTGATACCAGGTTGAGAAAACTGGTTAATACACTGTAAAATGATTTCGTAACATTTCAGAAAATTACGTGCAGCAAAAGAGACTTTTGTTGCAGATTTACTTTTTTAATTCTTATAAATCTATTCGTTTATGAAGATAAAGAAACAATTTTCGGAATCGCGGGTAACCCGAAAGTGGTTATATTAAATTTTTTTATACTCTGATGTGAGATCAAGAAACAATTTTTTTTATTACAGTGTAACCACTTATCAGTCTCTGTCATCCGGCCTACATATTTTGTAAATTGGACTTCACCCCTGGCTATTATTACGCATGTTTTGAGCAAAACTATACAAAATATTGTTTTAGAAAGTACATTTCCATGTTCAGAAATAATCATAAAACCATTGTTAATAACTAAAATAGCCTGTTTAGTTATAAAAATGAGACTGTCAAGTGGTAAAAATTATCATCTCTGATATTCAGACTAAATCATCTGTGATATTCTGACTAAATCATCTGTGCTATTCTGGCTATCTTAAAATCAAATGTATTTTAAATTATTCACAAAAATTGATGACGGATATTAATTTTCACGTGTTTTTTATTTAATGACTTTACTTCCGATGCTCATTTTAATTCAACGAAATCGAATATTATTGTTTCCCAATCCATGCAATAAAAGGACATATGAAGTGCTTTTCGGTATTTATTGAACGTATGGAATGCAAATCAGATAAAGAAGCAACCTAAAAGCATTTATGACACTCCATTAAGGGGAATTTACTGTCTTCGTTATTGAATTTAAGAGGAAAAATGCATGAATATTTTATAGAAAAGATTGTGTTTATCCAAGTCTCCAAAATATTCTTAAAGTTTCTTATTAATTGTGCAATATAAAATTTCTGTAAAACAGCTTTAAATACAAAAACTTAATCAAACCGACATTACTACACATAAATATTACAAATTTTATAATGTAATTGTTCACATTGAGGAATAGCTTAATGTCGCCAACGAGTAATCGTAAAATGAAATGCGAGTAATCGTAAAATATGAAAAAAAATTATAGGTTGACAAATGATACTTTTGATGCATAAAAAATAAATTTCAAAAGACATTCTATTTGCTGTCTACATGCTAATATTTATACTATTTTGTATTTAAATATGTAATGTATGCAAAAAAAAAAAAATAATTAACAATAAAATTTTATTTTATCTGACACTGATGATAATTTTAACTAAGATTCCTAAAATTTTGTTAATTTGTTAGTTAACAATATATTCTTTAGCGTGGTCACCTAAACACCCATCTTTTCGAAAACAGCAACAATAAATACTAGTCGAGTATGCCAATACCAGAACTTTCTTCTATCTCTTAATATTTCAAAATTCGCTATCATATCGCCAATAAAATCAATATTTTTCGTCCTTTTGTTGTGCGTCAATTGCTTGTGAATCGCTGGTTTACCTGGATGCATCCGATGTACAACACGACTACGAAAAGTTCTTCAGGCCTGTACCGGTGGGAAAAGATATTCTCCCTGTTTCTTGGTTTGAAGGTTTTAGCAAATTTTACTGGAAAAAACTAAGCCAAAATGCGTGGAACCCGATTACACAAGATTCATTCCCAGTTCTCGTCAATATTGAATTTGAATCAGAATTTCGCCAAATTAGTCAGCTACAGCCAAGTTGACTTTATTTATGGCTACATATTTTTGTCGCCAAATTTGACGTTGGCGAATATGAATATGTAGTGTTAAGTATATAGCAGTTGGAATGGTGATTACAACAATGACAGATAATTTGCCAGAATCCATGTTCACTAAAACTCATAAATTTAACTCTTTTATGGAGGAATTCTGCTGTCTTGTTTCAAAATGTCAGCCACCCTAAAATTTCAAAATGCTATATCTCAGCCACTATTTAAGATAGTGGGACCTCCTGGCTATAGCCAAAAACCTATAAATGAAATTTGGTTCAATTCTATGCATAACTTCATACACTTTTTGATGATACAAAGAGGATACATACATGGACACACGGACAGACAGATATTTTGTAAATTTTTTTTTCGACATCTCTGACCCCTAAAACGTGTAAGTCCATCGAAAAGTGGAAGTCGAAAAAAATTTCGATTGCAATACTTTCTTCTATTATAGATATAAAAAAGTAAAAAGTAAAAGTAAAAACAGGTTTAGTAAAAATATGTTTGTTTATTTTTAACAAATGTTGCATTTCAAAATTACAATAAGATCATACAATGTTATTCTAAACTCTAAAACTGGGATTTATTACTGATATGAGGAAGTTTTTTCGTCGAACAGAACAGTTTGTTCAAAAGAGACCACATGATTTTTAATTTGGCGCTTTTTTTGTTTATGGAAATCACATTAAATGTAACTTCGATGCTCGATACAAACTGGTGATTTTTTGTATCATGCTACTCGCTACATTGTAAAAAAATATAATTGTTTCTTTACTTTGGAAGACGGTTTACGAAAGTGTAATGTAAGTTCTTACGAGTTACCCTAGATGCCGAAAAGTGTTCCTTTATCTTCAGAATCCTCAAAAGATAAAAGATTTCCGAGATTTAAATAAGTATTTCTGAAACAAAAGTTTCTTTTACTGCCTGTAAGTTTCGAAAACATTTCCGTGTAGTTTTCACAGTGTACTAATTAGTTTACCAGCTAGTTATCAACACCAAATATCGATTTTTCGCATGCTCGAAAGAGGTTATATTATACTTTCGTTAACCTTCTTGCTAGATCAAGAGACATTTATCTTTACAATATAGATTATCCTTTTCAAAAAGTAGCTGGTTACATTACAAACTACGAGAAAAATGTAACGAATATTGTAGTTTATCTACTTGTAGCGTGTTACTTCTGAACAGTGTTTGTATAGGGTTAGCCAAACTTCAGAGAGCTTCAGTGCCCATCTCTCTTCTTCTCCGAATGAGATGAAATTTAAACCGCAGATGACACTACGTATATGATATGTTTGCCATTTTTTAAATGAACAGTTTCCTTACGAAAATTCGTGCAAAAGGGGCACTATAACATCATAGCTGCCAGTTTTTACGCTTTTCTATGCCACCGCTTTTTAAAAAATAGAAGTACTTCGTCTTATTTAATCACAGAAATTGTGAGATTAAAAGCGAAGATTTCTATATAAAAATAGTGGTGACATACAACAGTTGGCAGCTATTTAACTTTCAGTAGGCTTATAGATTCTAATTCCCAGTATGCCTTCATATAAATCTTTGATGTGCTTACAATGAATGCTCAGTATGTACTTCTTCATAGTTAATAAGAAGCTGTAATCGCAAAGTCATATTTTCTGTCGCTAAGTGCAGTGCATCTGGCGAAATAGTCAAAACAAGGCGACGAATGCTTTCTTCCGTACTTGGCAAAAATACATTTATTAGTGAATTGTATTACTACAAAATTTGTATTTAAATTATGACTAACGCATTATTTGAATTATCTATTGATTAAATTTCATCTGCTTTGGAGCAATAGAATGCACTCTGGAGCCTTCTGACTTACTACTCGCTAATACTGTATGAAGCAAGATGTCTTTAAATATGTAAGATGTGTGTACGTAAATATATAAGTAAAAAAAGGATAAATAAAACTATGATGAAAATGCATTTAATATGAAGCATTAAGCTTGAATATAATATTAAATTCTTCTATACGGATTTTTGTTTTTGTTTTGTGCTTTTTTAAAAATGTGCGCGTGTGTTCGTGTGGCCTTAGAAAACCCCAAAATTAAGGCTCACTGTCTACTGATTTGAAACGACTCTCTAACATTTTAAAGTTAAAAAAGAAAACACAAATTTTAATTTTGTGCATATAAAGAGATAATCTTTTTTAATATCTGCATAATAAAAGTACAGAGTGCTCCAAAAGTCAGGAAATTTTTCAACAGGGAAAAACTAGAGAAAATCAATAATTACACCAGGGAACAGTGATTTTGTGGTACGGACTCGACAACGGATTTCAAGGGATTTTGGTCTGATGAACACGAAAATAACAGCACATTTTCTGGATTAGCTTTTGTTTTTGCAATAAAGCCAACAATCTAATAATGGTACAAGTACAAAAAAGTAACATTAAACATGTAAAGACTTTTTTTTTATTATTTTACATATTTTGTAACAATGTATTTTGAGTGAGATAGATATTGCAAAACAGAAATATAAATTTAACATTACTATTAAAACCGTTCCCTGTATGATTTTATAGAATGTTTCTCTTCAGGACAATCTAAGGTCTAGCAGACAGTAGTCAGCCTTCATGTGGTGATCCCAACTTCTTTAGTATCTTTACTCCATTATTCTCATATCTTGGTGGACCGTTCACCTTGTTTTTACCTATAATCACTCAAGTTTTCAGGAAATATTTATGAATGACTGTAAAAACGCTCATATTAGCTATTAATCATCCAAAATTTTGAAAGAATCAGGACCATTCCAACTAACTACTTTATATTCCCTAATTATAAACTTTTGTATGTATCAAAATCACGGAAAAAATATATGTAATGCCACAGATTTTTTTTTTGTTTCTCTGTGTTATCTAACAATGACGAAAGAAAGTTTACTTTTACATAAAACTGATGATAATGAATCTTTTTTTTAAATTATGAAATCATTATTTCTTGATAGCATAGTTTACATTCTTGAAAACCAGATGGGACTTTGAATTTTGCAAGTAAAGTGTATCTGGAATAAGGTATTAGGACGTTTAACAGTTTATATACAGTGAAACTTCCATTTAACGAAGTCTCATCGTTAAACTTAAACACTTAGTTATGAAGAAAATTTGTTAAATAGAAACCAACTTAAATTTATGAAACTTGTATACACATAACACATAACCCACATAAAATGGAACGTACACATAAAATCGAAAAATTGGAAAAGAAACGTATCCAAGGAGCGCTAACATTAACTTGGGAGTTTTGTCTTGTGACATGTCAAAGTTCGATCTTTGATATTGTCGACCCAAGCAGGAAGAGTTCTAGCACGAAAACGACAATTAGTTGTATACACATAACCATTTGTAAACACATAACCCACATAAAATGGAAAGTACACATAAAATAGAAATATTTGAAAAATATATTTTAATTAGGGCAGTTCTTTTTTATGCAATGTAGATATGAGAATAATTTAATTAGAATATTATTTCAAAAAATGTATAACAAAGAAAAACATAAACAATAACCGAATTATGTCTTTTTCATTAAAATGTGATTAAATGTGTGCTTTGATTAAATGATTCAAATGTGTTCATTTTCATACAGTAAGCTGAAATAAGTTGATACACCCATCGTAACAGCAACATCTCCGTTTTTTTACTGTACACGCACGAAAGTGGAATAAACTTCGTTATATCGAATAAGCTTTTCGTAATATGGAGATTAATTTAGATGTTAATGATGTTCAAAGTCAAGGTTCTGCAGAAAATTTCGTTAAGTAGAAAACTTCGTTAAATAGGGACTTCGTTAAAGGGAAGTTCCACTGTATTTTCAAAGAACCTTTTGTCATTCCGTCACACAGCTCCGAAATTTCTGGTGTATAAGTCGTTGCACGGATTCAACGGTGTGTGATGACATCTTATTTATAGCTACAGCGACTACCATTATCATCCACAAAGAAGACTTTATCAACTAAAGTTGCCCTTTTTATACAGTTGTATTTCTAATATGAAACCCAAAAACATCATCTATTGGTCATAAAAGAAACTATTCTAGCATTTATGTTCGATAGCTTGACAAAATAATTTGATTTTGTCCTATCTACAAACAGTATTCGTCCACAGTGTGGGCAGAAAGTCCGTATCAACTTAAAAATTCATAGAAAAACAAAACAAAAATTGATACGGAAGTGCAGTTTGCAATAAACATTGACAGGATACGGAATATTATTTAAATCAAAATATGTTATGTTCAAATAAATACAGATAGAAGGAGGGGGGGGGGGTAACACGAATGAATCTACCAGAAGTATAAAATTCGAATGGTTAAAAAAAACCTGACTACTGGATGAAGCCTTTATTCTATTTAATCATGAGTTTGGTAAGTAGGACAAATTACAGAGCGAATGTTGCCTGTGAATTTTGTTAAAAGTGAAGCGGCAATCAAAGATTATCAAAAATTTTGACCGCAAAAACATCTAAAGAAGAAAATGATACCCGCTACACAGTAACTTCTACACTCCTAATTGATGATTAAGTCGAAAACAAAAGCTACCTAGTAGCCAGTTCGTTTATAACCATCTTCATTTGGATTTTCCAGAAGATGAAACAATATTTACGCCTACTATCAGTGACTATTCTAACTACAACTAATTTTGCGGTTTAAAAAAATTCCACATCCTGACAATGCTTTTAATGCAATCCTTATTTTCTTATCATTTGCTCCCTTTTTTAAATGAATTTTAAGGCTTATAAGGATTTTTGACGGTCATATTAAGCCATTAGTTTGAGAATTATAGATTTTTTTTTTCAAAAAAATTATTTTGGATTATTTGGACTTTTTGGATTATTTTTTGGATTATTCGGAAAATATTTTTAAATAAGAAAAACTTTTGTATAATATTTCATTGAAAAGAAACATGGCATAAATAATTTTTTTCATAAATATAGTTATTATTCACAATTATACTAGTTGATGAAGGTTGCAAAAGCATTTACTTTTTTTTTTTACTCTTGAAGTTTCGGATGCATTATTCGGAATTCATCTTTTATGTCTAAATTCTTTTAAGGCGATTATTTCTTAATCTGAATAGCTGCAAAAGCAACGGAAAGAAACTTTACTCAGCAGTTAAATTTATTTCTAATCGATTTCTATTTTCTTTGCTTCACTTAATGATCAGAATTTTGCTTAACTATTCATCTGGATATACTTTAACTCGCTTAATTGAATCCAATTCTTTAACCTATTATAGTTACAGTGAAGTGATTTTTCGAGAAACTTTAAATGAATCACTTACAATTCCAGACATAGTGAAATAAAAGTTTGTCCTTTTAAGTATGTAGTTGTATAATAATATGGATTATATCATGGTAGGAATAATTTTAAAACTTTTTTATTAGAAGTGTAAGAGCCTGAACATTTCTTTAGAATATCTATTGATTCGCAATAAATTTAATATTGTAAGGAAAACAGGTCAATTATGTGAAATACTTCGATCATTGAGTACAAAAACGTCTCAAAAATTAGCAAAATTTGAGTTATTTGCGCTGGTGAAGGATACTTTTTATAAACTTTAAGGAAAAGACGGATTTTAAAAATGATTTTTCATTTTTTATGTTATTAAAAAAAAATAAAAAATTCCAAAGAAATACTTTTTACCAGAAATTCAATAAATATTTAAAAAAGAAAAAAAAAATTAAATTTATAATGAAAATAGATCAATTACAAGAAATATTTCGATCTAAGTACAACATTATAAATAGAAAATAATCAAAAATAATCAATTGTGAGTTATTTGCGCAGTTTAAGTGTACTTTTAGGAACTTTAATTGAATACTGGATTTTAAAAATGTATTTTTCAGTATTTAAGTTATCCCGAAAAGAAATATTTTGTAATATGAATTTAATAAATATTTGAAAAAGAAAATCAATTTAAGTTTGTAAGGAAAACAGATAAAATACAAGAAATATTTCGACCATTAAGTACAGTAAAGTCATAAATCAAAAATCCTCAATTTTGAGGTATTTGAGCATCTGAGTCGTATTTTTTAAAAACTTTAATGGAGTGATGGATCGAGGTTATTCCAAACAGAAAAATTTCAAAAAAGTATTTGTACCATGAAATCAATAAATATTTGAAAAAGAAAATCAATTTACTGAAAAAAAAAACCCTATTAATTAAAAAAAAAATAATTATACAGACGTTCCGAGTTTCAAAATATTGATTCCACTTTTTACATTTTATTAAGACTGTATTAGAATCGTGCATCCATGTTTAATCCAGAAGATAGTCACTAAGCAGCCAATGAAACAAACAAACAAAAAAAAAAAAAAAAAAAAAAAAAACTGGACGCAAAATTGAATTTTCTTAAAAAAGATCACATGTTACTAGACTTTATTTCTAGTTTCAAGACCTTAATAAACCAACATCCCAAAACGGATGCAGAAGTTTGTTGTATTATGTTTCAAGATTGCTCCTTACAAATTTTGAGAAGTTTGAACAAAAAATTAAAATACATGGAGTATAGACTGCGAAAAATTTGTTTTGAGAAAACTGCGTTTGAAACACATATGAAATGTTATTTTCATTACTTACTGTTAAGAAGCTTTAAAACACACTTTATTTCGAGCAAATGACAATATATTATTATTTATTTTAATTTTTAGAAGTTAATAACACAAAAACAAAATTCTCATTTTTAGTCGATTTCTCCTCAATTCAAAGTCCACCATCCCATTTGCATAGTGAGTGTTGAAAACAACAACAACAACAAAAACAAAAACGACAATTTTCGAATAGCAAGAAAATCAGCTGGAAAAACAAAGAAGACTGTAAAAGATGCAGATGGAATAGGTTCGGAAGATATCGATATGTAATTAAACATAATATGTCAAAATATGTAACCTTTAACCCTGCCGAAATTTTTTTAATTTATTTTTCTTAAAATGCCATTTTTTGACGTATTCCAAGCTTTTTGCGAAAAAATTTTTGGTGAAAACTTTTGCCATTTCACAGGCTTTTACATAATACTAAGTTATAACTAAAGTTGCATTGGCATGTTTGTACTACTTCAATTTTAGTGTTTAAGACTGTTTGTACTACTTCAATTTTAGTATTTAAGACGTAATGTATTATGTTTTTTTGGCAAAAAATCATATTTTCTGCTAAACAAATAAAATATATATATTTTTTAAAAACTAAACAGAGCAGAAACCTCTAAATGCATTTTACTTCTTTATCAAATATCCTTTATGCAGTATCAAGTGGAGACCTGCATCTTTAATAATTCGTTTCAAGGAAGTCCGAAAAGTATAAGGGGGATTTTTACACGAGGAAACCAAGGGAACAAAATGTTAAAACTTAGTATTATATGGCAGAAAGGTGTGATTTTATGCTCTAATCATCCCGTTAAAATAAAAAAATTCTAGATGAAATGTTTTTCAATTTAAAAATTTCACCCCCTTTCCCCCCATCGTTAAACTGTAACCCTTCGGCCCCAATGTATCCACTGGTGGATCCATGTACCGTAGAGCTATTACAACTGGGAACGAAGAGGTTAAATATATAACAATAAGTTAAAAATTCGCCATCAGAAGGGGCACTGTATGTTGTTCTAGTTTCTGACGAATCAGAGTTATTTTAATTTTTATACCTTTATATGCTTGCACAATAAAAATAAATAAGTAAATAAATAAATAAAACAAAAATAAAAGTTTAGGTGCAATTACTATTTATTATTGTACAAAAAATTGCTAATTATAATTTATGTTTTGACATTATTTGCCTTTCATTTAATAAAACAAATAAGAATAAAGGATTTTGGTAAGTGTATTAAAGTGAAATGCTTCAAAAATTAATATCAGATTATTTTAAATGTAGGATTTATGTTTTGTATTCATTACGTTAGAAAAGAGAAAAAATATCTAAATTAATTTTTTAGTTAAAGTACTGTTATTAGAAACCTAAGCACTGAAGTGAAATTTTGCCTTTAAAAAATTTTGCTTTGAAAAATTATTTTATCTGAAGTGAGTTTAAACGATAATGGAATCTCAATTTATTAAAAGGAAATCCCTTCAAAAAGTCTGGAAGGATGTCTAGTGACTACAAAAGTAGTTTCTCTTTTCTTTATTGTATGGTTGAAGTGTTGAATAACTAAAAACGTTTCCTTGAATTTTTTTTCTGATTTTAAAGTATTAATAATGATTTAAAATAACGAAAGTTTTGTTTATTAATGCTTTATTTCTATTGCTTGCATTTATTTTTTCTTTTTAAGGGGTCTCAGGAGTCTTACTTTTCCTCCGAAGATGCAAGTTTGCATCATGTCACATTTTATTTTATTTCTGATTTCATATACCACACAATAAAATGAAAATGTTTACCACTAATAGGTCAATATCTGCTTGATTTAACATAATTGTTTCAATGTTGTACAATTCATGTTTAATTATTTTTAAAAAGTTTAAATTTTTTTAAAAAGTAAAAAAAAAAAAAACATTTTCGCCTGGTTTCCACTGTGCGCAAGGTTGAAGAAAAATTATTGATAGAAATATTGTAGAAAAAAACTGATAATAATGTAAAATTGATGTATCTTGGAACTTATACTTCAATTTCAAGCAATTAAAAATTTAATTTTTTTAAATTACAATTTAAATTGTAAATGTTTAAAAAAAATCATTTTTTTGTTGAAAAAATGCCAATTTAAAAAAATTTAAATTTTTAATTTCTTGAAATTGAAGTATAAGTTCAAAATACATTAATTTTACATCTTTATCAGTTTTGTTTGTAAATTTGACGCAATAATTTTTCTACAACCTTGCGAGCAGTGGATACCAGGCGACAAAGTTTGTTTACTTTTTTTTAAATTTAAATTTTTTTAAATAATTAAATATGAATTGTACAAGATTGAAATAATTATGTTAAATCAAGCAGGTATTGACCTATTAGTGGTAAAAATTTCATTTTATTGTGTGTTATATAAAATCAGAAATAAAATTAAATGTGACATGATGCAAATTTGCATCTTCGGAGGAAAAGTAAGACTCCGGAGACCCCTTAAAAAGGCGTAATAAAGATGTACGGCAACTTTAAATAATATCAGTTATAACGCAAAACAAAAGAAAAAGAGAAAGAAATGTTGATGCCACAAAATTCCTATTGCATCACAATTAAGCAGAAAATTTTGTTGAGCTACTAGAGCTGGTGAGTTGCTAATTTTTTAGAGATTTTTGTTTGACGACCGCTTATTGTTAATCCAGCGAAAATTTGTTTGGTTGAATGATATATGCTTAAATATGATCCAATATGAATTTTGTTCGATAAGTAATACAATTCAAAATGATTATACCGCTTATCATGACAATACTTTTGGTGCAATGACAGGAAGAAAATTTTTGAACATGAGAGAGAAGAAAATTCAAAATTTTGCTTCCCTAGCTTATACGTGTTCTATGTCATTCTCATTGATTACTCGATCAACATCCAAGTTACAATCCATTTCTCTCCAGACATTATGAAGCATGTTCGCAGTCACACACATTTGTACATACTCTATCCACACCTTCAGTTCGTTCACTACTGTAGACAAAGGAGACATACAGCATATCCTTTGGCATATCCTTATAAATAGAAATCACATGGAGTAAGGCCAGATGTTCTGAGTGACCACATGCAAAAACCATGTCCAGTAATGAATTCAGAAGATGGCCTGATAAAAAATCGCCCCGGGAGTTAAAAACAATTTCCATTTGTCAGTAGTTTGAAAATGCAAATTCCTCCACCCTGGAACTCTATAATGTCCCTTCCCTGGAACTGCAGAAATCCCCGGATAAAAATGTATAAATTCAAAGCTATATTTTGTCTTAAATCCTGAACTCATCCAAGACTGATCCAATATTTTTACCCATCCGTTGCGTACAAAAATTAACGTAGATAATGTACTGGCATCAGTAACCACGAATATACTTCACAAGTGTTTGGCACGAACGTACTACTCCTTAATACCAGATTGCTATACTTGTATTTATAAGACACAGTCGCTTTTTTTCTGGCTGTAAAGATCGGTATAATGTTTTTAGTTTTTGTGATTAAAGACAAAATAACATACATTTCTAGTTAATTATTACCTTTTCTCGAAATATCGCTGTATAAAGTGTATAAATATGGAAATTACGTCATCTGATATGGCAGATACAACGGCAGCAAAAAGTTCTTTGAGTATAGTAATCGAGTGTTAAATACTATCCGCGTGACCAAGGAGAGTCACACAGTTATAAAAGGAGGAAACAAATTTTTATATTGTGTCAAACTATTTTCTTCTTATAGTTACTTACAACGAAGTTATTGTAATTTGCAATTAGGATAATTATTCTGCACAGTATCTTGTTTGAGTGCAACGGTATAAAACTGAACTGTGCCGCCAGACTCCTGAGTAATGCCCGTCAGCACGTCAACCGTCGCACCCAAGTCCTGACGGACTTATAACGCGCACGACCGGAAGAGGCCTCCCGTATGCGCCTTCTGTCGGAGCACTTACACCTACGCATCACTCCAATTGAACCCATGAGGTGACGGCAGAGGTCGTTACGATACGCAGTGGAACCCAAAATCAGAGAAAGCACCACAATTTTCGAAACTCTTTGAACGGTTGATAATTCCACAATGGTAAAGTTTGAATATATTGCTGTAAAAACAACAACAATATATATTTATTAGAAACTGTTACTTCACTATATTTAATTCTTTGCATGAAATTTTCTAACACGTTATCATATACGGACTACTTTTCTTTTTAGAAAATAAATAAAAGTGGAGTTATTATTTGTTAAATGCATTTTTCTTAATTTTTTTGACACTCTGTCTTTCAGAGTTTCTGTTATCTATTTCATTTCAAACGGAAGCAAATTAGATATGAACACGGTCGTATTGGAATCTGTTATTAATTTAGACTACATTATGTTCTTTTTCATGTATAACTGCTGTAAGTGTAATTCTTAAATTAAATTAAGTTTTCAACAATAGCAGAGAAAAGCTCATCAAGTGATCCTAATAAAAGTTAGGTGTAAATAATCATAATAATAATAAAAGACATAGTGTTATAACTTGTTTCTATGGATATTTTGAACTCATCAGTTAGTGTCAAGTTGGCCTAGTTTTTGGCGGTACATTTCTCATCATCCAGAAGTGTCATGCATGCGTCCATGTCTGCATGTTGTGTGTATGTAAGTATATGTGAACATTCATTCAAGAGTTACTGAACTTTAAATATACACGGAAATGGATCATTAAATTTCTCGATTTTTCTCTTTTAGTACTATGACATTATCCTGTAAAGTCGTTACACCCTGATGTCAACATTACTGATAGAAGAATTGAGATGTTTCTGCTTTATGAGCAGATTTGTCTGCTGCGAAATAAATTGGATGTGATGTGGAATTACAGGTTGTTCGTTATAAATTTTCTAGTGAAAGACGAAAACATGAAAAATCCGACTAAAAAAAGGGTACTCTTGCATTATAGGGGACTTGGCTTTTTTTTTTTTTTTTTTTTTTTTTAAATGCTTGGCCCAATTCGGGTTGGGTTGGGTTGATTATTGACGGCCAATTATCTACACTAGGGATATAGGCCCGGGGGGAGTGCCCTTCGTGGGGGTCTTTCTAAGGGAACCTAATCCGTATTTACGCATGGATAAATCCACGGCTCGAAGAAAACCACGAAAACTCCGAACGATTAGGCCGACGGGCGCAATTGGGATCGAACCCAGCACCTCCCGTCTACCAGCTTCGAGAGCACACAACCTCTCAGCCACGGCCCAATTCGGGCTTCAGAAAGTGAGAATTGTTGTAAAACGATATAAACAGCTATGAAAACCGATCTCATGAACTTTTATGATTGCTTATATATGAATTTATATACATATAAATCTTGTATTTTTTTAATATATAAATACAATAATATATACAATAATACATATTATTATTATTATTATTGTTTTTTATTTACAATTCACTTCTGTTTGTATAAAAATAAGATAGATGGCTTCTTTATATTAAATAAACCAGAAGGACCCGTGCGAAGCTTTCGCACTGCAATCTTTGAGATTATTTCCTGGTACGTTTTAGCGCTAATTTTTAATTAACTGATTTTTTTTTAAATTCAATCACCGCGTTTTAACGAAATGCAGTTGTACTTTCTCAGAAACTTGATCAAAAACTTTTCGAATACCTCATTCATCGTTGTATGTTTTGTATGTGCATAGAAAAAAGGATGTTGACAAATGAAATAATATATATAATGATTGCTTGTGCAAATAAACTGCCAGAAAATATTTTGCCAAATTTTCTTATCTCGCCAAGGTTATTTCTCTAGGTTGCCAAGACCCCTATACTGAAAAAAAAAAAAAAAAAAAAAAAAAAAAAAAAAACGAATTATAAAAAAATTTAAACATTGAATCAGATGTTTGGGGAATTTATATGCCAGCATGGCACAGATGTCATATACTCACCACATTGGCACGATTTTCCCCCCGCCAATTTGGCGAAAATTTTGTTTTTGAATATTAGTTACAAATAGCATACAATAATAGCATATGATATTTTATTTCAATATGAAAGTAAAATAACGTAGTAAATAAAATAGCTTCTATTATTTTAAAAAAGGAAATACAAATAAATAAATGATAGTTTGATATAAATAAATGTGGATGATATACATAATAACAATAATTTATAGAATTAAAATACGAAATAAAGTAAATAAACAACGTTTAAAAAATAAATAAGCAAAGTAAACAAACAAAAGTAAATAAACAAAGTTTTCGCCAAATTAGCGGGGGGAAAATCTCCGCCAATGTGGTGCGTATATGACATCTGTGCCGAAAGCATTTCCTCAGATTTTGCAAAACTGTTAAAGAAATTTCTTAAATACGTAAATCAATATTTGGTACACCACTTTTTTGAAAGCCTATGGGAACTTAAACATGGGGCGTTCAAACTTTGTGGTCCAGCAGCCATTTAAGTGACATCAGACTTCGCTGGCATATTAACAGCTTAATGAAATATTAAAAAATAAATATTACAATTTTTGTAAATCCTAATGAAATGTATATTTGGAAGTTAATCCTTTAATTACGTAATCTACTGGTGCTCCGATTCCGATACAGTACGCATATAAACAGCCATGATTAAACAAAGAAAACAAATAAACAATAGGTGACGCACACGTAAAAATTAAATTAAAAACACGATTAAAAGCTCTATATTTTTTCAAAAAGCACGCGCAAGAAATAAATTGACAATCATATTTTAATTGCATTAGAGGATGACGTCATACGATAATGCAGTATTTTATTTCTAGGGCAACACTGATTTCAGAAAACCTTTCATTTTATTGATGAAATCAATGTCAATTTAATTTTAAATAACAGCAATTTTTAATCGAAAAACATGTTTTAAAAAAATGTAAGTGTACTATGTCAGAAGCCGGTTCAAAAACCTTTCATATGGTATTTCATTCGTTGTTCTGCGTTTCATATTTTCTTACAAAAAGGGATGTTGACAGGAGAAATAATATTGATTGTATAAATATTGAAAAAATTGCTTGTGTATCTGAAACAGTGAATAGGTTGCCAGAAAATATATTGCTAAATTTCCTTATCTCGCCAAGGTCATTTTCTCTATCTTGCCAAATTTCCAAAAGAAATGTTAATAGAAAAATGGATACGTGACATAAAGATTACAACAATGCAAAGCAAGTTTGATCATTGTAATCAATGGAATTAGGGGGACAAACGTTGGGATCAGGACATATATCCCCTCATAGCAGACACATCAAAACACCATGACATTTTGTGCTGTTTCCGTTTTGTAGCCTCCGTTGCATCTACTCATAACACTTCGTATCGTTTTTACGGTGTTTAAGAAGCATTGAGTAACTGTCTTGATTTCGGAATTGGGTTACCGGCGCGAATTATCATGATGACGGTTACTCTTTTCCAATATTCTGATGGCTTCCACCCTCTAATTTTTGTTGTCTTTGACATCATAAGTGTATCAGAAACCAAAGAATATAAACATATGTAGATTATGTGACATTTTCTGCCACAACCTATAATTTTATACGACTTGCAAACTGTCAAATTTATCCCGAACACCCTGCATATCTCTAGATAGAAATTGTAAAATGTGGAATTAAACTTATAAAGCGATAATGTTAGAGAATGTGACTTAAGGCTATGCGTAATGCATGTTTTTCTTTCTTTCAAAATTAATGTTCTACTTGACGATTTTAATATTTCCTAATATCTCACCGAATTTCCTTCAAAAAGATTAAAGCTCTTTAAAATTTCGAAATTTTTCATTAGATAAATATATTTTATGTCTAGCAAAATAAAATAACATAGAACGTTCACTTAAATCATTTTTATAACATTTTAAATTTCGCCTAAACGATTTCATAGTTCGTCATAAAGTAGCTTAAATCCATCTTATTTTAAAGTAAGAATGATATTAAAGTTTCTATAAAGTTATTGAACTGCGAGAAATACATATATGTATCATGCTCCTGAAATTGATAAACATTTTGACAGGAAGCTTATATCATATTATTTGATATGTTTAAGTAAAATATAAAGATAGCTTTTGTTTTGTGTCAACATAATGTGAACTTCTATCATTCATTTGTAATATATTGTATTTTTTCTTCTGAAAGGAATAAAATTGATCAAGATATTTATGGAGTTTGTCTTATAAAAAAGAAAGAGGTATAAAAGAATTTTTGATTAATGCAGTAAACATTATTTATACGTTTTTGAACTTCTGTTATTCGAATAGAGATTGTTTAATGGTTATTGTATCAAAAAAGTTACTTACATCATTCTTTTTAAGAAGGGATTTACGTAAAGATATTTGAAATAGTTGCTGTCTTATCGTTTTAATCAAAATTAATGGTTTTGGCAAAGTTTGCAGGAGGTTCTCCTCATGCGGCACTTTCAGGTTGATTTCTTTAGAAATAGCTTTCATAATTCATTTACAGGGACACTCAAAATAACTCCGTTATATTATGGTCCACGGAGAAAAATCGTTTGCGGTTCATTTTAATAATTTTACGGCACAAAAGTCTTTTCTGTGAAGTGTAGGTTGCTTCCTTTCTGCTTTTAAGGCAAAATACCTTGGATGAGTTCGTTAATCAAGAAGTTTAAGTAATTCGTACGATAATAACTGCTCTTGGAAATTTCTAATAACATTATGGCAATACGGCTATATTTTCAGTTCATTACAAATGTTGGTTGAAATATTCCGATTTCCATAAAATTTTTAGACGTTGTTTACTTTGTTAGATGATACATATTAAAACTTTTCGATGGCATTCATTAAATGCTTTGGGTTCGAATCTCGTTAGAGCGTTGGAAATATTTTATACCGCGTGCGTTATTGTTAAACTCTGATTTCAACAAACTTTTAACATTTTTGATATAATTACCTCATATCCATTCAATCTAATTTGGTAAGACAAATTAAAAAATTTCCTACAAGTTACCTTTATTGCCCAAGTAGCGAACTTAGAAGGAGTATGACCAACTTGTTTAATTTTTATTTAATTTGATGTATGTACCTAAAAAAAAAAAGAAGAAATAAACCTACTCTTTCGACTGAGCCGGTAGATTTTTTTTTAAAAATAACTAAATAATAGTATTAGTTTGACCCCGTTATTGTTTTCGTATCAATTAATTTTTTTAAATCAGTAAAAAGAGATTTTTTTTTTAAATTCTTGTGCTTGACAATATCTGAATGGGAAGAGCCGCAGCTAACAAAAGAGAGCGGCTTTGAAACTTGAATGTCCTGGGATCATGAAAGAATGAAATCAGATCGCTATTGGTAGAATATTACAAATATTTATGCTGAAAATAAATTGTTTAGAATGATTTAAACACAAATGGCTACCTTCTACAATAACCCCACGTTTTTACATTCACTCTAGAGATACAGGATAAATGAAAACAGCAATATTTTTTCAGGATGGTTAAAAAAAAGTGTTGCTGATATATGAATATCAGAAAGTATAAAGAAGTGTTTTACTTGTTTTCACCATTTGAATATGGTACTTACAGGTACTCCAATCTTTAGCTTTTGACATTTCCATTGATCATGAAGTACGTAGAAAAGGGGTCTCCACAGATACTTGAGGACAATAACTGACGGGCATGGAGAAAAGGGTAAAGAAAAATCATATATTCTCGACAGTTTCAATTTAGCGTTATTTAAGTTTAAAATTGATTAAAAAATATTTTTTTTTAAATCAAGAAGATTAGAAACGACCGAGGCAATTTTTCTAAAGCAGACACGGCATAAAAAATGTTTTGATACCTCAATGTGACCAATTACGTTTTAACATGGGTACATGATTCCATCAGGTATAGCAGGCCATTCTCACGATTTCTAATTTTCTGAATTACATTAATCGCTGAGATGTATTTTTGCAATATTTTTCTTGGGAAGAATGAGCCGCTGTATTCAAAGTTATGTGCTCCCCAACTGCCCGAAAACATTCCTTTAATTAGAGAAATGATAGAATGGATTTCGTCCCATTTATTACTGACTAAAAATTTTCTTTCTTCTTCTTCTTCTTCTCGTAATACAGCAGCTATTAGATCTTCTATTATCTAGTTCGATATCTAAATCATCTATATTGATGACATGTTTGTCATTCTTTTCGTCATTCAAGTGCTTACTTTCTTTTCCTTTTTTTCTGCTTCATGCGAGGTGATGTCTTTCTGACACTTTATCTTTTCTGTTTTCTTTCCGATCTTGTATACTTTTTGAGGGGTTTTCTTAACAGCTACACCATATTTTAATCTGAGCAAAACTTCTTCTGAAGTTAGCAATTCTTCGAACGTGTGGTATTTCAATCTTGTCCCTAATTTTTTTTTTTAAATGCTGACTGATAATGTAGAAGCAGATTTCATTAACATACTTTTAGGGACAATATAAACTAGTCCCTGACTATTTTGGGTGAATCGTCACTCGTGTTTGACGGTTTTTAGTAATTAATATCTAGAACGAAGGTAAGGTTTTCTTTATAGTAAAATATGATGTTCATCATTATGTTCTTTATAATTGATCCATGGCTCCTCTTGGTCACATGTATTCACCCAAAATACACATAAATTTGCGATTTGATTCTTCGGTGAGGCAACTGTTACAGACAGCAGATGTTACTTGGAAATTTTAGAGATGTGGTTTATACCATAAGTTAATGCAGATACAGAACATCAGAGACTACGAACATACTTCACAGTGTCTGATGTGAAATGTACTACCATTTGGATGTTATCCATAAGGTCAAGGGGTGTCATATAGAACAAATACGAACTACGAAATAAAACTTAGAATTTCTGTCTGTAATGTTTTCAAATTGTTTATATCTATCGTTGTTTATAACAAAGTCATTGTCATTTGTAATCAGGGAAATCATTTTGGATTATTCTATAGTAATCCAAGCATACATACGAAAGTTAGAATGCGACAAGATAGGCAGACGGATAGAAGTCATAAACGTTTTACAACAATGTTGGAATGTGTTAAAAGTTAAATTTTGAAAATCTGTATTTTGTCACTTTTAGTAAATTAGTTCTTAAATTTAAAAACTTTGGTTAAAGGTTGGTACAAAGGTTAACAAAAAATAAATAAAATATATGGCAATATTATGTGTAACACTCCCTTGTAGGTATAATCCTTGTATTAGGAATGAGATGTTTATTACCTTATTAGCACTAACTACTTTATAAACTGCTCTATTATATCACGATGCAATTTTTATGTTCTCTTTTAGTCATCGATACTTGTTTGAAGTCTACTCCTTTTATCGAAATTGTGCTTTTATTTGCCGATCTCTAGATTTTTCCCGATTTGATAAGACATAAATTTAATATTTTCTGAGAAAGAAAGTAAAATGAATTATTTTAACATGAAAAAAAATATATCTGCTTTGAATAAAGCTAATATGTAACAGGGTTTTCGAAAAGAAAGTTAGATCGTGCATTTAGATAATCTAGTTATTAACGGAAAAAGTTATATATTTATCAGTCTACGTGTAAATGTAAATGCTTATGCATATTTGGATGTTACTATCTAGGGTTTATGAAGTTATTTGTCGTTTTTTGGAAAACACTTATTAACAGATGAGCGTCATGAATGGCTTTAGTATTAAGTTCCGAGTAGTTAGGGATATGATTTTCAATGTATATGGCAGTGAATAAACCAAGTATGGTGACACAGGACTTGTTAGGACGTATATCTTTTATTTTGCAGCAGTGACCAGGGTTATACACAAGCTCAACTCGATATGAAATGTCGAAGCTGGAGAGGAGGTAAACTCACATAGTATTACTTACACGATAGCAGACAGAAGAGTGATTAAAAATTACAGATTTCTTTAACAATTCCAGTGAAGTCTTGGTGGAAAAGAATAATGCCAACTAGCCAAACTAACGTAATGTTTTGGTGAGAATGATGCGAAGGGACGCAGGTGAAGATTTTTCGTTAATGAAAAGTCTATGGGAGAGTAATTAACGACAATTATGAATTTTTAGCGCCATAGTGAACGGCATGGATTTTGGTAACCTTGCGAAATCGCATAGCCACAGCTCACATGGGGGTTACCTTAAAGAATTGAGAGCCGATTGTTAAAAATAGTACATGTAAGTTGCAGAGGATAAAAAAAGGCATCTAGACGATATTGCAGAAAATAATTTTACACGTTTAAAGAAATGAAATCTGAACGAACAAAAGTGAAGGCATAAAGCTTGTGGGTAAATTTTGAATACCTATCGAAAAAGAGTGAGTTACAATAAAAAATATATATTTTTCTTTTTTTTACAAGGAGCGTTCTATGCGATGAAAAGGAATTACGAATGAATTAAAAGGACAGCTTAAAAAAAGAAATACAGGGAGTAGTTGGGTTTTATAATACGATAAATAAAATACTTTTAAAGAAGGAAAAAAAAACTTTAAAATGTTATTTTAAATGGGGGAGGGTATGAATTTATATTGAAGTGGGATATGTGAAGTTAGATTATCTTCACAGGGGTCAGTTGAATTAGTCAGATAAATGAGGTATCGCCAGAGTTATAAGAGTATTTCGATTGTCATAGGCTAAATGGTACCACGAATAAAACAGCATACGAACACTGTGAGAAAGAAATAGCAGACCAGAAACACACTTAAAAAACTTCGAACAAGATAGATATTTTACGGAAATACACACGTAGATATGATTACGAAAAATACAGCAAATTTGGAATTTCCTACTCTTTAATCAACTCTGATGCCTACGTTACAGGGTGAATTATTAAACAAAAGTCAATTTGTAATAGTTATATCTTGCTTTATTTTTTCTGCATATTGTTTATTAGAATTTCGAATCCAAAGTTGTACAAAGTAATTCATGATCAACTTTTATTTTACTTGATTTAAGTCTCCTGGGATTAATTAAAGGTTTTCTCATTTCCCGATTCATAAAAATCCGGTAAGATTAATATTCTGTTTGCGTAAGTTATAAAATGATTTTAGTGTCTTTTCAACAAACACTTTAGTATATAGTTGGATTTTTTAAAAATAATTAATACTATTTATTCAGCTTAAACGAAACAAAGATGTTCTGTTCTGTATTTTGACATACTTAAAGAAATTTTACTCCTGTTAAACTTCCCAAAAAACGCAAAACAAAATCAAATAAAGATTTCACGTATAGCATCATCCTTTTGCTAAATTCCCTACGTTCAGAATGAAGAGCATTATCACCTTATTAGCACGCCCTACTTTATATGCTGTCCTATTATGTCACGATGCATTGTTATGTTCTTCTTTAGACAACGATATTCGTTAGGAGACTTCTATGCCCGAAGTGTGTTTTTTATTTACGAATTTCTGCTTTATGTATTTCCCGTTTTCCCGAATTGCTCAGACAGAAATTTTGTCTTTTCTGGGAAATGGAGTAAAACAAGTTGTCGGAACTTAAGACAAATTCTCGCTTTGAATAAAGCTAATACGAATATAGTTTTTAAGATAAAGAGAAGAATCTCATA
Source organism: Maratus michaelseni (assembly GCA_963931845.1). Taxonomy (NCBI): domain Eukaryota; kingdom Metazoa; phylum Arthropoda; class Arachnida; order Araneae; family Salticidae; genus Maratus; species Maratus michaelseni. The sequence continues at coordinate 186,379,189 of OZ007588.1, read as the reverse complement.
AAATGCAGTGGTCTATTTAGATGACCATTGTAGGTATTACCACCAGTATTATATGCTAAAAAAAGATTTATGTATTTATCAGTCTATGCATGTATGTACATATCAGGTTGTTACTATCTAGAGTACCAATAAATTAACTGACTTTGATAAATAAGGATTTATTAGAATTGTATGAATCACCTTGGTTTCTTACCTTGAATGATATGACATATAATTAAGAATGGTGGATATCAGACGTTCAATTGTCAAACAAAAAACACATTGTACTTTGAATCCCAGAGAGATAAATTTCAAACGAAAGAGACATATTCAAAAATATATAATTCATATATTTTTAGGAGAAAAATGGAATTAGACAGGCAAAAAAATGGATAAAAAATACGGAATTTTACATTAACCAAGTTACACCCATGTCTATGTTACAGAGAGACTTAGTAATAAAAGGTGAAGTTATATTAGTATTGGGTTGTTCAGAAAGTTCCTTCCGTTTGGGAAAAGCGATTCGCACCGGAAAATTCTGGCCGTCAATTATTAGACATTAGATATAGGAATTAATCTCTAATAGTTAAATGATAGAATTTTCTGGTACGAACCAACTTTCTCAAACGGAAAGAACTTTCCGAACAACCCAATAATACACAGCATATAACAAAAAATTTAAATCGCTTCGGGTTAGTTAAAACTTCAGCCAGTTAATGATGCACAGCAATTTTAAAATGTTTAAAATATTTTTTGCGCTAATTTTAAACTGTATTTACTGTCTGTTTAGCAAATATTTTAGCAGTCATTTGTTGTTTTATTCTACATTCTAGCATACTTAAAAAATATATATATCTTTTAATTTTCATTAATAAAACAAATAAAAATGGAATTTCAGAGATTGCAATCTTTTATAGAACAGTAATGTGTAACACTCGCTAGTAGGAAAAATTCTTCTTTTTAAGAATGAAAAGCATTATAATCTTATTAGCACTGCCTATTTTGTATGCTGCCCTATTATGTCACGATTCATTATTATGCTCTCCTTTAGGCAACGGTGCTTGTTTGAAGACTACTCCTGTTTACGAAATTGGTCTTTTATTTGCGAATCTCTGCTTTATGGACTTCCGTTTTCCTGATTTGCTAAGCCAGGAAGTTTGTGTTTTCTGGGAAATGGAGTAAAATAAATCGTTGGAACTGGGAAAAAAAATTCTTGTTTGAATAAAACTATATATAACGTGGCATTTTTTAAAATTTAATTTTCTATTTAGATAGTGTTGTAACTGGGTTTGTACGTCTCAAGGAAAGAATACCAGATTTTTCGTAAAGTAATATTTTATTTATTTATCGAAAATTTTTTTGTGTTGAAACATAGTGAGCAATATTTTAAGAAAATTATGATATCCAAACACCTACAATCCTCTGAATCCTCTGAGACGTACGAACCTGCCTAGTTAGTACCTGAGTACGTTGCTGAAAAGGGTTAAGTATTTATTAGTCTTTACATGTATGCATTTCAGGGTGTTACTATCTAGAGTTCCAATGAATGAACCGACTTGAGCATATAAAGTGTCATTAGAACTGTATTAGGTATCTGGGAGTCATACGTTAAGTGACATATAAACAAACATGACGGACATTAGCCGCTGAAATGTTAGGCAAAGAAAATTTTACTTTGAATTTTTATTGATATGTATATCAAACGAAAGGTAATTTAGAAAAAAAATTCTATAGGGAAAAACTGAAAAATTAAGATAATCTATCTTTATTAGGATCTACAGGAAAAATTTTTAAGGAGAAAATGGAATTAACAGATAAAAAGTCGATTCAATTTTCGGAATTTCATACTTTCCAATCTATACCAACATCTATATTATAGATAGATTTATTAATAAAAAAATTATATTGATTATGCTTAGCTGTAACACAGGGCTTAGCTGTTCTACCTTCTTATCGTTGACCATTACTTATTTCCTGTTAGTTTTATAGGTATAGTTAAAATTACAAAAATGTTTCAAATGTTGTGTTTCATCAGATGACACTCCATTTACGTCAAAATAGTTATTTTATAAAAATTTAAATTTAAATTTTTAAATGGCCCTGGGTTATATAAGTTATATTTAGAAAAACTTTTTCCTTTCTCTAACAAATAAGAAGTAAAACATTCCATTTTTGTACGACCAAAACATACGAAGTTATGATAGTTTGAATTTTATGATTTTTGAGCATTTGTTTTGGTATAGAAAACGTATTTTTCTAATTTTAGTTCAAGATTACGCATGAGAATAGTAGATGCCCTTATTCAGAAATTATGAAATCGAATATTGTTTTCCATTTTTGGATACAGACAGATTTTTTCAGAAAATGTTGTCAAAGTTGGAGTTTTGATCCAAACTACCGGACATGTTGGTACGATAAAGGTCGTTATGAGACAGCGACTGCTTATAACTAAAGATGTAATTCATTTATCCAACAATGAAAAAATACTATTTGATTCTAAATGACTTCAATTGTCCTGCCTTCAAGTGTCAAGTTTTACGTTATGTATCAAAAAAGTGTCACGGGGGAATATATTTTTTTGGGAACATCGTTAATGGTGCTGTATGACTATTTATTTTTATGGAGACAGTTCTGAGAAAAGTACTTCTCTTGTCATTAAACGGATTTCTCCCTTTCGCATCTTGAACAGCCTGTTGTTATATTAATTTAATAAACTCTAATATGTATTATTTCTACAATCAATGAATACACGTAGGAGGCTTAAATCACGATCGCCTTTTACTTATGTAATTTCACATAAAATGTAAAAAAAAATATCTGTTATCATTTACAAAGTGATCAATAAAGCAAAATGAATGCTAAAGTTGTATTTATTTTTAGCTACCCTCCACAGTGCCTTATAGTGGCAAATACTGGCACTCCAGAGTGATCGAGAGTACGTGCGCTTTAAGTGCTTACAAGCGTACAAAAAGAAGCAACTGACGCACTTTTCGTTGTACAATAATATATTTTTGTGAATTTAACATAACTGACACATACAATCCTCATAAACACAAAAATATGCTTATATTGAAGACATAACTCTACAAATTGCATTTGGTCGTGTATATATGCATTAAAAAACTATACAAACTATATATTTGAAAATTCAATTATGCTCTCATGCTCGCCAGTGATATTAACCGTCCAATATGATGTCTAGACATTCCATCAACATGTATTTGTGTAATGAATAAATAGCGACATCAATCAACCCATGGAATCTAATCAAGACATAAACAAACACTATTTTTATATTGCATTCGTAACGGATACTCCATGCAGAATTATAAGTCGAAAAATAAAAACTAAATATTTATTTAAATTGTTCTCAATATTTGCAATATTCTCATCTTAGTGCATTATTAAATGAAGTGCTATGTAAAGGCTAAATATACTAAGCCTCGTTTGATATTTAAAGTGCAATAAAAGTAAAACAAGCGTTTATATGAAAAACACATATCAATTTACTTAATGGGAATTTCGCAATTTTCAAAACATTGCAAATATTTTCCTGAGAGTTATTAAAAATATTTCTTGAATTTCTTATTAACTTTATGTCGCATGCCTGTAAATATATGTCAAAATAGAAATGTTATTCATCATTAACCATGAGATAATGTAAGATAAAAGCTTTTCCGCTGTTATACGGAATTTGCTTTATTGAAATTTGAAAAGGTTAATTTTAAAATGCATGTCAAAGTATCAGAAACGGACCAGACTTTGATGACAGTACATATAATTTTCAAATATTATGTCTATGCTTTTATCTGTGCTATTAAAATCTTTCATGTCGGATTATTCCATCATGAAATAATTTATGGGTATGCTTTTATGCTTTGATGTATTTTAGTTTATGTTTAACTTACATTATATTTAGTTAGATCATCGGAGGAACAAGATGATTACTAACCTGTTCGCTAATAGATAGAAAATGCACGTCACACTGCACAAAATATATCAATCAGTAGTAGATTGCAAATTCACTGGATATCTGATTTAAAGATTTTATCAGTTAATGTCAGTTTTCCGCTTGGGAACAAAATTGCATATTGAAAACCTTCCATAAATTTATCACCATGAAAATAACGTTCGAGAGGTAATACAAAAATATTTATAAAGAATAAAATATAACAGGGAAATGAAAATTATGAAATTATTTTTTTTTCGATCATCATGTGTTAAATATTGGCAAAATACTTCGCTCAATTCTTTATCTTTGTTTTAAAAGGGAAGGTATGTACTAACTGATTTTGTGAATGGGAAAAATCTTACAAAATCCTTCTCCCACAAAATAGCTAAATTATGTTAACTATTTAAAACAAACTTTGCCTGGATGTGTACTATATATGTTTTATTTGACTGTGCAAAAATTGTAATTCTATAATAATCATTAGTAATGATGTATGAAATCAAAATCTGTGGTATAAAATTATTCTTAAAAGTCTAAAGGAATTTTTCGAAGTTTTTTTTACATTACCCCTGCAATAGTTTGTCCCAAATTTTGCAGCTATAGACATTCCCAACCTAACACTATACTTTTTGAGAGATAAATATTTATTTTATTATACATTTACTTGCTAGGAGCTTTATGTATAAAAAGTTTCAATTTGATTTTTTTAATTCTATCAAACAATTTATTTCAATAGTAAGACATTCAACTTTTGCACACAATTGACTAAATGTAAATTTCATGCCAAATCGTAAAACAAATATGACCACTACTTGTTAATTCTGATGGAAATAATCGTATAAAATACTTTAGGATAAAACTTGAAGTAATATATGCTGTTAAATGCTAATCAAAAATTATGTTTCAGAGTTCGTCTATCTGTTAAAAATTATTAACTTTTCTTTTTCAAATGGTAATACCAGCTTTTAACACTTTATTTGAGTGTCTTGGATAAAATCAGCCAGAATAATTACATAGCGATTAAATGCACTTTTTCTTAAATATTTATAAAGTTATAAAAAAAAAATATGTTTGGGTTTTATTCATAAATTTAGCGAGCTAAACTCAAGATCTTACAGTGAAAATAAACAGGGTTATTCAAATAAAAAGCAGAAATATTTAATAATTCGGATGTGAAATATGTACCGGATGCACCATAATTTCGTAAAAACTTTAAAAATTCATTGAGAAAGGAACAAATGATGCTGAAAAATTGCGGTTTACAGGAATGGGATTAAGGGAGATCGGATTTTTTAAAATAACAAAATAAGTTGTTAAAAAATTACCGATAGATGGTGCTGGCATGCATAATATGAAACAGATGTATGCAAATTAAGCTTATAGTAACAGACCCATTCCTGCGAAGCGTCTGACAAGCTTCAGTATACCATCACACGAAACAGGCTCCTTTCTTGTCTTCAGTCATTTTGCCGTGCGGAATTTTTGAAATGCGACAGTTGTTGATTCGAATTCCCTGTTCTTGTAAAAGAGTTTAATCAACAGCGCTTGATCTGGTAACGATAGCATACTCCTGGCATCCAATGAAGAATCTGTGTGCATTGAGGTGTTTTATTGACAGCCTGATTTGCATAAATCTGCTTCACATTATGCATACAGCATCTATCGGCATCGATCTATCGGTAATTTTGAATCAATTGTTTTTGTTATGAAAAAAACTCCGATCTCCTTCTTATCCCACTCCTGCAACAGGCAATTGTTTCACATCATTTGTTTCTTTTTAATGAATTTTTAAAGTTTTAACGAGCTTATGGTGCACCCATCGTAAAACATTTCGGTCTCTTTCAATGATTTTATTTTCTGTGATGCAAACGATACTAGGAGATAATAGCCAGGAGATTCGTTAAGACTTCCAAAAAGCAAAACCTCTGTATATCTCTAAAAACAATGATATGAATGAGCTACAAACTCACATTCCTTTATTTTGGGCAATGCTTACTCCCTTTTATGTAAAAATTAACGTAAATCATAATCCATAATTTTTTTAAATATGAATTTTATTATTAACTAGCTGACACGCCCAGCGTTGCCCGGGCCCGTGATAAAACCTTAAATAAACCCCAAATTGGTATTATTTTATATATTTTACCTGATTTTGTATGAATTTATATCTTTAATGACAAAATAGCAAAATCGTAAAAAAAAAAAAAAAAAAAAAAAAAAAAAAAAAAAACATTTACCCTTTTTTTCCCACGTAGGATCGTTGTATAGTTTTTTTTTAAATAGCTTTTGTTGTCCATACTCCTTGAAATTTTTAATGGTCAAAATATAACGGTTTTACAGCCCGTGTAAAAATTACGTCGGAAATGTTTGTTATCTGGTTGTAAAATAAATATGTTTTCTTTTCGCGTTGGGTCCGTTAACATAAAAAAATAGTATTTCTCGTCCGATCTCTCTGAAATTTTAGTCGTTTATAAATACAACTTTTTCCAAGTCCTCTATAAAATTATGTGTACGTGCATTTTAAATAGTGAAAACTTTACCCGAGGCCGATCGTGACCGCGGAAAACATCCCGTTGTTATGGGTTTTCGACGAAAAAATCTCAGATTTTATTTTTTTTAAATACTAGTTCTCGTCCGAATGCTTCAAAATTGTTGTAGGTGATGTAAATCTGGTCTAGCGAGATATTCTAAAACGACTGTGTCGAAATACGAACGTTTAGTAACTTTTAGCGTAAGAAAAAAAATCTTCTCGTAAGGTGCGAAATGGCCTGCGTTCGCCGGTGTTTTTGAAAGGGTTAAAATCCGTATTTTAAAAGAATACCAATTATACCCTCTATTAGAAGAAGGTTGCAGCTCTAAGAGCATATGTTTGGTTTGTCTGTATCTCTAAAATTGTGCTATTGAGAGGCGTTTGCGTAAGGAAAACATAATCCCAGGAAAACGACCCTTTTTCAAAAATGTTTTTCAAAGAGTTAACATGATTTTTTTTTAAAAATTGATTACGGTATTGGAGACGTAAGAGTGCGATGTTTCAGAATATGCTTTTCGTTTTTAAATAAACCAAACGGTTTAGTCGATAGAATTTAAAACAGAATTGTGAAATAAACGCATTATTCATCTAAATAATTTTTTAATCTCGTACGCGGTAAATCGGGTTCTGGGCATGAGCGATTGTGAAAGCCGGTTCGTAAAAAAAGAGATGAGTAAAAAGAGATTGATTAGTTTTTAATAAAATTTTTGTTAATTTTCAAAGTATTAAAATTCTGAGACTCAGGTGCACCAGGCCAGGCCTTGGACTATCCACATCTGAATGGTTAGACTTCTAGGTGGTCTAGATTTTGCTTGCCATCGCCAACAGACAGACACACACACAGAAAAAAAACAGCATTGCAATCTGATGATTTTGTGAGAAGATATAAATAAAAGTCTGTCAGTGGACTAAATATTAACATCTTCAAATTTTTATACCTTTTAAACTGTACTAAGCTTCATGGGTAAAATCATGGAATACATACTTTTCCAAGTTAATTTGATATAAGCAACTCAAAAGTATCAAAAGTGGGTGTTACCAATTGCAAAATGAAAGTCTCTACAATTTTAAATATTTAGAAGGCTCCTGAAGTATAATTTATGCAAAGCATTCATTACACATTATTCCCAATCGATTGGTACCCATACCTATTTTTTACGATTATGTCTAGCAGAATTAGTAGGAGGTGATCACATTTTATTCCAGGACATATAATTTTATAGTAAAAGTTCCATATGTATAGACATCTCACAGTTTATGTCTTAAAATTTTATTTGGTATAATCAATTAAAATATCTTATAGTAAATTTAAATTTGTAATTAGTGATTATAGAAATGCCTCAAATATCTCCAAACAAGAAATAATTTATCTATTCACAATTAAATGAATCTGATTGAAAATGAGATATATGTATTTTTATTGTTAGTAATTCCAACTATTAATATTTAGAAAAGAGGTTATGATTCTTAATTAAATCAGTTGGATTTATCGCTGTCATATCCAACAATCTTTTACTGTAACCTGGAATTTATATAAACAAGCTCACAGAACAAACAAAAATTAATTTCTGAATGGAAGCATAAAAATTAAATGTAAATAAATTTACATGTACTAAAACTGTACAACTCAACAAATTTCCAAATAATTCCCAAAAACAGAAAATCAACAACAATGTAAATAAAGGAAATTCGGAGGTAAATAAGAATAAATTGAAGTATTACAGATGTGGAAATGCATCACATTTAGCTAATGTATGTAGATATATTAATACAATTTGCAATAAATGTAAGAAAAAGGGTCATTTGAGTAAGGTGTGTAAAAGTAAAAATAACAATGTTCAGAAACAAATGAATGTATTTCATACAGTTGATATTTTATCTTTGAGTTATGATAAAGGTTGAGTTATGATATTAATCCAATAAAAGTGTGTGTTTTAATTGGGAATAAAGCTAAAGCTGAAAGGGAGTTAGATACCGACTCCAGATTTTCTGCAGTATCTGTTAAGCGTTTTCGTAGAATATTTCCAAATTATAAAATTTTTCCGCCAGATGTTAATTTAAGAACTGCAACTGGTGAAAGGTTTACACCTGTTGGGTATGTAAATGTATATTTTTCTTATGAAGATAAAACTAAAAATCTGAAATTATATTTGTTTAAAGAAGATGACTTTTCTCTTTTTTTTGGAAGAGATTGGGTATCTGAATTTAATTTGTTTTCTTTTAATTTGAAATCTGTATATGTAAATAAAATTGCGAATTCTGCTGAAAAATTTAAAGTATTATTAAATGATTTTTCGGATTTGTATACAAATAAAGTTGGGGAGATAAAAGGTTCTACGCCCATATTTTGCAAAGCAAGAATAGATATTTATGCTCTACGGGGGGGGGGCAGTAAATGATGAAATTCAAAGATTACAACATGAGGGTATTATAAAACCTGTCACTAGAAGTAAGTGGACAACTCCTATTGTTTCAGTGTTTAAGACTAATGGTAAAACTCGTTTGGTGATTTTAAAGTTACAGTAAATAAATTTTTGAAGGTTGAGAAATATCCTTTGCCAGGGTAGAGTATATGCTGGCTACATTAGGTGGTGGTTTGTATTTTACTAAGATTGATTTAAACCAAACATATCTTCAGTCACCTGTAGACGAAAAGTCACAAAAGTTGGTAATTATAAACGATCCTAAAGGCTTATTCAAATTTTTAAAGTTACCAATAGGAATTACTAGTTCTCCAGCTATTTGGCAAAGAATAATTGAACACATTTTAAGCCGTATTGATGGTGTTACAGTTTTTATTGATGATACTGGTGTTACAAGAGAAACTGATGAAATTCATTTGAAAAGTCTAAAACAAGTGTTAGAAAGTTTACGTGAATTACGTATTAAGCTTAATAAAGACAAATATTTTTTGAAGACTGACGAAACTACATATAGTGGTTATAAAATTGATTAAAGAAGGTATTCATGAAACACAAGAAAAAATTGATGCTAGTTTTTTAAATGGTGCTAGACTAATAAATGTATCACAGGTTAAAGTTTTTCTAGGCTTAATTACACATTATTCTAAATTTGTACCAAATTTATCTACAATTGCTCTTCCTTTAAATCAACTGTTTAAAAAGAATGTGAAATTTATATGGTCTGCTGGTTGTGAACAAGCATTTAAAAATATAAAGATTATTTCTAAAAGAATTCTTACACACTTCAACCCTAAATTATCTGTAGTATTAGCAGCCGATGCTTCTTCACGGGGTATCTTTGCAGTTCTTTCGTATGTGATGTCAGATAACGTGAAACCGATTGGTGTTTTGTCCAGAATTCCAACCAATGGAGAAAAATAGCCAGGTAGATAAGGAACCACTAGCTTTGGTGTACAAAATTATTTTCAATATTTGTAGGGTAACATATTAACTTTATTTACGGACAGTAAACAATTTGTGTCTATTTTTTTCTCCTACTAAGAGTATTCCTGTACTTTCAGCTGCTAGAATGCAAATATATGCATTATATTTACAAGCGTTTAAATATGATATTCGATATAAGAAAACATCCGAACACAGAAATATCGATGCTCTTTCACGACTTCCATTGCGCAGTGAAAGATTTACCTTCACAATTAAATTCAAGTAATGTAATTGATGAATCTGATTTTTTTCAAATGAACCACATTTCTACTTTATTTTTAAATTCCGAAACAATTGCTCTAGCTACAAAATTTGATTTTATATTACGTAAAATTTTTCATCATCTAAATACAGTTGTTAATCAGGGTGATTCTCAACTAATGCCTCCTAATGTCTCCCAACTATTCCAAGTCCTAAACTAGTTGACTCTTGTGTCCCAAGTACTCCAAGTCCTAAACTAGCTTATTCTTGTGTCCCAAGTACTAAACCAACTGACTCTGATATGATACCTCCAGTTCCAAAATCTATGGTTCATTTGATGCTGCTGCAAATTCTTTAAAAACCAATTCTTCTTCCTCCCCCACAGGTACTTAGAAGTTCTAAAATATTTCGAAGAACTTCTACCCGTCTGAAATATTAAGTAGGGGAGAAGTGTGGTGTTTGTACTTCAGATAATAAACTCTAGATGGCAGCATCACAAAATAATTGTAAGTCCTCTGTGCGTTAGCGACACCTATCTTTCATATGTTTGTTTTCACTGCAGTAGCCGCAGAATGGAATTGTAGTTATGTGATGATGTTGTGTTGTCACGTATTGTGTTTTGTGAAGTTTTAATTAAATGTGTAAAGTTGATGATATTCGTCCACCTCATTTGAATATATATGCTTACTTAATTATTTAATATTCAACATAGTGTATTAGCATTATAACTGGGAATCGTAAGACGCATTAAGGCAGTTAGTTACACTAAAATTCTGCACAATTCTGAAAAAAAGATTCTTCTTCAAGTATTCCCAAAGGTTACACAATCGCATCTCGTTGCACAAAATATCTTTCACGATTCTTCGTGATTGTTTTTTTTTTTTTTTTTTTTTTTTTTTTCCCTTCAAAACTATAGAAAATAAATTTTATTTTTCCGAAAGAAAAAAAAGTTATATACCTAAATCTTTTAATCTAATATCAATAAAAGAATTTTTAAAATAGATTAAATTTGAAACAGCATTTAATAACTTAACTGCACTCTAAACTCTATCTTATACCATCAGAGGATGGAATAAGGAAATTTTTGTAATTGAAAATTTCATTTTAAATGGAATAAAAAATAATGAATTACGAAGAAGACCCTAATCCTCTGAATGTGCAATTTAATAATCAAAATAGCTTAAAAAATTATGTATTTTTCATTACGTATTTTAAAATTTCCATTTATTTGAAAATTAAAATGCATCGTATTTTTTTCTATAAAACATTCTATAAGACAGATCATAATAAAATATTTGCTTAAAAATCAACTTCAGTTGCAATAATAATAATAATAATAATAATAATAATAATAATAATAATAATAATAATAATAATAATAATAATAATAATAATAAGTTCTGAAAGTGAAACTCGATTAATTTGTTTTGTATTTTTGTTTTTTTCATAAAATATAAATGTAAAATATCTATCTTGGTAATGAAAATATTTATCACCATATGAAGAGGAATCGACTAAATAATCATTTTTACGTTTACTATTGGAAAAAATTATAATCACTGTCATAATTTGACATATTATCCTTTTCTGTAAGCCATTTCTGTGTAAAACAGAAGCACGAACACGGGTGGACGCGTTTCTAAACAAGTTAGTGAAATTTACTTAAATTTAATGGACTACACCAATTGCCACATATTGGCCAAAATCTGATTCAATGGAGAAATATCATAAAAAAAATTGTTACCGATGTCTTACACGGTGACAAAAAGGGATACGTTTAAATAAAAGGAAAAAGGCGTCATGCCCGCGGAAATCGCGAGATGCACCAAGTTTGCTTGTAAATGATGGTTAATAATAATAATAACTAATCAGAGGGTTAATAATTTGATAGCAAACTTTGCAAAACAAAATCTTCCGAAGATGCGAAATTTTGGAGGGATGTGTGAATGTATTTTGTTAACTTTAAATTTCGACTTTGTTAGTCCTTTTTTTACTTTCATAGGATAGTTGTTGAAATGAGGAGTTTATGAATAAAGTTTTTGCAAAACTTCAGGCAGTTTGGTTGATTAGGCAGAATATGTAGTATAGGTGTAGGAAGTTTATGGAAGCTAGTGCTGGGATTAGAGCTTGACACGATTAGTAGAGCTCCAGAAGTTGTAGAAGTAACATTGCTTTACTTAGAATGCAACTATAAGAGAGTAGCAACCACTGAGCACCACAATAGAACGGAGGGCTAACTTACCGGGACACTTTCTATCGCAACCGCATCACACATTCGACGCGTGCAAGCAGTGAAACCTGCATTAAAAAAATATGTGACTGGCATTTTTTCAAACTTTTCCGCATGCTTTTTATTACTTTTGCTTATTTCTACACCTTTTTCATATTTTTATAAGTAATACTTTAGAAAATTTTCATTTTTTTATGTTGAGCTTACATAAAATTTCATTTATAACTAATATCAAATTAAATATTTGCTCTGAATTTAAATGAAATCTGTGTTTTTTTGAATAAAAAATACATAGCAGCGAATATTGTAGCAACTTCGTCATAGTTTAAAAAAATAATCAAATTTAAAAATATCTACCCTACAGTACTCTATGGGAAGAAATCTTTTTTTTTTTGGCCAAAATATTTCCTCTGAAATTCTTTGGGATTGTATTTATGGACGGGCAGCTGAATTCAATGTATCAGAATAGGAAGATAAACCTTCGTACTATTGTGGAACTCAGTGGTGGCGACATACGCCCAGAGTCCATGCTCAGATTGAAGGTTTTTTGTTCAATCTATAGCAAGCCACATTCCAGAATTTGGCGAAAATCGCCTAGACCAATTTGATTAGACAAATTGAATGATTTATTTTACCTTTGTTTGGCGATAGTGATAGGTTCGGCAAGATGTCTGGTTATATGTTTTTGTCCAGAATCAACTCGACCAATCAAATTTTATTGCTCGTATGTTGCAACTCACTTACAGACGCACCCTAGTTTACCGAGTGCTGGTTATTGGCTAGTATTTATAATTAAAAGAATTAAATATTCTGAAATACAATTTAGACTTTACTAGCACTGTTTAGTAAACTAATTTTTATTTGAAGTCAAACTGGTTAATATCAGTTACATTTGTACATAACCATTATGACTGAGAGACAGAACTTTCGACATGGAACATATTGACTATGAAAACATTTTCAAAAATATTACCTCACTAAAGCATTTATGTAAAGACGCAATTTTTCTTTTTTAATTTACTATTACGACCATAAAAAATGTATAATATTTAACTATATAATGCAACTTTACTTTTCTATTTCACAACATAAATATATGATTGTTAACACCATTCATCTCTTTCAAAATCTTTCTTTTCCTTAAATAAAAATGCCACGAACTTTCTAAACCAATTCAGTTAAACTAATATTTATTTTTAGTAAAGTTTTATAAAAACATTTTACAAAACTAATATATATATATATATACTTCTTTTTCGATACGGTGCAGCAAATGACTTCCTTCAGAATGATTTATGTCCATGTTTGTTTCACTAGCTCTCATGTTTCGCTGCATTTATTGCAGTGGGACATGTTGATTTTACGTAAGAGGATACTTCTTTTTGAAAAGTTAATTCGCCGTCGGAAAAATATTTTTGTGGGCAGATTATTTCAAGGAAAAGTATATAGATTAAACTTGTTCGATTAAGATTTTGTTTTATATGTTTGTAGGAAAAGTTGGATAAGAGGGAAAAACTGGATTTAAAAGAATTGGAATAAAAGTTTCGTTTTGAAAGTTTCAAAAACTTTCTTAACATTAAATTATTTTTCAAAACGTACTGTTAAAAAAATTGGTTCAACATTTTACTAAAATATGGTTCCAAAAAAATTGCCACCATAAGAGAGCGAATTTTTGTTCCAACATTTGGTGCTTCAGTTGAATCGAACTTATGTAGATTGAGCCGTAAACTGATAAAATATTGATTCATGACCTGTCAAAATGTTAAAATGTGAATTTGTAAAATGCTGAGCCATAAATTGAGTGCAGTTAGTATTCTTTGCAAACAAAGACAAACAGACAGGAATCCCTGTTTAAAGTTGAATCTAGCTTATTACGGATATCCTAGTCTGGATCTGAATTCGAACTTTACAATACTTGACAATAGCGTTCTAATCACTAGACAAGCAGGAGTAGAAGAACGTGTTCTAAAGAGCATATTGAGAGTGAATAGAGCTATTCCGTTTATCTGCTACATATCACCATTGGATGGTGAAAATTTGAACCACTGCTTCGCCATAAGCTTCACCATATTCAGGAGCTTTCAAGAATCAAATGGTTTTGGTGCTTCTATATTTTTCCACCATCAAATGATACAACTTTGAAGGGAAATGTTTTAGAGTATTTAGAATTCATATATATATTTTTAAATCCGTACCTTACTCAGAATTTGAACTTCAATTCCCTGATCCATTCCAGTATGGTATGAAAATGAATTTAAAATTATGATACACTGTAATGGTCAACCATTACAGTGTATTAGGGTTATAATTCCAAGTATTGTACGTTTTATTGAAATCATGAACGCTTTACAGGATAATGTATTTTTTTTATTGTAAATTATTGATTTCTATTTTTAAACATCTACAAATTTCTCAGAAGTTCAGAACTTTTATAGAATTCATAGGTGATAATGCATTATAGTTAAAATTCTCTGTTAAAAAAAAAAAAAAAAACTATGCATAATTTGACATCTTATTAAATAAAAATAATCATGCTGTTGTTTACCGTACCAACATTTAAAAATTTTGTGGCAGTTTGTCTATATTTGCGAAATTTAGAGCTTAAAAGGACAAGCAAGCAGACGAACAGACGAAAATTTCATTTTTCAGTACATGATACAATCAAGAAAATGAACTTTCTAAAATAAAAATGGAACTATCAAAATTGATGCATTCATTAAAAAGACATTCAGGGGAAATTAGGGTAAAATCATATAGACGGGTGAAACCGGTTGTCTCAATTTGAGCAGCACTCTAGCGGATAATGGTTGACATATTTAGCTGTGGCCAAGAAGAAGAAGCGGTCATTACGGTATCTCCATGGTATCTCTTACGGTATTCTACTCTAATTTGTTATAAACAAACGCAGTAGACGAAGTTACAGCAATCTAGTTCTTCAAATAGAAGTTATATTAATCAAAGAAGATAAGTTTGTATTTTGTTTTATGTTCGTGTAAGATAGATACAAGCAGAAGATGTAATATAATGTACTTACTAGAGATTTTTCATGAAATATTTAGTGAATGTCATTGAAACAGGTATCGATTAATGTGTTAATTATAGGTTGCAGCCATATTTGTTCCTACTTCCAGAACTACTGACTGAGGCATCTATCCTGGATTAAAAGGATACATGCCCCACCTTCATCGGGATATATGCCTCACTTGTGATGCGGAATAAAACGCCCCATTTATAATTATCAAATAATTTTGTTGTATGAGGTTATTTTTTTAAATCTTCAGGATTGTGAAGAAAAAAAAACTGTTTCTGCTTTTAGTTGACCATGGCTCTTCCAGAGGATCAGTACCTAATAAGTCAGGGAGCGGTGTTAGTAGTAATAAATTCTCCATTTAAGAAACGATTAAAGAAATTCATTTGTTTCATTTCATAAAGTTGGATCAAAAGATTGCAATTCGCTCACATTTTAAGTGAAAAATATTTAAGTGTTTGGTATTTATAGCTCCGACCAGAACATTTTAATTCACACATTCAGAACTTTCCTTCTCTTTATATCAGAATATATTCTCACAGAAATTTCAGAAAAACTATACCGGGGCACCATATTAAAGGTATAATCCCTCTTTATGCATTTTTATTTATTTAAATAATAGTCCTTTTAATGTTGGAAATTTTTCTGTGGATACTCTGTACAACCAAACAACCGAAGGAAAAAAAAGCATATTTTTGATGAGAGTTATTTGTGGATATTAATCAATATTTTGGTTTATTTTCAAAATATAAAATTTTGATTCTCAGGTGCACCAGGAGAGGTTTTGGACTACCTAAAACTAAATTTTGAGACTTCTAGGTGTGCTAGATTTTGCTAGTCATCGCAGACAGACAGACATACACACAGAGCGATTTTGTCTTTTATTAGTATAGATCATCATCATAAAAAATATATTAAAGTAATATCATCATAAAAATTATATTAAAGTAAGAATTTTTATGATGTTCCACATAAAATGTGCAGTAGATAGGTTACATGTGGAGTACAAAAAACATTTCTATAAAAAATAAAAATGAAAAGAGGGTTAAGTAGGTCAACTATCCCGGACGTACACAATGTCAATTATTAGAATTCCGATTTTTTTAAAGCATGGATATGTAATGTGTATTTTGAATTTTTAGTAATACGTTTTTTTTTTAAATTCTAGAGAGTTTAATTTTCATAAAAATTGACCTATCGTTACGAAATTTTAATATTATTAATAATTATTGTACATTTAATATTATTAATAATTATTGTGCACTTAATATTATTAATAATTATTGTGTGTTTAATATGTACTTTACATTTTTTAAATTATCGTCGTAATCGTATATATTTTTTTTACAGGAGCAGCTACAAAATTTTAACATATCATCGTTTATTACGCGTCAAAAAAAGCGATATTCACACGAATGAAAATGAAAGCGTATTCTAGCCTTGCATCAGGTCGGATAATTTTTAGTATATGGCAAATATTGGAATTCTGATTTTTTTAAACCATGGAGAACTATGTAATGGGTATTCTAAGTTTTCAGTAATAACTAGGAAATTTTTATTTCGTCAGTGAAAAGCAGTTTTAATAGTTTAAAATAAATGGATTTAACTTTGTGTCATTATATTAAAAATAAATGAACAACGTAAAATAGCACAAATAGAAAAATATAAAATGGCAAACATTTGTTTCGGAGCCCCTAAAGTTCCATCCTCAGTGTCAAATTTAAACGATTAAAACCGATTCAAAAGTTTAAGCCATGTAAATATGCTTGCGTCTTTCGCACGCGCCCAAGAGTGAATTGGCCAACTGTTTGCCACTTTATATATTTTTATTTGTGCTATTTTACGTTGTTCATTTATTTTTAAGTTTTAATAGTATCTATTGCAACAAAATTTCAAAACCAATATAATTTGCTTAAAAATAGTTATTTTAAACAACTATTTGTTTATCTGTTAGCGAAATTTTGATTTTCAATTTATTTTATTTGGTAATTTATCATGCAAAGCATAAAAATATTTTCCAGTTTCCTTTATATATTAATACAAAATATGTTTTTGCCTGAAACTATCATATTTTGAAATAACTACCAAATATAAATAAATACGAAATGCTTATTCAAGCTACCATAAAACCCATTACTTTTTACGATTTGAAAAATATATATGAAAATTTAAGTGACAAAACAGTAGAAGAAGTAATACTTCTATTGTTTTTGTAGTTCTATAGTTCTTTTATTCAATAAAAGAAAGACAAATAAACCATTTTACAAAAAATAGATGCATTTCCATGGCATTATTGAAATATATGTCGATGCAGAGCGGTTGTTTACACCTGGCTTACTTTTATATTACATAGAAAATCAATTTTAACTGCAAGTTACGTATATTAAAAGGACGTTGTGAAAAATTCGATTTTGAAACTTTCTAAGTGTTTATGACTTTCGGTTTGTCTGCCTACCGTCTGTCCATACTCTAATTCATGTAAATTTACTCGGATTGCTATGTAATTGATATATGTTATTGAGGTTTACTATGACATATTTGCCACTAAAAAAGAAGTGTGTAGTATCTATAGTTCGTTTATAGGGATACTCAAAATAATTCCGTTACAGTATGTTCAATGTGGAAAAACCGTTTACAGTGTATTTTAACACGTTCATTGCGTGTATAGTACCTGTACTACGCTATCCGCCTAACACATGAAGAGCATGTAGCACCAGTGCTAACCCGTGTTTACTCCGTTCTTGCTGCATTTACTCGGCTCTACCTAGCAACTCGCCGATGACCTCGTTGGATTCAGCATTGAACAAGCTTTTGAACGCGACTTTCAACCGATCGTTATAGCTATTTTTATTATTTTTAAATCAAAGTTTATTTAATTTTCTTCATTTTTTTAATTAAGTTTTTTAAATTAATTTTGATGGAAACTTTTTTAAAGTTATTTTGCTGTTTTTCAATAAAATAAATGTTAACTGATAAAGAAAAAAAAAACGAACTGCGCCAAGCGTGAAGAACTTGGATAATTAGTAAGCGCGAAGTGTTAATGATGTTACATGATTTTAAAAACAATGACATTAATATGCATTTCTGAAATGCACTAAAACGTGCTTTCTGTAGAGTGGGAAGTGTAAAGCATTTATCATTCATTTACAGGATACCTGCATAGCATTTACCATTCATTTACAGGGACACACAAAATATTTCGGTTACAGTACTGTCTATGAGCTTTAATTGTTGCAAGTGCGATTTTAATTGTAGTATTCGATTTTACATTTCACTAAAATTTTTGCAAATTATGTGGTTTGTTTAAATTCAATAGATCATGCAAGGCTACACAAAAGAATTTGTAAGCATTACTGTGTATGGGCGTGAATTGCTTAAGAATATTTTCCTCTTGAACTATGCATTTTACAGTTAAATTGTATTTAGTATACTAAGATGTTTGTTGAATATAAATAAATCAATATACGGGGCTATGACAAGAACTGGATACATTGCATCTTAGGAAGGTAATTTCTGCAAGTGCGTTTTTAATTCTGTTATGCGTTTTTCGCTGAATCAAATTTTAACTTAATATGGAGACATGTATAAAAATACATAGATAATATACAGGGCTTTATAAGAGAACCCCAGTACATCTCCATCTACTGGGGAAAATTGCTGAAGGTGAATCTTCATTTTCTAAATAAACTAAATTTTAGTACGATGAAGAACATTTTTAATACTAAGAAGTATATATACAAATCTATAGATTATACTGCAAAAAATAATTCGAGTACCTTTCCAATTATGCAAGGCAATTGCTGAAATCTGCTTTTCAAATATGTTATACGTTTTCTAAATTGTTTGCTTAGATATCTTCTTTCACCTTACGGTGGAGTTTTTTTACAGTATTCTGGAAGTATTGAAAAGTATTTCATAATCTATGCATGATACATGATTTTTATTTCTTTTTTATTTATATTACTTTTTATATAACTAACGCAACTTTATATAACGTCAAAAGGATGTTTAAAAGTAATGTTAATTTTTTGGAAATGCATGCAACTATTGGTATTTCAAAGTATTTTATTACACTGCATAATGATTGAATCATTTACTCAGCATTTCAGAATGATATGAACACCTAGTAATTTTGTGATGGCAAAAATCAATCCGTATATAATTATCATAAAACGACATTCTAGAGACAAGTACAATAATCTGACATAATGCATAACGGCAAACTGAAAATCAAACTTTAAATTCATTTTAAATATAAATTATCTAAAAGAATGATTTTCCTAAATGATATGAACACTGAGCAAAATTACCATTACAACTATTCTAATCAACTATTCTAATTATCTAAACTACTCAGGAGTACTGAATGCCACTCCGAGAAGAAAAACAGAAACATTCAAATTAGTTTAATGTGTAAAGACGTGGGACTCAGGCATGGACATTTTTAAACGTGACCGCAAAGTGAGTTAAAAAAATATGGTTTGTAAAAACGCTTTAAGTGGGCTTAAGAAAGGAAAAATTGTCGCTGTTAAGGATCAAGGAATTTCAGCAAGAACTATCGCAAAAAAATATTAAAAGATCTCCACGTGTAATATTGAATTTACTTCTATTACAAGAAGATTATGGAAAGTAGAAATCCCCAGGACGGCCGCCAAAAGTGTCAAACAACGGGAAAAGGGCCATTATAAAGAGTCTGAGCAATAAGAAAACAACTTTAGGCAAACTGTCAACAGATCCACTGATAGCGGCGTCAAAAAGGACTTTGTCTAGAGTAGCCAGCAGATCTAAGACATTGAAGTACAAGAAAAGAAAACCCCAACCACGTATGACTATAAAACACCAGCGAAATCGCCTGGATTGGGCGAAAGATCCCATGTCATGGAAGTTCGATTACGAAAAGGGAATATTTTCTGATTAAAAAGAATCAATTTGAATGTTCCTGAAGGCTGGTCTTATTATTCGCATGATCTGCGCAAGGTACTTGAAATATTTGCAAAACGACAGCATGCTGGAGGCTCAATGATGGTTTAGGCTGCATTTGGATTTAGTGGTAAAGCCAACGTTGTGTTTCCCTTTGATCGAATGGATGCATTATCTACCAAGATCTGCAGGAAGATAAATTGTTGCATTTTGCTGAGGTATTTGGTGGTCCTTTTTGGATGTTCCTGCAGGATAATGCAAAATTCCACATTGCAAATAGCCCTTGAGAATGGTTCCTGAATAATAGTGTGCATGTGATGCCATGGCCACATATTTCTCCTTATTTAAACACAATGGAAAACGCTTGGAATCAACTGATTAGAGCAGTTTATTTAAATATATATTATGTTTATTTAAATTTGTAAAATATTATGCCACAATTTCAGAATTACAAGCTGCTATCATCTCCCACTGCGTAGAAATCGATCAAAATACATTAAGAGTCTTGATACGTTCATTGTCTTATCATGTTTATCGTGTTTGTGCATCAATTTAAAAATATTGTGCATACACGGACTACAAATCTGTATTTTTAGTCAGTGTTTTCATATCGATATGCAGAACCTCAAAATGAAGAAATACAGTTTCCTTCATCTAAAAGTGAATGTTTCAATTAAATTTTGATGTGACATAAATATTTGTGCTATTTCTAACAGTCTGAATATTAAGTTTCTTTTGTAGCGTTTTTATTTATTTATTTGTATGCTAGAAGAACACACATGGGTTCAAATCATTTTTAACTGCAGTGTATAATGTATCCTCTAGACCAGCGGTCCCCAACCTTTTTTCTGTTACGTACCCCTTGCTTGGACTTTCCATTTATGCGTACCCCCTTCTCACTTAAACCAGTTTCAAATATATTGTTTACGTTCATTAGTAATGTTTCCTATGCTAATTACCAATGTTAGATACAGTTTTCTTAATAATTCTAATTTTCAACCACTTATCCATTTTGAACCGTCCCGAGATCCCTCTCGGTGATTCTGACCCGACCCTTTCGGTAGGGGAGGTGACCGGAAGCCGAGCATTGCGCGGAAGCTTCGTCGGGTTTCTCCGAATCGGCCCGTTCGGTCGGGAAGATGACCGGGTGCCCGACGCACGAAGCTGAAGTCGACACGAGGGGAGCAGTAGCCGACGAATCCGATTCCTTGACGTGGTGGGACGGCTTGAAAGCGGTGTCTGTCTAGCCGGAGTGAAACTCCCTCCTCCATACTGGTGCGGTCTTCGTGTTCCAGGAGGAAGGCCGATGCCGTCTCTTGAGAGTCCTAGGTGTAGAACAACCCGTGTCGTAGTCGCCGAGAGGCCTCAGGTTCACGGGGGGCCAAAAGGCCCGTTCCACGGGACACTCGGGACGACAGAGATGGCGAAAGGACATCGCGTAGACCAATCCCTCGTGCCCGGAGCATTGATCTGCCGGGGGGTGACGGGAGGGCAAAGGTTCACTAAATCGGATCGGGCGGCTGCAAACTTTGTCTATGAGGAGACGAGAGCACAGGCAGGATCTGTTGAGCACGACTTGCATGGTTCCCACTGAAGAACTTTGCGACCGAAGCGGGTTTGGGACCCCGTAGGCCGCCTTGCGAGTCCTCTGCGGCAGGATCAGTTGGGAATCGCCTTCGAAGCCTGGTTCGAGATTGCCCGACCAGAACAAGCAACGACACAGGAGCACGGCACTCAGCCTGCGATAAGTGTCTTGCAAGGTTTCTGGGAGGGGGGGACCTTTCTCGAGATAGGGCCACGGAGTGCGGACCGGAGGCTCGTCGGTAAAACGACGATGTCTGGGCTCGAAATCAAATCATGGGCCGAAACCTAGTCCAGCACGTCTTTTGTGCAGCCAGGAATTTCCACGTCTGGCGGGCGGACGAGTGGATCATCTTCTAAGTTTCAACCAACACTAACCTCGATCGGGCCCGCCTCTTCGGCGCGTTTGGAGGAGCTTTCCGCGACCTCCAGAGTCCGATAGCGGCCTCTTGATTCCTTCCTTGTTGTGTTTTTAGATTTTTAATTTGTTTGTGCATGTTTTTGTGATATGTCTTTCTGTGATATATGCTTGTCGCCATACTCGGTGAGGCGGGAGTCCCTGACTTGTCAGGGACTCAGTCGCTGGTTTACCGTCTAGTTTCGCCTAGTCGGGTTCAAACTCGTGCCGTCCACCGAGGGCAACCGAGCCGAGTCTCGCCTATGAGACAGAGACCGATTTTCCCCGTGGTCTCGGGTCGGCCAGGGGCACCTTCCGGCACACGTAGTGTCGCCCGCGGAAGATGAGACCAGTGGCTTGCCCTTCCATGCATTTGACGATCGGACTCCGCGGGAAAGCAAGGGCCGTAGGGATGCCGGACATACGGTGGATGACCCGACTCCCTTATGGGTGCTCGGCGATGAAGCCATCCGACAGTCTCTACGGTTCATCAGGTGTCGCGTGGGGAAGTATACTTTGATGGTGGGAACTTCCGCCGAATCGTAACGACCTCTGTCGTCGACTCTGGGGCAAGATGAGGAGGCGTCGCTGGAACGCGAACCCTCTGAATCGATCGTAGCGACCTGGCGAGACAAAGCCATGGTCTGCGTTAAAAGTTCATCAGAACTTGGGGACGATGAGGAGCTGGGCTCGATCGGCGCCGTACGGGCGCCGATGGCGCTCATTAGTTTTATCCATTTTGAACCACAACACAATATCAACATACAGTCACGCAAAACACGAAATATTAGCTAGAGATTTTAAATTAAGCACTCACAAAGAAGGGTTGGAGCTACACCCATTAATACACGTTTATGAGTTTATGCTAATGTTGAGCAGTCGAGCAATAAAATGATGTTCTGCTTTAAAATGGGTTTTAAATAAAATCCTCGAAACCAGAAGGTACGATTGATGTTTTTTCTAGATATTTCTAGAATTATTAGGAATAAAAGAACAACAATAGAAAAGGAGGGACACATACGAAATCGCAAGATGTTTTTAAGAGTGGGCAGAGATAATGGCAAACAATGATCAACCAAGTATTAAGTTTAGGCATTTTCCTTCATTTTATGAGAATAACCTATTTTACTTTTACACGTCTCTCTTTGTAATTGGTAAATTTAAAATATTTCAAATTCTAATTACTTAAAAGGCGTATAGTCAACATAGTGAAAAAGTATCCAAGCCGGG
The DNA here is from genome assembly GCA_963931845.1 of Maratus michaelseni. Classification (NCBI taxonomy): domain Eukaryota; kingdom Metazoa; phylum Arthropoda; class Arachnida; order Araneae; family Salticidae; genus Maratus; species Maratus michaelseni. The sequence goes on along the minus strand of OZ007588.1, from coordinate 186,355,734 downwards.
ACCCCGCAATAAGCTGTTGGCTATACGTCTTTTAAGCAATTAAAATTTGAAATATTATGAATGAAAGGCGTGAAAAATTTTCTAGGGAAAAAATTCCAGGTAAATTTAAAGTTTTGTTTATCTCTTTTCATTATAATTTTTTGCGTTATCCGCCATTACGAATGTAATTTTCTGGTACCCCCAACCAGTGTTGAATTCAGGGGGTGGCCCGGGGGGACATTCCCCCTCCGCCGCGGAACATTGAAATGCCCCCCCCGGAAGATTTGAGATTTTATGCTTTTAATGGTCAAAAAGTGCAATTTCCCCTCCGGAACTCTACATTGTGCCCCCGGAGCCACAGAAATCCCTCCCGGAGAAAAGTGTCTGAATTCAACACTGCCCCTAAATGTCCCACCACGTACCCCACATTTGGAACTGCTGCTCTAGACTCATACATAAATACAAGATATTTTTATTGAGGTTGTTGAAAGGGTGATTTACACCATTGTGTAAGATAAAGGATTGAAACGAGCATAATTTATCGACACTCTAAAATACATAAACGCCTAATCGTTGCTTTTTTTCTGCTAAATGAATAAATGAAAGTATTTTCAAAACAATGCTAACTTTTAGAAAATGAAGATTTATTATTTCGAGAATTTTTTAAACATGGAAACTATATAATGAAATTCCAATCTTTTAATAAGCATTGCGAAATTTTTTTCTGTAAGTCAGAAATTATGCGATTAAGTAAGATGAAGATTACTATTCGAAAATAATGATATTACAAAAATGGAAGGATTGGCAGCTGTGAGATTAATCTGATAATTTATTATGTAAACCATAAAAAAAAATATTCTGATGAAAAACAGTTTCAAATCATACTTAATTTAAACAAGGAAAGTAAAAATAAATGCAAAATATAAAGTATAACACGAAGATATTTAAAGGGTCATTACTTTATACAGATTAAAAATGTATGACAATTTAAGTGACACTTCTATTGTCTTTGTAGTTTTGTGGTTCTTTTATTCAATAAAAGAAAGACAAATAATCCATTTTACAAAAATAGATAGATTTTCAGGGCATTATTGAAAAATCTGTCGATACAGCGCGGTTGTTTACACATGGCTTGTTTTAATGTAATGTAGAAAATCAATTTTTAAGTGCATGTTTTCTGAAAAGGACAATGCGCCAGAATTCGCTTTTTAAATCTCTATACGTTTTTATTCGGATGGAAATTTATTTAATGGCAAAAGAATAAGTTATGTTAGATTTCAGGAAATGCATGTAACTATTGGTGTTTCAGAATTTTATAAATTATCGAATAATTTAAAATAGATCGTCTAGGTTTCTACATAAATGTAGGCAGTTTTTATTCAGTTTGTAAAAAGTGTTGCAGATGAGGATCACATTACATAAAATAATGTTTTTATATAAGCATAATTTACATTAATGTTTAATTTATTGATTTTCTAAATAATACGAAAATCGATTCATTGACATTTTCTGGTAAAAGAATAAAGGAAAATATTTTTAAAATGACATTGTTAATTTTCAGAAAATGAAGTTACGACTGGTATTTTGAAACTTTTTAAAAAACGGCGAGCTATATAAAAATGATGACCTTTTAAAAATTAATTATAAAGTTTTATCCTCTTAGTGAAAATCGGTTTTAATGGCATGTTTTTAAACAAAATATTGAAATCAATACTGTTTTTGTCAAATGGATATCCCAAATATCTAATTAATGTTCACATACCGCTGTTTTAATAGTTAATTCATTTTATTAAGATTAATGTGGTAATTTATTAGGTGAAGCATAAAATATTCCGATACATAACAGTTTTAGTTAAAAGCAAACTTAATTTAAACATGTAAAGACCAATAACTGCCAAATATAAATTATAATATGAAGCGATTAAAAGGGCCATTATCTTTTACGGTTTGAAAATATTGTATAAAAATTTAAGTGACACTTCTAATAGCTTTGTAGTTTTGTGGTTCTTTTATACAATAAAGGAAGACAAAAAATTCATTTTTCAAAAATAAATAGATTTTCCGGACATTATTGAAAAACCTGTCTATACAGTGCGGTTGTTCACGCATGGTTTACTTTGATGTTACGTAGAAAATGAATTTTTAAGTGCATGTTTTATTGAAAAAAAACAATGCGAAAGAAGTTTTTTTTTACATTTATATGAACTTTTATTCAGATGGAGCTTTTTATAGCGTCAAAAGAAAAATAACGTTAGCTTTTAGAAAATATATGTAACTATTGGGATTTCAAAATCTTTTTTTAACTATTGAATTATTTGTAGTGGGTACTCTAGACTTATACATAATTACAAACAATTTTTATCCAGTTTGTAAAAAAGGCGTTATTGAGGGTAGTATGTGAAATAAAGTATTGAAATGAGCATAAATAATTTAAAATTAAAATTCTAAATTTGTTAAAAATCCGATCATACAGCAATTGTGATTGATAAGTAATGATAAGTTCGCTCTAAATTTAATAAATAATTAAAACAATCTGAAGGACCATGACTATAGTTTCGTGAGAAATATCTTATCTCATTATCAGGTAAGATTAGCTGAGAGTAGTTATGTGGGTTAGGATAAAAACTGTTCTGCAAAGAATGTTTGTTGTACTTTCCTCATATAAAACTAAAACTTTATCCAGCGAAAAAAACACACAATACAACTGAAAATATACTTTCAGAAATTACCATCCATAGATGGCAATGCGGTTCTGCTCATATCCCTGTATATGAAGTTATTTATATTCGACAAAAATCTCTTAGTATACTAAATAAAGTTCAACTGGAAAATGCATAACTCAATTAAAAACACCCTTAAGCAATCCACGCCCATTGACAGTAATGCTTACATATTATTTTACGTAGCCTTGTATATAATCTATACTATAGAATTTATACACACCACGTAGTATGTAAAAATTTCCTTATACATAACAAGTTGGAAATTGTACGTTAAACGTGACAAATGAGGTGCTTTCGTACTATAACTAGTTTCAGTGAAATTATTTATATCGTCTGTTATTATGATATGATTAATTACCGTAATAAAATAAGTACATTTTAAGTTGGCAACATTTTACCTGTTGTTGACATTTACTGAAAATTCCAATGGGAAACTTAAGCCTAGCTTTGAAAATTTCATAACTTGAAATCCATATTTAGACTCTTTTTCCATTTAATATCTATTTCTCCGGAAACATATATCCTAAAAACTGTCGGTAGTTTATATGATTGGTATAATTAAGCAATTTTAGTATACTAACTCGGTTTTTAAATTCAGTAACCAGCGTAGACGACGGAGCTATGCTCGTTTAAAATTAGCTTTGCGTTCAAATCTATGTAACAATACATTCTCGCGGTATTATTACTATAAAGAATTTTATATTTTAACAGTATTATTTACAGAAACAATCAATATTAAAACTATGTACATATTTCTAAATTTTACATTATTTACTTTACATATTTACGATGAAAGGGCATAATTCCAAACTACATTTGAATTCTGTTTTCGAGAACGTTCTAAGGACTCTGATTGGTTGAATGATCGCGGCTTCTATGGAGAATATCACGGTTTCTATGGAGAATATCGCGGCTTCTATGGAGAATTTCTAGAAAATTGCTTCAGAATTTGAAAGCCAAATTTTTCGCCAAATATCACCAAGATTGGCGACATTCTTTCATTTAGCGCCAAGCATGTGTTCAAAAAGTTATATGTACCATGATTGGTTCAATTCTGTTTTCGAGAACACTCCATGGACTCTGATTGGTTGAATCATGTATCTCGGCTCCTATTGAGAATTTTTAGAAAATTACTTCAGATTTTAAAAGCCAATTTTTTCTCCAAATATCGCCAAATTTGGCGCCCAGCATGTGTTTTGGCATTGGTAATCTTAAAAGTCGATTTTACCGCTAAATTTCGCCAATGTCACCAACATTTTATCAAATATCGCCAAATTTGTCGAAATGTTACCAATTTTGCGATTTCGTTTACTGCAAACTGTTCAATAACTTACTGCAAGCTGTTTCAACCTTCAATCCCATTGAAATACATTGACCCGTAGTGCCCCCAAAATAACTCACTAATCGAATTTCCTCGAGCATCTGACGCAGCCCAATGATCTTGTCGTGCCCGAAAACTGTAGGATACAAAATTTCGTCCAAATCGTTAGAGCCGTTTTTAAGATAAAATTTGCAAAACCACACACATACACAAACACACAAGATTTGCTCGCATTATAATATATGATACGGAAATAATATGATTCCATCTTAAATAGGACTTAATCTCCATGGCAACCTAGAATCATTACCTATCATGGGATATGATTGAATTAATTACGTATGATAGGATTTAATAGAATGAAGAATGCGACTATAATTTGTCATAGAGGTTATAAAACGCCATATACGTCATATATGACTATAACATCTTACATGTCAGATAACTTGGCAATACATCTCGGTCGCTTGACGATTAATACTCGGAAACTGCTGTAACAAAGAAATACCGATTGAAAAAAATCAAATAATTTAGAAAATATTTTTATTAATGTCTTTCTAAGTTTTAATTCGATTTTCATAAAATTTGACATAAGTCAATAAAATTCTGCATCGATTATACGTATTGAATTTCAAACAATTCGGTTGGGTAGTTTTTGAGCTGTTATATGCGGACAAACGGACAGACAGACGGACAGACAGATGGACCAAACGACGACTATAAATGTTAGGTATTTATATAATTACGAACGCACCTAAAAACGCATACCACATCTGAAAACGCATCTTCAGCTTTTTACGTTCATGGACAGTGCTGTAACCGAAATCTTTTGAGTGTCCCTATAAATAAACAATAACATATTGTACAGTAAGCATCTTGTAGCAATAATTTATATAAATTTCATTATGTTTGAAATAGTGTAGCATTATTAAAATGCAATGCAAATAATTTTTCACCGTAGACCATTATGTAACTGAAATCTTTTGAGTGACTCTGTAAATGACTGATAAATGCTTTGGACACCATAATATACAGAAAGCATGTTTCAGTGTACTTCTTAAATGTATATCAATTTCATTATATTTGAACTAAACATCATTAAAATACGTCGCAAACGATTTTTTCCCGTTGACGATAATGTAAACTGGAATATTTTGAATGTCCCTGTAAACGAAATATAAAGGCTACTCATTTCATTTTTAATAGCAAACATGACATAGTAAACTTCAATAACAGTTATAAATTACATGAAATCCTAGTATATTTGAGTTAGTTTGAGGTACGGACAGACAGACAGCAAACAGACAAACCAAATTCATAAACGCTTTTTAACTATGTTGGAAAGAAAAAGAAAGAAACGTTTCCCGTGACTCCCTCGCATGTTATGAAATATTTAAATCCAATGCACTGAAGCGGAACTTTTGATTTTGATGACAAAAATATAAACCTTTTTGTTATTAAATCTATTTCCCATCTTCATTTACACCAAATTTTGTTATGCCAGTACAGGGTGATTCAAAACTCATGGGCGAAATCTCAGTCAGTAATTGAACGCACTGCAACAAACATTTTTTTAAAATAGACTGCTACCTACATGGGCTTACATAGGTGTTACCAGTGCTGCAATCCATTTATTCAGCCGAAAACACAGGATACCTCATTTCAATTCCAACCTTATTTTTTGTTCCTTACTATAAAAATAATAAAGATATTTTACAAAAATTCCCAACAGAAAATATTTGAATACACATATTTCACAAAAAAAAAAAAAATTCCAACCAATTTGCTTAGTGTGAAATTTGATGACATCGTTGGAGGTTCTGTAAGTGCACTGCAATTTAGCAAGTGATATAATAAATTATAATATTACTTTTAAATTCTAAAGGTGTAAAATTAACAACTTAATATAAATTAAAATAACTTTTATGAGTTGTTTTACATGTTTCGACTCGGAAAGTGTCGAAACATGTAAAACAACAAATAAAAGTTATTTTAATTTATATTAAGTTGTTAATTTTACACCTTTAGCATTTAAAAGTAATATATTAGTCAGTGATATCACATATACCGTTCAGCTACGTTCGGAATTATGAAGCGTCTAGCTTATTGTTGTTTAGACGCGTAAGGTAGCGATTTTCAGAACTTAAGCAAAGTGAGTGTATGAAAATATAGCTTTGCAATATCTTTATATTTAAAATTAATCAGGAACATTCATGCTCGGCTTGGAATGAAAAATCCCATATTTTTGATTGAGTAAGTGATTTGAGACCCCAGTTTCCGAAGTAAAAGGTGCTGCTTGCAGTGTGTTCTTCCATTTTTCAAAGTTACATCAATGAGTTCTGAATCAGACGGTATAGATCTCCAATATCTGTAGATATCTAAAAAGGCCCAAGTTTCTTTCCGTTATTTATAGAACAGATTCTTCTTCTTTTGTGGCCTCAGTATACTTTCTTTCAAAATAACTGCTGATGTAAGGATATATCGTATAAAACTAAAAAAAAACACAAGTAAAAAAAAAAACTTTTCATAAATGAATTTTTTAATTTACTGTTTATCTTTAAAAGACAAAAACAAGGTTTGACATTTACTTTAGAATTTTTCTTTTAAATTCTAGATAATACAAATAGTGTTTTCCGAAAAAGAAAAAAGAAACGAATTCACTTCTGATATTCAGTGATTGTTGATTAACGTGCTGCTGACTTTTGCGTGTTTTTAATATTAAATAAAAAAATAACCTCTCAAAGTAAAGAATAAAAAGCAAAACTAATTCTTTTTAATCAATTCTAAAGAATAATAGTTTTCTTTAGAAAAATACTGGTTTCTTAGAATTGTTAGAGTTACAGATTATTTAAAAAAATATTTGTCATTTATTTAAAGTTTTTTCTGTTTCAGAGGCCAAACTATATATTTTTTTATGTTTAATCAAACATGGTGAATGAAAATAATTTTTTTGCGTTTAGGATTAAGGATCTGAAAACGATCTTTCAATTCTTTGAACAATTCTTTCTTAAAAATAAATGTATAATTATTTTTATTTTTGAGCACTGTTGTACAATTTTGTTTTGTTTTTGCAGAGAAACTTTTTACTAATTCACTTCTGAATGCTCCATTCTTTTCAGATAAAAAGTAAATGTTATTAAGCTTTGCATCAGCTTAATGGACTTATTAAGTTGGATCACGAATAAGGAAGACTCCTGATTAGTCACAATAATTTCCTTGTGTTAAACATTAACATTTTTATATACAGGATGTCTACTTTTTAACATTGATTAATAGATAGTTCTTAAATCATTAGTGTTAGAGATATAGTTTCTGTTGTAAAAAGTTTAAAATGTTGTTATTAATCAAATAAAACATATTTACGTTAAATAATTATTTTTGTAAAACAGCAAAAATTTCACTCTTCTACGAATAAAATTCGGCAAGGTATGATAATTTAACTTTATGAAATTTAAGAGCTTTCTAACACTAAAAATGATAAGTGCTTTGGTGCCGGAAAACTCTGAAATTTCATAAAAGTCAAAGTATCATAACTTGAGGAGTTTTGGCCGCATAATAATGAAAATTTTACTGTTTTATTTGTCAGAGTATAGAGAAATATTTTCTAAATATAACTTATCGGAAACAGGAGCCTTATAAAACTTTAAAGTTTGTGACTTTTTAAAAAATAACTATTAAATGGATTTTCATATGAAGAAGAACAACATTTCAAAAATTCATGCATTTGGAACTATAGATACTTCTAAAATTAATGATTTATGAATTAGCTATTGGTCAAAGATAAGAACAGGCACCCTGTATATTGTATGTATTGAAAGTTGTTGTTGGTAAGTATGTAGGGGAGAGGGGTGCACGTTTGAACTGGGGGGTACTTTTGACCATTGTAAATATTTTCCTTGAAATAAATTATATTTTTGAAATATAGATGGCAGGACATCACTGCTGCTTCAATACAACAAGAATACAAAGTTTTACCATTTTGCACGCACATTACTGTCTATGCAAGATATGCATTTTTCTTTTTCTTCAATCTAAACCAAACAAAATAAAGTTGTAAGCTTTTTATTGACAATCTTGTATTCTTAAAATTTTAATTGATCGTTCAATATTTAAATAAAGATGTTAGCTTTAGATTATAAACTTTGTTTTATTCAAATTCTTAGTTGTAATGCTAAATACCATGTGATGGGGCATCATTGAACAAAAATATTAGGGCACCATTGAACAATTAAAACTATGAAGTAAAGAGTTATGGATGTATCTAAATATGATTATATTTGGATTTTTTTTAGAAAATTCGAAACTTAAGAGATTAATTAAGTATTATTATACTTAATATGAAAGTTGTACTGATACAGGGCTGCCAACTACTACACATTAGGTGTAGAAACAACAATTTTTTTTGTCAAGTGGTTTTTTAACATGAGAGATTCTTGTCTTGTCATATATTTGGATTCTTTTTCATTTTTAAACATATATAAATTTTATTATGATTTAAAATGTGTATTATATTGTGCAGGGCTTTGTATACTGCATGAAATATTTTAAATAAAAATATTCAATTAGATTTGGTTTTAGCCAATTTTTTATCTTTTCATATGCAGCCTATTTTAATTAAAAATGTCTATTCACCCTACAAGATTAAAAGTCGATTATAGGTTTAAATATGAAAAAGTCAATTTTGAAGCTTTGCATAGCTGTATAAGGGTTTTATATTTTTATTGATGAACTTTTTCCTTATGTTGTGTGATATTTTAATGTGTTTAAAAAAAAAGCTAATAATCAAATAATAAAAATTAGTAATTTCCGTAAAATGTAATTAATTTTATTCGGATTATTTTATATTTCTTAAATATATGCAGTTTTTCCTAAAAACTCTTAATATTTTCATATTTTAATTATTTGTTCAAATGTGCCCCTAGCTTGTTCAAAGGTACCCCTACATGGGGCAGGTTTGAACAGAAATATCTAAGCTTTTTAAAGTCTCACAACGTATTTAATTTATTTGGAAATCTTTAAATTTTTGGCTCATATGATTGAGAAATACTTTGTTTTTCTCATGTAATATTTAAAATGCAATAAATATAATTCAACTAAGAAATATGTTGATTTTCTAAAAAAATGTTGTGCCCTATGCTATAAGATATATGTAAATATTCAGTAATGTGCCATTGAAGTAAAGACACCTAATTTGTAACACGTTCTTGCTCCTTTGGCCTTGATATCAACATGAAGTTACATGAAGAGGCATGGATTTTGCAAGTCTGTGGAAGTGTTTCGGAAATATGGAACGTCAAACGTCTACTAGAAATTCTCGTAAATCAATTATTGCCGGTGGCGTGGTATGACGTGCTTGCACCCCATTTTGCAGAGTATATCAATGGTGTTGAATGGGATCTAAGTCCGGGTTTTTGATAGTCGTTTCAGCAAGTAGACTGCAACGGAATTCTTCTTGAGCCAGTTAATTGACAGGGACATGAAATCCCGAACCACGATCTCCAAATGAAGTGCTTTATGGGGTGAACATCGTGGTTAAGTAAAACAGACCTACTACCAGTCCAGTTAATTCATAGCAGGGTCTTATCAAGAAAAGTTATTCTGTTTGAAAATTTATTTCCATTCGGGTGGAAAAAGCAATAAAACATGAATATGATCGCCCAAACCATTTACTACAAAATTAGCGACAGAGAAGTTGTTTCTACAAATAAAAAATATCCCAAACGTTCGCATAAGTGCAATTGCATGTTCTGGAATTTCTGAACCTCAATTACATAGCACACTTCCAATCCTGGCATGCCATATCTATGGTTCCGTGAGTCTGACGCCATGTTCATACCAAATAGTCGCAGTCGTAATCAAGACTCATCAGTCTATGCTACTCAATTCTAACTGTCAATGATTAAGTCATGGTATTGTCTGGCTTATGCAAGACACTGAGCGTGGTGGCGTGTGATAAGTGGTACTCCGATCAAGGGTGATCACATGAGCTAAGTTTTATTGTCGCTGACTGCCTACGGTATAGCTGAATCTTGGAAAAGTAAGTTCATTCAAACCTGCCTATCCTTTGCTGTTTACCCGCTAACTTTTCCTCTACATGTAAATTCTCACCCTATTCTTGATACTAGTTTACTCTTCAGTAGAAGGCGTCTAAATTTCGAGTTTTCCCCATCATGTAACTTTTAGCAGTTGTTTATGGAGGCTTATACATCCAGCTACATATCCATATTATGTGACAGCTTCCGAATATGCACAGGAATGACACAGAAGCTTCACGATTTTTCCATAACATTGTCTATATCTAATTCAATGGCACTTCAGTGTATAAGATGGTTGCAAGTATTAAGATGTATGTATGTAAGCCAGTGGCTAGGAGTAGATCACGAAACAGGAAGTGGAGCTCCAGGTACTGAAAGAGAGCTTAAAGCACTGGCTAAGGCCAAAAACTACCAGAATTACAAACTAGAATCTGAATTTTCATCCTACATGCTGTTAAGAGACATTTAATATTTTTTTGTAACTGAAGAATGTTTATATTGAAATTCTAACTGATAAAAAGAAATAGCTGTAATGGCTTAGTTAAATGTATGGAGTTTTCAAAAATAACATCTATAAAAATTATTAAAAATATCAAAAAACTGGTACTTTTATGTAAGCCGGGCGTCAGTGATATATATATATATATATATATATATATACATATACACATATACAGATATAAATACATATTTATGCATATATATATATATATATATATATATATATATATATATATATATATATATATATATATATATATATGTTTTTACATACAGGGTGTTCGAAAAGTCTGGAAATGGTCGAATAACTCAAGAAATATACATCGGATTGAAAAACGAGAAAATGCATGTTCAGTACATTTGAAAAAGCTATTTAGGGATATCAAAGTTGCCTCAAAGCGGGGAAACTTTGAAATCTTAAATGATAACTCCCACCCCCCTTTTTTTATTGCAGATTCGGATTTTACGGAAAAAATACGTAACTTTTGTATTCAACATATTCTTCGAAAAATCGTAGATGGCGCTGTAATCGAGTAAATTGCAGGGAGAATCGTTTCCATTGAAAATTCTGGAAATGGTCGAATATCTCGAGAAATATACATCGGATTGAAAACGAGAAAAATACGTGTTCAATATTTTAGAAAAATTTAGCAATATAAAAGTTGCAATTTTTCCGTTTTTCAATCTGATGTATATTTCTCGAGTTATTCGAACGTTTCCAGACATTTCAATGGAAGCGCTTTTCACTGCATTTTACTCGATTACAGCGCCAACTACGACTTTCCGAAGAAAATGTTCAATAAAAGTTAAGTATTTTTTCCCGTAGAATTTGATTCTGAAATAAACAATGGGAGTTATCATTTAAGATTTCAAAGTCATTTTCCCCCATGGAGCAGATTTGTAGGGTGGGGGGGGGGGGGCAACTTTGATATCCCGAAATAGATTTTTCAAATATATTGAACATGAATTTTTCCGTTTTTCCATCCGTTGTATATTTCTTGAGTTGTTCGACCGTTTCCAGATTTTTCGGACACCCTGTATATATGTGTATATATACATATATACATATGTATATATATATCACTGGCGACCGGTAAATCCGTGTAAATCCATCAATTTTCGTCCGTCATTTTTCGATTTTCAAAACGATTACAAAGCTTACCCTATACTACGTATAATGGGTAAGTACGAGGGTCGATCCAGAAATAAGGTTTCCATCAAATTTAGAAATAGACAACATTGTTTATTCTCATAAAAATTTACATCGTTGGAAAGAAGAAAGTTTGCTCTATTTCTCTACATAACCGCCATCTTTTTCTACGCATTTTTGTAGACAGTGCTCCAATTTCTTTATCCCAATGTCGTAGAACTCACACGCCAACCCGTTGAGGAAGCGTTTCCCCTCTTTTTTGATGTCATCGTCGCTCCGGAAGCGTTGGCCACCTAAGTGTTCCTTTAACTTGGGGAACAAGTGATAATCACTAGGTGCGATGACCGGACTGTAAGGTGGGTAGGGCATGACAGTCCATCCAAATTGTGTCAAAAGTTCCTGGGTTTGAAGGAAGACGTGAGGTCGGACGTTGTTGTGAAGCAACGTTACACCGGCTGTCAGTCGTCCTCACCGGCGGTTCTGGACGGGTGGAGTCCCTTTGGCGTGAAAAAAAGCGAATTATGTATCGAATCTCGCACTTGGCGGGATCAACAATAGGAACCTCCATCTCGGACGGCTGCTGAGTCAAGAATGAGCGGTGCAGCGAAGCGCGGCCTCGGGAATCGCGAGTGCGGGAACAGACGCGCACAGCGCTGTGACCGTATTTCGCCTTGCAACTTCCCATGCGGCTGGAGCTCTTTGGGAACATTATTTCTGGATCGACCCTCGTCATATAATTTTTCTCTGCATTCATTTAAAATGCAGACGAAGAATCAAAGAATCTTTATTTTTAAAATAACCCATAAAACTTCAAGTGAGGAGAAAAGGAAATTAATTTAATTTTTTGATTTTTATCCCAAAATAAAGTTATACTTTAAAAAAATGCCATTAAAGCGCTCTGGTTATATATTTTAAAATTTAACTATATATTGTAGAAAATCTGCGAGTTCGATTTCATTCGCCATTCCACCGTCTATCTGTTGGTGTATCGATACGCCCATACTTTAATTTTTGAAAAACAGATTTTCAAATAATAATAATGAAATGGCAACTTTATTATTGAGATATACAGTATCATATTCTCTATTAAAAATAGTCTCTGCCGCATACATGGTCCTTTTACAGCAGCGTGTATTTACGCCGAAAACTTCTCTATTCTGATTTTCTATTAGTGCAAATGTATTGTTAGCCCTGCTTTAGTCGCATGTGTATCTCTGTGAAGCAAGCCGTGATTTTTTCTCTTGTAAGTTTTGAACCAAGAAGATTTGGAACGCGTGGTTCCCTCTACCTTCCTCTCATCGGTATCAATATTTCACTCGCAGCAGTTGCTCTGGATCCGGTTCATGCATTCAAAACCTCAGAGCAAAGATACTAGTAGAGAGCAGATTCCATTGTTATTTGGTCGAAAAGTTGGTCCCCAGATCAGCTTGGATTTGGCGCTTTAGAGGCTGTCTGTTTTGGCGGTAATCACTTTCGCCAGAAGAACACGGATGCAATAATAAAGTTTCGGCGGGAATACGGAAATTCCAAGCAAGTTTTGGCGGGAGAAAACCGGTTTGGCGCACTAAATTACGTGGGAATCACGTTAGGTGGGTAGGTGATCTTGAAGCCCAGAAAAAGTTACCAATTTGGTGTCTAGTATATTAGAAGGTCTATGTTCAAAACTTACAAGAGAAAAATGGCGGCTTGTGTAACAGAGATACACGTGTGACTAAGGCAAGGTTAACTACTTCGCAAGTAGCGTCTTTTTACAAGATTATTAATTCTTGTCACTGGGTATTAAAAATAGAAAGTTTTGCATAATTCAATCGCGAAGTGCTTTGATTAAATATGGCAAAATTTTCAATTAAAAATTACTGGTAGGAAACATGAAGGATTCTGAGTACTTTATGCGCCACGTGCATGCGACACGCGTCGCAAAGGGATTAAGGCTATAGATCAGTAAGATCTCCATGTTATTCCCATGTGAGCGAAGTATCTTCTTTTTCTAAATATACTCTCGAAAAAATAACGTTTTTTTAATTCTATTTTTTGTATGCAGTTTCTTAAACTTGTCACTCTTTGTTGCTATTTGCAGTTTTTATTAAAAATAAATTTAAATATTTCATTTGGTGTTAAATACTTAAGGTATGATAAAAGAAAAGGAATACTGGAATATGAAATATATTGGAATTTTCGTAACGCTATAGGCTGCTTTGGAAAATTTTGAAAATAAGGGCAAAAACTCGCTTTCTAGTTTATCAGTTGAGATAAAAATATTTTACTTTGATTTATTAGGAAAGTAGATATTCTTGAAATAAAACAGACTGTTTCAGTTTTCGTGTTTCGTTTATTTACTCTTCTAAGGTGATCCATCAGTCGCAAGAAGTGATTCCCGATTGAGACGAGACAGCGACTTCAAATTTTAGCCACTGAATGTCAATTAGATGATATACACGAAAACAGTTCCTGAAGCCACTGAGTATATTTGTTTAATGTTTGTACGTTGAACATCGGTAATAAAAAATGGCGTTGTTCATTTGCTGTGTATAAAGTATTATAAAATTGAAAAGAACTAAAATTTGAATTAATAATTACCACACTTTACAACATAAATAGGATTTCTCACAACATATCATTATCATAATTAGCTGAAGTGTTTGAATCTAAAAAATTACATGATGGTAACAAACAGGTATATTACAACCTTTAACTACTAACGCAAATATATATGTACATTGTCGTAACCAAAACGTAGTAACAAACTAAAAGATTTAGACGCAAATTTCACATTACACAATAAATTACAGTAAAATGCGTAGAAAATGTTTAATACTAGATAAAAATACGAGACTTTCATTTAACATAAATGCATTGATTCAGTGACAATGCATAAATCATAGCAGAAAAAATTAATAAGCAATCTCCTTGTATGAACTTAGAATAGCACAGTAAGTATAAGAATATGTCATCATATTTACTTTTCACATGAAATATTGCTATTAAGAACTAAAAAAGTGTTTTTCATGTTGAAAATTCGAAAATTTTCAAATTTGTAGATTGGTTCAATAACAAAAATAAAGCTTTACTGTTTGCCTTATTTGAATACCAAATCGTTAAGCATTTGCAATTCTATTTAATGTTGAGAGAAAAACCGCAAAAAGAAAAAAATAAAGAAATAATTCGTAGTTTATCATAATTTTATCGGTCGTTTCCTTCTCAAAAGATATTTTGAAAAAATTATGTTTCCTAAATAGAAAAAAAAAGGAAATACTACGTCTTTTTCTCTTAAAGACTTTCTAGAATTGAGGAAAGGATAATAACGTATTCAAGAAAAATGAAAGAAAAATAATTCTCATCCAAGTTTCGCATATGATCACCTATGAAACACAATCAATATGAAAATTAGTTATCATATTTATCTTTTACGAAAAATATTAATATTTCGAAGTAAAACAAATCATTATCTTCATGTTAAATTTCCTAAATTGTTCGACTTTGTATACAATTCAATATGATTCAATCATTCAATAATGAAAGTAGACTTTTTCTTTTGCCTTATTTGAATACCATATCTTTAAGCAGTATGCAAGTCAATTTAACGTTGAGTGAAAAACTGAAAAAGAAAACATTAAAGCAATTGTTCGTAGTTTATTATAACTTTATCGGTCGTTTCCCTCTCTAAAGATACTTTGAGAAAATTATGTTTCCTTAGAAAAAAAAGGAAATGCAACATCTTTTTTATCTTAAAGGCTTTCTCGAATTGAGGAAACGATGAGAACGTATTCAAGAGAAAGTAAAGAGAATGATAACAACTACACACATAAAGTAAAAGTTATCATTTTAGTTCGTAGATATTGAATTGAGAGCTTAGAATGTTTCTCTAAAATAATAATTTAGTAAACAAAAACATTATAAATTCTCCAAAAACGTGAAATATTTAGGTATCCGATCACGTTGACCGATTTTTTCCCTTTTACTAAAATTACCATTTATTTCATTTTATTTCCAGGTTTGTTTTATCTTAAATTAGATATCCATACTTATATTATGCAGAGAAGCGATCGCCAACACCTCATAAATTATGCAGAGTTAGAATATTTGATCGAACTGAAAATAAAAATAACCTAAATGCCGTAATTTTAAAACCTAAAATGACATCATCACATTTAGGGCACAGAAGTTAAACGTCGCGCCGTAGTAAAATAAACATTAGTATATCTCATACGCTATTAAATAAGTCTCTAATTATATTTATATGAGTAAATTCTCAAAATAACCTCTGCATATATCGATACATACATATTTCCTAGTAAAATTTTAATCGTCAAGTTACAGAAAGGAATGAAAAATCAAAAAATGGCAAAATTACTTTTTGTATTCTATTAATCGTATTAAGATTATTAAAATTAGTTTAATATTATTGAGAAATAATTGAAGCTTGTTTACATATCGCACGTTTTTAATGTGAAATTTGTTTCTTCATTTTTTAAATAATTCGTGGAATTTCGGCTCAAATGATGGTACTGCAAGTTGAGAATTGTTTTGATTTAAAGCCGAGGACGGTTTCAAGTTTTAATTGATGTGACAAATGAAAATATATCTTCTTTGCAATGTTGTTGAAAATGAAATCAAAATTTTCATTGCTTTTTTCCTCAGCATTAGAAATTCCTTTTTTTCTGGAGAGCCAAAAATTAAAGACTACCTATTTTGCAAATAAATAACAAATAACACCCGTTAACATCAATATCAATGCCTCACAAAATTTAAAATGTCAAAATTTAACATGTAAAACTTCATAAATATAAAATTTTCTTGCATTTTTTTGTTTTGCATTATTATTAAAACACTTAAAATGCAAATAATGTCAATTTTTTTCGGATCACCATAGTTCTTTCGCGGACCACTAGTAATCCACGGACCACCGGTTGGCGATCTCTTTTCAAAAGTATCTCCAAATTTAACTTTATACGTGAGTGGCAAGTGGGAAACAGAAGTAGAGGAAGGTATAGGGCCTTGAATTTTTCTTGCTGTAAAAATCAGGAGCTGCTGTGACCCCCTTCCCCACCATGGATCAAACTTACAATGACAATCTACCAATGAATGTGAAGAAAAATTAGATGATCTGAAAAAATTCTGACCTTAAAATCTGGACGAAAAGTAATCATTCTACGACGTTGTGACTTGGTCTACAACATTCACCACGATGAAGATCAGTCGGTGGATTGATGACTTTGTTCGCTGTTTCAGTTTCATTCTATTTTAAAATTTTGTCTTAGTCATTCAATTTTTCGCTTTCGTCTTGTAAACTAAAATAAATTATATATTTTTTTCCATTTTAGAAGTTGTTTGCTATTGTTATCCATCTGACACTTCATAAGTTTTGAGAAGAAAATAAATCCAACAACTTAAACTCATTAAAATTATAACTCAATAACTATATTAAAATCAATAATTCTACGAAGATCTATATTGTTTTAAAATACTACTTTATACATAAAAGGGATATGAAGTTACAGTTAAAATTAGGTGGTTATTGAATGAAAACCCTACCGCTTATAAAGTTTTTTTCGATTTCTCAAAAACCTGAATTTTGGACTTATACTCTTATTAAACCTGACTATTCAGTTATAATAATTAATTGATTCAGCAAAAATGCTATGACATGGCAGAAAGAATTCTTATGCAAGTTTATTATATGATTACGAATACGACCATAAGTAGTAGAATTTGTCATCATACATTTATCTAACACAAGGAAAATATTAATATGAAGAAATAAAAGAGTGTTCATGTTTAAGTTTCAAAATTTTCAAGTTTGTAGGCAGTTATTCAATAACGAAAGGAAAACTTTCACCCTTTACTTCAATACTAAACCATTAAGCAGTAAGTAAATCTATTTAGCTGTGAGTGAAAAAAATTACAAAAAGAAAACGTTAAAGTAATCTTGCTCGTAGTTTATTATAACTTTATTGGTCTTTTCCCTCCTCAAAAGATATTTTCAGAAAATTACGCTTCCTAAGTAATGAAAAAGTTTCGCTTTTTTTTTCTTTAAAGACTTTCTGGAATTGAGGAAATGATAAGAACATATTCAAGATGAAGTAAAGAAAAAAGTAATCGCTACATGTAGAAACAGTTATTATTTTGGTTTACAAATATTGAATTGTGATGAATTGTGAGTACAGTGTTTTTCTTTAAAGTAGTCATTTAGTATAAGAATGATATGATTTCTATAAAGAGAAAACTAAAGTATTTGATTACATTGATTATTAAATGTTTAGTATTATTTTTTTCTTACTAAAACTATCATTGATTTATTTTTAAAAGGTAAGGATTGTTTTTATTTTTGGTTTTAATAAAATGCTTAGGTATTATATTACAAAGGGTGCCAAGAACGGACCTAGTGAGTTTTCAAAGGAGAGGAAGATATTAAAAGCTTAAAGTTTCCACGTAATGATAGATTTATATTCCACCTTAATAAAGAACAAATCCACAATAGAGTAGACGCTGGATATAACGACCGTGCATCAGAGGTAAAGTTCTCTTATAACGGCCGGTCAAAAAAGGGTAATACATATAACTATTCAAGCAGCGTTATTTTTGTATTTAATAGTGCCAAACATTCAAATATAACGAGCCTCTATAGCTCCAATAGTTGTTTGATATTGTTTGTGTGTTGCAAAAACTTGAAATTATTGTAGAGACTTTCACAAGAAAAAAGAAAATTGTATTCCCTTTTTAAATTTACGATTCTTTTTCAGTTCATGGGTGAAAAGTGCTGCAAAGACTTATTATTATCGTCTATACCTGTTCTGAGCATAATGAATCTTCTATGTCCAGAGTTATTGCAACAGGTATTTAAAATAGTTTACCGCATATAAAACTGCCCGTTTCTTTAGTTCTGAAGAAGTTTAATAAAGAATACTTTAAAATTTATTACAGAAACTTTTTTTTAATAATTATGGATAGCTGGTTTGTTACTCTCTTAAAAGCTAATTTTTGTCTATCAGACGGACTCATTTAGCAATTACTATTCAGTAGCAATTTTCAATCATTTCATAACTAGAAAAGTTATAAAAAATATTTTATACAAAATTTGATTTATTGACGGAGAAACCCCAATTACTCCTAATTAATCTCCACGTGCCGCGAAAGATGTGAAAAAAAAAACACATATGAAATTACTCCTTGACTGTCAAATTATTCATCGAACATTGTGGCGAAAATCATTAAGTGTTGCAATTTGGATCAAATTAACTTTTTTATCACAAATAAAACCTGTAGATACAATCTGAACTTAAAGTTTCCAACTGGACTTATAACAAAAATGAACACTTCAACAAAAAACAAACTGTTCTATAACCTTGAACTTTATCACCTTGTTACAGAGCCTAGAATACATAGTGTGGAAACCGGGAAATGGTGTAATGCTTTAAAAAGTGCTAAAAAGTTGTAGCCTATAAATGTGCAACGGTGCTCCTACGAAGCCTACGATAATGTTGCAACCAGAGACAAAAAAAATGCGTATCACGTTTTTTAACCATGCTTTCATAATTTAAAAAAAAACCTATATAAATCACTAAGTCAGAGGAGAAAATGGTATAATTTAAGTATTTAAAATACTTACCACCAGCCGAAACATTCTAATACAATGTCAAGAGCTAGCAGATGGCGCTGCGAACCCATCCTAATATTTTCAGCAACGTTGTACATTTATTGGATACAATTTTTTAGTACTATTTTGTAGCCGGTTTCCACACTATGTATTCTAGGCGCTGTAACCTTGTTTAGAGTAGCGCGTGGATCTTCAATCTTCCCTTTAGTGTGCAAAATGTAGTCTAATCGTAATATCGCTTATGTGAAAGTTCTTAAAATAAATATAAGTTTAATAATGTAAAAGTGGAGCATTTATATGCAGTCTCCACAATTAATCTTTAAGTTGCATTATATTATATAAAGCACACACTTTCCTATTCAAAGCTGAATGGACAACCGATTATTTCACGAATTATTGTCTAAATTTTCATACAACTTCATTTTTTATAGCACTTCGATGACGATCTTGTGTGGATACTTCATAGCTGGTTCAAAAAATTAATAATAGGCATAGCGGATTCAAATACCACAGTGGATTATTCTCTGCGCGATGATGAATTCCAGGTAAGGTGCATGAACAATTTATATTTTCATCCTGGAACTGACAAGATAAAGAAAAAAACTGTAAATTATAGTTAAAGTAAATATATCGTGCTACCGAGGGTTAACATTTTTTTTATATATTCTTATACTAACTGCTACCCGCGACGACGTTCACGTAACATTAAAAGAAAAATAAATGCAGTAATTAACAAAAACACTTCACCCCCGCTAGTTAAAAACTTATGTAATTAACCAACTCCTTATCACATTTTATAGGAGACAGTAAGGAATTAACTTGTTACAAGGGCCTTGACATAACGCGGACTTAAAAAAAAGGAAATTTTTCTGCTAAATAATATAAAAACAATTATAAAACTGAAACTACAACCAATGTATGAAGGAGTCAAAGGTGAGCGAGGAAATAAACATCTCGAAAACCAAAAAAAGTGTTTACCATGCAAAAAAACAAAAAACCTGGTTAGAAAAATGTATTTACTTTTGCGCCAAATTGACTATGAACCGGATCCTATTCTCGGCTATTTTCTACATATGTATAAAAAAATTTCTAGTACGCGCTTTCACAAACAACGCGCTTTCACATTTATAATATTAGGAATTGGCACGATAAGCTTGTTTAATTGTCTACGCAATTCGGCTTGAGGAAAAGCTCCATTATTTTTAGGGTTTCGTTCATCTCACGAAACCCTATTATTCCCGCTCCGTTGTCTGTCTGTCACAGAGCTATTCTCAGAAACTATGTAACTTACAGAGT
Source organism: Maratus michaelseni (assembly GCA_963931845.1). Classification (NCBI taxonomy): domain Eukaryota; kingdom Metazoa; phylum Arthropoda; class Arachnida; order Araneae; family Salticidae; genus Maratus; species Maratus michaelseni. The sequence continues at coordinate 186,335,135 of OZ007588.1, read as the reverse complement.
TGAAACTTTGTGTATATAGCTGAATACCAGCTATAAAGAGCTCAAAATATTAAAATTTGAAAAATTCGTATTATTTTAATAAAAAAGAGATAAAAAACCAAAATTCTAACAGCCTTTTCCTATTAAATTAAAATATTTTTCGTTATAGCAGATGCCAAAAATTAAAAATCCACGATGAAATTCTTTCTACAATAATTAATTTTTTATCAGACGATTTCCACGTGAAAAATGAAAATGAAATAAAAAGTTTCACCAATTGAAAAAAAATATTAATATGAAATAAAAATGATTGACGTCATAGTGGTAATAAAACGAAATTTTCAAAGATTTCTCAATAATACAAGGAGTATGTGTATGTGTATGTACACAAAGCAGATTAATATTACGTCATTAGAGAATTAAAAAGAAAAGACGTCATATTGGAAGTTTCCGAGACTAACGAAAAAGACAGGCTACCGCGGTGCATTCCACTTATCTTTTTTTACAGACCGCTAGAGGGACGTAATGCTCTTTTCGTAAACCTGCATTGGTGCATTCGAGCATCACGTGACTTCCGCGGTCTGTAAAAAAAGATACGCGTAGAGCACCGCGGTAGCCTTTCTTTTTCGTTAGCCTCGGGAAATTTAACGTATTTTTCAAATGTTTGAGAATAATAAAAAGCGCGTATCAATATGAGTAATAGAGAATAGTAAATATATGAGTTTGAGAAACATATTGAATCGTGATAAAAATCCGATTATGGAAATATTCGCATAGTTTAACATTTTGAAAGTGTACAACATGTTTAATTTTGAAATTATTTTTTTTTAAATATCGCATTTAGTCTGCATGACAGATATTATTATGACAGAAAATAATAGCGGGCTTAGCCCGGTATCGGGCTGGTTTAGATATTCGAAAAAAAGAAGAAATAGACCGGTAAATTTTTATTTTATAAAAAACATCACTTTTTTTTTTGGTTGCTAAATGAAATTTATTTGGATTTATTAAAGAAAGGGTAAAGTGTTTTGAAAGGAATATTAAACGAAACAATTTGAGCGATCTTCGATCACACCTACCCACTTGTTTTATTTTTTCTTTGTTCTTGCGTCACGCGAATTTTTCGATCAATTTGGTTCTAGTTTCGATAACATTGTTTTGTTTTTTAGGTTTTTAAAAATATTGTAAATTTACTTAAACATTTCATTAAAAGTTATCCCATTTTTTCCATCCTATAAAACTTTGCAAAAATATATTATAAAAAGAACATTCAAAAAAGCTATTTTTTAAAATGACAACAATCTTTTTATTATTTTAAAGCTAAAAGAAATGTGGACTTAAAATCCGGTTGCCAAATCACAATTTACAAACGTGCCAATATACTTCAAGCCCTTGAACCTTAATTTTAATACTGGAATAAGGAAAATGATGTTACTTTGACTTAACCTAATCATATTAAATCATTATGTTTTGTGAACGAAAATTCAATTTTATTAACATTCGTCAAAAGTAACTTTTTTCTGGCAATCAAGTTAATTTTTTGGTTTTTAAGAATGAAAATCATAATTTACCGCTAACCATGTTTTCATTTTCGACATGGATAATTTTTCACATCGTTGACATTTACAATACATTTTATTTTCAAACGTTCTTTTTTAAACTTTTTGAAAATTTAATTTTAAATCTTTATTTTAGCCATGCGCAGACGATAAACCGCCAAGTATTGTTCCCATCGCCATCGTATTGGTTTCATTTAATTTAAAATGCAAACATTTCGCTCATTTCATTTAAAATACAGAACTTTAATTTTAAACATACACATTTAAAATACATAGATTACATACATTTAAAACACTCATATCATGTGGCATACAAAAGAAAAAAAACAAAGAAAAGAAAAAAAAAACCCAAATTTTGTTTTATTTTAACATTAAAGCATATCCGCTTTTTATTTTCGATATATGGCGTTATATTCGCCTTCTTAACGTACTTACTCAAATTCATGCAGCTTGTATTATTATTAAATATTTGAAGAAGTATCTTTTATTTCTAATATGACATCATTTAATTTTATTTGTAATTCTTATTGTTTTTATTTCATTTTCATTTTTCACGTGGAAATTTTTCATTTGAAATTATTATTCCAGGTTTTATATTTATTGGCAACGATAATGCTCAGCAACGTAAAATGGTTAGTTAAATTTTACAGGAAAAATATTCATTGATTCTCTATGAAAATAATGAAATTGTGAATTATTAAGAAAAATATTTGAAAATAATAAATAACACCTGCATTATGTTCATTTCTGGGTTATAATTCTTGTAAATATACAGGGCCATTAAATCGTCCATTTTGACATTTACTTCAGCCACACACACACACACACTCTCTCTCTCTCTATCGCATTTATAATATCATTAGTATTAAAACTTTTCTGGTAATAAAGTTATTTTAGACTTTTTATGCGATGAAACATAAGAAAAACGATTGTAACCACTTTAAATACTTAAGAGGCTATAATAATTAAAACTGGCGTAAATATTTCGGCTTGGAAACTTTTAAAAATCGTTCTAAGTGTGTATGACTGAAAGGGGGGGGGGTAATCTCCTCACCCTTCATTACAGGGTATTTGCCAATAAAGTATTAATTTGGCATCATCATTAAAAATAAATAAATAACGTACGAACCATATTTTTAATCACTAGAAAAATATAACGTTAACAGACGTTACTTGACGCTTAACATAAATGTTGATATAAATTGCGATATAATATATCTATACTAATAAAAGAAAGTTTCGATCTGTGTGTGTGTCTGTGTTTCTGTGTGTCTGTTGGCGATGGCTAGGAAAATTTACGCACCTAGAAGTCTGTAAATTCAGATTTAGGTACTCCAAACCCTCTCCTGATGTACCTGAACATCAGAATTTTAATACTTCAATTATTTACTGAAATAATTATTAATATTCACAAAGAACTCTCATCAAAAATACGCTTTTATTCTCTTGGGTTGGTTGGTTCACTGGTTGGTTGCATCGATTCTTCACAGAAGTAATTAAATAAACCTGAGTAGCGATGCATAAATAAAAAATTCTAACTAAATAGTGTCAGTATGGATTGAAGTTATCAGCGTATAGCCATGCGAATGTCGCGCCACCTGTACATGACAAATTACACATACGTCCCACTGATTGAAATATTTTCCAGGCACATTTTTCTTCATGACAATTAGTCGGGTTTAAGTTTTTTTTTTTTTTTATATGACATTTATTATTATGATGGAGATTGTTAATACAGAAAACTTTACTTAACAGATTCTTTTTTATATTTGCGGGAATGAAGAGGGGCAAGGGTCTAATTACATTTAAGCTTCAAGGTGTATTTCTAGAAAAAAGTTACCAGAATTTCCGAATAATAGTCTAAGCCAAATTTCAAATTAAGTTCCTAGCTTAACCAAATGAATCAATATTTAATTAGTTATTTGCTGAAGGCCACTTGAACAACCCCCCCCCTCCCCCCGGCCCGTCCTTCAATGTATTTTCTCTAACTCTGCTCCGTTTCCATATTTCAGCAACTATCTTTCCAATTTCAACGCAAGTGATTTCAAACATTATAATTAATTTAATAGTCACCCCTTTATAACATTAAACTAAATTTATGAGTAGCGGTTACCACTATTTACGAATAACAGTTTAAGCCAAATTTGTAATTAAATTCAAAGCTTAAGGAAACGAACGAATTTTGAAAGATGCATAGTGGTCCTCCTAATTAGTCATTTGCTGAAGGGCACTTGAACATCGCCTCCCACCCCCCCCCCGGGACCTCATTCAAGGTTTTTTCTCTAACTATGCTCCGTTTCCATATCTCAACAACTATTTTTCCGATTTCAACGCAAGTGGTTCCAAACATTATAATTAACTTAATAGTCACTCTTTATAACATTAAACTAAATTTATGAGTAGTGGTTACCACTATTTCCGAATAATAGTTTAAGCCAAATTTGTAATTACGTTCCTAGCTTAAGCAAACGAACGAATTTTGAAAGATGCATAGTGGTCCTTCTAATTAGTCATTTGCCGAAGGACACTTGAACAACCCCTCCCCCCGGCCCTCCCTTCAAGGTTTTTTCTCTAACTATGCTCCGTTTCCATATCTCAGCAACTATCTTTCCAATTTCAACGCAAGTGGTTCCAAACACTATAATTAATTTAATAGTCACCCTTTATAACATTAAACTAAATTTACGAGTAGCGGTTACCACTATTTATGAATAATAAGCCAAATTTGTAATTAAGTTCAAAGCTTAAGCAAGTTCAAAGCTTAAGGAAACGACGAATTTTGAAAGATGCATATTGGTCCTCCTAATTAGTCAGTTGCTGAAGGGCACTTGAACACCCCCTCCCCCCCGGGACCTCCTTCAAGGTTTTTTCTCTAACTATGCTCCGTTTCCATATCTCAGCAACTATTTTTCCGATTTCAACGCAAGGGGTTCCAAACATTATAATTAACTTAATAGTCACTTTTTATATCATTAAACTAAATTTATGAGTAGCGGTTACCACTATTTCCGAATAATAGTTTAAGCCAAATTTGTAATTAAGTTCCTAGCTTAAGCAAACGAACGAATTTTGAAAGATGCATAGTGGACCTCCTAATTAGTCATTTGCTGAAGGACACTTGAACAACTCCTCCCCCCCGTCCTCCCTTCAAGGTTTTTTTTTCTCTAACTATGCTCCGTTTCCATATATCAAACTATCTTTCCGATTTCAACACAATTGATTCCAAACATTATAATTAACTTAAATGTCACTATTTATAACATTAAACTAAATTTATGAGTAGCGGTTACCACAATTTACGAATAATAGTTTAAGCCAAATTTGTAATTAAATTCAAAGATTAAGCAAACGAACGAATTTTGAAAAATGCATAGTGGTCCTCCTAATTAGTCATTTGCTGAAGGCACTTGAACATCCCCTCCATCCCGGGACCTCCTTCAAGGTTTTTTCTCTAACTATGCCCCGTTTCCATATCTTAGCAACTATTTTTCCGATTTCAACGCAAGTGATTCCAAACATTATAATTAACTTAATAGTCACTCTTTATAACATTAAACTAAATTTATGAGTAGCGGTTACCACTATTTCCGAATAATTGGGTAAGCCAAATTTGTAATTAATTTCCTAGCTCAAGCAAACGAACGAATTTTGAAAGATGCATAGTGCTCCTCTTAATTAGTCATTTGCTGAAGGGTACTTGAACAACCCCCCCCACCCGGGCCCTTCCTTCAAGGTTTTTCTCTAACTATGCCCCGTTTCTATATATCAGCAACTATCTTTCCGATTTCAACGCAAGTGATTCCAAACATTATAATTAACTTAATAGTCACTCTTTATAACATTAAACTAAATTTATGAGTAGCGGTTACCACTATTTCCGAATAAGAGTTTAAGCCAACTTTGTAATTAAGTTCCTAGCTTAACAAAACGAACGAATTTTTATGCATGCATAGTGGGCCTCCTAATTAGTCATTTTCTGAAGGACACTCGAACATCCCCTCCCCTCGGCACCTCACTCAAGGTTATTTTCTCTAACTGTGCCTTATTGCAATAACTGGGCTAATAATGTTCCAATCTTCTCGAAACCAACTCAATTTTGTAGTGCGCCTACTATACAGTAACGTAGGCAGCGGGGACCTGTCTCAGAAGTTCGTTCGGAAAGAGGTTTTTTTAGAACAGAATGCTCCACTGGCGGTGGCAGGGGGAAATAAAAGATTTTCTAGAGCGTACGAGCATGCCGGGTATACGGTTCCGAAGCCATCGTAGACCGTAGGCAGAGTTCCGTTATTTTAAAGAGATTTAAGTTTATTACAAGGGCTCGGGCAACGCCGGGCGGGTCAGCTAGTATATAATAAGATATAAATTGCGATTTAAATTACTGAAAATTTATTGATGCACAGTTAAGTAAAACTATGATTAATTTAAAATGGAGGTTATATATTTTCGACATATGTTTGATACTTTTGATGTTATTATTTTAGTAAAAATCATGAGAATAACTTTCATTTAATTCATTATTAAATAATTTTCTTATTCGCCATATTTGGTCATCAAATAAAGTAGGATTTTACTCATCATTTCATTTTTCTCAAAATTACAGAAAAATCTTACTGTTTGCTTTAATGGAATCTTTTTTTTTCATAAGCCATATTTGATTTTCGTTCTGAAGCTTTATTTCAGTAATGTGACAGTAAAACCCCTTAGAAGAATAGCTGAAAAGAACATACTGATGCAAATAAGAGAAAAGTGCCCATTCGAATAGAATTCAAAATTCTGAATAAAGCCAAATTTACCGTCAAAAATAAAATATGGTCCAAAAGTTAGGAGAGGTAAACCTTTTGAATTTTAATGAGGGTAAGTTTTCAGATGTAGAAAAAAATATAGTAGGTATAAGTTTAACAATTTTGAATTCCAAATGATGCAGTAAATTCTCACAGCAATTGTTTTTAAACAATAATTCTTTTAAAGTAGAAAGTTTATATTCTTTAAAACAGAAAGCATGCGTGGCTATTGGTTTTTTATGCAAAATATGCGATTTTCTTAGCACATAACAATAGATTTTTTGGTCGTGATTTAATTTTTTATAAATGTTTTAAGGAGCCAGGTCCCTCGGAAATGTATAAAGGTAGTGAAAGTTTTTAAGCTTATTGTCTTAAAACGTATTAGATTCACTTGTATAAAACATAGAGAAACAGTTAAACAAGATTAATCTCTCGAATTTTGATTTACAAAAATTTGAATATATTTCACTTTTAGAAACTTTAAGCCATAAATAGATGCATATTTTCCAAAGAACAAAGTACTACAAGTAAAATAACTATCACGTAACTCAGTCGCATATGAACTCATTTTTTATATAATTAGACAAACACTGTTTAGCTTATTTAACATACTAATGAAACAAATTTTCTAGATTTTTAATATATATATATATATAAAAGCAGAATAAAATTTCACTGGTTATTATTCAAGAATTACAGGCGTAATTCAATGCTAAAATTGAATTAAAAATTAATCCGTGCATTAGTTCTTGAGATATAGTTATCATGATAATCATGAATGATGTGGCATAGCAGCACCACCTGTTGGGCTATTTATACCAAAACGTAAGCAGAATATATTTATGTCAAGGTCTACCAAAATCTGAAGTTTGATGAAATTCCGTGCATTAGTTCTTGAGATATAGATATCATAAAAATAATGAAAAAATGGTATAGCAGCGCCACCTGTTGAGATATATACACCAAAACATAATCAGCGTCTAGTTATGTCAAGGTCTAACTGAATCTGAAGTTTGATGAAAATAAGTGCATTAGTTCTTCAGATAGAGCTATTTCGGAAATCGCTAAAAAGGCAACATAGCAGCGCCACCTATTGGGCGATTTTCACCAAAAACTAATAAGCACGAATTTGTATCAGGGAATAACTGAATATGAAGTTTTATTAAATTTCATGCATTAGTTTTTATTGTCATGCATTAGCGCCCACAAAAGTTTTGTCACATACAGACAGACAGACAGACAGAGTCACAGATTCACAGACAGACATTTTCTAAAAACAGTCAAATCGTGTTCGGGACTTTCTAAAACGTATAAATCCATCGAAAACCGGAAGTCGAAAATTTTCATGAATCCAATACTTTCTTCTTGTAAAGATAGAAGAAAGTAATAAAGATATTTGTTCACCATTTCTGAAACCAGACGATATGCCATTATTTGCCTTTTCCTTTTTTGAATCACAAAAATGGAGCAATTTAGTTGCCACCTTTAAAGAAACTTCGGTAAAAGTTCCCAAAAATTAATATCTGGGAAGCTATGAGGCTAACAGGTGTTCATTTCATCATACTGCGTCCTATATTCTAGGAGTAATAGTTATGAAATACAAACACACAGTTAAATTTTAATATAATAGATGCTAAAAATAAAAACTCGATATTTGGAATGTTTTTTTTTCGAATCTGAAAGTCGACTGTACCCGTAAACGAACCTTGAAACAAACTCATGGTCTCGGTGAAAGGAATATCATACAATCATATCTACTCTGGTGGTAACCTGTATAAAAACGAAAATGTAAACGAAATTTTTTTTCGGTACCTAACGATTTCTCTTACAGAATTTACTGTATTTCTATACATCATGTATCCAATATTCTAAACAAGTTGGAAATTGTACGTCAAACGTGACAAACGAGGTGCGTTCGTACTGTAGCTAGTTATATAAATATTCATATCTTGATGATTTTTAATTCTGTGAAATGAATTATATCGTCTGCAGATTAATTTCTGTCATATCTCGGTCGCTTGACGATTCAACCTCGGAAGCTCCTATAACAAAAAAGCACCGATTTAAAAAAAAAAATCAAATTTCTTAATAAATATTTTTATTAATATCTCCGAAAGTTTTGATTCGATTTTAATAAAATTTGAAATGTCTCGACAAAATTCTGCAAAGATAATATATCTTAAATCTCAAACCATTCGGTTGGGTAGTTTTTGCGTTGTTATATGCGGACGGACGGACGGACGGACAGACAGACGGACGGACGGACAGACAGACGGACGGACGGACAGACAGACGGACGGACGGACGGACAGACGGACGGACCAAGCGACGACAATAGGTGCTACGTATTTATATAATTACGAACGCCCCTAAAAACGTCAGTATTTTCAGTCTTAAATCCGGGGAATCCTCGAAGATAGAGGAGATACGAAAAGAGGTCCGTAATAACTAAAAGTCTAATTATAGTGCTATCACACGGGATAACTTCAAGCGACAAAATCTGCCGCGACAATATCAATCAAGGCTCGTCAATTCCCAAGCATTACATTGACTGTTCTATGCGACATTGGTCCTGATTAGTTTCGAGGAACACTACAGGCGACAAAATTTCTCCGACAATAAAAAGTTGCTTGTTTTTCAAGAAACTCCTTTTGAGCCATAAGGTAACATGTTGTCGCCCGATAGTAGCGGCAACTTTGTCACCTCGTGTAATAGTCACAGGAATATTAATCATGGAATAATTTGAAGTGACATAAATTGCTGCGACAGAATGATCAACACTACTCCCTCGTTTTCCAAGCATTTCATTAGCTGTTCCACGCGACGTTGGTCCTTGACGAACACTATAGGCGATAAAATTGCTCCAACAATAAAAATTCGCTTGTTTTTCGAGCAAATCTTTTGAAGCCATACGTTAACACTCTGTCGCCCGAAAATAGTGGCAATTTTGACGCCTCGCGTAGTAGCATTTTAAGAATTTAAGAACCGCTGTTATACAAGTTGATCACTATTTGTCGATGTCGGATTGAAACATGAATTTCGTCAAAATATCTAGGTTAGCACGAAGTTGGGCTTGTTTATGAAGGCTGAATTTAGGCGCCATATTTAACGATATTTTGCAAAGTATCGCCAAATTTGACGATATTTTCATTTGCGAACACGTGCTTGTGTTAATGTGTATGGAAATGTGTGTATAGGTGAACACGCAAGTATTGTCTTACATGAAATGTTGCAGTTAGCAGATATTCCTGTTTTTATCAAAGTTATTTGTGTCATAATATATGTCACACTAGAAGTGTAACTAACATTTCCGTTTGTTTAATATTTCATTAAAGCATATGACAATTCATTAAAATATATGCAATATGGAACCAACAGTAAATTAATTAGGAAGTCCTGATTAAAATTAATAAAATTGTTGCCGTGTAAGAAAGGTTATAGATCCATAAGTAAAAAGAATCTAATCATACCGATTCGTACAAAATTTATCTAGGGTAATTATCGGAGACAATCATGAATGTTTTAACTGCCAAAAGATAATGTAATTTCATATTTAAAACTAATAAAAAGAAATAAGCAATTAGGTCTTCCAATATTTTTGCTCAAATGTGCTTTACGATACATTAATTACAATCTTGAAGTAAGTAATTTTCATTTAATTCTTTCAATTGTTTCTTACATTTTATCAGCTAAAGAGTTTCGCTTTATTTTATTATACTTTTTAATTTGCTAACAAAACTGAAATTTATTTTCTAGGAAACGGAAGATAAGAAGAAAATAGATACCCCTGGAGGATAATTTAGAAAATAGCTTTGATGCAAATGAGAAAAAGAAGAATTAGGGGTGTCTTTTCATTAAAAAAAATAACTTGCAGAATTATTTTAATGAAAATTAAATAAAATAATATATTTAATGTTCATGCAAAAAGTGCTAAATTACTATTCCAAGGTAGGTACAAATAATTACAAGTGTCAAAACATTTGTCAATGGTTTGTGTCTGGTAAAAAATATTTGCTTAGATTTAAATTTTTATAATGCGTTACAGAATTTTTATTAATTAGAATAAATAATCTTTTGAGTTTTTGTTAAAAAAATATTTTATTATTATAATTTAAAAGTTTGAATGCAATTCTGTTATTAACTGACGTGCAGAAGAAATATTTAAAGTCTATATGTGAAACTTAAAATATTTCGCAATTATTTATTGAATTAATGTATTAATAGCAAATGCTGTAACATTATTTTATAGTATTCTTCTAAATTTACTTTACATATTTCATATGTAGTTATAATACTTTCATAATTTACATAACATTTTAATAAAAAACATTTTGCTGATGTATTTCTCTAAAATCGCTTTCTTTTATATTTAAAATGTCGAACCTTTAATAATGCATGTTCCTTGTTTTGCAGTTATGTTCCGAAATAATGTATTAAGATTTGGCGTTCTTCATGTAATGTACCAGAAATGGGCTTAAAACATTTTTGTGTATTATCCTTTTGAAAAAGGAATTATATGATTATTGAAATCGGTACTTTATAAACTCGGTCTCTGATATATTTTTTTTAGTTATTTTTATGGTCCCCAATTCTGTGACAAGCAGAGTTTTTCAAAAGAGAGATGAAAAATTCCGCATAACTCTGCATATACCGACACAGATAAATCACATGATGAACTGAGCCTTGAATGTTGCTCTGAGTTCATAGTAGTAACGTGTGACATGAGTAAGTTCTTGTGAAGTATGCGAATGCTGCATCAAGATGGGTAAATACGAGGATGTGGCAGAGTGGAATAAAGGCTCTATTGTGTTTGAACGTGCCCATGTCACATAGTGAGTGGAATTGCCCGATTTGTTGATATATCGAAGAGGACTCTTTAATGTGTCTACTAAGTATGATGTACTAAAGGTGGCCATAAAATACGGCATCATAACTGAGGTCGGAAAAAATTCCTTACCAAAACGGACTGGAGTCGAAAGTCATGCCTTGTCAATAAAAGTCGATTTGAAATCCGACATTAATTGCTGCACCCAGTCAATGAAGATCCATCCCAAACTATTTATAATAGAAAATTGTGAAGAGAAGTATGTGCAATGAATATTTACAGTTGGGTATCTCGCAAGAGGCCATTGCTCATAACTGCACATAAGTTATGAGCATTCACGTCTATATTAGACCAAAAGACACAGAATATGTACAGTAGCTGGATAGAAGAGTGTAGTGTGGTTCGATGAATCGCGATTTTACTTGTTTTGGAATGATCTATGACATCAAGTACACTTACGTCTAAAGGAGACATTCCAGCCACAGTGTGTGAAGTGTGGAGTTCAGACCGGATGGGGTTCTGTGATGATTTAAGAATGTTTATCCATATTAGGACTTTGACCTACTGATTGAGGTGATCATGAACATGAGCCAGGTAGTTTATTTCAATATTTTCGGTGATCGGTGTTACCCTTTTTCAACATCTTCATGAAATGTATGCTTTGGACACCACCATTTACTAAAATGACAACAACTGTATTCACAAGACAATATGTGTACATGACTAGTTTGATGAACACAGAGTCACCCTATCGCTCTTGGACTAACCCGCTAAACCAAAAATGGAAAATTTGTGAGACTATTTGGAACAATGAGTAAAACACCGAAAACAACATTCCCACAATTTGGCGGACTATTTTTATCTACTCATACACTATTGGCATCAATGGGATGTAGCATATTTGCAGAACTTTGTAGACGCCATTTCTCACTGAATCCAGGCGGTTATAAAGCCTAAATATGGTGTTACACGGTAATCTAAAGATATGTCTCTAGGAGGTTACTATCCTTTGAGATTATAATGAGCATTCCGCTTGCGATCTGAAATTATACACCATAGTGCTGTACTTTGATTTTATACTTGGAATCATAGTTCCCATATTTTCATTTTATTCTTGAGTTCTTAAAACATCCTGCAAACATCTATTGAGCCATTGCAAACATCCTTTGTTACTTTCTGGACACTTATATTTCAAGGAACATATTCTAATTAAGATAAAAAAAATAACCAACTGTAAAATTTTGTTTCTATATATCGCTTTTAGTTTCCTTGAATCCAATTTTGCTATTTTTACAATGATTTTATGTGTATATATGTTTGTATGTATGTTTGTATGTACGTTTGTATGTATGTTGTTATTTCCCTACGACTTCAGATTATGTTTAAATTTTACGTTTTAAGTGTTTCTATGATGGTGTCTGTATTTATGTGTGTGTGTTCACTTACACAAACAGAACTAAACTGTGTTTTCGATTGAGCTCACAATTTGGTAGGTATTTTATAAGCCACTAACACAAGAACTGCATAGATTTTCGGAGAAACTGGCGAATGGGTTTTGTATCTAAACCATTTTAAAACCATTTTGTTTGTATTTATTTAGGAAAAATCACAAAGGAAATGTGACCATGGTTAACTGGTGAATATATGAATATTTTATTTTTGTTTACAAGGATACATGTATCCCTCTGTGGAGACTATGACTCTGTGGCTCCCCTGTGTAGTCTCCAGCTTTAAAACGGAAGGCCTCGGGTTCGAATAGAACTTTTTACATTGTTTCAGAAATTTATTCGAATGTTCAGTGTTCTTTCAAATGTTTCGAATGTCGAGTGGAGATACTCTAGATTTTTTTTCATATCATAAGCTTGAAACAAAAGTTGAAAATTTCAGTAACAGCTGATTGTAACACGTTATTTGAAACTTTTAAAGGGAAAATTGTTGCTAAGTTACCATTTAAATGTTATGCACTTGCTCGCAATAGAAACTGGAGTCAAAGTTTGAATTTTGACAGCACTCTAAAGTATTTATCTCTAGAATAGCCATAGATGCATCTGTGTTATACATTTAAAATTTTTTTTAAATATTTTGTATTTTTATAATATTTGTTATTGAAAATGTAACTTGAGTGGCCACACACGAAGCATCTGACAATTTCTTGATAAAATTTGCGAATAATAGCAATAAATACTTCCCTTAAAAAAATATCTATTTGTAAACCAAAATAAAGTTTCAATGCATATTTTCTTTCAAATTATTGTCTAATATTTTAATCAGTTATTCTTCATTGGACAGCTTGTATAATATTTAGCTTGCATTTGAAAGTTTGCGTCGACTTCACATGTTTTTACTTTCTTCTATCTTTACAAGAAGAAAGTATTGGATTCATGATAATTTTCGACTTCCGGTATTAGAAGAATTTATACGTTTTAGAAAGTCCTGAGCACGATTTGACAGTTTTTAGAAAATATCTGTCTGTGACTGTCTGTCTGTCTGTCTATCCGTCTGTCTATCTGTCTGTCTGTCTGTCTGTGACAAAAATTTTGTGGGCGCTCTATCTCAAGAACTAATGCAAGAAATTTAATAAAACTTTACATTCAGTTGTTACCTGATATAAATTGGCGCTGATTAGTTTTTGGTGAAAATCGCCTAACAGGTGGCGCTTCTATGCTGCATTTTTCACGATTTCCGCAATAGCTCTATCTCAAGAACTAATGCACATATTTTCATCAAACTTCAGATTCAGTTAGAGCTTGACATAATAGACGCTGATTACGTTTTGGTGTAGATATCCCAACAGGTGGCGCTGCTATACCACTTTTTTCCTTATTTTTACGAGATCTATATCTCAAGAACTAATGCACGGAATTTCACCAAACTTCAGATTCTGTTAGACCTTGACATAAATAGATGATGCTTACGGTTTGGAGTAAATAGCCCAACAGGTTGTACTGCTATGCTACTTTTTACATTATTATCACGATAACTATATCTAAAGAATTAACGAACGGATTTTCAACAAATTTCAAATTCAGCTAGACATTGACATAAGTTGTTGTTGATTAGGTTTTGGTCTAAATCTCCCAAAGGTGGCGCTGATATGCTGCATTTTGCAGGATTTACACGATTTTAGCAATAGTCATATCTCAAGAACTAATGTGCGAAATTTAATAAAACTTTAGATTCAGTTAGACCTTGATATAAATTGGGTGCTGATTCTTTTTAGTGTATGCGAAACCTGTGTAAGATAGGAGAAAGTTTTGGGATTGGCACATCCGACTAGTTTGTTTTATGTTTTGAATTATTGGATTTAGGGATAAAAAGAAAACTTTACTACATTTAATCGAATTTTGAATGGTAAAAAGAAACCGAATGTACCATTTATGGATTAAATATCTGATTCCATTTCAAATAATTGCAACTGTTTTATATTTTTATACTCTTTTATTAAACTGAATTTGGTTTTTGTATGTAAAGATGAAATTTTGTAATCGATTTTACATTCACTTCCTGATATGGTATAATTATACAATTTATGTACACGGCCGCGTTTCCGATGACAATAGAACATTTAAGCATTTTTAGAATTTAGGACACTTAACAAAGCAGTGGATACAACTACTCTGCCAAACATCAATTGCAGGCCGACGAAAGCAGGTAACTTAGTAGTTACCTGCAATGATGAGAAAGATATCATCGAGCTGCAGCAAAAGCTAACAGAAAATACTAAATTAGCACCGAAAATCACAGTAGAAAAGATCAAACCGAAAACACAGAAAATCATGGTATTTGGAGCCCCAGCAGTATCGGAAAACGAAGACAACGAAGCACTGAGAAACATAGAATATTACTCTGAAAACATTCTACACCCAGCATTGCAAAGAGCCCTAAGAACTGAAGACATCAATTTCAAATTAAATAAAATTCTGAAATCTGCGCGAAACAATGACACAGTGAACTTAATCATAGAAATGCCACAAAGGGAAGCACATGTACTCGAGCAAATAAAGATCAACATCGGCTTCAACAGGTGCGATGTGCGCAAGTACATCATAACACCCAGATGTTACAAATGCCAAAAACTAGGTCACATGGCGCGGGAATGTAAGGATCGAGATGTATGTGCAAAGTGTGCTGGCCATCACTAAACATCGGACTGTACATCCCATACCCGAAGGTGTGTAAACTGCACAGACGCAAATGAAAAACGTTCCGGAAAGGATAGACCTCTGGACATTGATCATTATAGTTTTGATAGTTGCTGCCAAACTTACAAACTTTATCAGAGGAACTTTACACAACAAAGAACTCAAACAGCCTCGAGTTCAAGGTGATTCAATGTAATCTAAGGCCGAACTACTTGCGATTGGAGAAGCTGTGCGCTGGGCTATGGAAGAGGATTCGGTCAACTTTCTAATCTCTTCGGATAGCTTATCAAGTTTAATGGCTCTTTCAAAATTTGACATAGATAATTATTTAGTCCAGGAAATTTTAGAACGTTTAAATTTATCCTCCAAAAACTTCTTTTTTAATTGGGTCAAGGGTCATTCGGGTGTAGCTGGAAATGAACTGGCGGATCAATTGGCGCGGTCAGCAACAAGCGATGAAACACTGGAAACAACTTTTCTTCCTGTACCACCGTCCACACTCAAAAGAGAATTAAAAAAACAAATCATAGACAGTTGGCAACAACGCTGGTCTACAGCACAGGTGGGTCATTACACAAGAGACTTCCTTCCGGAAGTCTCGCAACAACTAGAAATACACAACAGATATCTATACCTATTTTTAACAAATCATGGACCATTTCAACAACACCTCTTCCAAATTAACAGAAGTGACTCACCACTATGTGTCTGTGGATTAGAAGCAACATCATTACACTACATATTAAACTGCACTCTAACTTCACATTTCCATGTCAAAAAATCACCACAAATGTCACTTAAAAACTGGATGCTATATCTCCTGGACCAACCGGTTCTTCTCCAGCGCATTATCAACTGCATGAAATATATTGAAAAAAATGAATTTCTATTTTCAAATCCTCTTCCTCTGTAGTCGGGCAACCGCTTGTCCAATCTAGCAGGGGCCCTGTTTTCTCTGTACATATGTATATAAATAATATTGAATATAATAACTGTTGTAATGAGAGTTAACACCACACTATCTGTATATTATTAGTATTTGCATATTACTTGTAAATTTTCAGTGTATTCGCATCTGTATATTCATATTAGTATATTATTAATTGTATTAGAAGTATTTAACCAAGAATCTGCATCGCATGTAACCAAAAATCCTAAATATGAAGTCTGCACAGTACTTGTATATAGTCATATTCTGGAAATGGTCTAAACGTATAATTGTATAATCGAATTAATTATAATAACTGTATGTGTGCATCATATTTTTCCATATACATCAATTGTAGTAAAGTATTTGTATAAAATATGCTACCCATCATATTTAACCAATAATAATTCTAGGCATGGTGCTTACACCGTATTTGTAAATATCTTATCTGGAAATTGTATATTCCGTATACATTGAAATAATAATAATAATCGTATGTATGAAAGTTTTAAAACATTATTATCAGACAAAATTCAATTACTTTCACTACAAAAAAAATCACATGTAAAAGTAAAACTTCTGAGTAGAAGAAAAATATCTATTGTATATTCTATTGTATTTATTGTATATTCTATTGTATCTATATCGTATTGTAATATTATATTGTAAAATTCTGTAACTGTGGTCTCGCTGGTGATAGAGGCGTGTCAGCCCCTCAGGATTGCACACAAACTCTAAGGCTTAAGCCGGGTTTCCTGAGGTGGTCATCCATGTAAAATTAAAACAAAGTAAAAATAGATAAGCTTAAATCATTTGAAATTTATCTGAATCAGTCATTTCAAAAAACATATAAGTCACGAATTTAAAAAAAATCAGAAATACATAACAACTCTACAACGCACAAATGCTAGATTTTAAAAGATATTTTTTGTGCTCATTATATTTCTCAGATGTTTAAATTTTAAGTCGGTTATCAGTTATTTATTTTTAATAATAATAATAATAATAATAATAATAATAAACTTTAAAAGCTTTAAGATGTATGTTGTTTTCACAATAAATGAGATTTAGTGCCACACAAGTGATACAAGAAAGTATTGATAATATTTTATCTCTATTATAAAGCAAAAACAAGTCCGCGAATAACGCTGCTGTCATATTGATGGTGGAAACGACTTAATCAATATATATATACATATATATATATATATATATATGTAATAATAAAAAATTTTCGTCCTATTTCTTTAGTTAAATTATTCCAAATTCTTCAATTCTTTTTTCCCTCTCTTTTTAAAATATCTCTTAAATCTATTTTGTATTTTATTCCATAACTTAATCAAAATATTCTGTTATTTATCATTCTAAAAATCTTAATCTGTTAAAAGCTACACGTATTTATTAAAACCTTATTCTCTTAAATTGCAACACTGCCTCTAAACGCACCTGCCTAATTTCTTCTTTGGAGACATTTAATTTTTATTCTTTGGAACTTTTATAATACCATTTTTATTTCTATTTAATTCATTCGGCATCCCATGATTCCAAGCGGTTTTCGCGCCCAAAGGCCTTTTTACCTTTTTAATTTGCCGCTTCTGTTAAAGAGTTTTAATCATACGTCAGAGACACGTCTTCGTGGCCTCATTTTTTCATCCATTAGCGAGAAAGCTCCGCCTTCTTTATCCCCCTAGCGCCCTCCGAACATGGATGCGAGTGGACCAGCTTGTTCGCGCGTTTTGTACCTTTGGGCCAAATTTTGAAGTATTTATACGGTTACACTGGCTTCGGAGACAGAATTTACACGAATTAGTGGTTGTCATCTAATTGCCGTCACTGGGGAGTCTACACTAACGCATCGGTAGTATGTTCTTCAAGCTCTGCTAATTCTTCAAGATCTTCAAATGTGTTCAGTTTTTAATGAAACGAAAGTTGGTGGAGTTGCTTTCATCTCTGTGATCACAATAAAGCCACTGCTCATCTATTAAGTTATTAAGTCTTCTTTTTAATGTTTTTGGGAAATGTCTTCTGGATTTCACTGCCTCTGCTCAATTTTTACGACTGCAAATACACTACGATTTCCGATGTGATATACTTCGAGATTTGTCTTCATGGTGAGCGACTCGAAGTGATGCCCTGTCCGGGTGTCATGACTACATTTCAACGATCTCGACTGCGGCTACCTCGATATGATTATCAGGTAATTTTAGTGGTTTCGGACTGAGATGTTCCGATTGTCTGGTGGAAAGAACGTTCAAGTCGACAGCAATAGCGATCGTCTATAATGTGCCAATTTTCGACAGGAATGTATCATATATATAGAAAAACAGACAGAAGAACTACAGCCTTAGCTAGACTAAATAGAATTGGGCCTTTGCAGAATAATTTCAAGAATAGTTAATTAATTTTCCCTCAAAAGTTTATTTCCCATCCATTATCCGCGAATCAATAGAAATATATTTGCGAAACGTGAACATTTGCGACGAATCCGTTTCTTTTGAATTACCTAAAATTTGGCACGCGATCATTTATAAATTAAAAAAGCAATAAAATAATGATTTTTCACGTTTTCCAATTTAACCAATTTAAGCCCCTGCTTACATTGCACATGTGATCGCGGGATTTATGTTTATCATTTTCAAAATCTTTACGAGAATATTTTATTTATCATTTTGATCTGAAGATGTCGCCGTTGGAGCGCATGAAACATATGTAATCTATATATTAAAAGGTATTTTCTAAGCCTTTTATGTTATGTTTTTATCACTTTCAGCAGTAATTACTCTTTAATTGACCGTATTTCAATTTACTGATTTTTTGTGGTCTTAAAGTAATTTTCAATCATGATGATTTTAAAATCTGCGTGAAACTCAATTACACAAAATTAATTCGTGTACTTAAGTGTATAAATAGGTTATTTGTTCGTAATTGGGCTGCATACAATAGCGATTTAAAAGACATAGAAATATTTTTTTTATAAAGAGGGTGTAAAAATTGAAATCGTGCTATGTTTGGAAGTAAAAAAAAATAAGTAAAAGTGAAATTTTTTGGTGAAGGTTTACCACCGTCAGTATGACGCCAGCGTTACTCACGGTCATGTTTTTGCTTTATAACGCGTATATATTGCTTTATAATGCATATATTTGCTATATATTATTATTAATTCTCAGGGGAAGTACAAGACATTAGTAGTTTAGTGATGTAGATACCAAGAAATGTTATTTTGTGAACTTTAATCAACATTAATCAACATTAAACAATGGAAATAAAAATTACATCTTGTTCGACTAAAGTTCATAATTATTTTATTTGGAAAACTTTTGATTAGTGCTCCAAACTTTTCCGTTTGCTATAAATTTTGACATCTTAAAAGGAATAAAAGGAATTTGAATGAAAGTTAATTAAAAGTTGTATTTCATCTAAATTTTCACACTTTATGAGAAAGTTTACAACAAACTTTTGCATAACTTTATACTTAACTTGGGAACACCATAGTTTAACTGCAAAACAAATATGAACAAGAAAGTAATTATCTAGAATAATTTCTGTTCTAGAAATCTTTTTGACATGTTGAGAAAGTTAAATGCGTACAAGAAAAAAAAATCTAATTATAAAAAAATAACTGGGAGTAAAATGAGTGTAAAGCAAAATCACTATTGATTGCAGACCAAGAAAATTTCAGTAGATTCCCTGATTATACGATACTCATTGGACAGGGGTATATTGGAAAATCGAAATCGTCGGATAATAGGGAGGACATTATCATCTAATTCTAGAAACATTAAAGTATATTTAAAATTACTATAAATATAATTAATAGTTAATATAATAAAGTAAAATATTATAAGCAAAATAAACAAATATTATAAGCAAAGTAAACAAATATCATCATAAAATTAATAATATAAAAAAAAATCTTGAAAAGTTACAGAGAAAATTCTTTAATTACGTACATTGTTATTTTTTAATAACACTGACAAAAGATGTGAATTAATTTTCACTTTAATAAACAACGCATAACCAACAGAGGGAAAAATGTGTCCAGACCGGGGATCGAACCCAGATATCCTGGTTCAACGCTCCATGTGCGTTACTATTTAAGCCATCTGGACGGCATCCAGTCTGCCATTTTTCACTTATACGTTGGCAAGGCTGCAACTTCGCCGCGCAAGATGGAATGTCATACATGAGCACACTACCCAGTGGCGCACACGAGACGAATAAATTCCCATCATCGGATACTATTTAAATTTCCACTTAAATTTTCAACAGGACTGAAACTGCGCGTAAATGTGTGTCCAGGCAGGAGACACATTTTTCACTTTATTGGTTATGCGTTGTTTAGCAAAGTGAAAATTAATTCACATCCTTTGTCAGTGTTATTAAAATTTACGCGCAGTTTCGGTCCAGCTGAAAATTTAATTGTTATTTTTTGTTATAAGTAAAGATAATACAATTAAAAATCATTTATACATTTCCCCCCTCTTTAAATGTGATCTTTTTCTGCCGGAAGATTTCGGATTGTACGCAAAAGAACCGGTTTGGTGATGTGTTCTTCTTGTTGTTTTTATAAAAATATAAGGCAGTTGGATCTTCTGTCTCAGCATTACTTATGTACATTATCAGCATTATTTGCATTCGGGTTTTTCACTATTTTAAATTCAGGTTCAGTTGTTCCTAGGTAATGAAAGCTTTGTATGATTGATTATAAGTAAAAAATAATAAATCTGTAATTATGACCTACAGCAATAAACATCATCACAATGAAAGTCTCTGTGCGCGTAGATACTGTGAGCGGTCTCTGAGACCGCTTGACTGAAAGATTAATAAAAGTGTCGATTAATTCATAGGATACTAAATATTCATAGGATTTTCAGTACTAAACTTTATGTACAGGTCTCTTATAATTAAAATTCACCAATCCAGAAGTCTCTAGCAATAGTAAAGAGCTCCAAACGAAAGAGAATTTCACTGGTAGCTAGAGTTGAAAATTACAAGTTAAAATGTCAGAATTGAAAAAAGCAGTGGTCTGTGAGACCGCTAATAGTACAGGGTGGCTACTAAATACTGTTACAAATATTCAGTCATTTTATTTTACAAATAGAAAATAGAAAATGATAAATACAGTAATATGGCGAACGTCAGAGAAGAAAGTTTACCCAGAAAAAAATTTACTCGAATCGACCGTCATCTTTATTGATTACCAAAGATAATCTCTTATGCCATTGTCCGACTGCGGCACGAATCATTTTAATAGGTAATCGGTCCCATTCACGCTATATGGAAAATTTCAGAGAGTCTAAACGTCTGTGTTATTTGATATTTACTTTAGCCTCTAAAATTCCCAGACGCAATAATCTAAAGGATTTAGATCCGGTGAAGAAGGTGGCCAATCTTCTTGCATGATAAAGCTCACACAATTGACATGGATTCAAGCCTATGTTGATTTATCTCAGTGCGAAGATGCAGAATTTTGCTGAAATATCAAATTAATTTTGGGATACAGCCTGTAAGCATGTGGCAATAAATATGTATCTAATATATGTTCTGTTTGTGATATTCCGCATTGATTTTTATCTCTTTATCGATGAATTTCAAAGGCAAATTTCCATTGTTTGACACTGCAGCCCAAACCATAACAGAATTCTTGTTCTGAAAGCGTTTAACAGTTCGAAGGTTATCAGGTATATCCTCGAAGGTTGCTGAATATACGACATCATTTTTAGCATTATAACACTGTTCAGTGCAAAATAGCTTCTCATCGGAAAATATTATTCTGTCAACACTTTTCCTACCATGCCGCTTCAGCAATTTCTTGCATCTTTGTAATCTTTTTTTCCTTTGTGCAGCAGTCAAACCTTGAATTTTCTTTGGCGATAAGGGCGAAGACCCAGGCCTTCATTTTTAATAACTTGCATAGTTCTGCAACTCACGTTCTCTTCTGAAGCCATTTTATTTACAGAACGTTGTGGATTTCTTCGTATCTTTTCATGAATTCTTTTGATGCACTCTTTTGTGCAAACTGGGCGTGGACGATCAGGCGTAGGTCGATCATTACAGCTATTAGTATCCAATAATCGATTTATAGTTCTATATATAAATGTTCTATTAAAACCAAGGAATTTTAATTGCTTAAAGATTTTACCTGCGGAAAATTCGCGATCAAAGAGCTGTTTAATCATCATTCATTTGGTTTCCATCTTTAAAATAATTTTAATTGCTTTATGAAAAAATCGTCTGCACTAATAGAAAATTGCCAAACGCTGAAATACAGAAATAAATTGTTTTACCGAACGATTAAAATTAATTCTTATTTTTTGGAGTGTAACAGTATTTAGTACCCACCCTGTAGTTAAGGGTTAAAGTGCATACTTGGAATATTTTGAAAAAGAAAAAATACTGATGATTCTGCATATGCACTTAATTTAAAATCACTGAAATTTAACTGCGAAATTTCAGTAAAAAATCTCTCTCTCTCAAAGAAAAAAATAATAAAACAAAACAATAAAAACTATCGAGTTTTTACCGCAAAAGCGATATTTGGCGAAGAATACTAGTGCAATTTAAATGCACATGACTGAATTTGCAATGCTTACTGAATTTAAATTTAAACAGAAAAATAGTTTACTGCTTTTTGTACAGAGTTATACTTATAATGCATGCAAGTGGTGTGTATTTCAGTTACTTAATTTCATGAATGAAAAACTTTTAATACATTTTATTCTGTTAGCTGCAAATACTTATTTTAATGTGTTGTTAAGTTAACATTTTATACCTTATTTTTCGATTCGGAAAATTAATTTGGTATCTTTTTTTTGTCAACATTGACTTTAATTATGTTTCAGAATCAATATGTACAATATTTTATTTATTTAAAGAATATGCAGAGAAAAATTATGGGACTGACATATGTTACAGAAGAGGAAACCGAATTAAAAAACTACCTAAATTTTAACTATATGAATTATTTCTTGAGTCCCTGTAAATGAACGATAAATACTACACACTCAATAGAAAGTATGTTGTAGAGCACCTCAGTAATGAATATAATCTTCATTATGTTTGGAATAGTGTATCATAATTAAATTATACTGCAAAAAAATTTACCCCATACACTATAATCATAATGTAACTGAATTGTGTTGTGTTTGTAAACTTTGTCTTAGGTCTCTCTGTAAACGAACTGTAAGCGCTGTACACTCTATTTTATACAGGGAACGTCTTATGATAAACCTCAATAGTAGGTATAATTGACGTGAAAATCAATTTATATTTACAAAAGTTAGGCGCAACCAGACAGACGTCCAGACGATTGGAAGTCATAAACACTATTCAATTATGGTGTAAAGTGTAAAAAAAGGAATTTTGTTTTCATAATGTTGTTCACATTTTTGAAGTGCTTGAAACACATTTTACAAAATATTTTTAAAAAATTCACGCATCGAAATTTTTAAAAACTTTAATAATTTATTTTTGAAATAGATTTTCAGGAGCTATTTCCTATACTTTTCCATCATTTAATGATTCTTCAGTGCTGGTTTTTATGATCCTTTGTAAGATTTCATTAACTGATTGATATTAAGAGGTAACTGAGTTGAAGAGGTCAACAACTTGAAGAAAATGAGAAATGAGAAATCTTCTTCGCTCTTTGTTTTTCAACTCTTTCTACTTTAGCCAAGTGATTGCCACACTTTTCGTATCGCTTGGCTATTGTGATCTTTTTAAGTAAGAAAATAGCCGAATAGAGAGAGCTCCGTCATTTGAGATTTCTTCGAATACACTAAAATTTATTTAAATACATTTGAAAATATACATCTAAAAGAGATGTATATCTACGAATTATCGTAAGTAGAAGATACCAATGGAGTATTAGGATAATTGACAGAAGAAATTTCTAAAAATAGCTTCCTTGAAAGATTTAACACTTTCAGCAGCTTTTTACTTACCCGTCATATGTAGTATAGGGTAAGTCTTGTAATAGTTTTGGAAATCGAAAAATTTTTTTGACGGATTTACACGTTTTAGACACTGGAAATTCCGAAAAACATATTATTAGAGTTTTTTTTTTTGCTGTCCGTCTGTGTGCGTCTGTAAACGCTCTATCTCCCCAACAAATTGAGATAGAGACTTGAAATTTGGTATGTGCTTAGTATGTAACAATGGAAAGAAGCTTATTCAATTTCAGTAACCTCGATTATCCGGAACTGGTTTTTTCGGACTCTCGAAATATTCGTTCTGATAAAAGGTATATAAAAATTTTCGAAATTGTTTATTTTAAGAAGTGCATATAAAAGACAAAAAAAAAAAAAAAAAAAAAAAAAAAACCCATAAATTTGCGTAAAGAATGAAGTTGATCGGATAATGAGTTGCCGAGATATTTGTAATTTTATTTTCCACACTCTTCGATTTTTTTATGACCCTGTATTTCATCCAAATTACAATTCATAGATATATTTTAATTGGAAAAGAGACGCTTAATCCGACACAGTAAACTGTTAGTTAATATTATTATCAATTTTAGAATTATAAGGATGTTTCTTTTATGCATTTCAGTAACAGAGCATTTAAAGTTTATGACGTCATCAAGCCACGATTTTATTCGAATTGCAATGCATTTTATAAATAGTTTACACATGTTTTATTTTCATATTTTATATTTTGCATATCCATGATGGGTAAGTATTACGGTGGCCCCCAACGACTGGTTTACTCCTCATGCAATAAAGTATAAAAACGTATATATAGAGGTATACTTCCAGGGTGGTAGAAAAGCATATATGTACAGATATAGTGCAGACTGGTGGCTAACGGAACATGTTTTACATTTCACACTGTAAAAAGTGTAATTTACAAAATTCGTAGATTTTTTGTTTGTTTTGTTTTTGACAGGCAATTACTTTAAACAGTTTTCTTTTAATACTAGATTTAAAAAAAATTATGCATTGTTTAATTATTGAAAGAGAAATAGTTTTTATTTGTTAAAATGAAATTTTGTCCCATTAGATTCCGAATTCTGGGTCTAATGGGATATGCCATTGATCTAATAGGACACATTAATTAATCATAAATATTCTGTGCACAGTAAGATAATTCAAGAGTTATATCAGCTCTATTATAAATTTAAGGAACCAAATCTTTCTTTAAAAATTAACTTTTCTTTCTAATATTGTAAAAATTAGTAAAGGAAAATTGATTGAGGTCTTTATTGTCATGTCATGATTTTATTTAAAATGAATTTGATAAAATTGTGTTAATTTTAACAAATATAAACATAGTTTAAGAGAATAAAGCACATTAAGCTTTTTATGTACGAAATGTATCATTTAACATAAGATTTAGATGCAATATTGATATATAACCTCTTTGGTGTCATTCATTCTAACGTGTCCCTCTAGTCCCCATACAATTTTGAACTGAACTTCTTATTTTGCACTGCCTTATTGTAAACAATGCAGTGGACTAGCAACTTTCTTAGAAAATGAGTCTAGTTTTTTGCATGTGAACGTTCTGTCAATATTAATCTGTTTGCGCAACAGCAACTTCTGTAACAAAAACTTTACAGCAACAGTAAAACAGTAAAATAAGCAGTAATATGCTACCACGCAAGCGCGGAAGCGTATTACTGCTTATTACTGTTAATTTTACGGTATAATACTGACAGCTCGGATGGCAGTATTATACTGTAAAATCAACACTTTTTTTTTCAGTGTATTGCTATCTATTGACAAACGCCTGAGCATTTAAAAGATTTATTTTATGAGAAAATCAGTTGTTCTACTGGTCTCCAGTTTCTCCTACCACTAAAAGGATTGTGACATGTTGAAAATTTCACATGCTCACATACCTGGAAGATAAAGATAATCCCTTAGGAATGAAAGGCCTTTTGTGAATTGTCACTATTCAAGTAAGAGTGCTATACAGAAGGGTGACAGGTGGACGTGAATCAACTAATCAATTACTTGGAAAAAGGGGATAATCTCCTAAGAATGAAAGATAGAACTATAGATTGGGGTCTGTCATTGTCACCTGGAGATAAGCAGACTGGAGCAGGTCTGGTAGAGGAGGAAATGTTTTCTGAGAAATTCCTGGGATGCAAGGAAAGCCCCTGGGAAGTAAAATTGCAGACGGCAGTTGAATGTTGAAGGAGTTGGAGGTTGAACGAGATGGAAGGAAGGTCCTTTTTTGAGCGACGTGAGAATCTGAGTTTTTCGGACATCGAATTTTACAAGACGAAGATGATTGTCCTATTTTTTCATTTTTACTTTTGTTTTTTTTAATGTGTTAGTTTAAAATAAAGTTTTTTCGTTTCAAACGATAAATTGATTTCATTAATTATATATAAATGTGTCCACGTTACCACAGCTATAGTATATATAATTAATTGGTGGCAGCAACTGGGATATGTAATCTAGAGTAAATTAGATTACGGATCTATGTGTTAACCGAATGAAACAGATGAAGAGCCAGTGGAAAACGGACAAGCAGAGTCGTGGAGTATTGAAGTCTAATTGGAGTCGTGGTTTTTTCTCGGAGTTCTAGCAAGTAGAGAACTGGTAAAAGAACTTTATCGACAAAAGCTGTGTAGTGTATGGACAGTCAACTATAGATTTGGTGATACGTGTTTGTGCTTCTTAATATATCCAGTGGAATGAAGATATGCGGCGTACCATCTGAGTTGTCTACATACGGATCTAAGGTGAAATTAGTGCCTCATCAGCGAAATTAGTGTCTTCAAATCTTCAAACATCTGTGTGTGTCATCTTTAAAAGTGCTTGGAAGCCTGGTATCAGTGTGGAGGAAATATCTGCATCTGAAGGTAAGCTCTTTTATGAAATCTTCTATAGAGGTCTGTTTTAAATTAAATTTTGTGTATAAATTTTAATTTTGGGGAACAAAACTCTATGAAAAATTTAAGAATTCTAGGGAAGCTATTAATTTGGTATTTAAATTTTAGTTAGAATTTTTATGTTTGTTGATTTTCTGGTATCTGTTTGGTATAGTATTGGGTTAAGAAAATTATATACTTATGTATATGTTAAAATTTACTTGGGGTATAGTAAATTGTTATTGATTAATTGAGATTATTAATCAGGGTATTTTAATCATAATTTTGTATAAAACTTTTGGAAATAAGAGTTTTGTTTATATACATTTTATTTATTACAGTAATAAAGTTATAGCTTAATTTTATGGGTATACTGTGGATGATTATGATTAATGATTCAAAGTAAATTGAGGTTATACTGTACTGTTGGGTATAAAATTTATTTTGGGGGATATACTCAGTTTGAAAGATGTCACTGTTGCATGAGAATTTGCTATATTAAAATTGTGTCGTTTTTTAATACATTATTATACGTATAGTGAAAAAATTATATTTCTGTATTTATTGTATTATTGTAAATTGAATATATCTGATATTTTGAAATTTATTATATTTTGGAGGAAAATATAGCAAACTATTTAGTAAAATATAATAAAAACGTCTTGCTATTATTAGCAGAGGAATTTGAGACCAGTGTGTCAAAAACGTGTAAAAATCAAGCTATAATTCAAGCTATTGTTAGTGCTGAGGATTATAAGGAAAGTTACGCAAAACTTCGCTTGCAATATATTCTTGAACAGGAGGCAGAGCGGAAAGTACAGGAAAAACAAATCGAAAAAGATCGTAAAGAACAAGAGAGACAAATTGAAAAAGATCGTAAAGAAAGAGAGAGGCAAATTGAATTAGATAGGATTGCGCAAGAGGAAAAAGATAAACTTAGGAAATTTGAATTAGATAAATTTGAAAAACAACAACAACTTGAGGCAGATAAATTTGAAAAACAACAACAACTTGAATTACAAAAACTTGAGAAACAACAGCAATTTGAATTAGAAAAATTGCGCATTCAAAATTCTGCGGATATTGTTAGCATTTCATCTAATGAATCAAATGCAGATTTTCATAGAGCTCCTAAGGTAAATTTAAAGGATTTAGTTCCGCGCTTTGATTCTAAATTAATTGATATAACTCTTTTCTTTATGATTTTTGAAAGGCAAGCCGAGAAAGCTAAAATTTCTCAGGAAGATTTGGTTAGTCAATTAATTCCTTTATTACCTTCTGATATTGCCGAAATTATAGATAAACAACCAACAGACAAATGTGATGATTTTCAACATATAAAGAAAGTTTTGTTAGATAGGTTTAGGCTAAGTACAGGCGCCTTAAAACAAAAATTTGAAATTCATCAAAGAAAATCTGGTGAATTATGGGTGGATCTGATTTATGAGTTAAGGGATTATCTTGATAATTGGTTAGAGTCATTTGAAGTGAGGGATTTTGAATCATTAAAAGAACTAATGCTCACGGAACAACTGAAAAAACGTATCCCTTTTGAGATAAAAGAAAAATTTATGGATGATTGGGAGGAAATAAAGATTGCTTCTAAACTCGCGGAAAAATCGGATAAATTTGAGAGTATAAGAAGAGAATTTAACAGGTCGGATAGAAAACAGTGTGAAAATAAATATTTTCAGGATAAGCAAAAAGACAGCTTTAATTCTAAAAGTAGAAAGGATATTAAATCAAAATCGGAATTTGAGAATACGAAAGAGTGTGGGAAATTTGATCAATTTAAGAAGGACAATGCTTTTTAAAAGCAAAGACAAGTCCAATGTTATAATTATTTGGCAGTGGGCCACATCTGTCCAAATTGTTCGGAATTGTTAAAAAGTAAATCCAATTATGAGGATAAAAGCATAGCTTGGATTATCACGAGTGATGGGAAAAGTGTAAATAATAAAGAAGGTGTGGAAACCGAATTACCTATGGTTAATTTATGCGTGAATGGTAAGAAAGTAAAAGCGATTAAGGACACAGGAGCGCAAATTGCGGTTTTTGATGCTAATGACATTCCGTGGAGTGCGAAGAAAGTGGGAAATGTCTTTCTTATACCGGCCCTCGGAAATAGACAAAAGGCGGATTTGGTGTCCGTGCTGATTGCTTTGATAGAAGATGAAAAAGAGTACGTTGAAAAGAATGTGGTGGTTGCAGTTGTGAGAAAACTAAATTCTCCTCCACTAATAACACCCGTCGTTTATGAATTATTTAAGTTAGGAAATAGGGATAAGCAAAATTCAGTGTGTAAACAGGTGGAGAATCAGAGAGCATTGAATGGGCAGGGAACCCTCAGATTATCTAGCGATCATGAGCAAAGGGTTGTTAGAAAAATGGTTGTGAATGAAATCTGTGAAAGGGATAATAAATCAGTTAATGAGATAGAGGTAAATTCATCGGGAGACGTGACTGATAAGAATTTGGAAAAAGGGTCTAAATTGATCGATCTAAAAGATGATGCGTCTCGAACGGATATTGATAAAAGGTCAGGTAAAGGAGGTCAATTTCTAAAAAAGAATTCTGAGCATGATGTAAATATACCCAGGTATTTTGTTGGTAGTATGGGAGTTGAGCGTGTTAGAAATAGAATTAGAAAGAAATTGAGTTCACCTATGACTGTGGCCAGAAAAATTAACTCTGGGATGAAAGATAATGATAGAGAAAATTGGGGGGCTAAATGCCAAGAAAATGGATATGGAAATTCAAAGTTAAAAAGAATGGAGCATTCTACTTTTAAAACGGATCATAAAGAAAGATTTATTAAAATCAAACAAGATTTTGAAAGGAAAAATTATGATCATGAGGTTGTAAAGCGAAATTTATTGTCGAAAAGATTTTCTGATAGAAGTAATTTAGATATTGGGTTTATTTATCATTTAATGCTTAATATTTTCGTAATAGTAAAACTTCATTAATTTAATAATTGCATAATTTAGTATGTTTTATTTTGTTTGTAGAAGTGTCCAAAATTAAGCTTTTAAGTAATTGTTTTTTTGGGAAAATTGTGTTAGGCATTGTGTTATATATGGATCTATTCTTTCTTTTTAGTATTATTATTTTTTTGTTAGAATCATGTAAATTGTAATCTGTATTTGGTATTATATGTATGTGAAATATTTTAGAATTGTTTCTTAGGGCATCAATAGTATAAATTATTCCTGGAATTATACTTAGGTATTGTAAGTGAGGGATTATAGTAAATCCTATTGACAGTGTGGTCTATCAAATACTGAGTATGGGAATGTGTTTATATTCTGTAGGAATTCATGTGTTATTCTAAATTCCTTTATACTTTGATGACCTCTTTAGAAGTTGATTGAAGGAGCTTATTGTATTGTTGTATATGCCAAATTTCCTGCTGAAATTTTTCCTTAGGGGGGAGGAGTTGTGACATGTTGAAAATTTCACATGCTCACATACCTGGAAGATAAAGATAATCCCTTAGGAATGAAAGGCCTTTTGTGAATTGTCACTATTCAAGTAAGAGTGCTATACAGAAGGGTGACAGGTGGACGTGAATCAACTAATCAATTACTTGGAAAAAGGGGATAATCTCCTAAGAATGAAAGATAGAACTATAGATTGGGGTCTGTCATTGTCACCTGGAGATAAGCAGACTGGAGCAGGTCTGGTAGAGGAGGAAATGTTTTCTGAGAAATTCCTGGGATGCAAGGAAAGCCCCTGGGAAGTAAAATTGCAGACGGCAGTTGAATGTTGAAGGAGTTGGAGGTTGAACGAGATGGAAGGAAGGTCCTTTTTTGAGCGACGTGAGAATCTGAGTTTTTCGGACATCGAATTTTACAAGACGAAGATGATTGTCCTATTTTTTCATTTTTACTTTTGTTTTTTTTAATGTGTTAATTTAAAATAAAGTTTTTTCGTTTCAAACTATAAATGGATTTCATTAATTATATATACATGTGTCCACGTTACCACAGGATTAATAATATGACAATTTTGAAATTTTGGTCCGAAAAAAAAGAGAAGTTCCAGAGGAAACATCGTTAAATAAAAAATTTCCTGAAGCAGAATTATGCTAGATAGAAGTTCAATTTAAATATGGAGTTTGAATGGAGAATATGAAATAAAATAGTCAAAGCGATTGTATGATTATTTATTTTAAACAACGAAAATATTTAGTATTTTATTAACAATTATTCTTGTTTCTATGTAATTATTATCAACCAGGGGATAGATAAAACAGCCATTTTTTTCTCTGTAAATTGCATTAATTTTCAGGCCGTTATGTAAAGTGCGTTTGTTTTAAATGTAATAAATAAGAAGTAAAATGTAAATTTTAGAAAAATATTTTAATGTTAAAAGTAAATATCCCCTCAGTAAATTTGCATGAATCTCATGCTAATTGTGTGATAAAAAAGAAAACTTCCACTTTTATAAATTGAATCTTTGAATGTAAAAATTTAAACAATGAAATATAGAATTTACTTACTAGAAAAAGAGAACAGTTAAAATTTCTTTAGTGGAACGGATGTTTTGAAAGGAAAAAAAAATTACCATACTAAAAGAATTTTCAAATGCATTATCTAAAATGCTGTCTCGAGATAATTTCTTTTATAATGTGATTTTCGTCAATGTTATTTTTGTGTGGAATCTTAGTATTTTAAAATGAATTCAGTTTAAAAATATATAATTATTTGCTATGTATGCTAAGGTATAACTTTCGAAAGAATGCATTTACTGTGATTTTTTACTTTTTTTTTGCTTTGTAAATTCTTTTGAGGATCTAATATTGACTACACTTATTTGTCTGTCTATGCTTGACCCCTCTGGGTATCAGAGGGGAAATCTCTGAAGATCTGAATGAATTTCGCTCTTAGCGAAATTCATTTCAGAGCAATTTAATATTACATACTATTTTTTTTTTATGTATGTTAAGGATAAATTTCGAACATATGTACTTACTGTGATTTTTTTCTTGCTTTGTAAATTTTATGAGGATCTAAAAGTGACATACTTATTTGTTTGTCAATTTGGTCTCTCTGGTTATGTTAATAAGAGAAACACTCATTTCTCATTTTAAAAAAGTCATCATATATTCTAATACGAGCAAATCTTGGGTGTGTGTGTGTGGTTATGCACATTTTATCTCAAAAAGGGCTCAAACGATTTTGACGAACTTTTGTATCCTAACGTTTTGGGGCACGAGAAAACCATTGGGCTAGGTCACATGTTCGAGAAGATTCGATTAGTGGGTCATTTTTGGGTCAACGCGGGTCAAGTTAATTTTATCTAAAACGGCTCTCACGATTTGGATTAAATTTTGCATCCTACGAGTTTCGTGCACGAGAAAATCATTGGGTTAGGTGACATGTTCGAGAAAATTCGATTAGCGGGTTATTTTTGGGTCACTGTGGGTCAAGCTAATTGTATCTAAAAAACGGTTCAAACGATTTTGACTAAATTTTGTATTCTATCATTATCGGGAACGAGAAGACTACTGGGCTGGGTCACATGTTCGAGAAGTTTCGATTAGTGGGTCATTTTTGGGTCAACGCGGGTCAAGTTAATTTTATCTAAAAACGGCTCTAACGATTTTGATTAAATTTTGTATTCTACGAGTTTCGTACACGAGAAAAACATTGGGTTAGGTCACATGTTCGAGAAAATTCGATTAGCGGGTCATTTTTGGGTCACTGTGGGTCAAGCTAATTCTATTTAAAAAAAAAGCTCAGACTATTTAGACTAAATTTTGCATCCTATGGTTTTCGGGCACGAAAAGACTGTTGGGCTAGGTCACATGTTCAGGAAAATTCGATTAGTGGGTCATTTTGGTCATGGGTCATTATGGGTCAAGCTATTTTTATCTTAAAAACGGCTCAGAGAATTTGAACTAAATTTAGTATACTACAGTTTTAGGGAACGAGAAGACTATTGGGCTAGGACACATGTTTGAGAAATTTCGATTAGTGGATCTTTTTGTTCATGGGTCATTATGGGTCCAACTCAGGCGATTTGAACTAAATTTTGTATCCTACGGTTTTTGGGCTCGAGAAAATGATTGGGCACGATCACATGCTCGAGGAAATTTGATTTATGGCTCATTTTGATGATGGGTTCTTATGGGTCAAGCTATTTTTATTTTAAAAAGGCTCAGAGGATTTGAACTAAAATCAGTATCCTACAGTTTTAGGGAACGATAAGCCTATTGGGCTAGATCACATGTTCGAGAAATTGCGAATAGTGGGTCATTTTGGCTATGGGTCATTTTGGGTCCAGCTACTTTTATTTTAAGAACGTCTCAGACGATTTGAACGAAATTTTGTATCCTACGGTTTTTGGAAACGAGAAACCGATTGGGCTAGGTCACATGCTCGAGAAAATTCGATTAGTGGGCTATTTTGGTCATCGGTCATTATGGGTCAAGCTACTTTTATCAAAATGTTGGTGACATTGGCGAGATTTGGCCGGAAAATTGACTTTTAAGATTACCAATGTCAAAATGGTAGGAGTCAAATGAAAAAAAATATCACCAAATTTGGCGAATTCAACGACATTTTGTGAAAAAATTTACTTTCAGAATCTGAAGGAATTTTCTAAACATTCCAAATAGGAACCGACATACATGATTCAACCAATCAGAGTCCATAGAACTTTCTCGAAAACATAATTGAACCAATCAGGGTACATAGAACTTTCTCAACGCATGCTTGGCGCTAAATGAAGGAATGTCGCTATACTGGGAGACATTTGGCGACATTTGGCTAAAAAGTTGGCTTTTAGAATCTGAAGGAATTTTCTAGAAATTCCCAATAGGAGCCAAGATACATGATTCAACCAATCAGAGTCAGTCTTCCCTGCTCGTCATATCATATACCAGGGCCAGTATTTAAGTTTTTAGAATCTGGCAAAGAAAAAACAGATGCTTTTAGCAAAAACAATTTTTATTAAAAATCGAACAGTTACGTGAATGTCTGCGTTTACAGAATATCAAAAGCTGTGAAATTCTCTTTACTGTGATTTTTCGAAAATCAGTAGTGCTGAATAATTATGGAGTTTGGTCTAAGAGTCTTCTGAGTCATGATTTTTTATGACTTTTGAGAAGGTTTGACACACAAAGATGTGAGAAGAGAAGAAAGAGAAGACAGAAAGTGTAGAGATAAAATGAAATTGACATTTGGTAACGAAGAACCACCTAAGACAACGATTTACCACTGGTTTAAAGAATTCTCCCGCGGTCGTAAGGATCTCAGTGACGATATTTGGGAGGGTCGACCAAGAAGTGCTGTGACTCCCGAAAACATCGATGCTGTGAGAAAACTAATCACTTCTCATCGTCATGTGACATATGATAAAATAGAAGAATCTTTGAACATTTCAAGGACCCTCGTGCATTCAATTTTACACGATCATTTAAAAGTAAAAAAGATGTGTTCCCGATGTATCCCCCACAACTTATCTCAAGCTGAAAAGGATGCTCGTTTGAAATAGTGCCAGGAAACTCTAAAAAAAAAAAAAAAATCCAGTCCGTCACCTCAAAACATGTCTACGACATCGTAACGTGTGACGAAATCTGGATTTATTGCTATGAACCTGAAACAAAACAACAATCGACTGTTTGGGTGTTTACGATGACCTTTAACCGACAAAAGTTGTTCGTGCAATGAGTGCTCCCCAAAAAATGATTGCTGTGTTTTTCGGTAAATCTGGCTATATTACAACCTTTCCTTTAGACGATCGTAAAACAGATCAATGCTCCTTGGTATATCATGATTTATTTGCCGAAAGTAGTTGCAGAACTAAGACAGTAAAATTCAAAACGTCGCATCACTTGCACCAGGACAATGTCAGCTCACACTGCTTCGCTAAATATGGATTATTTGAAGCGTGAAATAATTGAATTG
This sequence comes from Maratus michaelseni, assembly GCA_963931845.1. Classification (NCBI taxonomy): domain Eukaryota; kingdom Metazoa; phylum Arthropoda; class Arachnida; order Araneae; family Salticidae; genus Maratus; species Maratus michaelseni. The sequence continues at coordinate 186,300,183 of OZ007588.1, read as the reverse complement.
ATGACTTATTGCACATATTCACCAGACTTAGCATCTAATGATTACTTTTTATTTCCGTTCGTAAAAAAAAAAAATGCGTGACCAACATTTTAACTTCGCGGAAGAAGCCGTTGATGCTTACAAATGCCATGTTTCTGCTATCTCACTTTCAGAGTGGCATAAATGTTTTAATGATTGGTTTATTCGAATGCAAAAATATATCGATGCTGCAGGAGAGTATTTTGAGAAGCAATAAAACATATATTCTTGGTAAGAAATTATTTCTTGTATTACTTTCTAAAAACTTAAGTACTACCCCTCTACTATAGTATTACAACAGATTGCTATTTTTAGGGTTTCGTTCATCTCACGAAACCCTATTGCTCCCGCTCCGTTGTCTGTCTGTCACAGAGCCATTCTCGAAAACTATGTAACTTACAGAGTTGAAGCTTTGTGTATAAATCAGAATATCAGTTGTAAAGAGCTGAAAATATTAAAATTTGAAAAATTCGTATTACTTTAATAAATAGAGATAAAAAACCAAAATTCGGTACTTTTCGGTTAGCCGGGCGCCAGTGATATATGTACATATAAAAATACATATGTATATACATATATGTATGTATATACATACATACATGTATATATATGTGTATGTATGTATATGTATATATGTAGATATGTGTATATATGTGTGTGTGTATATATATACATGTATATATATCACTGACGCCCGGCTAACCGAAAAGTACCCAAAATTCTAACACTCTTTTCCTATTAAATTTAAATATTTTTCGTTATAGCCGATGCCAAAAATTAAAAAATCCACGATGAAATTCCTTCTACAATAATTAATTTTCTATCAGACGATTTCCACGTGAAATACGAAATAAAAAGTTTCACCAAATGAAAAAAAAAAGATTAATATGAAATAAAATTGATTGACGTCATAGTCGTAATAAAACGGAAAATGTCTAAGATTTCTCAATAATACAAGGAGTATGAGTATGTGTAAGTACACAAAGCAGAATAATATCACGTCATTAGAGAATTAAAAATAAAATCTGACGTCATATGGGAAGTTTAACTAATTGTTCAAATGTTTGAGAATAATACAAAGCTAGTATCAATATAAATAATAGAGAATAGTAAATATATGAGTTTGAGAAACATATTGAATCGTGATGAAAATCCGATTATGGAATATTCGCATATTTTAACATTTTGAAGGTGTACAATTTGTTTAATTTTGAAATTATTTTTTTAAATATTGCATTTAGTCCGTATGACGGATATTAGTATGACAGAATATAATAGCGGGCTTGGCCCGCTATCCGGCTGGTTTAGATATTCAAAAAAACGAAAAAATAGACCGGTAAATTTTTACTTTATAAAAAACATGACTTTTTTTTTTTTTTTTTTTTTTTTTTTTGGCTAAATGGATTTTGATTGAATTTATTAAAGAAAGGATAAAGTGCTTTGAAAGGAATATTAAACGAAACCCTTTGAGCGATCTTCGATCACACTTACCCACTTGTTTTATTTTTGCTTTTACAACACTATTACTACTTTTAGCAAACAAAAATCTGTTACGTACATTTCTACATTTTCAAACGAAGAAAAAGAGAGAGAAAGTGTTTGTGTGTGTGGGGGGGGGCAATGAAAATCATTTTTTGTTAGTAGTGGTGTAAATGGAACATAAAAATAGTTGCCTGAAGCAACCCTATGTATCGATTTCATATAGGAACAGATAAAAAATAAGAGTGCACTATTACTTACTTTGAAAACGTTGAGTACATTATCTCTGTTAATTGCTGATATACAAATATATTGTTATATTGAAATAGGCTTGAATATTATTTCTTTTGCAAATGTTCATGGCAATTCTTATTCATATATTTTTATTTTTTAACGAAGATACCTTAATAATTCAATATTATCATTTACAATGATTTATTGTTTCAATATATGTTTAATACAATTTTTGATATTATAACACGTATATCACAATGACCCAGTAATTACTACCATTATACAGTTAAATGATTACACTACAGCAGTATGGTTGTTAGACATAAAGTCAAATCAGGGTGTTGTGAAATGAGAAAATACCACCAGATGGCGCTAAGTGCGTAGAAAATTTGACTGACTGTTGTGTTTATGTTTACGTTGTATATAGTTTGTTTTGTGTGTGCTCTTCATTAATAGAAATGTGCATTATCTCTCCAATAAATAATCTATACTAGTTAATTTAATATGCTTAGAAGGATTAAGCTATACAGAGACAAGAACCAGGAATTTAGGTGACATCAAACCTGCTATTACTTTTCATTGCTTTTTATGATTACGAAAGTACCATTCTGCTTTATGGTGCCGAAACCCGGGAGCCAAAATAGAAAATATCGCAACCTAGCGAATTAGATAAATCTAAAAACATGCGTAAGACTAGTAGACCATCTTTAACTAAGATTATTAACAAAATAACTGAATATTTGCTGGGAGACACAATCGATAATGGTGAAAAGGAAGATCTCAAAATTCAATTAATTGTAAATGCAGAAAAAGATTATAAGTTAAATTCAGAAACTTATAGCTAACTTACACTCGAAAAAGTTGTAGCATGTAGTCAGGAATATCGTGAAAAGATTACGAAAGCTAAAGCTAAAATCGATAAGCTTTTAAAGCGTAATGCTTTAAACGATAGTAAAATAAACTCCTGTGTTCTATTGTCCACAGGACCTGAAGAATTAAAGAATTATTCTCATGTAAGATTACCGAAACTCACTATACAGCCTTTTGACAGCAAATATGAAAATTGGAGGAATTTTGAGGGCAATTTGACTTGGCTATACATGAAAATGTAAAGTTATCGAATGTAGAGAAGCTAAATTATTTAAAATATTTCTTGATAGGAACAGCTTTGTAATGTACTCAAGAGTTACCTTTAACGCAAAAAAATTATGAAGTCGCCATCGGATTGTTAAGGCTGCTTGTCAGCAAACTTCTCGATTCCCTTCGCTAATGTTAATCTTATAAGGCGTAGTATGCATTCGTATATTTAAAATAACTCTTTGTGAAATTAAAATTTTTGAAATCTGTTTTCTGTCTACACTTCTTAAAAAAGTCTCTTTTTTTTATCTTAGTTGTCAAATTTTTTTACAAAATATATACTTAATTTTATGTGAAGTGTTAAAATCTTACTCAGTTTTGCTAAGATTTTAACACATAAAATTATAAATTAATCATATATATTAGAAATATTTTGACAACTAAGAAAAAAAAGAGACCTGCTTTTTGCGAGTAGATATTTTAAATATACGAATGCATCCCACGCCCAAAGGATTAACATTAGTGAGGGGAATCCGGAAGTTTACTGACGAGCAGCCTTAAAAGACAGATTAGGTAAAATCGAAATTATAGTACGATCACATGTAAACAAACTTTTCCTATGAAATATGGAGCTCAGACAAATGCATGATGCCTGCATTATTTCAATTAGAAGTCTTGAAACAGCTTTAAAAGAATTAAATAATTATGAAGCAATTCTATTAGCTATTTTAGTATTTATTAATTCCCGAAGAAATTGTTCTCGAATTTATTCGTTCTGCTAAAGGTGAAGATTCTTGGAACTGTTATAAATAATACGAACACGTATAAATATTAAGCATTATATGAGAAAAACACTTTGTGTTAAATTTTCCTAATTTACACATCTTTATCTTAATCGTTAAATTAGGGCAAATATGTATTCCTCTGTTAAATAACCCTTATATTTGTATCCTTTTCGCATACACGTCTCTCTATGTAGTGCTGAATATCCTTGGACCTATTTAACCTATTATCGTTTGACAGTTTTATAACTCCCCTTTATATCCTTCTCAGGATGCCAGATCGCCTAAAAATATTGGATAATTCTGCATACTTACACAGAAATGAAAGCGCATGGCGGCTGTCGATCTACTGTGGCGAAACTCTTCCATCACCACTTATAACTCCTTTAATCGGATCCTAATTTCTTGAAAATTAGAAAACTCTAGTAAGGAAGGTATTCACCCTGAATTTCAATGTTAGAAGCTTGTTTCACTACTTTTGTTTCAATCGTATTAAAAATATTTCCATACTTTCAAAACACCGTACCTTAGCACTTTGCCGTCCGGCGACAACACAGTGGCGTCGTACGCAAAGTAACTTAATTTTAATCTTTAAATGCTACATTGACACCAGAATTTTGGAATGAAATATTCCGTTTATCCAGTACATGAAGAAAAGATGTCACTTATTTTCGAATAAATTTGTTTCTAATTTCTGGTGTCAATCAATCATTTCCACATTTTACGAATAGAAGTATTTTTACGATTCATGTGGACGGTAAAGTGTAAAGAGGTCCTTTTAATGATTAGAAATTTGTTGGTGTGTATGGTTTATTAAAGCATATGTAGTATTAATATCTAAACCGAGAACAAAATTTGAATTTTATGCCTTACAAAAATATTTTACTACTTTCCCCGAATTGCCTCAACTAGGTTTTTAATTTCAAATACTAGCCCGTTTTGACAATGTGTGTGGGTAAAAAAAAAAAAAAAAAAAAAAAAAAAAAAAAAAAAAAAAATATATATATATATATATATTTTTACTCCAAAAAGAGTTATACGTTTATCAGTGTACGCATGCATGGATGCATACATGTAAGTATATTACGTCGTAGAGCTTCACTAGATTAAGCTATTAGACTAAGGACTTTTTCCATACACCGATACTACACCGACAAATCGTAAACGATTATCGTATGTTGACACCGGCACAATCAAAATGCATTCATATACATTACGCACTTTTTCACCAATTGATTCGAGTTGCTATAAAAGAGTGTAATGTATATGAATAAATTTTTGTGATTTAGCTCCACGACAAACTTGTTCGATTTTTCGGTGTCGTGTCGGTGAATGGAAAAGTGCCCTAACTGAAAGGTTAGAATCTTACGAATTCTCTGGATGTCACTATATGTATATGATGTTATGAAAAATTGAATATAGAAATATACAACATCGGAATACAGAACATCGAAATTTAGGGCAATTTTTTTTCTTCCAATGCTTCTGAGATGGTTACCAAATAAATGACCTCCGAGGAATGAAGGATTTTAAAAAACTCAATTATATAAAAACCAAGATTGTTACTGGTTTCGTACGATCCTTGAATTTGTATACCACTATTTACAAATACTAATTTTCACATTATGTAATGACATAAATTCTAATATTCTAATTCATGAATCGTACGAATTCAGTGAAAGAACCGGTATGTAATCAATACATATTTCTGTTAAGAGCAAAGTTAGGAAAAATAAAATCTGCTGGGTTGTTTCTAAACAATTCCCCAACATATTTTAAATTTTTTGCCCAACTGCTGTATTTAATTTTACATATAGCTTACCCATAAGAAAAGTGACACACCTCAAAAATACAAAGAAGAGGCAAAAGAAGATTCTCATGTTTTTGCTGTAACATAAAAGTACTTAGCTCTGCATGCTGCTGTAAAAACGTGCATAAAATCACTGTGATGCAATAATGCGCATAATAAATTTTTTAGGAGTTGTGTCACTTCTCTTGTGAATGAGCAATATTTTAAATGTTTTTTTGCGGATAAATGGATTTAAAATATAAAATGTACTTTAAAATAAAATCTTTGGAAAAAATACCGTAGAACATTTCATAAGCATAAACTATTTTTCTAGTTCGTCATAAAATAGTTGAAAAACATTTTATTTTGACATAACAGTTTTATTAAAATTTTGCTAGAGTTATTGAGCTATAAAATAGATAGTTTCTCTGCCTTTTCTGAAATAGATGAATGTTTTGACAAGGAATCTTCTATAGCGTTCAATAAGTTATTTTAAGGTAAAAATAAAAGAATATAAACACTTTAAGTCAATTTTTTCTTATGTAAAATAGGTTATAAAGATAATTATGGTATCTAATACTAATCAAAATGACTAAAGTTCGTCATAAAATAGTTGACTAGTTCTAAAAATATTGGATGATTCTGTATACTTACACAGAAATGAAAGCGCATTGCGACAATCAACCTTCTATGGCGCAACTCTTCCATTACCGCTTACAACTCCTTTAATCGGATCAGAAAATTTTGAAAATTAGAAAACTCTAGTAAGGAAGATTTTTCACTTTGAATTTCTATGTTAGACAATTTTAGACAGTCTAATCTTATGACTAGTTCGTCATAAAATAGGAAAAACATTTTATTTTGATATAACAGTTTTATTAAAATTTTGCTACAGTTATTGAGCTGTAAAAGAGATAGTTACTGCCTTTTCTGAAATAGATAAATTTTTTGACAGGAATGTTCTATAGCGTTCAGTAAGTTATTTTAAGGTAAAAATAAAGTAATATAAACATTTGAGGTCAATTTTTTTTCTTATGTAAAATAGATCATAAAGATAATTATGGTAACTAAAAGATCATTTTTAAAACATACCATTAATTTTAAGTATTCTTTTATAACTCGCATTTTACCAGATATCCCAACATAGAAAATTCAGCTTAGCTGATTATTGTGTCATAAGAATGTTTTAACCACAATGTTAACACATTCGTGACCACTAACGCAAGTTTGCCTAGACTGTTTTGTCTAAAATTCTCTTGAACAATGAAATTTTACGTTTCATATTAGTGCTCTTGAATATACGTTGCTATACGTTTAAACGTATTGTAACCGGTAACGATTTTGTATAGGTATAATATGGAAAAAAGGCTTAACAACGTACACGTTTAAACGTACATAAACGTATATTCGCGACACTAGTTCATATGTAGCTATTCTGATACATAAAGGAACTACAGAAGGTCGTTCAAACTCTGTGGAAACGATTTTCAAAGTTAATTTTTCTACGCATAAATGACATATTCTTTGCAAAAATTTGACCTCTACTTTAACATAATTGGGCCTCTACTTTCGGATATAGCTCTGGCTGGAAATTTCTATGATAATAGAATTTCCTTGTCACAGTCATGTCAATTTTTTCCCGATACCTCTTGTAAAACTTACCAAATGCTTTTCAATGTTCGTGAATTCATTTAAACAAATGGCCATTGATGAGGGTAGAGGGGGGGGGGGTGCGTTAGGGGATTTTACATGATTTTCTTCAATTGAGACACAATTTATTTCCTTTTCGGATTCTTTCTTTGCTAAATATTGCGTGTCAATTGAGTTATGGAAGAGTGGGTGGGAGACTTTGTTCATATGAAGCTCAATTAATGTTTTTTTCATATAAAACTGGAATTTCTTCTTCAAAAATGGATTCTAAAATATTTTGCTGAAATTAAAGTGAAATCACCTTAGCTTTACTATATTTTTTATCTTTAATTTCATTTCATAACAAAATCCAGCAACAATCATATTTTTTTTTTTTTTTTTTTAACATTTACAAACCCATTTCTTTTTTTTTCATTAATTGATAAAAATTGATCTTCTTTTATTACACTCATTTAAATAAAGCCATGTTTCATTTATGTTACGATAAATTTTATTTATCACCACCTATGTGTTTGTTAAAGCGAGCGCAAGAAAGCGCTATCCACTTAACATTGGAAGACTTTTTGGAAAGTTTTCCATGTGGTCTTTGAGCCCCCACCAGTGGCTTAGAGGTTCTGCTCTCAAAGCTGGTAGACGGGAGGTGCTGGGTTTAAACCCCTGTCGCGCTCGTTGACCTAACCGTTCGGAGTTTTCCGTGTTTTTCTTCGAACCTTGCCGTAAATATGGGTTAAGATCCCTTAGAAAGACACCCACGAAGGGCACTTGGCCCTAGGGCCTATATCCCTCTAGTAGATAATCGGCCGTAAAAAAAATCAACTAAGCAACCAAGAAATCTGGGAGTAAATTGATACGATTGTATTAAGAGAAATATCGACTATGATGGAAATTTCAATCCAGAGTTATATCAAGGCTATACAGTAGAGTAAAATTGTCGCAAAGATTATGGCATATATGTTCAGAAATTAATTATGATAATTGTTTCCTTAAAGTGTGAACGGACCTTCTGTATAATTTAGACATGCACTTTGACATGTAGGTCTGCACCCGCTATACGGATGTTTGTTCACAATCTATATTATAAAGCAAAAATATGTCCGTGAGTAACGCTGACGTCATATTGATGGTGGCAACACCTGACCAATAAATTTCGCTTTTATTGCAATTTTTTTAACTACTAAATATCGCGCAGTTTCAATTTTTACACCATCCAATAGACAAAAACATGTTCTTTGAAATGAAATTTGATTGAATGTATCACAATTTACTGATTTGTTATAGCTTTTAAAATAATTTTCAAGCACTTTTATAAATATCTATTTCTATCACTTTCAACCCGATTTCGAAAGATTAATCCTTTTGCACTGAAAACAACATAAATAGTTGAACCATTTATTCCGGCTAATATTCCATAGAAAATAAAACTTCATCAATAAATAAAATAATATAAATAAAACACAAATTTAGCAGACATGTAATCGAACTATGTGCTTAAAACTACTGAAATTATCAGAATCAGAAAGTTTGCTTCGGTTATTAACTCCTGGGATGCAGCTAATACAAAAGTAAAGGATTTAATGAAATTCAAAACTTTATTTGAATACACAATTGCTGTTTTAATGTAAAAATTCGTTTTGGTGTTGTTAGGGTGTTATCTAAAAAATATTAAATGTAAAAAATCTGTTAGTTAAAAAAAAAAAAAATGTTTTCACTTATCTTCTGTAACTTGAGAAGTGCAGGTTGAAAACCGTAGTACCTTTAATAGAGAAGTCATCTTTTTTCAATATTATCAATTTGTTTTAAAAGTAGCTTTCTTAAATTTTATTTCGATCTGATGTGATCTGTCTGTATTAGCTATTCTTAGATTAATGTTTTGTAAAATATTCAGACGTATTCTTAGGAGCGACAAAACCCTATTTATTTTACTAAAGACTTTTCGTTTGTAGTAAAAAAATCGGTGTCCGCTTTTGATAGATTGTCAAAAATTAGTTGCTATTTTTAGAAATGTATAACGATAATAGCAACGACTTCCGCTTTGGTTTTCACTTTTATTGCTCATACTTCTAAAAATCGCGAAATTTCAATTTTTACATCAACGAACAGAGAGAAAATGTTCTTTCGATTGAAATTTGTTTAAAAACTGTAGCTCATATTAAAGACATTTTAAATACTTTTTAAAGCAGGAATTAAAAAAAAATCTATCTCAATGATGAATTTTTGTTTGCTACATAATGTAAAGAAGTAGTGGCGGAGTTACCAGATTTCACAATTGATTGGCCAAAGCAAATTAAAAATAAAATAAAAAGCAGATTACTAAAAAGCATATTAACTATAAGATACCGCACTTGGGCGCTAAACTAAAATCGGCCAACAAAAAAGATCGAATTTTATTTTATTTGAATATAAAATTTATATAAATTTTATATATATGTTACATATGTTAAATGTGTAATATGTTATATATTGTTAAGATATTATGTTATATATTATTATCGCATGACAATAAGCTCGGAAATGTACTTTATGCTTTTTTTGTTTGTCTTAATCTCTATCAGTGCCAGGAGTAAATGGGGATCGTGAAATGGGTTAGAAAATTAGTTAGTAATTATTAGTAATTAGTTAGTAATCATCTACTTGATTGGAAAATTTTAGGGGTAATTTAGAATTTTAAGGGTAATGGCATCAATGGATTTCGAAGTTGTGGTTATTTTAGGGATAAACTACTTTAAAGTCTACAAATCAATTTACAATTTTTTTAGAAAGCTAATTTGTGATACAAATCAAAAATATTGATGAATTCGTTATTCATCTTAGCTAGAACATGTTACATGAATAAATGCAGAATGAATTCAGTCAAAATTAGTAAAACCCGTTAATACGTTGCTAAATTTATAAAATAAAATATAAAATTGTATATCTAAAACCTAGTACTTTCAAATACAACTGTATTCATCATCAGGATTGAAAATAGAAACTACGAAATCACAGAAACTGCTTTCTTTCGAATCAATATCCGTTGTTATTAATGTTCCAAAATAGTAGGGCAGGTTGGTTAGTGGGTGAAGATATATAATCTAATTTTTCTTGTCATCATTCTTAGGAATTGGCCTTATACCAGTTACCACAAATGATGACGATTAAGAAAAATTAGATTATATTGGCATGACAACGCGAAAATTCAAGATACGTCTTAATGAACATATTTCAGATATAAAAATTGACTGCCCCACAATATCAAGATTAAATCAAATATGTGATATTAATATACATTTTAACAAGGCACTTACCAACAAGAATATGTTTGGTTATTACAGTTCATCTATCAGAGAATCTTTAGAGATTATATGCAGAAACAATAACATTTATAACGAATTCTTTATCCTACATTAGCCCCAAAATTTTGATCAATTTTCTAAGTTACTGTTACAGTCTTCACCTACCAGCCAACCTACACTACGCTTCATTTTGGAACATTCCAACGGATGTTGATTCGAAACTAAACACTTTCTCTGATTTCGTATTTTCTATTTTCAACCCTGATGATGAATACGGTTGCACTTGAAAGTACTAGGTTTTAGATATACAATTTTGTATTTTATTTCATGTATTTAACAACGTATTAAACACCTTTTAGTAATTTTGACGGAATTAATTCTGAATTTATTCAGGTAACATTTTATAGAAAATATATCCCATGTATTCTAAACATTACTTCTATGTAGCACAAATATTTTATAATAACTTTTATTGAAGCAGAGATAAAAGCAGAACAATCATGCAGAAATTTACGAAAGTCACCTCTCAAAATGTTCGTTAATTTTGAGATTTTTTTATTTAATCTAGCGACGAAGTAGAGCGAATCTAGTATCTAAAACAATAAGAAATTCTTTGTGAAATAACTTCCATCATTCAAAAATGTCTATCAAACTAAGCATGAAGCATGTCATAAATATTCCATCCTAAAGTGAGAGCTCATAACGAATTACCTGAAACATTTTTACAATGTCTGAATATTTAAAAAGAAATCTATATATGAGATGCAAGACGGCGGGAACTGACATCAAATATTTATGGAAATTTTAAAATTCGTCTGATAAAACAAAAAGGGCATAGAGAAGTGCTGTAAGTTGTTTTATGTTTCAGAAGATAAATCCATGTATTTATTTATGGTTATTATTATTATTAATATTAATTTTCGTGATATAACAGATGTATGAAATAAAAGCGAAATTAAATACCTTCCTCGATTAATATGGATGATTTATTCCGTCATATTAAGGGGAGGTTGCCGTTCATCGGCCTGAAACGAAGGTGAACCCACTTATTATTTATAGGTTTTACTATTAAATTTTTTTATTATTATACAATAATTATTAAAATTCATGGAGATATCGTCTGTTGCATATATGGGTATTCTGTGCGCGCATCACCCTGCGCCGTTTGGTGCACAGCTTCTCAAAGTAATTTGAATCAAACAAAATAATTTTTTTCAGAAACATATGGAATTTTTGGGGGTGAGGTGGGCATGAACCGATTTTTAGGGAAATTGAACAGAATTTGGTAAAGTGGTAATCGTTTGAAAAAATTGTCATTTTTTCGCCCTTTTTTTTAATTCCTACTATTAGCTCACACTCTCTATATATATATCTTGTTGGAATTTTCAATCGTTAATAACATATTTTCTATTCATCCATTCAAGTTCAAATACATTTTTTTAAACTTGTACTGGATGACAATTGATGTTAATACAGTTTTTTCAAATATTAATTCATTAATTAAATTTAATTAATTAATTTTTATTTTTATATGGGAGAAAAAAATTTCTCCCATTGTTTTCATAAATGAAATGAAAGATTTATCTCAAATGAGTGATGCCAACAAAAAATAAAATACCGCAACGATGATTATAAAATAATGTTCAATAAAGATAACGTGGGACATTAATGCTGCACGGGTTTATTTTATATATTTATGATTAAAAAGTAGGAATTGACTTAATTTTTTTTTTATATTACTTGTTTCGCTAATTTCAACGTGGCTTAAAATATATATATATATATATTTTTAATTTTACACCTGAAAAGCCCATGGTTCACAAAATAAATAATCTTTTATTTCCAAAACAAAAAAAAAAGTTGATTGGTTGGTCTATTTCAACGCTACATTCACGGCGCGATGAAATTCTTTTCAAGAAAAAGCGTTTCACTAAATGAAAAAGAGTATAAAAACTTTTCGTTAATCGTTATATTTTGCAACGTACAGTTAGTATGCGATTCCTTGATTTATGCTTATGAAGCAAAGAATTCAGCCGGCATGCAGCTATTTCCCGCCGGGTTCGGTATACCTATTTTTCAGTCGCACCTTTATCATCCAATTGGATTTCCCCCCCAATTTGTTAATTACCTCACTATTATTGCCTATATCTTTCTGAGTGTTCACGATATTTGACTGGTCTTTTTATATGAGTTGCTCTTTAGATCTTTGGTATAGTTTACGCATGCACAGTTAAAAATCATTTCATACAAATGCCCATATGTCATCAAATATTCAATATATTAATCTTTTAATTGCAGTATACTGTTTCTGCTATAATTAAAGTCAAACATGTGCATTACATCCTCGAAATTGAAGGACAATTCGTCAAAAATTTCTGTAGATATTCGACAAACCGTGTAAAAAGCGAAATCGTCCGGTCACTGCCCCAAAATTTTTGTACATCAGTGTATATATAATAATGCAATCGAGACTGGATAAAAGAAAACTCAAGAGAAGACACATCCAACCGATTTCTCATTTATCCGATTGTGTCAGTTGTTCAAGATCAATAAATATTCGTCTCATTTTTTTTTCTTAAAAAAAATATAGTTCATATATTTTTTTCTTTGCTCAGAAGTTTGTTTGGTTCTTTTAACAAGGAGAATTAATAAAGTGGTGCACTCCTTTCTTTTTATAACTTTGGTGGTTTGAAGAATGTTAGAGTTAGTTATGGTCCATTCTTTACATCAGTAAAAAGAAAAAAAAAATATATATATATAAGGTAAAGCTAGGAGAGTCTGCGCACAATTCAAATGAATAACAATAAAAAATCTAAATATTATTTTTTTGCTAAACTATCCATGGATAATTTTTACCTCATTTGTTTTTTATGCATTTCCATTGCTATTTTGTTGTTACGTTGTAATTTAATAGAACAGTTGTAATAAAACCAAGAAAGTTATTTTACGCAATCAGTCCTTACACGGTTGGTGTGATTGCGCACATGGATAGGATAGATTGTTACTAATAATAACTACAATTAAATAATTAACAATCATGAGAGACGGTAGTTTCTCGAGAGACGCAGCAAAAACGAAAACCGAAAGCCCAAAACCGAAGATTTCCGTCATTCTTATATATACAGCTAGTTTGAGTTCAAAGGAAAAGCGAAAAGCCGACATTTAATATCTCAGCAAATATGAGGCACATCATTTTGATTTTTTGACAGCTGTCTTATATCTCCGGTCTAACTCTATCCTGAAATTTATAGATTTCTACATGCAGTAGATTTTAAGATCTGGAAATCCATTTTTAAGTAAAATGGGAAGTTTTTCGCTCTGCATGTAATGGTGTCATGGTGTAAAGGCGCTTATCTCGAAATCCGCCCGAAGGATTTTTTTAAAATGTATATATGATACTAATCGGTTTTAGATGAAGTGAATCCCCCTATCCACTTAAATAGGAAAACTCTATTTTTTTATATAATTCGATTTAAAAATGGGACTATTTTCTTAAGCCAAGCTGTACAAATGCAATAGAGTGTTCACTTCCTTCTTCCGCGGGGCATTACAGTTAAAAATTGATGTACGGTTGCCGTTATCAATAAAGCTTCTGACCGGGCTAATTATTTAGATTTTTTTAAATGCAAAAACAATGAATTATATACTCTAAACATGTAAAACATATGTATTAAATTCAATTGGGGTTTATATGTTTTCTCTTTTTGTTACAAAGAAATAATTTCAGATTTTAAACATGCATATATTCGAAAAATTATTTCGATTCCTTTTTCAAAATGAGGAAATATTTTTTAATTACATGTATTCAATTTTACTGCTAAATATAATAAATCTTTCATTTTCTAATGATAAAATATTTTTCATTTCTTTGTTTCTTTCGCAACGAAGACAACCAACCAACTATTATCGTATCAATGCGCGAAGCACAAATTAGCGAGAGCGAGAGTATACAACATGGAGATTGAGCAATTGCGGAAAAGATAGGCACAGAAAATCAAAGATATTATACTTACTATTAGGTATTTCGTTTATTTATTCATTGTTTTTTATTTTATATGACTTGATGGTTCTTTTAAAAATTTTCGTTTTGGTAAGGTGTTTAGGTAGTCTTTGTCAGAGCAACTGCCAGTTACATGTTTTTATGGCTTTAAAATATTACTTTTATGTTATTTTGTAAAAGAAAATGCAGAAAGTTAGTTCTGAATTAAGTGTTTTATGTTATACAATGGATAAATAAGTTCTTAATTACTTTTGAATCCAGAGTTTGAAAAGTAAACAAATAGCTTTTTTTCCCTTCTCATTGCATTACCTCATTGCATTCATATTGACAGTATTATTACATTGTTATCATTTTTTTTCTCATTGCATTTACAAACAGTTGTGTGACAAACTTCTATCTTCATGAATGTTTTGCATTCACTTTATATTAATTTTTCACATTCATTTTTTAATAAGTTTGTTAAATAGTTTTCGAGCACTATATTGTTTTAATGTCAAATGTTACATTAAAAATTATTAAAAAATACAGTAAAAAATTGCTATTTGCTTGCGAAACTTAAGAATATAATCATTTTAACCCACATAGGTTTTTTTAGCTCTAAAATATTACTATACAATGAATAAATAAGTTCTTATTTACTTTAAATTCAGAGTTTGAAAAGTAAACAAATAGCTATTTTATTTTTCAGTTTTTCTATCATTTACCTGTGACTTTAAAAATCATTTAAAATTACTAATTTAGAGGTATGAAATACCTTATATGTTCTTAAATCACAGAAAAAACTTAGTAAGTATACTTTAGTAAGTATATTACAGGGCTCTGTTTAAGAAGAATTAAGAAGAGCTTTAAAGGATCCTTCACAATTTTTTTAATCTTAAAACAGTATCCTTCACATTTCTTTTCATATTAAAACAGGACACTTCACAAAAGTTTTTCCTATCAAAAATTAACTCTTCACAAATTTAATCATCTTAAACTTTTCCCAATTTTTGTATAAAATACTGTTTACTGTTGACTCTAATAAGTGTTTGTTCTTCAAAGTAAATTCTGAAAATTTATTAAATTTCAACTGCTGCTAATACATTTAATTTTTTGATTACAACTTACATAAATATCAATATTTTACATAGGGATTGTTTTTATACAATTTTGACACAATTGAAATTTTATTGCAGCCAAGCATGGTTTGTTGTACAGCGGTGTATTTTGAAAACATATAGAAGAAAGAAAAAAATTTTTTTTAGAGAAAACCACTGTTAATTATTTCGCAATGTTTTTTAATAGTCAGATCTTATAAATTAAGTGTTGGTGAGTGCAAAGTTTGAAATTGTCTGAATATGTAGAAAACAACATAGGGCTCTAAAACTATTTACTTGCATAAGTTTATTAAAAATGAATTTGAAAAATTAATATACAGTAACAGCAAAACATGCATGAAGCTTCACAATATATACTATATATATTGTGTACACAATACATAGTAGTAGTATACACAATATACTATAGACCATCAAAGTATCAAATTAAATGAAAATTTTGAAATGGAGAACCATCAATTCAAAATAAATAAGAAACAATAAATAAATAAACCAAATACCTGGGGGAGGGAGTATTTTATCTATTATAAATTGAAGCTTGTATTTTCAAACAATTTGGAAGGGCGGATAAAATTTTATCATTTAAAATATTAAAAAAAAATAATACCTTCTAAACTAGAATTTTATTATCAATTTTATAGACGATTTTCTTTGGACGATTACTCTCTACGAGAGAAAAGTTCTACTTTTCGCATTTGTTCGCCACAGTATATTTTGTTGTTTTTCAGCCAGTCTCTCATAACTTTTATTATAGAATTCTTTGCAGGAGTGCGGTTTTCTTCAGGCATGTGATGTGGAGCATTGTCTATATATAGAGCACTATTCGATTGCAAATTTGGAAGAAGTTTTTCCAACACCCATTTTTGGAAGTTTTCATAGTTCATTTGCACGGGATTGTCACTCCTTTTTGTCGACGCTTTATACAGTAGTTGAGCATCCGTAAGGAAACACGTTTCCTCATTTTTACGCTCCAGTTAAGACCTTGGCGTAGTACATGGCCGTTAAAGTTTTTTTTCCATATATAGTTAATAACTTGTCCCTTTTAATTCGATGTTATTCATTTTTGGGTAAAGGTGAAAATAGGCACTCGGCGATAAAACTTGAAAAACTGGCGATTAAAAATACGAAGAAAACCCGACAAATGCAGGATTTTCTTTTTTTCCCATGTCCGTTTGACAAAATTCATGATTTTTCCTCGCCAGATCGACGAAACTACTGATTTTTCTGAACCTCATCGATGAAATTAATGATTTTACTGCACTAAATGGGCGAAATTCGTGATTTTTATGTGCCCGTTCAACAAAATTTCTGATTTTTACATGCCGATCAATAAATTTCTTGATTTTTATGTGCCCTATTGACAAAATTTGTGAATTTTTACATGCCTGATCGACTAAATTCATGATTTTTGCATGCCCGATGGATGAAATTAATGATTTTTACATGCCGATCAACAAATTTCTTGATCTTTATGTGCTTGTTTGACAAAATTCATGAATTTTATGCACCGATAAACGAAATTAATGATTTTTACATCTGTGTTCGACAAAATTTATGATCTCCCCCTCCTTTGATCCACAAAATTCATGTTTTTGCTGTGCCTGATTAATGAAACTCATCATTTTTACACACTCGATCGACAAAATTCATGATTTTTACACACCGGTCAACAAAGTTCATGAATTTTACGCACTTGATCACCGAAATTCATGATTTTTTCGTACTCGATCGACGAAATTTCATTTTTCTGAACCCAATCGACAAAAATTATTGATTTTTATGCAAACGTTTGATGAAATTTGTGATTTTTATGCACCTACTTGTTCAACTTGTAATTTTTAACCACGCACTTGATGAATTCGTGATTTCTATGCGACTACTCTACGAACTGGTAATTTTTATGCGTCCGTTCTACAAAATTCATGATTTTTTCGTACGTAATCGACGAAATTCATAATTTTTACTCACCGATTGATAAATTTTATGTGCCCGATTCACGAATTTCTTGATTTTTATGCATCCGTTTGACGAAATTAATGATTTTAATGTGCCGATCGAAGAATTTCTTGGTTTTTATGTATCCATTTGATGAAATTTGCGATTTTTATGCAATCGATAAACAAAATTCATGATTTTTACATGCCCATTTGACAAAATATATGATCCCACCTCCCCCGATCGACAAAAGTCATGTTTTTTCTGTGTCCGATTGATGAAATTCACAGATTTTTACACAACCGATCAACAAAATTCATGATTTTTAAACAACGAAATTCATGATTTTTTCATGCCCGATAGACGAAATTAATGATAATGTTCATCCCCTTCTTTGCCCCCCCCCTTTTAAGGGGGATACTTTCCTAAATTTTGCTGATACCCCTCATGTGATATATTGCTGGAAAGTTCTGTGACCGTTTAATCCTATTACACATCTCCGGTGTCTATGCCCCCACTTTGACCCCCCCAAGGGGATACTTTCTAAATTTTGCTAATACTCCTCATGTGATATATTGTTGGAAAGGTCTGTGACCGCTCAGTCATATTATGCATCTCTGGTGTCGATCCGCCCTTTGCCCCCCCAAGGGGGTACTTTTTTAAAATTTTGCACACACCCTTTATGTTATAAATTGTTGGAAAGGTCTGTGACTGTTTAATCATATTATGCATCTCCTGTGTCCATACCCCACTTTGCCCCCCCCAAGGGGGTACTTTTTGAAATTTTGCACAATCCCTCATGTGATATATCGTTGGAAAGGTCTGTGACCACTTAATTAGATTATGCACCTCCGGTGTCCATCCCCCCAATTTGCCCCCCTCAAGGGGGGCACTTTTCAAATTTTGCTGATACTCCTCCTGTGATATATTGTTGGAAAGGTCTGTGACAGCTTAGTCATTATGCATCTCTGGTGTCCATCCCCCCACTTTGCCCCCCTTCCAGGCGGGTACTTTTTAAAATTTTTCACACACCCCTCATATGATATATCGTTAGAAAGGTCTGTGACCACTTAATCATATTATGCATCTCCGGTGTCCAACCCCCCACTTTGCCCCCCCCCCCCCAAAGGGGGTACTTTCTAAATTTTGCTGATACTCGTGTGATATATTGTTGGAAAGGTCTGTGACTGCTTAATCATATTATGCATCTTCTGTGTCCACACCCACACTTTGCCCCCCCAAGGGGGTACTTTTTGAAATTTTGCACAACCCCTCATGTGATATATCGTTGGAAAGGTCTGCGACCGCTTAGTCGTAGTATCCATCTTTTGTGTCCATCCCCCAATTTACCCACCCCCCAAGGGGGGTACTTTTTAAAATTTTGCACACACCCTTCATGTGATATATTGTTGGAAAAGTCTGTGACTATTTAACCATGTTATGCATCTGCTGTGTCCATACCCCCACTTTGCCCCCCCAAGGAGGTACTTTTTGAAATTTTGCACTACCCCTCATGTGATATATCGTTGGAAAGGTCTGTGACCGCTTACTCATAGTATGCATCTCTGGTGTCCATCCCCCCCACTTTGCCCCCCCCCAAGGCGGGTACTTTTTAAAATTTTGCACACACCCTTCATGTGATATATTGTTGGAAATGTCTGTGACTGTTTAATCGTATTATGCATCTCCTGTGTCCATACCCCCACTTTGCCCCCCCCAAGCGGGGTACTTTTTAAAATTTTGCACACACCCTTCATGTGATATATTTTAGGAAAGATCTGTGACTGTTTAATCATATTATGAATCTCTGGTATCCATCCCCCCACTTTGCCCTCTCCAGGGGGGCACTTTTTAAATTTTGCTGATACTCTTCCTGTGATATATTGTTGGAAAGGTCTGTGACCACTTAATTAGATTATGCACCTCCGGTGTCCATCCCCCCACTTTGCCCCCTCCAGGGGGGCACTTTTAAATTTTGCTGACACTCCTCATGTTATATATTCTTGGAAAGGTCTGTCACCACTTAGTCATGTTATGCATCCCCAGTATCCATCCCCCCACTTTGCCCCTCCCACAAGGGGGTTACTTTTTAAAATATTGCACACACCCCTCATGTGATATATTGTTTAAAAGGTCTGTGACCACTTAATCGTATTATGCAGCACAGCAGCTATACGGTGCCGCAGGCAGCGGGGACCCGAGCCGGAGGTTCGTTCGGTTAGAGGTTTATACTATCCGATGTGCAAATTAAGGTATTATCCGGTGCCGGAGGCAGCGGGGACCCGGGTTGGTGGTTCGTTCGGTTAGAGGTTTATACTATTCCATGTGGAAATTAAGGGATTATCATACAAATGGAGAATTCAGTTAGATTCGAGGCCCTGATGTAAATTGAAGGCACACTAGCGGGCGAAGCCACTAAGTTTTATTCTTTTATAACCTAATGCTTAATTTCGACTGAATGAAATTTTCATCAATAACCGCTTAAAAGTAATGATATCAGTACAAAAACCCTTAACGGGTTAAAAGTTGTGACGCAGCACTTTCTTTTGGCTCTAAGAATTTCAAATATGGGTCTTAAAAGAAATGATATCAAATTTGAGTGACGCTATGTTAATTTTTTTTAAATCATTATTTTCTTTTTAGTTTTATTTATATTCACAGGTGCAATTATTATCTTAACATGAAAATACATATAAAATTTATTCGCTAAAGCTTTTTCATTCAGATCTCTCAGGAATTCAAAATATGGGTTTGAAAAGAAATGATATCAGAATTTGAATGACACCTTGACGTGAATTTAATAGGATTGTTTTAAATTTAAATTTAAATTATTTTTCGTTTCTCTTCTAAAGTATGTTTACACATACAAACAATACTTTTAATTTTTCAATACACTGTTAAATATATTACTTTCACTGAGCCTATATTATGTATTGAAATGTATTTATTTCAATAAAATGATTTATGTTTTGTGCCACGCTATCCAAAATCATAAGTAAAATTTATGTAAATGATTATTTTGCGTCATAGTATCAACTTGCATACATTTTCCTTTGTTTGGATACTATGACGCAAAATAATCATTTTGAATTCCTGAGACATCTGAATGAAAAAAGCTTTAGCGAATAAATTTTATAAGTAGACACTCCACTACTGATGTTGTACAACTAACTAGAGTCGCTGCGCGCTCACTCTACTTCTTGCCCCTTAACCTCTATGTGCCCAATCTCTCCGACCGCGCCATCTCTCCTGGCTTTACCTTATATATATATATATATATATATATATATATATAATAATGCAATTGATATATATATATATATATAATAATGCAATTTTCATGTTAAGATAATAATTGCACCTGTGAATATAAATAAAACTAAAAAGAAAATGATGATTTAAAAAAAATTAACATAGCGTCACTCAAATTTGATATCATTTCTTTTAAGACCCATATTTGAAATTCTTAGAGCCAAAAGAAAGTGCTGCGTCTCAACTTTTAACCCGTTAAGGGTTTTTGTACTGATATAATAATTACACTTAAATGACACTGTTGTAAGGTTTTTGTGAACAAATATTATTGTATTAGGAGTGAATATTTCAACCAATGATTAAAGAATCAGAAAAAGGAAATAATTTTAAAAACGATTAAAAAATTTTAATTAAAAGGGAAAAAAATTAAAGAATCAGAAAAAGCAAGTCCAGATAAGATTACAAAATAACATTAAGTTACTCGAAAACAGATTTAACTTAAAATTAGTCCATTTTAATTTTTCATTTTTTATGCAAATTTATCAATAAGCTGCGTAATCTCTCCTAGCATGGAAACTAATGAAAACAATGCGCCGTCTCTCCTAAGTAGCAGATGCGCAAACTCTCCAATTTCGGTAGGAGAGATTTCGCGGCCTTTTATATAAACATGGCCGCTACTAAAACGAACCGTTGATGTTCACATTGTTAGTCTAGATTAGTAGCTTATGATAAATCATTTAAGTTTAGAATATTTTGTACTACTGACATTGTATAGAAATTCTGATGAATAGCTATGAAAATTCAAGCACTTACTTTGGGAAAACAAAACAAAATAGCAATGCTTTATCTAAGACGCTCAAAGCAATCAACGTACACTTTCAAGTAGACACTCCACTACTGATGTTGTACAACTAACTAGAGTCGCTGCGCGCTCACTCTACTTCTTGCCCCTTAACCTCTATGTGTGCCCAATCTCTCCGACCGCGCCATCTCTCCTGGCTTTACCTTATATATATATATATATATATATATAATAATGCAATTGAGACCGGATAAGAGAAAACTCAAGAGACTCCAACAGTTTTCTCGTTTATCCGGTTGTGTCATTTATCCAGGATCAACGACTACTCGTCTCATTTTATTTTCATAAAAAAAAAATTTAGTTCATATTTTTTTCTTTACTCGCAAGTTTATTTGGTGCCTCAGACAAGGAGAGTTAATAAAATGGTAACTTCCAACTTTGGTGGTTTGAAGATCCTACCTAGGTACAAAAACTCCGGTATGATATTTGGGCTGATATGTATGATGGAAAAAGTTTTAGAACCAAAAATGCAGTATTTTAGGGCTTTTATAAGTACTGTGTACCATCTTTTCACTGAACTCATCTTCTTGCATTGTTGCA
Organism: Maratus michaelseni; assembly: GCA_963931845.1. Lineage (NCBI taxonomy): Eukaryota > Metazoa > Arthropoda > Arachnida > Araneae > Salticidae > Maratus > Maratus michaelseni. The sequence goes on along the minus strand of OZ007588.1, from coordinate 186,278,196 downwards.
ACGTGTCGCGTGGCTTTACGCTGGTGTTCCTTCGTCAAACCCGTTGTTAATTAATTGCGTCTCAAAATTCATTTACGCTATATATTCATTACACGTATGAAAATCGATCAGGAAAGTAAGACGACGCAAAAGATTTATAACTAATAAAGTGTTAACTTTACTACGATATCGTCAGTATTTGTTAATTATCTAGTATTTAAGGCGACCGGGCACTTTTCGGTAGTTCAATAACATGAAAATGTCGGTATTGTTTATAATCATATTTATAGTTGCAAAAAAAACCACAGATTTTGAGGAACGGGAATGAACCCGGGAATTTTGGGGAATAAACCCGGAATTTTGAGGAATATTGAACATTTTGAAAAAGTTTTGAAGGTAAACAAAACCAGTGATTTTTAAACTTGGAATCTTTATTTTTAAAACAATCAGGCACTGTTCAGAAAAGTTTAAGATAGATTTTTCATTATGAATTCACAAAACTTATGATTTTATGATTTTATAATTTGTTAAAACTTATTAGTTTTACAACAATGGCGGCTGTGAATTGGTGAGCGTTTAAATGTTTTTTTTTAATTAAAAATTGTTTAACCCCTTAATCGTCGCGCCCGAGACATTTACGGGCAGCATAGGTTACGCCTGTTTTATTCAGATTGTTTGATTCCCACCAGTTTTATAAAATAGTGTTACTGGCTTTATTCTCGCATTATTTTTATCTGTCTATTAAACAAGACGAACATTTCTACTTAAAAAAACTGGTGGTAATCAAGCAATCTGAATTTTAAAACAGTAGCCTACACTTAAAGGGCGCGACGATTAAGGGGTTAATTTCTGTTAGCTTACATATCTACTATTCAAGAATACTCTGTATTAATTGTCTAGTGAGTTGCATTGATTTCTTTTAGTTTTATTCATTTTCGTTTTTGTTTCAATTGGTTAATTCGGAGAACATGGGGGATGTTTACATTTAAGTCAGACAAGTTGAATCTGTCACCTGAATAATCTCACTCTTTACTTATCGACAGTTAAAATATCGAATTACTTATATTTTAGTTTCTCTTACTTATTATTTTTCAATTTAAGCATGTATTTCGTTAGTTTCCATGTAAACTGGGTTATTTTTTCTAAATTTATGTTTTTTTTTTTTTTTTTGTATAAAAAAAGATTTTGGTTACATTGACAAAAATGGAAATAGATAAAAAAAAAAAAAAAAAAAAAAAAAAAATGAAAACAAAATTAATTAAAATTTCCCTGCCTAAAGCTTTTGGAAAACTCCTGAGAATTTTCAAAATTTCCCTCTGAAAAACCCCGGTTTATACCTGAGAATAAACCCGGTTTTTTGCACCCGTTGCAACTCAACTCATATTGCACACTTTCTAATAAATATATCACTATAATTTTTTAAAGATAGGTAGCAAAGGTGGTCAAAAGATTATTTTGGCATAGATCCAAATTTATTATATAAAAAATGTTTTTAAAAGGCTATTTAAATATTAAAGTGCTTTTGCACGCATTAAAAAAAACTTATGCTCACTTAGGGACACTTTTCAAGAAAATTACAAGTTCCCTTACGTTGAAATCTTCCAAAAATATCCAAAATACAAATGCTTGACATAATTAATTAATTTGTCTATATATATATATATATATATATTTCTCAAATATATATTTATAATTTATATGAAATGTATTTATTTAAGAATGGCATTTCATATAAATAAAAAAATATATAATTTCAAACAAATAAACAAGTTAAATTATTCAATATATCAAGCATTGTGTTTTGGATGTTTTTGGCTGATTCCACGGTAAGTGAACTTCTAGTTTTATTGAAAAGTGTACCTAAGTGAGCATTATTATTTTTTTCATGCAGACACACTCTATCCTTTAACCCATTCGTTGCCAACCATAAGTATACTCGTGGTTTTTCAATCTAAAATTACGAATTCGTACCGGAAATTTCGAAGGAAGAATTTTTATTTTATGTAATCACGAAATGACTGTAATTAAATAAAGTAAATATTGCTATTAGTATTTTCTGGTATGAATTCGAACTTTCTAAATAAAATAAAATTATGGTAATTTTAACCAGGCAGTGAACGTGTTAAATAACATCTTAAATTTTTTTTATATATAATAAATTTTGATTTATACCAAAATTATCTTCATGATCTTTTCTAAGTATCGTAAAAAAATATGATATATTTATTAGGAAGTGTTCTATTCAATATGGGTCTAAACAACAGCGACATTACCATGTTTTTCAACTGACTAAAAGTACCCAGTCGCCTTAATTCTATTTAAATTAGTCAAACACCTACATATGATACTTGTATCGACCTACCGGTTTTGTTATAAATATTTCTGTCACGTTCTTTTCCATTAAGACTGTAATAGATCAATTTCAATCACGTGATCACAATCTTCCAGTTTGTATTCAACGAATCAAAATAGTTAATTTGTCATATTGAATTATCCCCCAACCAATCACAATCGACAAAAACCGATGAGCAAACAAGATACACACCAGGTTGTTAAGGGGATTGCAAGGGTGTTACGAAAAGACACAGGTCTATTGAAAATGGGGTCTGTTGAAAATTATCTGTTACGTTTATTCTATTTTAACAGTTAACCATTACTCTTGCCACACAATTTAATGAAAAGGTACCAACATAAAGTCAAGTGACACATTATAATAAAACCGAGAAGAGGATTTCAGTGAAAACAGATACGTTGTCTTATAAAAGCTCTAATATACTAAAAAATACAATTTGCTAAAAGTTTTTTGTTTATGCCAAACCGTGCGAAAGTCGGAATGTACCATTTTATTAACTCTCCTTCTAAGTAATGTATCTTTATCGGTTTGGTCTCAGTTACAGAGGTCATTTATGTAACTGTCTCAGTTAGGGAGGCAATTATAGCTTGATTCTGCGAAAAGAAATCTTAATTAATGAGATCTGTCGGTATTACTTACAGAGATTTTTCCGTGTAAAAATGCAGATATCAAAAAAGTAGTCCCTAGGTTTATGTCTTATCCAGATATCACTTATCCTCATTCGACTGTATTATTAACCTCTTGATTATGGGCCAGAACTTGCGGCTATTTTCACATTCAATTGCACCACAATTCGCAAAAAATATTTATTTGTGGTAGATATCTCTTGAAAATACCCTAGTATAAGTGTATGGCAGAGATTATTTTTAAAAAAGTGGTACGAATAAAAAAAAAAAAAGGTTCTTCCGGCCTGTACCGGGAGGAAAAGGTAGCTTTCCTATATCTTCGTTTTAAAATTTTAGCTAATGTTACACGAAAACAGCAAGTTAAAATGCAAAGAAACGGTTACAAAAGATTCGTTAATACTGAATTTGAATAAGAAATTTGCCAAATTATTGAGCAATAGCCAAATTGGCTACATTTATGAAGACTTATTTTGGTCGCCAAATTTGGCGATATTTCGCCAAATGTCACAAATTTTGCTGCCAATTTTGTCACCAATGTCACCAATTTTGGCGCTAACGGATATGAATATATAGTTTTATGCGTATGATTGAGAAAATTATTACAACAATGAAAGAAAATAATTTTCGAGTAATCGCGTTAATGTGCTGTTTTGTTTCAAAATGTCAGCCACCCTAGAATTTCAAACTGCTCTATCTCAGCCATTTTTTAAGATAGAGGTAAACAAAAAAATGCTCTGGAATCCTCGTATCAAGGACTAACACGTAATTAAAAAATAAATTTAAATTTTAAATTTTTTTGTATATTTATTTTAGTTTTAAAATTTTAAATGGCCGCCATCTTGAAACAAAATGGCTGACCAAGCTGGCCAACGAACTCGGTCGAGACATTGGTGACCTTAATAGACACAATTAGTTTCATCAAAATCGATTTATAAATACGAGCGTTATCGTATAACATAGCTCAGATATATATATATATATATATAACATATATATATATATATATATATATATATATATATATATATATATATATATATATATATATATATATATATATATATATATATAATCAACATTTGAACGGAGGGTGGTTTTGGGGTCTGGGGGTCATGATCGGTGAAAATATATCGAAATTTTCCGGAACTGCTTTCCTCCGAACGGCTGCAATAGGTAGCTTTATACTTTTTTGTATTGCTACCTAAAATAGTTCTTGGGACGTACGGTATCTCAACCCCGTAATCAAAAGTTTAATGTAATCACATTCAGTTTAAGGTTTATTCTTTAGACGCCAATGTATTTTATAATTCAACAAAATATGAAATATTTTTAAAAGTATTTGTATAAATATTTGACATTTTTTTGTTATGTAGCTAAAATACGGTTTTTGATATCTGAGATTCACCAATACATTTTTTATGAATTCTATATCAATACTCACTCCTTTCCAAAATATTTACGATAGAGATAGGTTTACAAAAAATGTCATTCGCAAACATATTTATTTTCGCCTTTTGACATTTTAAAGAGGGGGATGAGGTCATTTGGGAAATGCTTGTTGAATATGCATAAAGAAATATAAGATAAATATGTTTGAAGAAAGATGTGACTCTTTTGCGTTTAGAGCATTTTTATACGAATATTTGTGTGCTCATATTTACATTCCATATTTCTATTTATATTTAAAAAAAAGAATACATCTATTCTATGCGAAAGATAACCTAATAATTTCAGAGGAATTTTTTCAAATGATAGATTTATAAATTAGGTAAATCTATCGTAATATACTTTTTGCCCATGTATGTTAGATTATACAGGGTATCACAAAATGGACATTCGAACTTTAATATTCAATAATTCAATATTATAACAAATGAAACGATGAAATAAATGACATATTTACAAGCACGTTTAGGAATTTTGTACACGGCAATTAAAAAAAATAGTTCTGATTCTAGTCAGAAGATGAAACCTTACTGTCTCAGCCTCTAAGAATATTTAAAGTATTTTCAAAACTTCAAAACTCAAGCCACTTTTTTTTTTCGCATCCGAACAGATAACAGAATGAAGAGAAAAACTGAGTGATCCCTGAGCCAGTTTCACGCGTTAGTTTAATTGATGCATGTTGAGAGAGAGCATCGCCATCTACTGACGAAAATTAGAATTATTTTTTAAATCACGTATGAATCTCTTTACTACTAACAGGTCACTTATTTCCTCTTTAAAATTATATAGCTAATGAATCATTGAATTCTAAAATTTGAGTGTACTTTTTCGATATATTGTGTATAATAAATGCATGGCTGTAAGATGTTTGAAATTGCAAATTAACATTAAATTGTTTGGCATTGCATCAAACTAAGGATTTATGTACAAGTTGCTTCAAAAATATAGAATTATTGGTAGTACTATAATATTATCATAAAACACATTCCGAACGACTCTCCTTTTCTACATTACACTATATTAATTCAGCGTATGCGGCTGTTTTGTTAACAATTTGTTGAAGGCAATTCATTAGAATAACTTTTAAAAACCTCTAGCTTCAATATAATTTTCGGATAATCAATTGATATATCATCTGATTTTGGATGTAATCTTTAGAATAATTAAAGCATACATATTTTATATGCTCTTACATTTTGTATATTTTTCTCTATACAATCCCTATCTAAGAATATTTCTGATATTTAAGTTTATATGGCTAACACAGTCATCATTTAATTATAAAAACTATTTGCAAAAAATATCTTCATTCTATTCTATTGTCTAGTGCAATATTATATCGAAAAATAAAACCCCTCTAGATTTACTACTCAAACATTTTAAGATAATGCTTTTATAGCTTGGTTTTGTGGTGTTTTAGTCATTTTCTATTCATGAGGTATAAAAAGATTTGGAACTCAGAATATATTTTTATCTATTACGATCTCATGCATATGGAAAAACATTTTCTTCATCATGAAATATCTGTTACATTATGAAATATCTGTTAGGATTAAGGTCCAGGGAAATTATATAGAAATTCTAGCGGAGTCAAAAGCTTTCATTTATCAAACACTTAAAATATTACGTTCTTATTAATTTGCTATGTTAATAATAGGCAAAGTCAAACACCATTATAATGCAATTTATTTTCTTTATAGAATGAGGCCCTCCCTCTTCTCCTGTAGAACTTTTTATCGTGTGACCGCTTTCTAAACAACACCACACTCTAAAAAAGAGATTTTCTGTAAAATTGTACGGAGATTTTCATTTTTCCAAAACAACAGTACAATTTCCGTAAAAATGACATTAGTTCCGTAAAGGAGATTTCAAATCCGTGAATATACAGAAAGTTTTCCGTAAATTTAATGGATTTTTACCGTATTTCTTTCAAAACAGTACAATGTCCGAATTTCTTCCAAAACAGAGCAATTTCCGTAAATAACGTCTAGAGGTTTGCGTACAGAAATCACATTGTTTGAAATGCGAATTAAGATTGTTGTATTTACTAGAATTCTTCAAGGATCCAGGCTCGACACGCTGGCCCATTCTAACCGGTGCCATGCCTGGACGGTATTTTTTTTGTGAAAATAATAGTAATATTTATATTTTTAATGAAATATTTAGAAATTTATTTTATTTTTATAAGTAACAGAAAATATTTTTTTTAAATCTACTTTTTTTTTTCTTGATAGTAATTAAAAATTATGATTATTTTCACTATTTTTTTTTAAATTTTATTTTAACTTTTATAACCTGAGACAATATTGGGTTATTTAAAAGTTTCATGACATCATATCTCTGCAGGTTATCGCTATGTAAATTGGTATTAAACTAAACTGATTTGGCTTATAAATTTATGAATTAAACTAAAATTTATTATTTTATAAATTATAATTTTACAAAGTTTATAATTTTTTACCTAAATTTATAAAAATAGTTAATATTTTTTCTTTACTTTTATGAAAATGAAGTTTATAATTTATTTATTTTGCTTATAATTTTATAAAAAAAATAAATTAATTTAAACTAACCCAATAAGTCCAAATTTAAACTTACCTATCAGAAGATCATTAATTTCGAAATTGTCCTTAAAAGCAATTTTTTGTTTTAATATTTTCAAAACTATTTAGTTTAACAGAACCGTACACTAAAGTTCTCAACATAGCTCACATATAGTAATTTAATTTATTATAAAATACAGTGGAACTTCCCTTTAACGAAGTCCCTATTTAACAAAGTTTTCTAATTAACGAAATTTTCTGCAGAACTTTGACTTTGAACACCATTAGCATGTAAATTAATCTCCACATTGCGAAAAATATATTCTATATAACGAAGTTTATTCCACTTTTGTACGTGTACATAATTAAAATTAAACGATTGATGTTCGAAGGATATGCAAATTTAATTCAGCGGATTCGATTGTATGAAAATGAACACATTTAAATAATCTCCATTCTGCTTGGTGCTAAATAAAACAAATTTTTTTCACACTAAGAAAAACACTTGTTATCACTATTCTCCCACTCCGAGACTCCAGCGCTGACAGTTGTGGGATGTCAAAATCCCCTTTTTACCTTCAATGATATAGAAGATGAGGTGTCGCAATGGCGTCAGATACATTGAAACAAAAAATATCTATTAGAGTCAGACAGGTACCATTCTGAACTTCCATTGCTGATAGACAATTGCTTTGTACATCCAAAAGAACGTGCTTCAAAATACAAATCGAAGAACATCAAAGTTATTTTTGTTCCTGCCAATACAGCTAAACTTCAATCATTAGTTTAAAGAATAATAAAAAATCTTGAAGTACATTATCGAAAAAGACAGAAAAAAGCCGATGTAGTGAAAACATTAGTTTGAGATTCTGTGTATCAGAGCTGATGAAAGCTTGGGCCAAAACTTGGGAATGTGACGTGATTTCATCGACCGTACACAACTGTTTTGTAAAAGATGGCTTCATAATTAAAACTGAATCAAATGATTCTGAATCCGATACCTGTTTGTCATATCTCAAGAAAAAATTTCATGAATTTAAGTTAATTACTATTTAACGAATTTTCTTCATAACGAAGTTTTTAAGTGTAACGATGAGACTTCGTTAAATGGAAGTTCCACTGTAGTTTAATTACGTAAGTTTTTTAAAATACGAAAATTTACTTTATTAGCATGTAATACATACGTCTGATTAAGATAATTATTGTTTTTATTGGAATTGATAAATAGATCATCAGACAAGTAATTTTAAAAAGTATATGTTCGAAAATAGAAATGTTGGTACTATTGCAAACAGAAGCAATCATTACTCTTAATGCAATGTTTTACTCATATAATACATAATAAGTTAAAATTTATTTGTTATAAGGCATCAAATAATAAAGCAAAATATTGAAATTATGAAAAGAAAATATTAAAAACATTGGAAATTTGAAAAAATCCATGGAACCTTCAAGTTTTTAGAGCATAAAAAGCGACTAAATTAAGTAACAACATTTGAGAAAGTGGCGCGTGCAGTCATAGCGTAGTGGTCTAGACCGTGAGTTTAGGAAACTGAAGATTCCGGGTTCGATTTTCATCGTGCAAAGAGTTGGTTATTTACTGAAAACTCACTTAGAAATGAAAAAAATAAGCAGAAATATATATTCTTTATAAGGTTGTCTTTGAGAAGTTACTTTTTATTATTTTTTTTAGTCCTATAACGTTTATTTTAACGACATAAAAATTTCTAAAAAATACGGAAGATATCTGTTATAAAAACGAAATTTAAAAACGGATATTTCAGAAATCATGGAAAATTTTCTTGATTTTACGAAATTTTCTTTCCTTGAAAATACGGAAATAGTACTGGCGTCCCGATTGCCAGTACAATTTCCATTTTTTTCAGGAATTGCTTTTTACAGTGCAGCAGTAGTCTGCTATCCTGTTTATTCGAGTCTGGTATCTTTATGATTAAATTCACAACGTAACAATTGAAAATCCTTGTGTTTTTTTTAGCTAAATTTATAATTTATCTACCAGAGAGACATTCTTCATTTGTGTCAAAATTACACGTGACGGAACTTTAACTTCCCGAAACAGGATAAAAAAAATACAAAAGAAACGCTGTTCACTTTGAAGAAAAAACACAATCACATGAATCACAAACCTGTGTTTTTTATAACATAATTCATTTTTGCTAATCTGTTAAAAATACGACAACAGAAAGAATATTAATTGTTTTTTTTTGTTTTGGCTGTAGCTAAATTATGAATTGATTGTTCGGCCAGAAATAAAACTAACATTTACAATAGTTACGCGATATAGCAAACAAACGAATCGCATGTAAAATACCTGACATTAATGTACCTCTTTTCTTGATTAACTAGTGTAGTGATTTTAATTCTTTTTTAAAAATGCTTGTGGCAGTAGATAAACTGAAAATTGACCTTTCTGACAGAAGTAGAAATAAAAAATTCAAGTTACCAAATTTCGCAAAGAAAGGAATTTTTTAATGACATATTTATTGCAGTTTTTACTATTTTTTTTAAAAGGAGAAATTTATAGTTTAGCTACTACCAAAAAAAAAAAAATATTGAAATAACTTTAGTAGCTTTAAAAAAAGCACATCAATGTAAATTTTTTTGCGTGTGCTTCTGCAATTGTTGTCAGGACTTTAATTTAATTACTCGTTAATGTTTTAATGCTACCAAATTTTGCATCCTTGCACAGGCCACCATACTAAAATTATTTACAAAGTCTAGCTATTTTTGTAAATTTTCTTTGAGCGGAAATTTACTGATATTCAATCTTAGCCGACATTTTACTAGTCAAAACTGCCGAAACATGAAGGAAAATCCAGTACTTTAAGAAATCAGGCCAAAGCCATCGGCAAGTGAGTTCTTGACATGGAAGTGCATTCTTGATACTTACTATATAGCAAGAGGCTTCCCAAATTGCTTTGGGGCAGAACTTGATTGCTTCTTTAAAGTATTGGCTTATCGATTTATTGATATTAGGTTATATGATAGATAATGTGTACAAGGATTGTCTAAAAATCAGAGAAGAAAAAAGCGTTAACAAATGAGAACTTGAAAAATATGTCACATTTTTCTTAAATATTGTTTTATTTTATGGATGAAGGTGTTATGAGGAAATATATGTTATGGTATATTGGTAATTTATAGTCCTCATACATTTTATTCATTAAATTGTCCCAGATAAAAACAGAAATAGCCATTCGACTGAAAATTATGTCTTTTTTTTCAGTTTATGTCACAATTTATGTCACAAACGCATAGGGCTTCGTCTTCATGCCGAAATTGTACTAAACTCTATTTGTTTCAATATGAACACTCTTTTTTTGGCAGCATATTTTTTTCAGTAAATTTTCCCTCAGGATACGAAAGGGAAGTTTATAGTAAAAATTACAGAAAGGTAAAATTTGTCGAAAAAACCAAATATGCTCTCAAAATTGGAAGGGTGTAGATGCAAAATTCACACTCTCCACTTAACCTAGTTTTAGAAAAATGCAAAACAAACAAACAAAAAAAAACGATTATTATGAATAAACATGATGTATTGGCACAATTTTTTTCTGATATGTTGCCATAACTTATGGCAACAAATATATGACAAAAAGTTGTGTCAACATATCATGTTTATTCATAATAATCAGTTTTTTGTATTTTTCTAAAAACTAGGTTAAGTGGAGAGTATGAATTTTGCACCTACACCCTTCATTTGATGTTCGTAATGAAATTTTTAGAGTTTGGTAACAATTTCAGTATGAATTTGATCCCTTAAGCTTTTTTTTAGAATATAAATTGAAAGAAGACATAGTACTTTTCAGTCAAATGGCTAGTCCTGCTTTTTTTTTCCTGGGACAATTTGGTGATTAAAATATATTGAGAGTCCCTCTTCCCCCTACCCTTTTTTTTTTCTTTTGGCTGACTGTACACAGATTCTAATTATTCTTGAAGATAAATGAGACATTATTTTTTTAAATATTTAATTTTTTTAAATTTAATAATTTAATTAATAATATTTATTTTTATTCTTCTAAAATTAAATGTTAAAACGTTTTATGAGAAAATTTAATACCAACTGTTAAAATTTTAAACACAAAATTTTTAAAATTTTTGTTACATATCATCTTTTTCTAATCGGGTCTTCAAATGTGGCAAAGTCGGCTTTAGTACACCAACGCAAGTTGTTTTTCGAGGTCTTCAAACAGAGACTTCGTTCCATAGTCTCTTCACATATCAAATATTACTTTATTAATTTAATTTAACTTTAACTTTATTACTTTAATTTATTTTATTCGTATACGTAAATCTTGAAATCTGGTAAAAATATTTTTCCATTTAAAACTTATTAATTGTTTTTCCATATCGAGACACACCTTGAAGCATCTTGTATTTGTTTTGACAATCTACACTAATATTATAATGAAGTAACGTTTGTGTCTTTGTGTGTTTTTTTGTAGTGGACTCTGGAACTACAGAGTCGATTAAAAAAAAATAATGGTGGCAAATGTTATTTAAAAGCAAATTGTTGCAAAATGTTATTAATATTAGGTTAAATATTACAATATATTCATGTTTTAATTTCTTTTATTCGCATAAGTAAATCTTGATATCTGAAAAGACTCATATTCCATTTAAAAGTTATTAATATTTTTTCCATATCGAGACACATCTTGAAGCATCTCCGGACAATGCTTTTGATGCAAACCTTATTTCCTTATCATTTTTTGCTCTTTTTTTAAAATAAAATTTTAAGGCTTATGGGAAGTTTTTGGCGATAATATTAAGCCATTAATTTGAGTATAGGTTTTTTTTTTTTTTTTTTTTTTTTTTTTTTTAAATGCATGATTTTTGGATTATTCGGAAAATATTTTTAAATAAAAAATATTTTTGTTTAATCATTCATTAAAAAGAATCATGACATAAGTAATTTTTTTCATAAATATAGTTATTATTCACAATTATTCCAGTTGATGAAGGTTGCAAAGGCATTTAAGTTTTTTTTTGACTTATGAAGCTTATGGGCATTACGTTAAAAATTTATCTTTTATGCCTAAATTCTTTTAATGCGATTACTTTTTAATCTGAATATCTGAAAAAGCAACGGAAAGAAACTTTCCTCAGCAGTTAAATTTATTTTTAATCGATTTCTATTTTCTTTGCTTCACTTAATGATCAGAATTTTGTTTAACTATTCATCTGAATATCCTTTAACTCGCTTAACTGAGTCCAATTCTTTAAACTATTATAGTGAAGTGATTTTTCGAGAAACTTTAAATGAATCGCCTACAATTCCAGGCATTATGAAATAAAAGTTTGTCCTTTTAAGTATGCAGTTGTATAATAATATGGATGATATCATATGATATGAATTAATTTTAAAATTTTTTTATTAGAAGTGTAAGAGCCTGAACATTTTTTTAGAATATTTATTGATTTCATAATAGTTATAAGAGATATGTTAGACAAACAATTATGCATATATTTTTGTAGCAAAAAATTAATTTTAATGTCAGTACCATATGTGAGAGTAAATTTACGATATCGCTTTCGCTGAAAGGTATGTGTAGTGGTGGAATATGTACTTAACGGAAGGCCCTTTACATTTGCGGAATGCTTAAAACGTGGATGAATACGAAAGAGATATTATCTATTTTCCTAGAGGAAAATCAACAGCAATGTTCTAGATCAAACAAATAACATCAAATATGCAAATGAAGGAAAAAATTACCATAATTTCTGGATTTATATAATGCTTTTTCTGAGAAGCAATGATTACTTTTTCTTTAAAATGTCACTAGGTATTAATTTCTGAACGATAACATTACCATTATTCTGGGATTTGGTTTCTGATAAATAAATGTTTTTCATCTGGAACATGGTAAATTGTTTAATCAATGTTAATGGCAGAAAGGAATAGAGGACTAAGTCCAGTAAATAAAGTAATTTTGTCGAAACAAATTAGTATAAAGCAATTTTTCCCCATCATTTAGACATTGTTAAGAGATGTATTCCACAAAACTGCCCCCTTCCCCCGAGTTACTCCCCAACATTTCATCCAAATTTGAATATGCAATCTTTTAGAAAATTGCTTATAAATAAGTTTCTAAGGGATTTAGAGATCCCCGTCTCTTTTTTATTGTGCTTAAGAAAATTTTCTACAACTTTTTCAATTACATCTTTCTAAAGTAAATAGTTAAAGCGGTAAGAAAACACAAATCCAAAAAATGGTATTTTTTTCATGAGGATATTGTTGATTTTTCTCCCTCTGTTATTAAAATATGAGAAATACAAGGAAATATTTTGAATAAAAGTTTCAAATATTTTATAATCTTTAAAATATTCTACATTTTTGTGTTTATATCATCTTGAAAGAAGTTGGAACAGCTTTAAAGTTGACGCATGTGATTAAATTCATGTAGTAGGTCGAAGTGCTTCTGAGACTTTAGCTTCAATTATCATTATATGAACAGGATTTGAGTACATGCTTATTTAAACTCATTAATTACAAATTTCTTTTGATTTTGAAAATTTTAAAATATTCTTTTTACATTATGGTATAATAAAACGCTTTTGTATTTATATTCAATTTTGGCCAAATTAAGCCTATATATATATATATAATGGACATTTCATAACTTAATAAATTTTTCGAACCATTAAAACGACTTAATACGCATAAAACAATATTCTTAGATCGGATATTGTAAAACATACCATAACTTTTACAGATGTCGTCGTTATTTATTTTTTACGGATTGGCTACAACTGGCAGCAATTAGGAATTCACAATGATTATAAATAAAATATTGAGATATAATCCATATTTTTCCCCTTTTTCTTAAGACTGAGATTTTAATTCTCGCCTTTTTCAACTTAATGGCATATTGCAATTAAAGACTCCCCTCCCCCTCCCCCACTGCCCTCTGCTGTTTTGAAAATGAAGTAATAGGTAACAGCTAATATTTTTTTTCATTTACAGTTTATATAGTTACAAATATATTTCCAATGTTCGTTCTGATAATTTCTCTACTTCCTTCAGTTCAGTGCAATTATTCTATATCTAGACAAATTACTTTTCCTTAATATATTCATTCAACATTTGTGAATGGCAAACATGATTGTGATGACATGAGTATGACAAATCGTTGCAGTTTTCGCACATTGCTGCATAAAGCAATCCTAACTTATAACAGCCAGAATCGATCTTGTTAGGTAATTAGAGAGAATAACTTTTAACCTACACTATTTCATTTTTAGGTGCGTTCGTAATTATATAAATACGTAGCACCTATAGTCGTCGTTTGGTCCGTCCGTCTGTCCGTCCGTCTGTCTGTCTGTCTGTCCGCATATAACAACGCAAAAACTACCCAACCAAATGGTTTGCAATTTAAAATATATTATCTTTGCAGAATTTTGTCGAGACATTTCAAATCTTATTAAAATCGAATCAAAACTTTAGGAGATATTAATAAAAACATTTATTAAGAAATTTGAATTTTTTTTTTTAAATCGGTGCTTTCTTGTTAGAGGAGCTTCCGATGTTGAATCGTCAAGCGACCGAGATACTTATTTTATGACAGAAATTAATCTGCAGACGATATAATTCATTTCACAGAATTAAAAATCATCAAGATCTGAATATTTATATAACTAGCTGATACATATATATCTGAATATTTATATAACTAGTTAAGATATTTGTATGAACAGTGTCATAAAATATATACTTAAGTAGCTGTTTAACCCGTTCTACGCACGGAAGATCATGAATTTAATTCTAAAACGTGCGTACGAACGCACCTCGTTTGTAACGTTTGACGTACAATTTCCAACTTGTTTTAAATTCAAGCTTCTGCCACCAGTTAGTGGCATGACTTTCAAATCAAATTTTTACATGTGGAAAATAGATGCCTTAGATGAAAAAAAATTTGCAGAATCAAAATATTATTTTAAACATGAAATAAACATGAAATGAAATAAATGACACATGAAATAAAAAGCTTCCTTGATATTTGAATAATTTTATATAACATTATTTGAATTAAAAAAAAAATATATATATACTAGTACTTTTTAGAAAAAAAAATACAAGTATATACTTTTCTTTGAAAAAATGAATGTTTAATTCTCAGTTTGTTGGATATATATTTTTAAAATTGATTTCCAATTTCTCAGGCTAAAAAAATTTGATGTGACGTAATATACTACTAGAAATGACCAAATAGGTAAAGAGTAAGCATAAATTTATTTCTTCGAGTTCTTCTGTTATATTCTGAGAACAGCAAAATTTTACTAAAATTATTTTTCCACTTTACATTTTAAATAATATGTTTTGGTTTGAAGACGATGAACAATTTTACCTCAATAACCCTTCTTTGTTTTTCTTTTGTAATTTTAAGTTACGCGGAAAATTACCTTTTGCTATCTTTAAAAAAACATCATCAAAGAGAATGAAAAATTGTTCCTTGGTAAAAAAGATGTTCCTCGAATTTCCTTGATTTATAAACGATTTTATACATACTTTTTTTAAAGTGCGTTGAAATTAAGAATCGTAAACGATTTCTTATTTCAATAAGAGATCAACTCCATACGTACGGCAGCCCCACCAGTGGCTGAGAGGTTCTGCTCTCGAAGCTGGTAGACGGAAGGTGCTGGGTTCGATCCCAATCGCGCCCGTCGGCCTAATCGTTCGGAGTTTTCGTGGTTTTTTTCGAGCCATGGATTTATCCATGCGAAAATACGGGTTAGGTTCCCCTGGAAAGACCCCCACGAAGGGCACTCCCCCCGGACCTATATCCCAAGTGTAGATCATTGGCCGTCAATAATCAACTCAACCCAGCCCAACCCATACGTACGGCAACAATAACAGAAATGTATTTGTAATTTAAGTTTCTCCAAATACTTCAAACACCTCTCTAATCTCTGGAATTTTGTTAGAAAGATCTTTGTTTTATAATGTGTTGCCATTATTGGATCAAGAAATGAGAGAAAAATATTTAAAGAAATTTTAATTTCAAAATAAAGTTTCGGGAAAATACTCAGAGAAATTTTAAAATGTATCAATAAATGTTTTAGAATTAATGTCAAACAGACTATATCCGTTATAGACAATATTTGGATTGTTTTCAAAACATTAAATATTAAGTATTTTGTCTGCTCAAACTAAGTATAGCTCTTTGTATAAGTGTTCCAATATCTTTATTTTCACAAAAATCTGCCTATTTCATATTTTAGATATTATCATTAAACAATCGTGCAATTTTTTTTTTCATATTATTTGTTTTATGAGTGAAATCCATTTATTTTATTAGAATTTGGGATAATTATAATTTAGCAACTAGAATTTGCAATTTTATCACCAAAAAAATGAAAATACCTGTATTACATCTAATTATTTTAACATTTGAGTTTGTTTTAAAATTTTCTATGATTATATTCACAAAGTCAGTATCGGCATTCCTTTCTGGCCAAAGAAAAAAATAAGTTTTGTTTCCGAAATCAGAAAGAATAAATAATATCTGGAATCTCTTAATATCTCTGGTTTTCAAGAACTTTTTCTATGTTTACATCTCCGGTAAATTATTTACCTAAGTGAGTTATTAAAAGCTCGAATTAAACTTTTAGAAAACGCTTCCATTTCGGGCTTTTACTAAATCATTTCGGTAAATACTAGGATTTATCGACTCCTTTTGTTAAAAATTCGAAATGAGAAATGAGCCTGGCCACTTATATGTACGTGGCGCGTTTTCCCTCGTGACTCAGATCTTTACGCGTTAGTTCAGTTGCAGCCTAACTTCGGGCAAGTTTTGACTTATCTGCGCACGTACCTTCCCTAGTGACTTTTATCCGTTTGTGTCAGTTACAACCTAATTTCAGACAAGTTTACAGACAACAAACAACAAGGTAAAACAAACAGCTCATTATAGACGTTGGAAACTCTATGATATTTTGAAGATAGGAGGGCAGGATTTATTTACTGAGCCATTATCTGAAGAAAAACTGAAATTTTGTACTATATCACTGACTATATATTGACTTTTGATGAACTGTTCAACGTCATATACGAGCTCTGTATCGCTGTTAGCCATGTTGGAAGAACTTGAATGATAAAGATCTGAATTTTAAGTACAAAAACGTGACTGTAGAATATATCGTAGAATATTCTAAGATTAGATATCTAATCTATCGACTGTAGAATCTATCTAATCTATCTATCCGTCAAACATCCGACAGTGACTATCTAAACCTTGTCAGAAAAAAACAACTCTGAAAAAGGAAATTGTAGTCAAGCTGTCTGTACAAGTACATATTGAAAAAAAATTCTCAATGCCAAATCGACTTGACAGATATGCAGTCCAATCCTGATCGTGATATGAAGTTTATTTTTGTATATCAAGATCATCTTACAAAATATATCCTCTTCCGATCTTTGCACAATGTAAGAGCTGATGAAGTGGCATATAAACCTTTGAATACTTTCACAACTTTTAGAGTATCAACGTTCTTCATTCTGATAACGGGTGAGAATTTTGCAACCAAGTTATAAAGAATTTATGCGAAATGTGGAATGGTATAAAAGTAGGTCACGGTAAACAGTGACACGGTGAGTCACAAGGTTCAGTTGGACAGGCGAACGAAAACATAGAGTACAAGTGAGCAATATGGGGAGAAAAAATAACACAACAAAAAGGTCCGATGGATTAAAATGTTTACAAAGAAATGAAAAATAGACTAACCATCAAAGATTCACCAAGATATGCGTGGTATTTCTATGGAGCCGCATGAATTGCTAACTCAGTTTTGCTACTAATTTAATTATTAATATGACCACCGGTGAGCACTTATTGAAAAGTTACATATATTAATAATGAACGCACGGCTAATATAGAAAATAAGTGTACTGATATCGAAACAACTATTGATTTAGAAGTGCATGGTAATAATAATACAAATGAAACAGATACATATGTAATAATGGAAGCGGAAACTGAAGTTCAGAATGAAAAAAAAACATTCAGAACTATAATCTGAAATCCCCGACGAGGTAGCTGCGATAATAAAAAAAACTCAGAAAGTGAAAGTGTTTTGGGAGGCTGTGAAGGAAGGAAGTAGGCAAAAAAGTAGATGAAAGTAGCGTACTATATAAACTTCTAGAAACGTACTCTCGGGGAAATGTTTGAGTAAAAATACGTGATATTGACAGAGCGAAAATGGATCCAAAATCACTAACAACCGTTATCACAAATGTTAAAGACAATGGAGTTTATGTACTTGGTTCTGAGCTCGGTAATCTAAAAACGTCGTTCACAAATAATCAGTTTTCCTTATGCAAAAAAATAAAATAATACAACTGCTCAAAGAATAGCATCACGAAGATGCGTATTTGAAAATTATTCAACCAACTTGTAATTCAAAGTACCGCAACATTCAACTTTGCTATAACAAGTAAATTTAATTATGATTTGATAGTTTTGTAGAAAATTCTGAATAATAAATTACATTTATTGCATGAACATTTTCTTTTAATAAATTAGTTAAATGCTGTAAAATTTGAAAGTTTAAATTTAATGTTATATAAAGTTAAATTTCATATAATTCTAGGCTTATTTTAAATTTAATATGAAAAAGGAAATTATTGTAATTTTAATGCAGAAAATATAAAATGTCTGCAATAAATTTGTATTTATTTGCTATTCAATTAGCATCGTATTTAAACAAAAAATAATTAAGTGTTCTACTAAATATACGATATGTCTGTGTAGGGTAGCTCATCAATCATTTCGGACTTTTGCCTAAAAAGATCCTTAAATTTTAATATTTTTCACAATGGTTTTTGTAAAATATCGGAAAGGAAGCGTTTAAAATCATATTTCGGCGTTTCGGATCTCACTTTGGTAAATGCTAGGATATACCGGTAAAACCTATGCTTTACTAGATTTCGTGCTTTTACAGTAACATATTAGAAAATGATTTTGTGTTTTTATGCTTTTCGCTGTTCTTCTGTAATTTTTTCTGTAATTTTTTTCTCCATTCTTCACCCTTCTGGGATTAAAGTAGAAAGAAAACAGATTAATATTTAGATGTGTATTATCATCAGAGTGCATTGCTGTTTTGTTCTCCATATTTTTTTAGAATACATTATGTGCATTAACTTATTTCATTTCCCTTTATGAAAAATTCTTTCGTAAAAGATCGCAGTGGAAGATAATTTTTCCTTATTTAACTATGTATGTACCTCATTCTTTAAAATGTTTTTGCATAGAGGGTGTTGCACGTAAAATCAGCCTGAATGAGATTCAATGTCTGTTGAAACAGACTCATTTGCAGACAAAATTCATTACAGTAAATGGTATGGATCTTTGTATAAGTTAGTTTCTTTTAATTATTTTCAAATAAATGAGCACTGTTTTTTATAAAAGTGTCTGTCTGTATCGAAGAATTTACAGCGGGTAGACAGGTTAAGTATTACGTGGGACACCTGTGTAATCTTTTTACACAATGGTTTTTCTACAAATTATGTTTTGACGTAAAATTTGAAGAAATATACTTCTTGGCCGGTGTTTAGGCGAAGGGTCTGCACTCCAATGTGCATGAAACGAAAATGCGTCCCGCTCATTGCTCAGTCAGTTAACAATGTTGGCACATGTGCCGTTCGAGAGCGCAAACCTTTGATGACTAAACCATTCGGATCTGTAAATAAAAATTACTGTCATGACTCATTGAAGTTAGTGATTTGGCATTTCAATATGCAATTCTGTGTTGGACCAACGGAATTAAGTCTTAAATAACTTTGGTGTTTGTACGAATCCATAAAAAACAATTAGGCAGTCGTATAGCCCGATAAATTTTTAATCTTCGGGTAATGTGTTCATCGCAATTGTTTCAGGAACTTGGAAACAGCAGTACCAAGAATTTAAATCTTGTCTCATCAGGAGACCTAAATGCAAAAGTTTGTGATACAAACATTTTTACACAATCTTTTATCTTAGTGAAGATAAATATTTATATTTATGTACATAATACTTTTAAATTTTTCCATGCGATGGGCATAAAAAACTTAGAAGAGAAGATAGAATTTTCAGAAAACATAAGTTTAATCATGGCTAAAAAATCTTCAGTAAATAAAAAAAAATTACTTGAAATGTTCCATCTTTCTTCTCTTTATTTCCAAGCATCATTTCAACTTTGGACTGATGTCTGGGAGTTTGATACCACTGCGATCTCTGTAGCTGAATTGTGCTTTTTTCAGAATACGGCGATTACATTGGCGGCAGATAGTCGATCATCTTACATAAGAACTTAAATATGACTTATCCTACTTTAAGCAGGATTTCCATTAAAACGTCAGTAAATGTATGCAGATAAAATAATTCTAATTTTTCGGATAAATTAAGAGAATGACTGAAAAAACTAATGTAAATTAATAGTTAAAAAAAAAGCTATTTATTTAAACTTTAAATTTTGAAAATGTAATTTAAAATCACAGATTAAAACGAAGCAAAGGTCTTATTACAGAAATTAGGTTGTCTTATTAAATAAATTACATTAAAACTGTGAAAACCGAATATCATTTTTACTTAAATAAGACAGTTGAAACATAAGTCGGAGAGTTCTTCGCCACACTGCGCAACTTTCGCAACATATTGGGAGGGGAGGTTAAGTATCAATCCTCCTACATTTTCCTAATTCATGCAACAACACTGAAACCTATATCATTTTAAAGGGTAGGGAAATAGTAAATTTTTTATATAAAACATTTATTTTTTATTTTTTACATTTATAAGGATGGAAAGAAAATTTATAAACGGCATCTAAAAAAAAAAAAATTCAATTTTTGGGATTTATTATCTTTAGAGCAATGTTATAATATCTAAAGTTGTAACAGATATACATAGGAGCAGTAGAGAAAAAGAAGCAAATCGCTGAAGGTGAATATGCTGTTGGAATTAAATGCTTTTCACGAAAGTCTGCATATTTTGACGTTCGGAGGGGCAAGGGGAGAAGAAGACCGGGAGGGGGGGGAAGTGGGGACTTTTGAGAAAATGACCCTTTCACCATTGTCTATCACCAGAAAAAGAAATCAACTTTATACGATTTTTTTTCGATTTTGGCCATTTTACCACTTTATTTACTTAACTAATTAGAAACGTCGTATAGTGAGAAAATATAGGAAGATAATTACTTGATATGAAATAAAATAAGGAAATTAACATAAAATATGTTCTTATCTTAACGATCTGATGCATATTGAAAAGCATTTGTACACTATAAAATTACTGCTTTAGAGATGAAAACTTTAATTTCTAAGTTTTATAAAAATCTAAAGCAAATATACTGCTTGTAATTAGTTATAATAATAATTATTTATAATAATAGCATAATAAATGATCTTTAAACTTCTTAAAAACCAACAACAAAGAGAAAAAGATTGGACAGCTTTAAAAAGATTGTTCAGATATTTAACCACCACACGTAAATTGTATAGCACCAAACAACAGGAATAGGGAAATATGGTAAAACATATAACTAAAATTCTTGAAACCACAGATAAGTTAAATGCCAATACTAACGATTCCCACATTTCCGCACTTTTTTTTGTGCGCCTTACCTCTCAGCTATGACACTTTTATAACATCCCTCGAAGCTAGGCTGGAAGAAGAACAAGCAGTCGACGGTTTTAATACGCAGTAAACTAGTAGATGAGTAAAATCAATGCGTATAATATACAGAATCGTCAGCTGAAAACGCCGCAAAGACATTCAAAACTTAAATAAAAAAGACAAAGTACAATAATTATAAGAAAGAGACCAAATGCTACTTGCATTGCCCTATGAAATATCACTCAAAATTAGAGCCACTGAAAAACAAAACCGCTAATGCATACAATAATATAAGTGAAAAAAACATAAAAAATAATGAAAAATTTAATGATAAACATAAAACGATACTCTTTCAAATGATATAAAAACGAACACTAAACAAATAAATAACCTAGCGTTCCTGACATATTGACCAGGTAAACAGATTTGGATAATTGGCAGTAGTCGATCTTCGCACATAAAAAACTGTAAATAAAAAGCTGAAATAAAAATACAGAAAAAACTGTAGATAATGGGAATACACGCATTCCTTTTGGCTCAGATGACGCATTAACAAATACAAAAACGTCAGAGAAGGAAATAAACACAATAACATTTAAAGATGTTGTGTTTGTACTAAACATAGAATATAATCCCTATAAGTAAGAAAATCTACACAGAATGGCTGCTAACTGATTTTTGAAGAGGATACATCTAATTTAACGTATAATATAATAACATTCCTTGAAGAAAAAAATAACAAAAAATAATATAAAGTCATATTAGACGAATCTATAACAACAAATTAAGCGAAACTTGCTTACAATTGCAATAATAGAAACTACATAAAATTATGACACAGATGATATGACCAGAAAAATTATGCATCCATTAAAGAAATACTGTCAAAGCAGTTGGCTACGAGAATAAGCATTAACAATTGAAAACAAGAAACGCTCTGCGAGATTTTATAAAAACAAAAATCATATTCAAACTCTATCCATAGATCAGAAAACCTATTTTCTGCAATTTATTGATGATTTCATAAGATTCACAACAATTTATCTGTTGTCAAAAGAGAGCGAAGTTCTAAGAAAATTCAAAGATTACATAGTCATGGTGAATAACAAATTCAGAAAATAGCTGGAAGTGCTCAGATTAGATAATAGAGGTGGCTACATAAATAATGAAGTATAAAATTATTTAAGGCAAACTGGCATACAACACCAAATAACTGTACCACACTGCCCCTCGCAAAAAGGGGTGGCAAAAAGAAGATATAGAACACTATTAGAAAAGACTGGCAGCATGCCATTTGATGCCAATCTACCTCAAAATTTCGTATTGAAGCAATTAAAACTGCTACATATTTACACAACAGATTTCTTAACAAGCCCAATGATAAACACTAAATGAACTCTGCTAAAAATTCAAACCTAATTTATCCCACTTAAAGGTTTTTGGTTGCAAGGCTTATGACTATGTAAATGAAAAGAAAAAATAACACTCGATGACAAAGCATAACATGGTCTTTTTGCTGTACACTGAAGGAAAAAATGCAACAATATTAAGAATAGTTAAATTTGTAGAAACTACGATTTTAAATTCAAATACCAAAACTGAGGAAGACTGAAATTTGGAAACGAAAATTACAGACAAAAACAGAGACAAAAACACCCACAAACAGAGAGAAACTCACTAGAGAACGAAATCAGTAATACATTAGAAAATAAACGAACTGAATTCGAAGAGGTAACATCCGATCAACCAAGAATATAAAAAAGAACTAATGAAGGTGTTCTGGCTGATAAATGCATTTAGCTGACTATTTAAAATCCTATAAATGATCCAAAAAGCCTGAAAGAATTACAGAAAATAGAAAATCCCCAGGAAAACTAAAATTGGCTAAAAGCTACCCAAGAGGAAAGAAAATCCCTGAACGACAATAAAACATAGCTATTAGTAAATACTCCACAAGGTAAGAAAATCATTGGTTCCAAGTGAATTTTTAAAGCAAAATGTGACTGTACGGAAAAAGTAGAAAAATACAAAGCACGCCTGATAATCAAAGGTTTCTACAAAAATATGGTGAAGATTACGATCAAACTTTGGCCCTCTCGTGTCTTATGCCACAATAAAAGCTTTCTCGCTGTATATAAAAGACTAAATGAAAATCATATCGATATCAAAACTGCGTTTCTGCACGAAGAGTTAGAGGAAAATGTATTCATGACACAACGAGAAAGGTACATTGTTCTCGGCGAAGAAACTAAAGTTGTAAACTAAATAAAGATATTTACGGACTAAAACAGGCAGCCAGAACTTGGTATATTAAGCTGAAAAGATTAATTCTGTGAAAAGCACCACTGATTCGTGCCTTATTTGTAGGAAGCAAAGGAGAAAACACGACATGTATTATTGTATACGTAGATCACCTAATCACAGGGAAAGAAAAACAAATGAAAGACATATCCCATACTTTAAAAAGAAATATGAGTTAAACCACTAAGATGAATCCAGCTGTTACTTAGACATAAAAATAGAAAAGATTATCTAAGAAAATTTCGCGTTAAATCAAATGATGAATATAGAAGATATAGTTAGGAAATTTAATTTAGAGAATTTATAACCAGATCACTCTTCCGTAAACCAGGTTACCTTTGATTAGAAGATGAAGTCAAATCACTGCCAAATAACAATAAATATAGACAGGAAATAGGAGCTTTATTATACAGATTAAAAAAGAAGGCAGAAATGAGCTTTACCTGTTAGAGATACGTAAACAATGCAAATTACAAAAGTGTTCAAAATAAGGTAGGGATTATGATTATGTGAATGAATTAGGCCTGTCATTGATTTTAAAAAGTTACACTTTTAAACGTTTATCCAGTCCTTGGCTCCTATTGATGGGGTTATAGTGATCTCGAAGCAGCCACGTTCGTCCGATATATTAAACGCCCCAGCTCGCCGTACTCGCTGGTCCATGTCTGAAACTTATAGAATTTAGTTTTTTAATTTTTCCGGTGGCATCGCCCGTAATCATGTCTGCTACTGTTCCAGTCAGTGTTGAAAGAAGGAGAACGACAGAGAGCCGCCTGTTCCCGGAAGTAGCAGCTGTCTAAACATATGATAGTATGTTTCGAAAAAAAATTACATCCTCTGACAACTACAACAGTAAAAATACCCTTTTCTATGACCAAAATTCACCGACTGGAATTTTATGAAATTTCGAAGCTTTCGGCACTAAAAATTTGCCTGTCCGAAATGCCTTACACCTGTGTAAGGGAAACATCCATGATATATGATGGGAATGAACTCAATAACTATGTAGACGATATCAAGAAGAGCTTATCAGTGTATGCTGCAGCAATCAGAGTATGCTGCTTATCCTATACATAGGCCTAATAAATTTTCATTAGTGAGCATCGAAAATGTCTTCTTTATTTTTTAACATACCTAAATATACCTATAAACGAATAATTTAAGTATATTTAGACTATAAAACATTTCTTTGCTACACCCAATCTACCCAAATTCCCCCTCAAAAGGTCATTTAAATATAACAAATTTTTATTTATTTTGAGGTAATAAAACAGGATAATAAATGTAACCATTACATAGTTTCATTGTAGGAAAACACATTGCTTAGGTAAAACCGAAACAAAAATCTTGTCATTGAAAAATCTATGAATTAAAAATTAATAAAAATGTATTGAGAGTAATGATTGCTATTTTTTGTATTTTAACATATACACTTAGATAGTGTCGTCTTTTAACATTTACACAATTATCCATGAATAATAACTACATGTAAATTACAAAAACACGCCAATTCGAGAAATACCATACATTTTACTACATTTGCACATTGGTCTGAGTAATTAAAAGTGATAACAAATTATACACAATTGATTCATAAGCTAAGTACACATAAATTCAGGTAAATATTTACGCTATCGTATAATTTCAATAACAAGCATGTAATTTTATAATTTTACACATATTCATGTTTAAAAGTAGCTAATTTACACATTTTCTGTATAGTGTAATTGTTTTTCAATATTTTATTTTAATTAAATTTTTACAAAGTTTTTAAAACAATAAATATTCCCATCTGAATGAAAAATGTCTTAATACATTTCTTATGCTTAAATAAAACCTTTTTATTACTATTTTATACTTAAATCTTGAGTTTGAGCACCATTGTTTGCAAACTTAGAATATTAGAAATACTTTTCTATAACAAAATAAAAAAATGCACTGTTAATTAAACTTCAATATTGAGAATGAGTTACTTAAATAACAGTGTATTCAATGCAAATGCAAACAAAGAAAGAGCAGTTAGTTTTTTTATTGGTTACTGAAAAGAACGCTCTTGATAAAAATAACAAAAAGATCTATTAATAAAAAAACCCCAACGTATCCTAATGAAATTAAATATCCTTTTCATAAATTTGGATGAAACGAACTTTTTTTTGACAGAATAAACATTAATTCACATACCATTATTAACATATAAAAACATATAACATATGAATATTTTTATTTCATCATGTTAACGTAACTGTTCGTGAATTCGAATTCATTTCATTAAATCTAGGATATTAATATGATAAACTATATGTTACTCAGTTATATTTTGATAGTAAAATTTGATAGTTTTTTTCGAATGTGCAAATTTCACTCCCAAAGCAAAACTCGACACAATTTGATATATTCTAAATGGGTGCTATGGGAAAAGATGCGAACGACTGAATTGAAACGAGTGATTTCTAAAATCTGAGAATAATAGAATATTAGATTTATTTTCTGAGAATCTTCTTATAATATAATGTTCCCTCCTACGAATTTCATTAAGAATTTTTTATTTTCATGTCTGAAGGAAGGATTATTTATTAAATTATTTTTGGAATAGTTAAAGATTGCTATTTGGCTTTAAAATAAACTAATTTCTGGAATTGATCTCTAAGATTTATAAGATAACTGATCATAAGGTGTTCTTTTATTTTACTGAGAACAGTGTTAAATTTTAAGGCATATTTATATTTGATGGGATATTTAATTAGGATAAGCTGACCAGCTGATAATGCCTTTCTATAAAGGATAAATAGGCCTAACTGGAATAGCTTATCCTAATTTGAATCAATACGTACACCTTACAGTTTTTGAAAACTGAGTAAAATGCCTTCTAAATGAACACTTTCCTAAGGAAATATGAACATCTGGTCATTTTACTGTAACATATATTGATAACTTGTACCTGACTAGAATGCGATAAATTTAACCAACGAAAGAATTGCGATTTAGGTAAATTTTAGCGACGAAATGATTGTGAATTCTTTTGGACTTGCGTATAATGCTCTAATTAAGTATATCAGATTGCCTTTTACTGAGGCTTGGCTGTATCGGTGAGATGTTATTGAAACACACAATTATTGAGGTAGTGAAGTTATAATTTATATTAAAATCTTTTTGGATGATCACACTCTCTATTTCACTGATGAGCTTTAACTGTTAATAGTAATTGGGAAATAGGATAATTTTCTTTATCCACATGCAAGAGAATTTGTTGGTGAAGATTTAATGCTGAATGATAATAAACCACGTAGAAATACGCTTCTTGGCAGTAGACTGATTTTACACATAACAAAGTGGCGAGATACGGGCAATAAAATTTGATTGGACAAGACCATTTTCGGAAAAAATCTTATTTTGAGACTGCCATTATCACCAAGTTAATAATTGTTGACTTACTCATCTAATTGAACTCATCCAGACTAGTTCTGTAATGTGAGATACCATAGTTTGGAAAAAAGTTTCACTCTGAACATGTACCCAGTTCAGATATGTGTGTATAGTCCTGAAAAAAAGAAGTGATCACCCTTTCTAATTCTGTTGCAAATATAACACTATGTAACAAAAATCGCTTAAAATAATTCTTTTTATGTAAAAATACTTCAATCCTAATGAATTATATAGATTGAACATAAATATGATCATAAGAAAACTAAAGTGATTTTGTAATTTACGAGTAAAAACATGTGTGTAAAAACATGTGTGCCTTAATACCTGTAACCTGTATCACTATGTACTGCGTACGCAACATAAGACTTTTTTGTAAATAAATACAATCAGAAACAATAAAAGTAAATGTTTTTATAAAAAATAACTGTAATCATGATACAATTAAAATTATATATATATATATATATATATATATATATATATATACAGGGTGGTCCTAAAATATGTGTCAAAAATGTAAAGGTAGGTAGAGGGGACCTAAATACGCATATTTCGTATAGGAATATGGGTGCGGAAATCTAACGTTGAGGCAGTAGAGGGCGTTGTTGAGTTCGCCGGATGAAAGCGTTTCGCTACCTTGAATCGTCATTCCCCGCACGGATTTCGAGCAACATGCATTGTTACACCAATGCGGAGCGTGCGACATGTGTTTCATGTATGGGGATGCGTAAGGAAATGGAGCAGCTGCCCAAAGGATGTACATGGAATGATTTCCGGGTAGGAATCTGCCGGATAGCCAAACATTTGAGCGTCTTCATGGGGAGTTGTGCACGAAAGGACCGTTTTATGCTTTCCGGCGTGATACGGGCAGAGAAAGATATTACAGAATTCCAGGAGTGGAAGAAGCAGTAATTTGCACTGTAGAGGATAGCCCTTCAACAAGCTCAAAAGCTTTAGGACGTGCATTGGGTGTGAAGCATTTCCTTGCGCAAACCCATACATGAAATGCATGTCACTAAGCTTCGTATTGATGTAACGATGCATATGACTCGAAATCCGTGGGGGGATTCATCCGGCTAACTCAACAGCGCCCTCTACTGCCTCAACGCTGCATTTCCGCACCCATATTCCTATACGAAATCTTCTTATCTAGGTCCCCTCTACCTACCTTTACATTTTTGACATATATTTTAGAACCACCCTGTATATATTATATATATACAGGGTGACCAGAATTAAAACACCCCTACTCCGACCTCTCTATTTATTGAACTACTCATTACATAAGCTTCAAATTTTGAACACATACTATTCAAAACATGGGGAAACTGATTATGCAAAAATATTAGTTACAGAATTCACCGATAGATGGCGCTGTACAACTGGGCATATCTTGAAAAGACACAAAAACGCATGTGAACGTCCAAACGTTCATGTGACAAGTATCTTATCGACGCAGGGAAGGCTGCTCATTCCCTTCTTGAAGATTTCTAATCTGTAGTCTGTGCTCAACTTGTTCCACTACGGATCGTAACTTCTCGACTGAGATGCTTCTCACATGCAGAGTGATACCTTCTTTCAAGTTTGCCAATGTTATCTGACGTCCTCGATATACAAGATTTTTGAAGTGTCCCCACTCCGAAAATTACACGGATTATGATCCGGAGAACAGATGGCCAGGTTTTTGGAAATGCACGATGATTACTCTGCCGTTAGTGAAACATTGCCGAAGAAACCGCTGTACACAGAGTTCAATGTGTGGAAGCGTTTTATGTTGCATAAACGTAATTGAGCCAAAACATTGCCGATCTTGCAAATGAGGTACAACAAAAGTTTCGAACATTATTTTGAACATGTTGGTCGTCACAATGCATGTCACAGGATCATTGCGAATAGCCTGTTCGAAAAAGAAAGGTTGAAGAATGAATGTGGCTGTGAATCCACACTAGACTGTAACTTTCGTAGAGTGGAGTAGAATCTCTTGGAAGATACCGGGGTTTTCAGGTTTCCAAATGCTACAATTATGGGTGCTCACTTTTCTATTGAGGGCGAAATGGGCCTCATCGCTCTACAGAATTTACCATGGCTAAGATGCATTCACTTTAACTTGTTGTCGGAGCACAGATCCGGCTTCCCGTGAAAAATTACACTTTTGCGAACACGATAGCGTCCAAAATATTTGTCAGATTTACACCAAAATTAGACATAACATTGCGATTGTTTGAATTATTAATTAAAACATTAGATCTATTGTTGTAACTTATGCATTTTAATCTCATTGTTGTACGCATGTTGTATACGCATTTAATAGCAGAATTTCTGTTTTTAAAAAAGGCGCATGTAACTTTGTGCAAATAGTGGCGCGAGAACACTTTCGCAAATAATAGTGAGTACCATTGTTCTAAGGGAACAACCTCCCATTATTTTTTACATCCACAGAAAATAAAATGTTAGAAAGCTATTTGAAAAGATGTACAGAATTTTCTTTTTATCTAGATTAGTTTATCCTATATTTGGATTTATTTTCCTTTTCTGTCGTTAATTGAATGACACTCTATAAGATATTAATTTTATTATTCTAAATTTATGTATAAACGCTTAATACCTTTTACCTTTTCAGTAATGTAAGATAAAGTGTATAAATTACTTGGCTAATTTGATCCAAGAAACTCAAATAAAGTGTCAAAAGTGGATATTATCATTCGATAAATGGAAGATGATGCAATTTTTAATATATAGACGACCCCGAAAATAAATGTATAAAATAAATTGTATTCAATAAAAGACACAATTCTCAGTCGATTGGTACCTATTTTTTATGCGACTATTTGCTCTGATAGGAAGTGAACAACGTTTTCCAGGACTATGCAAATGCACTCTTATTAAGCATCATGAGGTTCAAAGTGTTGAATGAATAGATTGGAGAGTTCTAGTCCTATCGGATAAGTTGAAAGACAGATATTGTTCTAAAGGTCTTCTCTAAGGTATTTAAATGAGCTTTCATCTCGTATGGTCATGCTTTCTGGCCGATGTCCAACAACCTGATTAATGATATTAAAACGCGATGACTATAATACATTTATGCTATAATACATTTATGACTATAATATTTTGCAAATTTACAATCTAGATAGTGAGGACATAATTCTTATAAAAGTTCGTTTATTTATTTTTCACAAAAATTTTCATTTTGGCTATTGTCTAAGAATAAAGTTTATGAGAAATGCAATTATTTATTTGTAAATTATACAAGGTGTCAAAATGAGGAAAAGAAGAAATAAGTTATAAGTAATTAAATATGTAAAGAATAGTCTATCAAAATGTGACGTTTAAAAAATTAATTTTTTCATAAATTAGTCCACAAAATAAAGTTCTACATTAAGTTTTAAAAATAATTTTGCCTCACAGAAAGAGAAACATGTAAAGTACGAAAATGTAGACGAAAAGTAAGAACGAATAATAATAACGAATTAAAAAAAATTCTAAACTACCTTGTTTTACGGAAAGTTTTGTTGTATTATGCAAGTTAATAGATTAATGGTACTCATTATTATTTGAAAAAAGGATTCTCACACCACTATTTTCGAAAAGTAACTTTTGCCTTATTGAATGACAGAAATTCTGCGTTTAATTAGGATGAAGGTTTCTTTTTGGTAAAAGTGGCATCTCTGCGACCCACCAGCTACGTAGTGTATTCCAATGGAATAGGTAATCAAGAAAAATAGAATAATTCTTGCAGAAAAATTCTTGACATATATATATATATATATATATATACACATACAGGGTGTATCAAAAAATGTATACACACTTTTTTTTATTCACGTATAATTAATATTTAAATCGCAAAGAAAATCTACATAAAATGTATAACTTTTTCTCCTACCGCAGATGTTCAAAATTATTACCGTTCTGATCAATACACTGCTTATAATGGTGGACTATTGATTCACAAACTTCAACAAGCATTTGGTGTTGTGGCGCATTCATGCTCAATTGCGGTTCGGAAACGTTATCTATGAACATCCATCCGTTTCAAACTTATCTTTCATACAATGAATTGTAAATCGCATAGATGGACCTGCTTGAAACTCCCTGCGATATTGTTTTTGTACTTCTGCTATATTTTCAAACTTACAATAGTACTTTAAAACAAATTCTTTTTTTCAAAAGTTAGTACTGGTCCACTCATTATTTCCAATTAATTACATTTTGAAAAGAAAGAATAGAAAGTTATGACCCGTTAAACAATGTATGTATACATTTTTCTGGCTCACCCTTTATACACATATATATATATATGTGTGTGTGTGTATAACAATTAGGATAGAAATTTGTCTGTGTGTGTATGCTATGTTCTGAAGAGACCTGCTGCACGCAGCTACGAGATTTGACAGCAAGGTACGTCTATGTCCGTGGTTATGCAACTCGAAGCCATTTTTTGGATTTTAAATTAATTAAAAAAATTTACATTGATTTGGCGTTTACAACCTGTACCGATAGATGGCGCAACATACAAATGCAGAAAGGGATTCAAGATGCGTTTCCCGGCGATTTTTCACCATTAGGTAAAAAGAATCCAATTTTAATCTTAAGCCAATATAGAAAATGCTGTTCTCTTTCAATAAAGTTTATTCGAAATTCGTACAGCGATTTTTGAATTTTTCGCTATATTTAATGCGATATTTAGAGTTCTTTCGCTTTCAACGATTATATTTGAGCATTCGTGAAATAATTCCAGTTACAATGTTTTAGCCTACTATGGTAAATTTTCTTCCCTGCGAATTTTTATGCATTTTTTAGGATTTCGGAGTGATTTTTCTTCATTAGTAAAAGGAGTCCGGTTTTCGTTTGGGTAGATTTTCATTTAAAATTATAAAATTATACAAATTCGAGGGTGTACGCTGACTAATGTAATGGGGCCACCAACATTAAGTTCGTTTGGAATGATTTTCGTTTAAAAATATAAAAGGATGCAACACTAATTTTAGGTATTTTAAAGATTATTATCACGAGCCCGGGCAACGCCGAGTGGGTCAGCCGATATATATATATATATATATATATATATATCATAACCATCAACCGTTTTCACTCAACTGATGAATGTAGGTCTGCCCCATATTTTTTCATTGTTTCCTGTCTAGTGCTTTAGTAATCCAATTAACACCGGCCACTTTTCTGATTTTGTCATTCCATTTTACTTGAGGTGGTCATCTTGGTCGTTTTACGTCTCTGGGATACCACTGTAGGGCGTCTGTGCTCCATCTATTGTCTGGTCTTCTTGCAATGTGCCCATGCCCAGCCCATTTCCATTTTAGTCATTTAATTCTCTCAACGATGTCAAAAACTTTCGTCTGAATTCTTATCCAGGTTATTCTCTTCTTGTCTCTTCTAGTTATGCCAAGCATACATCTTTCCATACTTTTATGTGTTGTTTGTAATCTTTGTACCATTCGTTTTGTTTGCGTCCATGTTTCTGCTCCATAAATTAGTGCAGGCAAAACACATTGGTTAAACACTTTTATTTTCAAAAAAAAGAGGCACGTTACTCTTCAGAATAATATTGTTCTTCCCAAAAGCACTCCATACATTTCTTATTCTTCTATTGATTTCATTCATGATAATGTTAGCCGATGATATTTCCTGTCCAAGGTACACGTAACTTTGCACTTCTTTAATCTCAGTGTTGTTGTACACGATTTTCTTTTTTGATGCAAATGAATTGAACATAA
This sequence comes from Maratus michaelseni, assembly GCA_963931845.1. Taxonomy (NCBI): domain Eukaryota; kingdom Metazoa; phylum Arthropoda; class Arachnida; order Araneae; family Salticidae; genus Maratus; species Maratus michaelseni. The sequence continues at coordinate 186,245,181 of OZ007588.1, read as the reverse complement.
CCTTAGTCTTTTCCAAATTTATTTTTAATCCTACATCAATGCTAGTTTCTATCAAATCTTTTATCATATTTTCCAATTTTTCAGGGCTATTACGGAAAATTAAAATGTCATCAGCAATCCGGAGATGGCTTAAATATTTCCCATTTATTATATATATATATATATATATATATATATATATATATATATACACTGTTTATTATTTCTGGTGCTGAAGGCATTCATTTTTGCAATAATGTTTCTAATTTTCATGATTATCAATTAACTTACGTAATAAAACAACGAAACTTCCAGTAAAACAAAGTACAGCAAAACTTATACACTGGACACCCCAGAATAGCGGACACATTTATTTAGCGAACACTTTTTCACTCCCCAAAATATATAATTTTTGTATGTTTTTACCTCTGAATTGAGGAACCTCCAAATAAAGGATAAATTCCGCGGTCCCAAGGTGTCCGCTATTTAGCGGATTTACTGTAGTTTAGTAATTGTGTTGTTCCTCTGCTATCATTTTTTATAAGCTGTAACTTAAATTTAAAAAACGTATCCATAATTGTATGCAGTTAACCATTTGTATTTGTCTATTACTTTTAAAGTAGTGCGTCATAAATTCGTGCAAACTTTTAAAACTCATAATAAAAGAAGTAATTTTTCTGTTTAGTAAAATTTCTGTTTACGCGAGTATGATCTAAAGGATTTTGGATTTTCTTTCCATGTATAATAAAAATGATTCCAAAAGTAACCGATAGAGGGCTCTCACTCCTCATACTGAGGCGTTTTATGCAAATCAGGCTCGCAATAAAACACCTGGCTGGAAATGGATTCGTAATTCGATCTCAGCAGCATGCCATCGTTATCAGACCGAGCTCTGGTGGTTAAACTTTTCTACAAGAATGGTGAATCCACAACTATTGCATTGCGAAAGTTTCGCACGGAGAAAGGACTTAAGGCGCAAAAAGCCGCCCTATTTCATTGAATGGGATACTCACTTTAGTACGACGTTTTAAGGAAACGGGGAGTTTGGAGGATCGTCCACGTAGTGGCCGACCATCCTTGAGCGCGGATTGTGTCCATGTTGTAAAAAATGTCATAGAAGAATTGACAGGCGAGAGATCAACGGGGAATAGCAGTGCTCGTGAAGCTGGGAGAATAACGGGGATTCCGGAATCGTAGATTCGACGTATTCTGCACAGAATCTTGGATCTGTATCCATACAAGATACAGGCACTTCACCAGTTATTACCGGCAGATACAGATAAAAGACTAAAGTTTGCTACATGGGCACTGGCATAAATGGAGCGTGGCACACAATGGTTGCTGAACGTCATGTGGACGGATGAAGCACACTTTTCACTGCATGGTCACGTCAATACGCAAAACAGTGGTATCTGGTCGACGTCAAACCCTCGTGAGTACCTGACCAAGAAACTGCATGCTCCTCATGTGACTGACTGTTTGGTGTGGTTTCACCGCGTCTTTCATTTTGGGTTCTTTCTTTTTTGAAGAGCCTTGTCCTGAATCCGGCTGGAAAACCTGTACAGTCACTGCAGATCGGTATCCTACGCTTTTGCGTGACCAAGTTGTGCCTGCATTGCAGGAAATGCATGCGTTACCTGCCGTCACCTTCATGCAGGATGGTGCCCCGCTCCACTTTGCACGTGAAGCCAAGACGTTCCTATTGGACACTTTCACTGAAGACCGAGTGATAAGTCGAGGTTGTAAGTTTGAGCGGCCCGCAAGAACTCCAAATTTGAGCCCGGCAGATTTTTGGTTGTGGGGATACTTAAAGTCTCGTGTATACCAAGGCTGCCCAGCCACTTTGGTGGAACTGAAAGATGCCATTCAACGGACCGTCGGTAGCATCGATGCCTACATGCTACACTCAGCTGTAACAGACGTATTGACGCGCCTCACTTGCCAGTTACCTGGTGGTGGTGGTCATGTTGAGCATCTTTTACCTTTAAATAAATGCACGGTGTCATGTTATTAGGATTTGTTTCATTGTCTGTTTGTGTTTGCCTGATTTGCATAAAACGCCTCAGTATGTCGTGTGAGCGCCCTCTATCAGTTACTTTTGGAATAATATTTTATTATACATGGAAAAAAAAATCGAAAATCCTTCTGATCATACTCGCGCAAACCAAAAATTTTTCCGAGCATTACTTCTTTTATTATGAATTTTTAAAGTTTGCACGAATTTATGACACACCCGGTATATTGCAAACATGGAAGGGGTGTGCTCAATACTTTTGATCAAGGCTGCACATGCTTTCATTATATGGCTTCCAAACTTAATTAGGTTTTAGTTATTTTGAATGTTTCAATGAATATTTTGAACCAAAGTTGATGACTAATATTCCAGCTATCTAAATAGGATTAAATAAACTACTTTAAGAATTAAGTCTTATTTATTGACTGATAAATAGAGCAATTTATTTTAAGCTATAAATAAAATAGAGATATCGTTGACGCTGTAAAAACAGTCGATACCAAATAAAGATCACGACTTTCTTTATGTAACAACAGATAATTAGCAATATGAAACATGTATGTATCTTTGCATGCTATTACTATTTCGTTTATTTATTTATTAACTTTATTATCATTGGATACTTCATAAAAAAGACAATTTTCATACCAAAAATCTATTTCGTCTAATCTAAGATAGATCAAACAGCTTTTCCCCAAATATCTGTAATATACACCGTTTTATGAGGTCAAAATTTAGATAATTTGAATAATATATGTTCCCGTCATTGAATTTGAATAACGAAAAGTGTCTTTTATGTGTATAACATCTAATTAAAAAATTTAGATTCTAAGAATGAATGAATTAAAACAAAGGTTCTCAAAATAATTACTAATTGTACGTTTCTTTATTACGAAATGGTTAACTTAACAATGTCTATATTTCTTTCGTTAATGTGACTGTACTTAGAAAATCGAAACTCTATCTTTTATTATCTTACTTTATTTCAATAATTGAGTCTTAGAAAGTAAGAAAAACATCATTTTTTCGGGACTTTTTTTTATTGACATTTCTATATACTTAATATATTTCCAACTAAAAAGGAAAAAGTAAATGTTTCATGTAACGAAATTCAGAATATTTCTAATCATGGTGAAGTGCCTAAATAGTAGAATCAGCTGTAACATTACGAAAGATAATTTCATTCTCGAATAATATAGCTAAAATGTGGTAGTAATATTTTCTCCAAGAGTGTGCTATTCTTTGATTACTGAATGGTAAGGGGAGGACAATTTTTTTTAACAAGACAAGAAAATATAATGAGAAGAAGCTTTTCCTTGTGTGAAAATTTAATACTTAATAATAATATAAAGTAAAAAAATTCGTTTTAACAATTGAAAAAATATTCTTCGAATAAAATTAAATAAAATTAAACGAAGTAACTGATTTACTCTGCAAAATTCCGATTATTTCTAATTGAGATGAAGTCAGAAAATAGTAGAATTAGTTCTAAAATTAGCGTACATCAAAAGTTTTTCCTTCAAATTTCATTAGAAAATTATTCTTCGATTCATATAACATCAAAAGAAGCAAAATATTTCTTTAATCTAGTTTTTTTTTAAACCTACGATCGTCCATAATGTCATTTATTAACATAATAATTATCTGTACTACCTATTACAACATACATTAATTTATTTTAAAAACACACCAAAAAGCAGTGTATATGTCTAAAAGCTTCAAAAAGCACCTTCAAATTACACTAAATCTAGACAATATATGCAAAAGTTTAAAAATATATTTTCACTTCTTGGTCCTAGGCATCCTCAGTTATTAATGTTCTGCTTCTTCCAAGCTAGTCACTCTGTTGAAATTTTTCTTATTTAGTGAAATAACCGATTTAACCAACACAATTCCGAATATTCCTAATTATTCCTAAGATGCAAAAATTTTAATTTTCTATTTCGTTGAAGAGAATAAAATCAAAATTACTGTAGTAGCTGACTTACTCAGCTAAATTCCGAACTTTCTAATAGAAATAAAATCAGCAAATAGTAGAATCGACTTTAGAATTAACGCAAATTATATTTATTCTTGATTAATAAAACAAACGGATGGAGAATTTCATCCTCCATGCGTATAACCCCCATTAATTACTAAATAACAGAACATTTTTTAACAGGAAAAAGAAAACTATAAATAAAATAAAAATCTTGAAGCTTTATTTCATACAAAATATTTACTTTTTCATAATAATAGGATGCAAAACATTTAACACTTGAAAAATTGTTTTGTGAAGCAAATAATAATAAAAAAAACAGAAATAACTAATTTACTAAGCAGAATTCTGACTATTTCTAATTAAGATGGAATAACCACTTAGGAGAATCAGCTCCAAAATTAGCGCAGATCAATTTATTCTTGACTAATAAAACAAAAAGACAGAAAATTCTATTCTTCAGAAGTGTGAGCTTTATTGATTACAAAAGGGTAATAGAAAATTTTTTAATAGGAAAAGAAGAAACTATAAAGGAAATCAGAATATTACAAAGTATTAGTATAGGGCCTTTAAATATTTACAATAATAAGATGAAAAATTTTGATTTTAAAAGTTGGAAAATTGTTCTTCGAAGCAAATAAAATCAAAAGAAATAGTGTATTTCATGTACTCAACAAAAATCTGAATATTTAGGATGAAATGAGCAAATTGTAGAATCAGTTGTAAAATTAGAGCAGGTCAATTTATTCTTGGCAAATAAAACAGAAAGATCAAGAATTCTAATCTCCAGGAGTGTGATCTTTATTGATCACTAAATGGTAGCGGAATAGATATATAAAACAGAAAAACACAAGCTATAGAAGAAATCAAAATTTTAGAACAGGATACAAAACTTTTAATAGTTAAAACATAGTTCTGTGAAACAAGTAAAATCAAAAGAACTGAAATAACTGATTTAATAAACAGAATTCTGAATAACTAAAATAACTTCTTAAAACACCATCAAAACCTTTAAAATGCGCTAGGCCTTTCGAAAGATCTGGGTCTTTCCTTGTCAGGCGCCTGACGAAGAAAGACCCAGATCTTTCGAAAGGCCTAGCGCATTTTAAAGTTTTTGATGGTGTTTTAAGAAGTTATTTTAGTTCTTAGTGTTTCACACCAGTTTCAACTTATTTTATTAGAATTCTGAATATTTCCAGTTAACATGAAAGAAACAAATAGTACAATCAGCTCCCAAATTAGCTCAGACCCATTTGTTACTGACTAATAAAACAAAAAGTCGGAAAATTTCATTCTCCAGAAGTGTGAGCTGTATTGATTACAAAATGGTAATAAACACTTTTTAAATATGGATTCGCCGATAACTCAGTTATTATTTATCACTACAAAAGAAAAACACACAATCTCAATAAAATACTCACTAGCGGCCTGTAACTCTTTTAATTTTTCACAACACTAAATAAAAATGGTCGAGAGCCGAGATTTACACAGCTTCTCTGATCGGCATCTCGAACCCAACTCACAATCACAAGTTTTTTTGTTTTTTTTTAAACATTTTACATAGACGGCGCTTCTAGCGGCAACATACCGCCGGGCCTTGAATGTTGCTAACATTCAACAATATAAATGCAATATAATTCAAACACAATCTCTAAGTAAAAAATACAATCTCAAAAAAACACGATTTCTTCTCAAAAATACTACACTAAATAAAATACTAAATTTACAAATATAAACACAAGAATGTAATACACTGCAGGAAAAATATATAGTTTAATAAAACAAATGTATGAATTTAAGTAGTTAATAAACCATCATTCACATATGGCAAAACAACAATTTTTGTGACTGGCCTTTTATATGTGCCATTTTTATCTTTCAAGGTGACAACTCTTATAATATTGTCTTGGCCTGGATGAATTTTAATAATTCGTGCCAAATGCCATTTTAAAGGGCAATAATTATCAGAATTTTTTACTAATATTAAATCTCCCTCTTTTATCTCTACCCTTCCCTTGTACCATTTAGGTCTATTTAAGAGCTTGTTCAAATATTCTAATGACCATTTTTTCCAATGATGTTGTGTTAATTTTTGAACTAATTGCCATCTGCTCAACCTATTCATAGGAATTTCTGTATAATTTGGTTCTGGTAAGGCCATTAAAGAGGAACCAATAAGGAAGTGAGCAGGTGTCAAAGCTTCAACATCATTTGGATCATTTGAAAGGGGGCAGAGTGGCCGAGAATTAAGAACTGCCTCAATTTGAGTAATAAGAGTCAAGAGTTCCTCATAACTTAAAATAGTTTACCTACAACACGTTTTAAATGGTATTTAAGGGACTTGACATTTACCTCCCACAAACCTCCAAAGTGCGGAGCTGAAGGGGGATTAAAATGCCAGTTAATTCCTTCATTAGCTAAATAATTTTCTATTTCCTCCTCACTTTTATCTTTAAATAAAGATCTGAGAATTGCTCTTAATTCTTTATTGGCACCAACGAAATTTCGACCATTATCACTATATATATCAGAAGGTTTATCCCGCTTTGCTATAAAGCGTTTAAGTGCCGCTAAGAACGCTTCACTTGTTAAATCATTTACTATTTCAAAATGCAAGGCTTTTGTAGTAAAACAAACAAATACACAAATGAATACTTTTTTTACCTGTTTACTTCTACCTACGAAGTTTTTTACTTCAAAGGGACCACAATAGTCCAATCCAGTACGCATAAATGCTCTGACCATTGTTACTCTAGAAGCTGGCAAATCAGCCATCTGTTGATCTGAATTCTTAGAATTTACCTTTTTACAAGTCATACAATTGAAAAGGATTTTACGAACTACATTTCTAGCAGATAAGATCCAAAATTTGTTTCGGATGAGAGAAAGAGCTGTCTCAGCACCTGCATGGAAATACAAATTATGAAAATATTTAATAACATAAAAAGTAAAATTATGGTTTGAAGGAATAATCATTGGATATTTTTGATGCTCAGTTAAGTTGCTGTTTCTCAGTCTACCACTAACTCGGATTACACCAGTATCATCTAAAAACGGGCACAAGTTTGTCAGTTTACTACTGTTAGGGATTGCAGTACCCTTTTCTATACTGCACTTTCTTCACGAATGAAGTCCTCTGGATGTTTTTTCCAATACAGAATAAGGACGGAGAGAGTTCACTGCTGGTTAAAGTTCCACCTTTGGGATACAAGGGATTTCTACAGTTATGGATGAATCTATTACACCATGCTACTACTCTTTGCAGTTTTATGAATGAAGAACTGTTATTAATGATGTCTAAAGGCTCAACAGTGTTAACTAAGGTACATACTTAGTTATGGTGCTAGTTAGTTACTGAGTTAGTTACTGATGGTGCTTTCAATTCACGGATAAACAACTCACTGGTTTCAACAGAAATAATATCAGGAGACTCCACCATCTCAGGCTGTTGTAGGAATGATGGACCGAACCACCACAAATCACATTGCTGGATCTTGATGGAATCTAGGCCTCTAGAAATGAGATCTGCAGGATTTTGCTTGGAAGGTACATAATTCCACTAATCAATCGACGTTAAACTTTGTATAATCGATACTCTATTTGCGACAAATGTCTTTAGATCATTCGACTCCTTTTTTAACCATGCAAGTACAATAGTACTATCTGTCCAAAAATAAGTTTTAGAAACTTCTTGCTTTAGAGCACTTAACACTTTTTGCATCAACTTATATAATAGGACTGCGGCAGAAAGTTCTAGGCGAGGGATAGTAATATGCTTTAGAGGAGCCACTCTAGATTTACTAGTGAGTAGTTTGATAGCAGAATCACCATAAGAATTAATAGATTTTACATAAACGACCGCACCATAAGCAAGTTCAGAATCATCTGGAAAACCGTGAAATTCCACACAATTAGATTGTTCTACAAATACGAATCTTGGAATCTTGATCATATTTACAGTTTTTAAGGAAATAAGAAAATTAGTCCATTCGATATTTTCTTTCACTGGAAGATAATCACACCAATCTATTTTCAGCAACCATAATTTTTGGAGGAAAACCTTGGCCTTCGTAAATATTGGATCTATCAAACCGAACGGGTCAAATATTCTAGCAATTTGCGATAATACTGAGCGTTTGGTATACCTTTCACTTTGCTCTCTAATTAAATTAAATCCAAAACAATCTGGTTGCGGCTTCCACATTATTCCTAAAGTTTTAGTCTCATTGGAAAATGAATATTCAGATATTGCATTATTACACAAAGGAGAAAAATTATTTAATGACCATGTGTGAAGGTCCATGCTTCCCTTCTTTAACAAAGATCAGTTGTTGTTGGATCTCTTTAGCTGTGTCTAGATCATCAGCACCTGTCAAAATATCATCCATATATACGTCTTGAAATAATACATTTGCAGCTAAAGGAAATTCCTTTCCTTCATCTCTAGCTAGCTGGATAAGGGTTCTTGTTGCTAAAAAAATTCCTGCTACCTCTAAAATTTACATAAAATGTAAAATAAAATTTATGTTTACTGGCATTCATTCGTTGTTTTCATTACTTCAATTTTTTTCTATTCCTGATTCTTACAAGTTTAAAAATAGGAGGTACGTCAAGCAGGGACATTTCAAGTTCGGGAATGAATGCTCTCATACAATGCAAGATTTTTTATTTTAACAGTTGGAAACAGTCCTCTCTCCAGAAGTGTGACCTTCATTAATTACTAAATTGCACAATAGCATTTTTGTAAATAGGAAAAGAGAAACTATACAGAAAATCAGATACTTAAAGCCTTTTTACATGCAAGACATATAATTATTCACAATGAGATGCAATTATTTTACTTTTAAGTTCAAAAATCTTTCCTTGAAACTAGTTAAGTCAAAAGAATTGAAGTAACTTATTTACTCAGCTAAATTCCGACTATTTCTTACTAAAATGAAATTAGCAAATAGTAAAATCAACTTTAAAGCTAATGCAAATCATTTTTGTTTTTGGCTAATAAAACAAAAGTAGTATGACTTTATTGATTTCTAAATGACAACAGAATATATTTTAACAGGAAAAAAACTATAATGGAAATCAAAATCTTGGAGGCTTTTATCGTATAAGATATTATTATAAAGAATTAAATAGGATGCAAAACTTTTAATTTTAACAATTGGAAAATAGTTCTGGGAAGCTAATAAAATCAAAAGAATTGAAAGAATTGATTTAATCAGCTTAGTTCCGAATATATTTGCTTAAGATGAAATCAGCAAATAGTAGAATCAGCTTGAAAACTAGAGCATATTAATTTAGTCTTGACTAATACAACAAAGAGACGGAGAATCGCATTCTCCAGACTCTACTGATTATTGATTACTAAATGGTAACGGAAATTTTTTTAAATAGGAAAATAAATACTATAAAATAATATATATATCAGAGGCCTTTTTTAGTGCAAGACATTTTGAATACTCTATAACACGGTTACCAAAAGTTTAGGTAATTGCATACTCCTGGGGGTATGCGAAGATATTCTACGGGGTACGTGGTCAATTTCTATTCACAACCCACAGAATAAGATGCCTAGCAGCTAAACGAGTCAGAAAAAGTAATTTTACATCTCATTGACTGTTTAGAAAAAATTCTAAACCACAATAGATGCTGAAGATGACTTACGATTTTATTCCAGCGGAGTAACACTAAATATGCAAAAAAAAGTACATTAAGGGGTAAGGGCAAAAAAGTACATTAAAATTCTTGCTACCTCTAAAATTTACATAAAATGTAGAATAAAATTTATGTTTACTGGCATTCATTCGTTGTTTTCATTACTTCATTTTTTTTCTATTCCTGATTCTTACAAGTTTAAAAATAGGAGGTACGTCAAGCAGGGATATTTCAAGTTCGGGAATGAATGCTCTCATACAATGCAAGATTTTTCATTTTAACAGTTGGAAAATTCTTCTTCAAAGCAGATGAAATAAGAAAACCTTAAGTACAGGGTTATTCTAAATGATGGACCCATTTTCAAAAAAGTATTTATTAAAGTACAAATCCAAAATGAACAATCTTTATATCAATGAAAAGAGGAAGTTTCAAAGTTTTTTTTTAATACCTAATCTGGTACGAAATGACCGCTGCACTGCAATTTGCGACTCACTTCTTGCGAACTCAAGAACGCAGAAAACCTTGTGCTACACAGTAGCCATCTCACTCACAACTGACAGAGAAACGAAATCGCAGCCTATTGCCGCGCGACCTCTACCGGCCGCCTTTGGAACCATCACCGCTTTGGAAGCCGTGCACTCAGTAACAGCAGATACGCTTTCTCGTGTGTGGGACGAGTTTGGATATCACGTAGATGTTTGCAGTGCAGCAAACGGTAGACACATTGAACATTTATAATGTCTTAAAAAAACTTTGAAACTTCCTCTTTTCATTGGTATAAGGATTGTTCATTTTGGATTTATACTTTAATAAATACAATTTTTTGAAAATGGGTCCATCATTTAGAACAACCCTTTAATTTATTTATCTAGAAAACATCCGAGTATTTAGAATATGATGAAAAAAGCAAATAGCAGAAACAGCTCTAAAAGTGAAGATCAATTTATTCTTGACTAATAGAGCAGAATGATAGAAAATTCCACTTCCCCGAAGTCTGACCTTTTTTGATAACAAAATGATAAAGGAATTTTTTTAACCGTAAAAGAGAAACTGCAAAATAAAACCAGAATATTGGAGCGTATAAGCATTTAAGTTCTTCATAATAATAAGATGCACAAGGTTTCATTTTATGAGTTGAAAAATTGCTGTGTGAAGCAAATAAAATCAAAAGAGTCGAAATAGCTGATTTAATGAACATTGCTCCGATTATATATAATTAAAATGGAATCTACAAATAGTAGAATCAGCTCTAAAACTAGTGCATATCAATTTAGTATTGACTAATAAAACAAAGAGACGGATAATCCTATTCTCCAGAAGTGTGAACTTCACCGATTACTAAATTGTAACGAAACGTCTTTTAAAAGGAAAAGATACACTATAAAAAAATATATCACAATCTTTTTTTTTTAGTATAAGATATTTTGTATACTCTATAACAGGTTTTTCCAAAGTTTCGTAACGCGTAGCCGTTGGAGGTACGCAGAGATATTCTACGGGATACGTCCACTGTAAAGAAAGACAAATGTTTCTTAATATATGAAACTATAATATAACCACATACGAAAATATACAATAACCTCTACCGAGTTACCCACACTGTTGAAAATTTGCAGCAAACTGTCCAGTCATTTGACCGTTTTTATAGAAAATGGTTACATAACCGTAATTTAACTCTATTCTGACCATAATATGGGCAATAATATGGTCAGATTAGAGTTAAATTACGGTTATGTAACCGTTTTCTATATAAACGGTCAAATGACTGCACAGTTTGCTGCAAATTTTTAACAGTGCATAATTCCGGACGGCGTTCTTTGGAAACCTCCGAAACCAATATATTTTCGAGATTTAAATAAGTATTTATAAAAGCGAGTTTCATTTTCTGCATCGGATTTTCGAAAACGTTTCCGAGTAGTGTTGTTTATAGTTTATTAAACATTTTTCCGAAACCGAAATATCGTTTTTAGAATGCTATCAATTCTTAATTAAGCATTTTTAGTTGCATAATACAATTTAAACATGCAAGCATAACAAAATAGTAATTAATTTTAATGTTAATGTTAAGTCTGTTAATTTATGATATTTTTTGTTGAACATGAGAATGTAGGCTTGAGAATGGATAACATCCGAAAAAAGTGTTGCCAATGGGCTACTGATTTATAATTCATTTTTTTTTTATTCCCACCAGTTTTTTGAGAAAGTAAAATTCGCCCTATTTAATGACAGTTTTAATAAAACGAAAACAAAACCAATTATACCATTTCAAAAAAGTGGTGCCAATCAAGCATTCTGAATTAAAAAGTAGCCCACTGGCAACACAGTCCGAAAGCGTTATATTCCAGGTAGAGAAGACTAATCAGTCTTCTCAACCTTATTAATAACCTGATAAATACACTGTAAAAACTACTCGGAAACGTTTCAGAAGATCAACGGCAGCAAAAAAAAAAAAAAAAAAAAAAAAAAAAAAAAAAAAAAAAACCAAACAAAAAAAAAACATAAATAATTCTGTAGATATCGAAGATATATTAGTTTTGGTTGATAAATTTATTCTTGACTAATAAAGCAGAATAACGAAAAATTCCACTTGAGAGAACTGTCATCTTCATTGATTATTAAATGACAACAGAGTTCTTTTTAAACTGAAAATGAGAAACTGTAAAATAAAACCAGAATATTGGAACGTAGGAAACATTTAATTTATCATAATAATAGGATGCGGAATTTTTAATTTTACTGCTGAAAAATTGTTCTTCAAAGAAAATAAAATTAAAAGAGTAATTGATTTATTATTAAAAAAAAATCTGAATATTCCAAATAAAGATGAAATCAACAAATAGTGGAATCGGCTGTAACATTACCGAGGATCATTTTAATCTTGTTAATAAATAAAGTGACTTATTTCTCCAGAATTTTGGGTACGCAGTTTACGTTTAGAGAGTAAATCTCAGCCTTTTGATTAAAAAAAGCTTATCTAGTTTTAAAAATTTCATAAACATACAAAGTTTCAAAAATGGTAAAGCCTAAAAATTAATAAATTTGTAAAGTTTTTAGAGCTTTGAAGTAGAATCGTTTTTGAAATTTGGTCAGCTTACTGGTAAAAGAAAAAGTGGAATAAATTATTTATGCAAAACTGTGAGAGTCACATTACAGAAGTTAATTGCAGTTTAATTAGAAAATATTAGTACAAGACATTTAATTCTTCATAATAATAGGTTAATCATTTTAGCATTTGGAAAATTGCTTTTTGAAGCTAATAATAAAAAAAAAATAAGTAACTGATTTGCTCAGCAGAATTCTGAATAATAAAGATGAAATTAGAAAAAAAATGTAAAATCATCTGTAACATTAAAGAAATTAACTTTATTGTTTACTTATAAATAAGGTCTTCAAGCTTTCCCGAATTTCGGAAACGCAGTTTACGTTTGAAAGATGAGATTGAGCTTTTTTATTTAAAAAAAATCTATTCACTTTTAAAAATATACAATACATTTATGAAGTGTAGAAAAAGGTAAAGCTAAGAAGATGTAAATATGTAAGAGAGAGTTTTATTAAACGACATTAAATTTACGGTGATAGCAAAACGCAAAGATGTATATCTTATTGTTATTTTAACTATTAGAAAATTGCTTTTTGAAGCAAATAAAATGAAAAGAACTATTAAGAACATTCACAAGACATTATTCTTTGTCTTTTCCTTCCCAAAATGTCTTTTATCTGTCTATTTCAAATTTGATGCGACAAGCAACTTTCTGAGACAAAATTCCGCGTAGTTCAACGTGCACACAAAAGAAGAAAACAGTAATAAAAGAAGGAAGACCAAAAAAAATCACGTATCTTCTTTATCGCTGAAATGTTGATTAGAAATTTTGTTAGTTGCTACATTTGTGTCAGTTCTTTTGTTTCAAAGAACAATTTTTCGACAGCTAAAATGAACGCATGACATATATATTTTTGCATTCTGTTTATTATGTAGTATCGGATGACTTGTCTACTTTACTATATATATAAAATGCAAATTCGCATTTTACCATCACTCATTAGTTATTTTCTGCTTAACGGACTTTTATAGGACTTGCATTGTCACTTAGGTAATTTTGGGGGAAGAAGATTTTAGTGTCTAACACATCGTTCTACATTGTTTAGTTATAGAGTTATGAGAGAAAGGTCTATAATTAATTACGTTGCTTAGTTAGTAGGTTGTTACTTAAAACTTAGTTATAAAACTATGAGAGAAATCGGTTTACTTTGCTCAACCCAATTATGAATGGCAATTTCATTCCAAATGCTTCTTATGTTCCACTGAACGGATTTTTATGTCTTACATTGTCGTCAGAAAGGTTTGTATTTTTTTTGTGGGAGGGGGGGAAGTGGGGGTCGAGATTTAGTGTATAACACATTGTTTTACATTGATTAATTATAGAGTTATGGGAGAAAGTTTTATAACTATGTAAACCCGATTATGAAAGATTAGCTTTTTAAAAAGAAATTATACTGAACGCATTTTTATGGAAGTTGCACTATTAGTTATGCAAAAAAAATGTAAAAATTATATGTAAAATTAGCATCCAGAATTGCAAAACCTACATTCTACGTGAGCGCAGCAGGCAAAAACTAGTTTGAAATAAAAAGAAATCTTGCCTTCTGATTTCGTGCAAGGCATTTTTTAAACTCTTTATTAATACATTCTAACATAGTTGAAAAATGCTTAAAAATTTGGATCTTCTGTTCGTCTGTTTGTCTTTCTATCTGTACATCCACGTATGATCTATTATATATATATATATATATATATATATATATATTTGTAGGATTTCAGTTTGAACACTTCACTTCATCAAATGAACTGACACTCTAATGCTATTATCCATGATTTAAATGCGTGAGTTGTAAATACTTTAGATAACGAGTTTTGGCAAAGAGACAGTTTTCTAATTTTTGTTATGAAGCGAGATATAAGATGAATATAGCCGGAAAAGGCACTATGAGGTCTAGTTGAATTATCATAAGGTAAATTTATTGTATAGTTTTGACCAAAAGTGTATTAGTTGAAATCAAAGTTCGTATTTTGTTGTTCATCAATTATTTGTCATATAATTCCAGTAAAGTGACTATTTACATATCATATTCTTACATTTTTGGGGGCTTGGCCGGGATTATTAAAAGTAAAAGCCACTAGTAGTGAAATGGAAACCAAACGTAAAATGTTGTAAAACGGCAGTATCAAAAGTTGGGTTACGGATTAGCAAGGTGAAACCGTAATCGTATCACTTCAAGTACAATTTTTGAAAGATGGGAACTCTAAATAAAGTTAAGAGAATTGATCTAATAAATCTCTGCGAAGAATGCGGAATTGAAGCACCAGAAAAACCGACAATACCTGTCCTAATAAAGCTGATTAAGAGTTGGGAGAGTTACGAAGAAGATTTTATAAGAGATCGATTGGACGTAGTGATAGCATGTAGAAAAGAGAAAGAAGAAAGAGAAGAGAAAGAGAAGAAATTACAAGCAGAGATTGAAGAAAAGAAATTGAAAATGGAAATGGAAATGGAAGAGAGAAAATGGAAAATAGACGAGAAAGAGAAAGAGAAGAAATTACAAGCAGAGATTGAAGAAAAGAAATTGAAAATGGAAATGGAAATGGAAGAGAGAAAATGGAAAATAGAATCGGAGCAAAATTTTGAAATTAAGAAATTGCAGATACAAGAAAATTCAAGAGAATACATTAATGAAGACCCAAGGACAAATCCAGGTAAGCAATTTGAATTGCTTAGATTATTAACTAAATATGATAGGTCGAATGATATCAGTTTATATTTAGCTATGTACGAAAGGCAAATGGCGCAAACGGGCATTGATAAAAAGGAATGGGTAAATTATTTAATTAATCTAATGCCGTTAGATGTCATCAATATAATAACGAGGGAAAACGAACCTGAAATTAACGATTATGATTACATAAAAAATATTCTACTAAAACGCTACAAACTATCACCAGAGGAGTTTAGGCTGAAATTTTTCTCATCTAAAAAGGAGCCATCAGCCAATTGGCGAGATTTCGCTTATGAGATAAAGGTGTATTTTCAACAATGGATTGAAGGTCTTCAAGTAAATAACTTTGAAGATTTAGCAGAATTAATTGTTGTTAATCAAATCAAGAATAATTTACCTACGGAAACAAAGACACATTTCATAGAAGAATTATTAGTAATAAAGAAAATTGATGAATTAGCTAATAAATTAGATAATTACGAAACAGCACGGATGGTTTACAATAAACAATCAGTTAGGGATACAAGTAGCGATTTTGATGACAGAAGATCGAGAGTGGCTGACTACGCCAATTCAAAAAGATGCCAAGTTGATAATAGGCACAATGTAGGACACGAAAGCAAAGAGTCGCATATAATCTGCTTTGCGTGTGGTAACCCTGGTCACGTGAGTGCAAAATGTGCCATGGCGAAAAAAACAGAACGAGAATATTCAAATTTTTACCCGCAACATAATCAAAATTGGCGAGAAACAAAATACCAAAATGAGACCCAAAACACGCAAAGAAAAATAGTTAATATGGGAATGTTAAATGGTAAAAAAGGAAGAATCTTAGATATTAGCGGAATGAAAACAAACGTAATAATCGATACAGGAAGCGATATTTCAATCGCCAGTTCAAGATATCATACTGCAATAAACGCGCCAAAACTAACCAGCGACAATATATCTATATCAGGCATAGGTGAAAAAGAAATTAAGCCAACAGGTTTTTTCTGGGATAAAATCTACGTGGACGATACAGAAATCCAGGATAAATTTTACGTGGTACAAGAGACGGACTGCGATGTAATAATAGGTAGAAAAGCAGGAGAAGGCATGACGTTAAAAGTAACGGAAGATGGTGTTAAAATAATAAGCGGCAACAGAGTACGAGTAGGATACATTAAAATTAATGAAGTACCGACAAAAATTGATGAAGCAAGTATAAACAACGATAATAGAGGTTGGGAAGATATGGTTAAAATCGACTGCATAAATGACGGGGTGAATTTCACTCATATTACAAATTTAGCAAACAGAAAGAAAATAAGAAAATTAATAAAACCATATAAGCCGAATAAAACAAAGGATACAGGATTATCCGATGAATGGAATGTTGACTATCCATCTCCAGAAGAAAATTATGAAAGTAGTAGTCCTGCACATGGTAGAAAAGGCTATGTGAAAGATCGCAATAGGAATTAAGATTATAAGGGAAATAACAAAAATTTTAATAGACCATTTGATAACAGAAGCAATAATAGATATCGCCAGAGATATTTTGAACAGTCATTTAACCGTGGAAATTTCAAGAAATATAGATATGGGAAACAGAGTTCTTTGAAACCTCAAGACATAACAGAAAATACTTCACATAATTCAAGAGCAAGGTACAATCCAAATTTTCCCCCTCGATACATGAATAGAGGCTACTATCATGGTCAAAATAATTATAATTATGGTGGACAACGATCATACAAGGCTAGTTATAATGAACAAAAATATTCACAACCATCACATAAAAATAATTCACATCATGGATTTAAAAAAGCTTATAGTGGACGAGAAGCTTATTCAAATTCTTATCATTCTAGAAGCAATAGGCATGAAAAAATGTAACAAATCAAGATGCTAATGTCGAGACGCCATCACGTCAGGATGACCGATTTGTAGGATTTCAGTTTGAACACTTCACTTCATCAAATGAACTGACACTCTAATGCTATTATCCATGATTTAAATGCGTTAGCTGTAAATACTTTGGATCGCGAGTTTTGGCAAAGAGCCAGTTTTCTAATTTTTGTTATGAAGCGAGATATAAAATGAATATAGCCGGAAAAAGCGCTATTAAGCCTAGTTGAATTATCATAAGGTAAATTTATTGTATAGTTTTGACCAAAAGTGTATTAGTTGAAATTAAAGTTCGTATTTTGTTGTTCATCGATTATTTGTCATATAATTCCAGTAAAGTGACTATTTACATATCATCTTCTTACATATATATAATATATACAGTGGTGGCCAAAAGTGTGGACATTTTTTGAAAGTTTCATGTTTTTCAACTTTGTGTGCTTATAGAATATATTAATTTTCACTTAAATACAAACGTTTATATATCAAATTGAAGGCAATTTAATGTAGAATTTAATAATAAAAACAGTATTACAATATCTGTATTACAAAAAAAGTTATGAAAATAATAGTAAGATCTATCTTAGACATTTTTTTAAAGTGATACTTACACAATCAATACTTAGTAGGATAACCCTTATTTTTTTAGACAGCTTCACAGCGTGTTTTCATCGAGTGAACGAGTGTTTGGAGTTCATCTTTCGTAATCACATGGTGCCAAGAATCAATTATAGCTTCAATAAGTTGTCTTTTATTGATGGACGTTTTTTCGTACAAGAATTTTCAAACGTCGCCACAAATTTTCAATTGGATTGAGATCAGGGCTGTTTCCTGGCCATGGTAATATATCTATGCCTTTATTTTGAAACCATGCTTTGCATACTTTTGCTGTGTGGCATGGAGCTGAATCCTGCTGAAAAATAAATGGTGCGTTGTTGGAGAAGAGATCCCTGATGGAAGGTATCAATTTTGGTTCCAGGACAGTTTCGATGTATTTTTTGGCATTCAGGATGCCAGCAATCACTTGAATTCGGCCCACACAATCTGCAGACATACATGCCCAAATCATGACATTTGTTGGGTTTTTTGTAGTTGCTTCAATGCAATCTGGATGAAGTGCTTTTCCTACTCTACGTCTCACTTATTTTCTACCATCACTACCAAAGAGCGATATTTTACTCTCATCGCTAAAGATTACTTGCTTCCATTTATTTTCTGACCATTTAATGTGTTCTTTTGCCCACTTAACTCGTTTTTCGCGTTGCTTTTGATTTAAATATGATTTTTTCCTTGGCATTCTAGCTTGTAGTCCAAATCCTGATAACCTTCTTCTTATTGTTCTTGAACTTACTGCAATACCCGCTGCATTCATTTCACATCTAATGGCATCTGATGAAATTTTTCTATCTTGAAGGCACAGTCGTTTAATTTTTCTATCGGCAGTAGCACTTGTGCATTTTTTTCGGCCTGATTTGGCCTTATTTTCCACTGATTTCGTTTTTTCATAGCGTAAACAGAACTTTCGTACGCCAGAACAAGTCACTGAACCACCAACTTGTCTTGCAATTTCAGCATAGGCCATTTTCTCTCAATATGACAATTCGGCTTCTTTTTGTAGATGTCCAATTAGTTCTTGATGACATTGTTTAAAATTAGTTTAATTAAAGAAAGGACTTTAAATATTCAAAAACAGCAATACTCTATTTAATTGTACTAGTATGCATCATTCCGCAAAATATTTCACAATAATAACTCTTTTACCACCCAAATAACCTAAACTATAGTTTCAGACATTTGATTGGTCCTCAGAACAGTGTTTGTGATTGGCTAGTACGCTTTTATTACAAAACACGTCCTTATTCAAAACGATTTGTGTTTGTTTGTTCTACTAAAATGAGCATAACTTTTTTTGTTATACAAATATTGTATTACTGTTTTTATTATTAATTTCTACATTAAATTACCTTCAAGTTGATACATAAACGTTTGTATTTAAGTGAAAATTAATATATTCTACAAGCACACAAAGTTGAAAAACATGAAACTTTCAAAAAATGTCCAAATTTTTGGCCCCCACTGTATATATATGTGTGTGAATTGTTACGAAGTTTATCTATGGTACTGAAGTGCATTCTTTACAGATTACCAAAAAAATGAAGATTTTGTAATAAAATTCGTGTAATTTTGGTAATTCTTTCATGTTTATTGCGAGATGCACGAGTTTTCATTCTTATTTAAAATATTATGTTACGGATTAAAAATCAATAAAAGTCAAACTTTTGGAAGAAGACAGTTCTACAGTGTTACCATACGTCTCTCATAAAGATTTTGTTCTTTTACGTTGATGACAGCATATGACTAAGCCTTCAAGTAAATCTGATTTATAATCGTTAAACTACCATTACCAGAATTGATGAGTTAGTAGATGATTACTTTTTCCTTTCAAATCTAAAACTGTCACTTAATCTACTTTTATATATACATGGTTCCAGTTTTATATATAAATGGAATTTCATGTAGTTTTCAGATAAAAAAGGAGACACTTTAACATAAATAACACGCCTGATCAAGTCTTTCAGTATATTTAAGGATAAAAGAATAAAAATATGTTTCATTTTTTTTTCTCAAAATGAACTAATATTTGAAAAGCTTTTCTCTCAGGATTTCAGTCCAAGATCTTCTGTTAAAAATCGAAGGAATATTTGCAGTCATTCATAGACTGGGATATTGTATGGCACATACTTTGGAGTGTGAAAAAATGTGAGCAGTTATAGTAGCTATATCGCTATTTTGTGAATGTAGAATACTTGTAAGAAGCTAGAGAGGCTTTTTCTTTATAGAAATATTTTGAAAATATTTGGAAGAATTTAATATTTTCCTTAGCTTTATTTTCAACGAGCATTCAATGATATTGTGATGAGTTGACATATTTCAACTCCTCCCTTATTTGTGGAAAAAGGATAATCTCTCTGGAATGAAAATAATCTGACAGACTGATCTCTATTGACAAAAATTCTATCAATAGTGTGAATTTCATTTTCACTTTGAGATAAGCCAAGCTGCAATACATGCTTTGTATTGAATGGTATGTTATCTGAATGAGTAGATAAGAATTGTAAAGTATTGTTCTTGTGGATACAAAGAACTGGGCCCCTACGAAATGCAATGTTTTCTGGGAAATTCCAGGAATGCAAGGAAAGCCCCTGGGAAGTGAAATTGCTGACGGCAGTTGGAGGTGGAAGGAGTTGAATGTTGAATCAGTTGGTGGTGGAACAAGCTTGAGTGAGGTTGTCTTTGAGAGACTTCAGAATCTTAGGATTTTCTGAAATTGTAATTTCACAGCACGAATATGAATAATCATTTTTTTTCATTTTTACTTTTTTTTTTTTAATGTGTTAATTTAAAATAAAGTTTTTTTCGTTACAAACGATAAATGGAATTTATTAATTATATATACAACGTCTCACGCTACCACAGCAATAGTATATATAATTAATTGGTGGCAGCAAATGGGATATGTAATCTAGAATAAATTAGATTACGGATCTATGTTAACCTGATTAAACAGATGAAGAGCCAGTAGAAAACGGATAAGCAGAATTGTGGAGTTTTGAAGTATAATTGGAGTCGTGGGTTTTTCTCGGAGTTCTAGCAAGCAGAGAACTGGTAAAAGAACTTTATCGACAAAAGCTGTGTAGTGTATGAACAGTCAACTATAGATTTGGTGATACGTGTTTGTGCTTCTTAATATATCCAGTGGAATGAAGATATGCGGCGTACCATCTGAGTTGTCTACATATGGATCTAAGCGCAATTTAGTGCATCATCAGCAAAATTTAGTGTCTTCAAATCTTCAAACATCTGTGTGTGTCATCTTTAAAAGTGCTTGGAAGCCTGGTATCAGTGTGGAGGAAATATCTGCATCTGGAGGTAAGCTCTTTTATGATATCTTCTATAGAGGTCTGTTTTAAATTAAATTTTGTGTATAAATTTTAATTTTGGGGAACAAAACTCTATGAGAAATTTAAGAATTCCAGGAAAGCTATTAATTTGGTATTTAAATTTTAGTTAGAATTTTTATGTTTGTTGATTTTCTGGTATCTGTTTGGTATAATATTGGGTTAAGAAAATTATATACTTATGTATATGTTAAAATTTACTTGGGGTATAGTAAATTGTTATTGATTAATTGAGATTATTAATCAGGGTATTTTAATCATAAATTTGTATAAAACTTTTGGAAATAAGAGTTTTGTTTACATACATTTTATTTATTACAGTAATAAAGTTATAGCTTAATTTTATGGGTATACTGTGGATGATTATGATTAATGTTTCAAAATAAATTGATGTTATACTTTACTGTTGGGTATAAAATTTATTTTGGGGGATATACTCAGTTTGAAAGACGTCACTGTTGCATGAGAATTTGCTATATTGAAATTGTGTCGTTTTTGAATACATTATAATACGTATAGTGAAGAAAATTCTATTTCTGTATTTATTGTATTATTGTAAATTGAATATATCTGATATTTTGAAATTTATTACATTTTGGGGGAAAATATGGCAGACTATTTAGTAAAATATAATAAAAACGTCTTGCTATTATTAGCAGAGGAATTTGAGACCAGTGTGTCAAAAACGTGTAAAAATCAAGCTATAATTCAGGCCATTGTTAGTGCTGAAGATTATAAAGAAAGTTACGCAAAACTTCGCTTGCAATATATTCTTGAACAGGAGGCAGAGCGGAAAGAACAGGAAAAACAAATCGAAAAAGATCGTAAAGAGCAAGAGAGACAAATTGAAAAAGATCGTAAAGAAAGAGAGAGGCAAATTGAATTAGATAGGATTGCGCAAGAGGAAAAAGATAAACTTAGGAAATTTGAGTTAGATAAACTTGAAAAACAACTTGAGATAGATAAACTTGAGAAACAACTTGAGGCAGATAAACTCGAAAAACAACTTGAAAAACAACTTGAATTACAAAAACTTGAGAAACAACAGCAATTTGAATTAGAAAAATTGCGTATTCAAAATTCTGCGGATGTTGTTAGTGTTTCATCTAATGAATCAAATGTAGATTTTCAGAGAACTCCTAAGGTAAATTTAAAGGATTTGGTTCCGCGTTTTGATTCTAAATTAATTGATATAACTCTTTTCTTTATGATTTTTGAAAGGCAAGCCGAGAAAGCTAAAGTTTCTCAGGAAGATTTGGTTAGTCAATTAATTCCTTTATTACCTTCTGATATTGCCGAAATTATAGTAAAACAACCAGCAGACAAATGTGATGATTTTCTGCATATAAAGAAAGTTTTGTTAGATAGGTTTAGGCTAAGTATAGGCGCCTTAAAACAAAAATTTGAAACTCATCAAAGAAAATCTGGTGAATTATGGGTGGATCTGATTTATGAGTTAAGGGGTTATCTAGATAATTGGTTAGAGTCATTAGAAGTGAGGGATTTTGATTCACTGAAAGAACTAATGCTCACGGAACAATTGAAAAAACGTGTCCCTTTTGAGATAAAAGAAAAATTTATGGATGATTGGGAGGAAATAAAGATTGCTTCTAAACTCGCGGAAAAATCGGATAAGTTTGAGAGTATAAGAAGGGAATTTAAGAGGTCGGATAGAAAACCTTGGGAAAATAAATCTTTCCAGGATAAGCAAAAAGACAATTTTAATTCTAAAAGTAGAAATGAAACTAAACCTAAATCGGAAATTGAGAGTTCAAAAGAGAGGGGGAAAACTGTCCAATTTAAGAAGGACAATGCTTTCGAAAAGCAAAGACAAGTCCAATGTTACAATTGTTTGGAAGTGGGTCACATTCGTCCAAATTGTCCGGAATTGTTAAAAAGTAAATCCAATTATGAAGATAAAAGCATAGCTTGGATTATTACAAGTGATGGGAAAAGTGAAAATAATAGGGAAGGTGTGGAAACCGAGTTGCCTATGGTTGATTTATGCGTGAATGGTAAGAAAGTTAAAGCGATTAAGGACACAGGTGCGCAAATTGCGGTTTTTGATGCTAATGACATTCCGTAGAGTGCTAAGAAAGTGGGAAATGTCTTTCTTATACCGGCCCTCGGAAATAGACAAAAAGCGGATTTGGTGTCAGTGCCGGTTGCTTTGATGGAAGGTGAAAAAGAGTATGTTGAAAAAAATGTAGTGGTTGCAGTTGTGAGAAAACTAAATTCTCCGCCCCTTATAACACCAGCTGTTTATGACTTATTAAAGTTAGGAAATATGGAAAAGCAAAATTCGGTGTATAAACAAGTGGGGAATCAAAGAGAATTAAATGGGCAAGGAACCCTCAGATTATCTAGCGATCATGAACAAAGAGTTGTTAGAAAAACGGTTGTGAATGAAATCTGTGAAAGGGATAATAAGTCTGTTGATGAGATGGAGGTAAATTCACCGGGAGACGTGACTGATAAGAATTTGGAAAAAGGGTTTAAATTGATCGATCTAAAAGATGATGCGTCTCGAACGGATAGTGATAAAAGGTCAGGTAAGGGAGGTCAATTTCGGGAAAAGAATTCTGAGCATGCGGTAAATATAACCAGGTATTTTGTTGGTAGTATGGGAGTTGAGCATGTTAGAAAGAGAATTAGAAAGAAATTGAGTTCACCTATGACTGTGGCCAGAAAAATTAACTCTGGAATAAAAGATAATAATAGAGT
This sequence comes from Maratus michaelseni, assembly GCA_963931845.1. NCBI lineage: Eukaryota > Metazoa > Arthropoda > Arachnida > Araneae > Salticidae > Maratus > Maratus michaelseni. Next base: position 186,221,210 of record OZ007588.1, on the reverse strand, counting down.
AAATTGGGAGGCTAAATGCCAAGAAAATGAATATGGAAATTCAAAGTTAAAAAGAATGGAGCATTCTGTTTTTAAAACGAATCACAAAGAAAGATTCATTAAAGTCAAACAAGATTTTGAAAGGAAAAACTTATGATCATGAAGTTGTAAAGCGAAATTTATTGTTGAAAAGATTTTATGATAAAGGTAATTTAGATATTGGGTTTTGGGAGAATTCTCTAAATTAAGTTTTATTCTAAATTTTGGAGTACTCATTATTGTAATATCTGTATTGTGTTTATTTATCATTTAATGCTTAATATTTTCGCATTGGTAAAACTTCATTAATTTAATAATTGCATAAATTTAGTATGCATTCTTTTTGTTTGTAGAAGCGTCTAAATTTAGGCTGTTAGGCAAGTTTTTAAGAGAATTGTATTAGGCATTGTGTTATATATAGATTTATTCTTTTTTTTTTCTCTCATTATTATTATTTTTTTGTTAGAATCATGTAAAGTGTAATCTGTTTTTGGTATTATATGTATGTGAAATATTTCAAAATTGTTTCTTAGGGCATCAATAGTATAAATTATTCCTGGAATTATACTTTGGTATTGTAGGTATGGGATCATAGTAAATCCTGTTGACAGTGTGGTCTATCAAATACAGAGTATGGGAATGTGTTTGTTTTCTATAGGGATTTTTCATGTGTTATTCTAAATTCCTTTATACTTTGATGACCTCTTTAGAAATTGATTGAAGGAGCTTATTCTATTAATATATATGCCAAATTTCTTCTAGAAATTTTTTCTTAGGGGGAGGTGTTGTGATGAGTTGACATGTTTCAACTCCTCCCTTATTTGTGGAAAAAGAATAATCTCTCTGGAATGAAAATAATCTGACAGATTGATCTCTATTGACAAAAATTCTATCAATAGTGTGAATTTCATTTTCACTTTGAGATAAGCCAAGCTGCAATACATGCTTTGTATTGAATGGTATGTTATCTGAATGAGTAGATAAGAATTGTAAAGTATTGTTCTTGTGGATACAAAGAACTGGGCCCCTACGAAATGCAATGTTTTCTGGGAAATTCCAGGAATGCAAGGAAAGCCCCTGGGAAGTGAAATTGCTGACGGCAGTTGGAGGTGGAAGGAGTTGAATGTTGAATCAGTTGGTGGTGGAACAAGCTTGAGTGAGGTTGTCTTTGAGAGACTTCAGAATCTTAGGATTTTCTGAAATTGTAATTTCACAGCACGAATATGAATAATCATTTTTTTTCATTTTTACTTTTTTTTTTTTTTTAATGTGTTAATTTAAAATAAAGTTTTTTTCGTTACAAACGATAAATGGAATTTATTAATTATATATACAACGTCTCACGCTACCACAATATGAATCACTAATGATGAAGATGAATGAACATTCAATGATATGAAATACTGGTGATCTGTGTCTTAGCTAAGGAGAAAAAAACCCTCTGAAAAAAAAAACACCCAGTAAAGTCACTTTATATACATATATATATTAATATATACATGCATATATTAATATATATACATATATATATTAATATGTACATGCATATATTAATAATTTTTATTTGCTTTATACGTGTGTACAGTAGACTGTCGTTAAGGTGTCCCCGCTTAAGACGTATATCCGGTTAATGATGACAGATGCATTTTCCATATATTTTTTTTAAATTTCCAATTAATATTAAGGACTTCACTTATTGCATACTACTCATCGGATAATGGCCGGCAATTTTTTCACAAATTACCGGGTGGAATCAAAATTGATTTTTGAATATCATTTCTTCAAAAGCAACTTTTCTGTAATTTTGATTATTGAGGAATCAAGAAATTGTCAGTCAACAAAAGAAAGAAAATATCCCACTACCAAAAACATCAGACGTTCAAATATTTCTGACAGCTGTTCGCCGATATTATGTATCAAAATGTAACGTAACGGACCAAATTTTCAAATGTGTGTCAAACTGAAAAATGATGAGGTTAAAAGACCATTTCTTTAACTATCGCAAAAAAAGGAGATGTTAGTTTTATTAAAGTTAAATTACGAAAGTTCGGCACTTTCTTTGCATATTTTGTTTGTTATGAATAATTTATTTTTATAACTTGATCATTTACTAAAGTGACTAAATTATAGCAAAAAAATGATTCTATTAGCTTAAAGTTGAAATTAAATCTATTTAATTTATGTAAAATTGAATTCAATTTATTCAACATAAAGGAATATTTTACTCCATTCAAAGGCTTATATTGTATATTGCGGACAAAAAATGGCCTCCCCCCTTTGGATGTCCGCACTAATGGTAATACACTATAGTTATTTATTTTTTTAATCAAGCTTCTTAAAACTTTAAATTGAGATAGCTTTTGTTTATGTGAGCTAGAATAAGTCGACTTTCTTGATATTGACTTTTTAGATTTACATTGATCATACAATAGATATAATATTGATCATCGTTACTTTAAAAACCGCTAGCAAAGTTATCAAATTTAGAACTTTTGCATAAAATTAATCAAATTACAACATTCAACAGGCTAAAAACCTATAAATTTATGATCCCAAATTCTTTTTTGTTTATGAAATGAACAGATTTAGAGGTTGAATACGCACAGTATTGCAACAAATAAACTAAAGAAGAATAAAGCCCTCTTAATAAATTAAATATGTTTCTATCATACAACTTTTTTTTTTTCTTTTTTGTATTTATTACTATTTACTTGAAACTTTAGACCCTTTCTGTAGATGAGAGAAGTTGTTTTCTTCTGAAAAATTTAAAAGCTTATGAACAGGACTCGACGAATGTTGTTGCCAGTTCATTTTCAGTGACCAAAATATTTTAACTGTGGACTGTGTTTATATAACTTTTTAAAATTAATTCATTAACAAAATAAAAGAAAAATAATAATTCATTAAGATAAAGAGCTAAAAAAATTCATGATATATTATTGCTATACCAGTAATCTTTTTTTCCTCACTCAATTTGTTAAGAACTTATATGCTTTTTATTGAACATTATTTTATCTATATTGATTATTATTTCAACTTATATGCTTGATTAATTAATGTATGTATGTGTGTGTGGGGGGGGGGGCAGTCACAAATGTTTTTTTTTACTAGCAACTAGAGAATTTTATTCGCTACAAGAGTGTTTCATTTTTGTTGAGCTCTACTTATGACAGAAATTTTAATTAAAATTTTGAATCCTTCTCAAAAAAATATTCTGGCTGCGCCATTTCTATTGATGCTATTGTAAGAATTATAATTTTAAAACATGCATTAAAATTTTTTATTCGGTTGATCCGCTTGAATAGTTTAATTTATTAACAAACAGACAATATTTAAATTTTGATATTACATTACTATGGCAATATAACTTACGTTTGTATATCTTCTTAAAGTTATTTTTCAGCTTCAAAAATTATAGTTAAACTGATCTTTAACTAGTTCTATGGTACACTTTATATTTTGGACAATTATAATCTAAATTAAAATTCGTTGTTTAATGTAACTTTGTTATAAAGATTGCTCCAATATGAATAACAATAAGCTTAGATAAAAAAAAAATAACAAAATTACACAAAACAACCAATCAAGCTAAGAAATCGTATTAAAAAAGGTCAGTCTTTTATTTAATAAGGAGAGCCACCCCTCCCTAAAAAAGAGCACTATTAAAATTAAAAAGAAACTCTAAAAGACACGTATTTATTTGTTCTAAGCTGGAATAGATGTTCAAATTTCCCTCCTCCAACTTTTAGGCACGCATGTGCATGCTTCATCATGTGCATGAAGTCTCATTTCATTTCAGCATGTAAAATTATTTTTTGACTATTACGAAAGCCTGCATTATTCGGATTATTGTTCAGTCGGACAGCATATACTATTCACCAGATTTCTCACGAAGCAATCTTCTCAATGTTTTGAACGATTTCTAGTCGGAAAAAACAAACTTCCATAATGTAACAATATTCTTCCGGGAAAAACACTCCGTTGACGTACATACGCGTGGGCATTTTTTGACATTATTATTTTGACATTATTCTGAACTCTATTCGCCACGCCATGCCGATTTAGACGCTAGCATGACAGACTACAGTATTGCACCTAAATGTTTTCAAAAGTCTCTTACGCTTGTCTTACTGGCGTATGGAAAATTTAAATTCTTAAAAGCGCCTTTTTTTTGGGGGGGGGGGGGGGAGATCTCGTATATGATTCGGTATGGCCAAAATCAGAGCAAATGCTATCTGGTGTTTATATAGGAAAAGAATTCCACTTAAAAATATGATTAATTATTGCTTTTAATGCATCACCTAAAAATTATATATTTTTTGAAATTGTGATGTTCTCTCATTAAATAATGCAAATTTCAATTTATATGTGTCATTATTTGATTATTTTTCTTTTTTAAACAATAGAGCTGCAAAATTTTCAATTAATTATAAAATATATTTATGAAATTAATTATTTATTTCATTAAATTATTTCAGTAGAATATTATGTTTCACAAACTAAATTAAAATAAATGCAGTAGAAATGAAATATTTGAAAAAATTCATTTCGTAAAAGTCATAAATTAAAGTGCAGTGACCTCTTTTTTTCGATCTGGCTTCATTTTTTCTTGTACATTTAAGTCAACGGAATTTATTGGCAAATAGGTAGGAGAATCAATTGTAAGCTTTTTTGGAATGCTTATGAGAGTAATATTTCATGTTACGATCAATATTTTCTATGTTCCATTTAATTTTATACTCTTCTTAAAATTATTAAAGTAAAGTATCTACAAAGTATGTTTTTGAAATAAATCATAGAAAATAACATACTTTAAATTTTGAGAAACTGTACATTCAAAGGTATAAGCATAGCTGTTAACTTTTACGCTTTTTTCTTATCACTATATTTTAATCGTAATCTTCCCTTATTTAATACCCAATATTTTGCGATTAAACAACTCAAAAGATTCTTTTAAAAATAGTGATACGAAAAAAGCGCAAAAGTTGGCAGTTATTGGTTAAATTTTTAATTTCATGGGATAATTCCATCTGAAATCAAGCAATCGACTGACCCCTGATAACGCAGAAACATATAACATTTTGAAAGCTTTTCTATCTCTAAAAATAATATATTTTTTAATGTATAGTGTTTGAGACATAAAATTATAAAAGTATGAAAACTGTATAAATTTTATCATGGCTTTAAAACTTCAAATGTCCCTATCTTAAAAACTATTTGATATAGAGAGTTTATGTCATTCTCTTTTTATTGACCTATATTTGATGTGCTACTTGATTATATAACTCCAAATTTATTTATTTTTTTCCTTCCACAAATTTTCTTTGTCAAAATTAAAAAAGTGAAATTTTTGATTCTTATAAAAAACATGTTATTTCTAACCGACTTTAAAAAAAGGAGGAGGTTTTCGACCCGCATGCGTATATTTTTTGGTCCTGTTCACGCACAACTTTCGTATATATGCACAGATTTTGATCATTTTTGTTTTGTTTGAAAGCAGAGGGCACCCTGGTGGTCCCATCTGAATGTCGACAAAATATGATGATGAGAAGAATTTTTTTTTTATAAAAACTTCAAAATTCAAATCTTTAATTGAAAGTGAGATTTACTTAACTTTCGGAAAAATGCACCGATTGTTATGTATCTATTCATTGTAGGATTTTTCATACATTATTACTTGAGAAGTTTTGCAACAATATGTAAGGATAATGAATTAGAAAGGAAGTTGGTTTTGCTTTAAAAAAAAAGAAAAACTTCTTGTATTATTACACTAATGGAGAATGCATCGGCTTAATTTTATGATGACATGTCAATGAAACTTTATAAAAATTTCGTTTTCATTGGTATAATGAGAAATATTGAGTTAATTTTGAATAATATTTATTCAAAGTTATCTTTTTACATGGTTACTTGATAAAATCAAACAAATTGTAACGACAGTTTATAATAACGTGCATAATTCCGCGTGTGCTCTTTTTTTTTTTAAAGACCGCTGACCAGGCTTTTTGCCCAGCTTAACGGATTTATACCTGGCAACGGGGCGAGGATTTTCCTGCTCTCCGCTTGGCGAAGATGTGTTTGATAAATCTATAGTCCGACGTGGCTTCAGTGCGTCTTGTTGCCTTAATTGCTTTTTCTTAATTGGCCGGTTGCTAATTGATTTTGGATGAGACGGTTCAGCACTGCGCAGTGTAGTGAAGTCATGCCGGATGGATGTGAGATGCTGGGATATTTGCTAATTCCTCTCTGCATCGCTCACCCGTACGTCATGCCATCGCTACTCGAGTTGGTCTCGTAATTTAGAACCTTGATCTGGTGACGAGACCTTCACCTGACTAGACACCTCCAGATGTGTAATTCACGGGGAAGTTGGAGGACTTTACACCCACGACGGATTTTACATGCACCGGGCGCCATTACCGTAAAAAAATGACATGCAAAAAGTGTTTAACTGTACAATATTTATATCCTCGTGGTCATGGATCTTCTTTTATATGACCTTGCAAACCAAATATCATCGCTTATATGTTACATGATAAAATGATATACAACAATTAGATATTTAATAACTTAGAATAAATAATCGTAGTACAATAATTTAACCTTTTCCTGTCAATTATAAACGATATGTACATAACCAGAGTGCCCATAGTTATGCCACAATTTGCGAATAGAGTATTTTCGCCTTAGTTAATTGCAGAAAAATATTACAAACTTTGCAATTACTTTCGGAATGATTTTTAATCTTACGAAAAAGTATTGGGTAAAGACTTCGAATTTGAAGTAGTGATTCCATACGCTTTTAAAATGTTTGGGGTATACGTATCTTGTATTACTATACTTTTTGCTTTTTCTTAAAATCCTATATAAATTTTTTTCTGACTTGGGATGTTTATATGGTATTGTACACGCAGTCCGAGTATCACCGGGATAGCAATTAAATTTATAGTAATTGCCTCTAGAGAAATTAACAAGTTGGAAATTGTACGTTAAACGTGACAAATGAGGTGCGTTCATACTATAACTAGTTTTACAATGTAAAAAAATCATTGTTGTTATTTCAGTGAAATGAATTATAACGTTTGAAATGAGCATGCCTTTTTTCCGTATTACGTATGCCGTATGCCACGTTTACAGATGTGAATTTGTTTTTTTGACATCAGACAGAGCTGCAAAGTTCACCGTGGAGATCTTGCTTTACCAATGATTACCTCGATGATTTAATATTTCTATGTACGAATTTCTTGTGTTAATTACTTTAATGGATTGAGATATTCGGCTGTTAACCTAATTTCCACTGAAGTTATCTCAGAATTTGTACATTTTTTAATACAACTCATCTCTCAAGCAAACAATTCTTTGAATGGTCCTTCTAAAAATGTAATGTAATTTTATTCCAAAAAATAATTTGGAATAAAAATGGACGCTTGGCATATAAAAAAAGAAGTGGTTAGCCCGTATTTAAGAAATTCGAAAAAATCGACCGGTAAATTTTTATTTTATAAATAACCTGATTTTTTGTTTTTATGGAAAATGAAAGTTATTTGGATTTAATAATTAAAAGATAAATTATTTTGAAAGGAATACTAAACGAAACCTTTTGTGCGATCTTCAATCACACTTACCCACTTGTTTCATTAAGAATTTCAATATGAAATAATCGCAGGTGAAATCAATAACCTTACTTTAGAAATATGAAATACTAAACATACAATTTTACATTTCAAAAATGATATTTGAGCTAAAAAAAAAAGAAACATTGATTGGTTGAGAATGTTTTTTTTATAGATATTTAAACTTCCGAACTATAAATGTCATTTTTTTCCGTTATTGCAATGATGCAGTTCTTATTTTAAAAGACAAATGGTCCACCTCTAAATAGCTGATGGATTTCCTACCCATTATTGAAAAATCTGCCAATAAAGCGAACTTTCTCATATATGGCTGTGACACTGAAGCTAAGCTGCAAATCGATTTTATAAATGTATCCTGCATTAAAAGGACACAGTGGAACCATTCGATTTTTTAAAAACTCATACTATGTTTTTATATTACTCCAGTTACTTGACAAAGTAATATTTTTAAAAATGGTGTTTTTTAAAATACTATATAATTATTAGTTTCTGGGTAATTTTTAAGTATCCTGTTATTTACGATAATGACATAAAACACGTACGGTTTTTAAACAGATTTTAGGCATTCATTTAAAAATGCCGCTAATGATGTTATTTACAGTTGCTTAATTTAATTAACACAGGTTATGACAAATTTATTCATTTTTTGTGCTGTGTTGTCTTTTAAAGACATGTATAATTATTTGTTTATCTGTATTTTTTAAATGTTCTGTTATTTATGATGCTAATTCAAAAGCGATAAATTTTTTGAAAAGTTTTTATAGATTTATCAAAAACTGCCGTAAATGGCTTTATTGACATAAAAATTTAGGTAAAATTTAGATATAAAAATTTAGGACTATTTGAGCTTTTCATTTATACTACTTAAAAACTTATCTTTAATAATGGCATTTCCAATGTTTCTGAACGTAAAGCGGGCAAATCCGTAGTTATTGTGCATGGGAATCAACTTTATAATTTACTAATGTTATTGTTGTAAAGGAACTTAATTTTTTAAATACAAAATTGACTAATTACATGTAGATTTAACTAATTACTTATAGATTTTTATAGACAGATGATGATAACTTATCAGCCGTCTTGCTAAATATGGAGAAATTTTTATTCAGTAATTCCGAATTCTCACCAGGAAGGTTTTTTTTTTTTTTTTTTTTTTTTTTTTTTTTTTTTTTTTTTATGATAGATATTCCGCGAATGAAATATAATAAAACTACTATTTTACAGCCCCCCCCCCCCTCTTGCAAAATTTTAATGTAAACAGAAAATACAAAATTTTTGATTATTAAAAATTTAAGTCTTAAATAACTGACGGTAAAATTAGTAAACTTACTTTGGAAAAAAAGAAATATTGAAATATGCATATTTGCATTAAGGAAAGTGCGTTTGTGATTATAAAAAATCATGGAGTATGATTTTTAGATAAATTAACTTTCGAAATATAAATGGACATCTATTCCGTTATTACAGCTGTGTAGTTCTTATTTCTATAAAAATAAGAGAAAGTAGACCACCTCTTAACAGCTGATGGATTTCCTGCCCATTATTGAAAAATCTGTCAATACACTGCGATGTTTCTTATATATGGTTGCTTATACTGAAGTTATGCGGCAGATCGATTTTATAAGTGCTACTTCAATAAAAGAACAGAGTGGGAATCATTCGATTTTCTATATCCATACTGTACTTTATTTTATTCGATTTGTCAGAGTAATGCTCTTAAAATAGTGTTGTCTTTTTAAATGCATACATAATCATCAGTTTATCTGTACTTTTTCAGTATCCTGTTATTTAAGATATGCTAACACAAAACACAAAATGTTTTTTAATAGCTTTTACGCAGTCACTCAAAATTTGCATTTAATTGTTTTACTCATCATATTTTAGGATTTTTCATTAGTATATGTCAAATGTTAATCAAATTGTAATAATACTAACTTTTAGATTCTTCAGTTCGGAAATTAACATTCGTAATTTTTATTAATAAGAAGTGGTATTTTTATGTTTTTCGAAAGCAAATAATAAAAAATGATGAATAACAAATCAATGAAAACAGTATCGCAGGGTTACTGCATTTGAGTACGACTATTTCTAAAGAGTAATTAATCTTAGTCTTATTAAATCAGAGCAATTCTGAAAAGAAATATGACAAAGAATATCATTCACAAATACTGGTATTCGAAATTACTAATAGTGCGAGCAAATAGTAAAATTAATAAATAAAATCAGATTAAAAATATTTATATAAAAAAGAGGTCGGACATTTTCTTAATAACAAACACAAAAATCTTTGAAACCTAAAATAATACCAAGTTTATTTTCTGAATTACAACATTTTATTACGTTGTTACTTTAAATTCATCTTGAGGTTTCAATTGAACATTTTTAAAGCTGTGATTTCACAGTAGTCCTTTGTCAATAAGGAAGAAAAAAGAGGAGTGGGATGATAAATTCTGTGCGAAAAACTCACATGTAATTGCTTTTTTATAGCGGAGAGAAAAAAAGAAACGCCAGGTAATTGAGAAATAGTATAAATTTTTTTTAAAATAAATTACATTTGTCTATAAAAGATGAATTAAAATGTTTAACCTAAAATATATGAATATCACATATTCAGAAATTCAAACCTATTAAATTTTCCAACAACAACAACAAAAAAGCATCTGATAAAACAATAAAAGAATAATTCACGTCTGTACTCATTATCTTTGAATACTTATTAAAATTCCTTTTTACAATAGGATACAATAACTAAACATAATACGAGGGTAGTTTGATAAGTTTTCAGCCTGACACAGAGATGCAACAAGTATGACCAAATGACAATGATGTTTGTAAAGTATGATCCTTTAGATGACATGCTGCCGAGTTTCAGATGAGTGAGTTTATTGGTTATTGCTTGGCGATAAAGTAAAGTAAGCTAGTTTTGACATTTTCTAAAAATGGAAAAAAATAAAGTTTGAGCTGTCATAAAATACTTTATTAAAAAGGTGTAAACCCCACGGACATACAAAAAGAATTACATTCCACCTTAAAGGATTCGTGTCCTTCGTATTCGAAGATAAAAAAGTGGGCTGCTGAATTTAAACCTGGTAGGAATTCCATTCACGATATGAACACCCAGGACAACCAAAAACCACTACGACCGACGAAATAGTCTCAAAAATTCACAATTCCGTATTGAATGATCGCCGATTGAAAGTACGGGAACTTGCTGACATCGCAAACTTCTCGATAGACCGTGTCCACTACATTTTACATGATGATTTGGGTATGAAAAAGCTTTTCGCTCAATGCGTGCCGCGTTTGTTGAAAGTCGACCAGAAACACCAAAGAATGAACATTTCTCAAGAGTGTTCGGAAACGTATTGTGTTGCAAGGTGAAAAATAAAATGAAATATTGTCAAAAATCTTGTGTTTTCTTTGTCAGGCCGAGAACTTTTCGAACCACCCTCGTACATGGCTGCACTAAAGAATTCGCACACAAGAGTGTATATTGAGTTGCAAGAGGACTATATTGAAAAAGTAATATGAAATTATGTTAAAAATCTTGCGCGTTCACTGTCAGGCCGAGAACTTATCAAACCACCCTCCTAATGTATTATACATATGCTACATTTTCTTATTTTAAGATCAAAATAATTCCAGAAAATTACAACTGCAAAGAAAAAATCCCCCAATGATGTTTTTATCTGCATTTCTATTCATTTGGCTGGCCACAATTACAAAAGCACCAAATTGAATATTTCACCGAATAAAATTTTGAAAATAATCTTTTAAATCAAAATAGGAGCAAACAAGCAGAAAAAAATAACAGCAATGCCAGTGAAGAAAAGAATCTGAACCGATCGAAAATAAGGAACAAAAATTCGTCTTTCAAAAAGCGTGACTCTGATTATTAATTAAATAGGAAGATAACATTTTAAAATTGGCAAAGGAAAGAAAAAAGTGTCTCTTAATATATTCAAAATTTTCGCATAAAATGTCGAAAAGTCTGAAGTTGGTGAGTCCAGTAATATTCACAATATTTTTAAAAACTGAATGGAAATATTTCTTTTTAATTTTTCCCCCCTTAAACGATAAAATAAGAAAGACATCCTATAATTTTGGACAGTAATTAAATTTCTGTTCAAATGTGTTTTATGTTTTACAAAATATGTTCTTAGAATATTTTTTATACATTGGTTTATACGAGTATTTTAAAGTAATGGTGAGACTCTATAACTAATAAAAAAAATCATTTTTATAAATTATTTATTTATTATTAGTAAATTCAAATTCTTGGAGTATTTCCATATAAAATGTAAAATAAAAACCTGCAGTTGGTTAGTCCAGCAATATGCATAATTTTTGAAATAACTGAATTTCTTTTCTTTCTTTCTTTTTTTTTAAGTAATGAAAAAGAACATTTTATTCCTTTTGGAATTTTCATTAAATAACTCTTCAATCATATTTAATGTTTTTAAAATTCTTTTTAAAAAGAATTTTTAACTATAGATTTATATTTTAAAGGAAAGCCGAGATTCTTTATTTAGTAAATAAAAGATTTTTTTAAAATTCATTTAATGGTCTTGTTAATGTGTATAAAGCGTAAAAATGTTTTTTTTTTCTTTTAAATTATTTTACTGAAAGAAATATCGAAATAGAGGAAAGTGTAAAATATTTAAATTTTCATTTATGTCTATAATTCAATGTTTAGTTTTTTTAAACGTTACTAAAACGATTGCATTACCGAAAATGAATTTATTTACAATTTGATGGTGAATAAAATTATGTATTGCATTAAAATATGACTATGTGTTTTCACATCACATCTAATACTCCAAGAACAGGATGATTTACAGTTTGAAAAGAATACCAGCTAATCGTAAGGACCCGAGGACGTCATAAAAACCCTTGAAATTTCAAAATTTTAATTAGTTTCAGAGATGTTATTTTTTTGTAATTTTTAATCGAATTTCTGTAAATGCTTCTAAATTACTGAATAACTTCATTACTATCAATAAAAGGGAAATAGTGCGAATTATTATGTTTTTATTGACGGTATATGGCAGAAAATATGTTTTTAATTTGAGTAAATGATAGAAAACTTGATTAAATTACAATTTTCAAGAAAATTATAAGAAATAAAAATGTATTTTCACATATTCACAGTTCATGAATCAGTTTAACTTACAGAACTAAAAGAGTCGTCCGTCGACAAATTGACACCTAAAAATCATTGTATCGTAGCCTTTTTTCAATTTTGCATTCAAAGAAACAGATTAAATAAGTTTAAACTTCTCGCATTAAACCAGACAATTTTTATACCTTATTCACACACACACACACAAAAAAAAAGAGTTAAAAAAATATTGATTTTAAACTAACTATACTTCTGACAGATGGCGGTTAAAACTTTTCACAAGGGCTCTAAAATTAGAATATTTTATCGAGTAAAAATACATTTTTAAGACTTTTTTTATTAAAATATTTTTTTATTTATAAATAACTGTTTTTGATGTATATAAGTTTATTAAAATGATATAAATTTCATTCTACCAGATTCAAGATTAGAAGCCAGATCTTGAAAGAACGAAATGCTTTTGAGAAATGACATAATTAAGAAAGAACAATTTTTTATTGATAAGACTTTTAAATCTGATTCCTTACTTGAAATTTAGCATTTAATAAAATTCATATTACAAATATTTTTTTAAAATGGATAACAAAATAAAATTTCTCTTTCTCTCAAACAATCAAAATACACTGCTCAAAACAATTAAAGGATATTTGAAGTTTTATATAAAATAAAGATATAAACGAAATTTTTTTTGCCGAAAATAGAAGAAGAGAATCACAAATGCAAATTTTTCTGGTTTTCAAACTGTGGAGTATGCAAATTTTGAGTTCGACGTCAAAAACGTCGCTTCAGCGGCAGCGAATGAAATTTGACTTTCAACTGGATAAAAGAGAATGAAGACAAGGATGATCGGCATTCAGTGATTGCTTTGTTTCGATGAGTACGATGTCTCAGCGAAGTCATTTGACAGATTCAGAAGCTTGGAGAATTGTTGGTAGGTTAGAAGGGAGCCAAACTCAAGCCGAAGTTGCGCAAGGCATTGGAGTGTTACAAAGTGTCATTTCCAGGATCTGGAACAGTTTTCTTGAGAGTGGATGTGCAGGCCGAAGACCAGGGCAAGGTCGTAGACGGGCAACAACGCCCAATGAAGATCGATATTTAGCGTTAACAGCTCGGAGACACCGAAACATGAACGCTACTCTTCTCCAACAACACCTTCGCTCGGCTACAGGCACCACGATTTCAACTCAGACTGTCTGAAACCGGCTCCATGCTGTAGGTCTGTATGCTCGCCGACCGATGGTATGTGTTAGATTAACATCAAGGCATCGTCGCGATCGCAGGGAGTGGGCAACCGAGCATGTCAACTGGAGGAGAAATGAATGGAGCAATATTCTGTTTTCTGACGAGTCCCGTTTTTCTGTGCATCCGGATAATAGGCGTATTTTCATCTGGAGGGACCGTGGCAGTAGGAATAATCCTGCGTTCGTGCACGAAAGTGTCAGATTTGGCGGTGGAGGAGTGTTGGTGTATGGTGGCTTCTCCATTGACGGGCGCACTGACCTCTACATCATTCGAGATGGAGCTCTGACTGGTCGCCGATATAGGGATGAGATCCTCAGACCTATTGTAGTCCTTTACGCTGCAGCAATCGGAGATAACTTCATTTTAATGGACGATAACTGCAGGCCACATCGTGCAAACCTGGTGGAGGATTTCCTTTTCGAAGAAGGAATCGTTCGAATGGAAAGGCCAGCGTGTTCTCCAGACATGAATCCAATCGAGCACGTTTGGGACGCTCTAGGAATACGAGTTTCTGGCCGCCAACAACCCATTACAAACTCTCCAAGAACTGGAAAGAGCTCTTCTGGAAGAGTGGGGCAGAATACCCCAACTCGTCATTAATAGCCTCATTGAGTCCATGCCTCAAAGGTGTTCAACGTTGCTGGCCGCCCGTGGAAACCATACCCCCTATTGAAAATGATTTTCTTTGAAGAAAACACCTTTTCTTATTCTTTTTTTCTCATATGCACAAATTGTGTTTTTTTCCTTTTGTACACAAATGCGCAATAAAATGCATTTTTTTCTGCCAAACATGTGTAATTTATTCTCATATAACCTACTATGTCTGTCGACCATGTATCAATCAGCTAAAAAGTTTCCCAGATACAAAATCCACCTAAAACTGCAATATCCTTTAATTGTTTTGAGCAGTGTATTTCATTCATCTTAAAATGTAACGTCTGGTTGCTATGCAGGTAGTAAACATTAAAATTGTATTTTAAACATATATAATTAATTAATAAACAGACATACATACATACATTCAATACAATAATCCAACATGGAGTGAAAAATTAGCCAGCGCCAGGAATCGAACCTGGGTACACAGCGTTCCGGGCTGTTGCTCTAACCACTGAACTACTCCGGCCGACCCCTGAGTCTGCAATTTCCCACTAATAAACCATGTTGGAAAGAATGTCACTAGCCATCTACCAGACAGCCAAGACGACCGGACAACGGTGAATAGATTTTACTATTCCACCGATCTACGAATATATATTAAATTACACACATATTTAACGTCTGCAGTCATCGTTATTTTAAACATATATAATTAATTAATAAACAGACATACATACATACATTCAATACAATAATCCAACATGGACTCAGACTCAGGACAATGCAGACTCAGGGGTCGGCCGGAGTAGTTCAGTGGTTAGAACAACATCCCGGAACGCTGTGTACCCAGGTTCGATTCCTGGCTCTGGCTAATTTTTCACTCCATGTTGGATTATTGTATTGAATGTATGTATGTATGTCTGTTTATTAATTAATTATATATGTTTAAAATAACGATGACTGCAGACGTTAAATATGTGTGTAATTTAATTAAAATTGTAGATGAAATACTGAAATGCATCGTTATTATGAAAACATAAAATATTGAAAAAAAAATTATAGCAGTGGTGGTACAAAAACAAATGAGTGAAATAATGTCTGTAATGGAAAAGTAAAGAAATCGAAGGATATCTTAGATGTTGTCTGCAAAATGCTGCCACCAAATAAATTAGTATCATTTTCCTCTTCTTTAAATCTCTGTTTTTTTTTAATAATAGAATTGAAAAAAAAGGAAGCATTTTAGCATAAAATATAACGCATCATAACGCATATAACGAGTTTTCATAAATGAAATAAAGAAAGTTCTTTTGAATTTCTTTACTAATATTTTGATATTATTTGTAAAATATTTCCCTACAAGAATTCTATTTAAAAAAATCCAGTAAATCTGTCACATAAATATTTGAAGTTCTTTAATTTGATATTTTAAAAATAAGACCTACACTGAAAAAAATGGGTTCTGAAAATTTAGTAAAAAGTACTCAATTTTAAATACGTCACATACTCAAAATAGCTCCTATCCAAATGTTCTCAAAATTGAGAAATACATGTACTTATTTTTGAATCCATGGATGTGTTCAAATATGAACCGTGTTCATTTTTGATCTTATGGATGCATTCAAATATGAACTGCGATGTACTCATTTTGATACCATGGGTGTATTCAAATATGAACTCTGTGTACTCTCTGTTAAATATTTAATATTTTTTTTCTTATTTTATGTAATCAGCAGTACTTGTGCTTTTTTTTTATTAACACTTTCCAACCTTGTTGAAAAGTGTTTATGACTTCGGTTTGTCTATCCGTCTGTCCGTCCGTCTGTGCTATAACTCTTATAAATATATTCGTATTGCACTGAAATTTTTGTATGTTATTGACGTCTACTATTGCATGATTCCTATTGAAAATTAAGTATCTAGCACTTATAGTTTATTTAAGGAACAGTCAAAAGTATTCAGTTACATTACAGTCAAAGGGAAAAAATCGTTTCAAGTGCATTTTGAGGACTCTACGTCATTTAAAACAGGGTGAAATTAATATATAATTATGAAGCGCATTAAAACATTCTTTTTGTAGAGTATGGGGTACAAAACATTAATTATTCATTTACAGGGTCAAACAAAAGAATTCTGTTCCACATTGTTCTACGGGCAAAAATCGTTTGCAGTGTAATTTAATGATTTTTCACTATTTCAAAGATAATGGAAATTACATGCATTACTGAGGTTCACAATAAATTGATCGCTTAAAAGTATGGTGTGCATTGCGTTTATCGTTCATTTATAGGGACACACAAAAGATATCGGTTACAGTATACGTGCAATAATTGCAGTCTGTGTGATAAGTGCGTTTTAAAGTTTGGTTTGCGTTTTTAACAAACTTTTTTTATATTACGTGGTGTGTATAAATTCGGTTGATCATATACAGGGCTACACAAAGGAATTCGTAAGTATTACTTACTATAGGAGTGAATTGCTTAAAGATATTTTTAATTGAGTTATGCATTTTTCTGCTGAACTATATTTAGTAGACTAATAGAAGTTTGTGGAATATAAATAAATTTATATACGCTACGCAAAGAACAAGATACAATGTCGTTTATGGTTGGTAATTACTGGAGGTGAGATTTAAGTTGCCTTATGAGTTTTTTTCTGGATTAAATTGCAGCTTAATATGTGTTTATATAACATACAGTGCTGTACAAAAGATTTTGAGAGCATTTCCATCGACTGGCAAAAATTTCTAAGAGTGAATTTTTTAACTGAACTAAATTTTATCATGTTATCTAGTATATACCAAAATCTTTTGATCATGTACAGGGCTGGACAAAATAATTCGAATACTTTTTTGACTATGGTAGGTAAATGCTAAAACAGTATTTTTAAATGTGTTGTATGTTTCCTAAACTGTTAACTACATATTTTCTTTCAGCTTATTTAGTGTTGAAGTTTCCTTTCAGTTTTCTGGATATGGGGGAAAGTGTTTGATAATCTATGCTTGACGCATGATTTTTCGTTCATGTTACATCTCACCGTTTTCATAATACCAATTATTATTTGTGAGTTGAGTTCTTTTAATGTTCTTCGGGTAAATAGCAATCATTCTAGAGTCATAATCTGCGTGTTTATTTAGGAATGTCATTTCACTGTATCGCAAGCCAAAAATTTCTTAAATGTAGGCTCGTCAGTGTTGTTATTTGCCAATATCTTAAGTAGCAGTTTTTACACCAATCTTGTGATTATTTAGATAATGCCACTGATTTTGTTAAACAAACTGTCTTTAATTTAATCTAAATAATTTTGTCCCTTATAAATAATATATGCATAGTCCGAAATATACTTAGATATCTTTCTTTCTTTTTTTTTCTTTAAAAACACTTCTAAAGAAAAGATTGATCAGATTAGTTTTCTTTACAAAGTAACTCATTTTACTTATTGAAGAACAATAAATGCAGCCGGAATAAAATATTTGAAGTCTACTAATTTAGTAAAAAGCCATAGATTAAAGTACGTTGACCTCTTTTATGATATGAATTCATTTTCTTGATGCTTAAGTTATAGGAATTGACTAGGAAGTAGGTTAGCGAATCAGTTTTAAGTTTTTATATGGAATGCCTTTTAGTATATTATTTTCGAAGTCGATCGGCTTTTTCGGTTAATTTATCTGTTCTAAATAAAAATGATACGTGGAAATAAAACATAACTTATTATTATTTTTCTTTTGTACGCATTGTCTTTGATAAATCTTTCTCCCATTTTATACATTGAATCATATATGATAAATATAAGGGGAATTTTGTAAGGATTTTTGTACCAGTAATGAGCAACGTACTTATAACCAATTACCTGCAACTTCTGCTGGTTATCTCACAGACCACTGCTTTTTTTACGTTTGGAGACGTTGTACTATCGCTAGGGACGTCTGAATAGGTGAATATACATCTTTAAATCAAGCGGTATCAGAGACCGCGCACAGGAGCTGTGCGACAATTTCTGTGACATCTTTATCTAAAGATCAAACAGTAATTTTAAATTAAATAATTTTAATTACTGAAACCTTACTTTATTCTTTTAAATATCTTCTTTTATTGTAAATGTGTGTATTTTCTTGAAAAAATGTATGTCTATAAACATCTTTAAAAAATCTGCCTGAGAGTAATTGCGCGCACTCAAAGGCTTTCCGTACATTAAATTTATTAAATACTAACTGCAATAGTACAAAAAATCGTTGCTAATAGAAAAATAAGACTTTGTAAAAAACTTTAGAACGTAGGATTGTGCATAGCTATCTATATATACTAACAAAGGATAGATATAAAACCAAAATATTAACAAATGTCGCTAATTTGTATGACCTTTTTAAAACCTTATCCAAAATGTGTTTATGATGATGAAATATGAATGAATAACACCCCATTGGACGGGGATGTTGGAGAATACATTGTCAATAATTGTGTTACGAAGAGTTAAAAAAAATCTGACAATTCATTTCTAGTTTTGTTTTTGAAGTTGATATTGAAATCACCTGAGATAATTAAATTTTGGCAAATCTCGCCATACCTAGTCATGTCTATGAGATAAGAAATATGGTAGAACGCAAGACATTTGAAAACAAAAGACGCCAACAAAATCTTAATAAAAAAGTAGATGGTTAAACAAAGTATCAGAACAGTTAAAAAATATATATACTTGTATACGTAAAACAATACCACATGTCATATTTAAATTCTATTGGAATGAAAAACAATGAATATTCCAAAGACGTTGTACAAAGTTAGTGCCAACCACGTTTCGGAAAGAGGTCGCAGAGTATCTCACGAGAAGTCCCCTGTCAGTCATATTTGACGTAACAGTAGACAATTTTTAAGTAATTAAAACGCAAAACTTTCTGACTTATTTTAAAACATAAAAACATGATACTTGCAGGCATAATTATTGAAGCAATTTGTAATCGAAAAGTTTTTTTTTTATTGTATATGAATTACATATTGAGTTATAAGCGATTGCTGTCTCAAAACTACTAACTTTTAATTACTTTTATGTCGTGGAATTATTCTATGAATTATTTTTAAATAATTACCTTCAGTAATGGAATTCATTGGAATGAAAAACGTTGACTATTTATCGCTAGGATTCGTCTTACCTAAAACAAAGATGTTGTACAAAGTTTAAACTTGGCATTGTGCAAAGTGCTCTTTGAAGGGAACTCGCAAAGTTATAACGTCACCTTGGTCCATGTCGCGTGTTTCTGGATAGATTTTTAATTAATATCTTGGCTAATTACCGACATTTTTTTCGAAAATCATTATCAACAAGCATTGGATGATTTCGCGTCGATAGGTACTCGGATGTCCGTCAATTTCCCCGCTGAGTGCGTCATAGTTTACGAGAAAAACCACTGTGACAGATGGGCAGACAGACACACGAGTGACACCCTAAAAATGGATAGAAAACAATTTTTTCTTGAAAATGTTCATAACGATAAATTATTTGAATATAGTAGACAAGACATGATAATACGCTAAATGTTGATGTAACTTTTGTATGTTGTGAAACATATTATACAAGTATGATCGCCATTTAGATATAAAATAGGATTCAATTATTAAAGGATTTTCGCATAATCTAATTATTTCTGAGAATTTTTCGATTGTAAAAATTTCCCTGTAAAGCAGTGTTTAATAAAAATAATTGAATAATATTTGTTCCCAAGCTTATATTTAACAATTTTAAAGTCTAAAGAAATCACATTTACTTACTTAGTACACATATAAATATATATATATATATATATTTAATTTTCTGTTTAAAAAAATAAATTACAGCTTCATTTACTTCTAAATTTGCTATTCCTTTAGGATTTGTTTCGTTCTATGCTGTCTGTAAAGTAATGGAAAATACAAATAATCCGATGAGTTTTTCGTCTACAAAATTTAATTTAATTTTTAAAATTTTTTCATAGAATGCTCTTTTGGTTTTATTTAACTTTTATTAATCTCATTTTAGGCATCCTTTGATGATCTGAAACTTTTGTAAGAATCTAAAATAGCTTTGAAAGTTTATTTTTTCCTAAAGCATTTCCTAAACAGATTATTTCTTCTCCAGAGATTGAGAAAATGAAATTTCATTCGCTTATGGCGAATAAAGTTGAAAGTGAAATAAATTTTAATCTCCCTATGTATAATTATAAATTAGGAATTTGTAAGCAAAGACCATCTTTGTAGTCGTATTCCGTTTTCATAGCTTTAAATTAAAACAAGTTGAAAATTGTACGTCAAACATGACAAATGAGGTGTGTTCGTACTACAGCTAGTTATATAAATATTCAGATCTTGATGATTTTTAATTCTGTGAAATGAATTATATCGTCTTCAGATTAATTTCTGTAATAAAATAAGTATCTCGGTCGCTTGACGATTAAACTTCGAAAGTTCCTATAACAAGAAATCACAGATTAAAAAAAAATAATAAAATTTCTTAATAAATGTTTTTATTAATATTTTCTAAAGTTTTGATTCGATTTTTATAACATTTGAAATGTCTCGACAAAATTCTGCAAAGATAATATATCTTAAATTTCAAACCATTCGGTTGGGTGGTTTTTGCGTTGTTATATGCGGACGGACGGACCAGACGACGACTATTGATGCTACGTATTTATATAATTACGAACGCAACTAAAAAAAAAAATCAATTAAACTTATTGAAGACAATAAAAAAAATTGAACATGAAAAATATGAGTATCTTATATATTTTATAAAATTTTTGTAAGTGATAATTGGCAACGTAGAAGTACAAGATGTACACATAATTAAAGTTTACCTACCCAGAGCTGTCTGTTAGTCGAAACTATTCATCAGAAAAATCTGAAATTTAAAATGCATCTCTAAATGAAAGGATACAAAAGGCTTAGCAGGGAAAAATATTTATTTCAAAAATGGCCACCAGAGGGCGTTTCTTATAAAATTTTGGCATATATCAAATTTTAGCAACTACATGATGTATCTGCTCGATCAGAATGAAAAAGTTAAGGAAAAAGACACATCGAATCTCATGTCAATCTCATGCCTTTTCCATAGAAAATGTCGTACAGTTTACAAGATTGTGCTTTACATGTGAAACTTTTTTTTCTTTTAATCAGAATTGTGATTCTGTAGAAGAATTTTTGCGGAGGTATCGAGCTTTGAAAAACATTCACAGAGGTTCTATGACTGCAAATGGAACATTGCCAAAACTCAAGGAGAGTACTTCCCATCACGACCTCAATATTTCCAAAAAATTGCTATGCGTGACAGGTGAACATGCTATTAACGAATCTTTTGTAAACGTTTCTTTGCATTTTAACTTGCTGTTTTCGTGTAACATTAGCTAAAATTTTAAAACGAAGATATACGAAAGCTATCTTTTCCTCCCGGTACAGGCCGGAAGGACTTTTTTACAATTTGAAACGGCACTTGACAATAATGGCTAACACTTTGAAAAGTGTTTGTCTTGATAAACCAATTTTAGAGTGTAGAAACTTGTATTTTGTTAAATTATTGAAAACAATTCCAATAATACGCCCTCTGGTGAAAATTTTTGAAATTGTGTTTTTTTTCTGCTCAATGTCTTTTATATCCTTTCATTTAAACACATTCCAAATTTCATACTTTTCTGATGAATAGTTCCAACTACAGATACAGATTCGACTACAGGTGAACTTTGATTTATGACTACTAATTTATGAAGAAGAAAAAATATCTTTCGTTCATGCGCAGTTAAAAATTATTTCATACAAATATGTAATATATGTGTATTTTAATTATAGTATATTGTTTTAATTTCACATTGTCAAATTTGCTAAAAGTGGAGTTAAAGTTGGTTGAAAGCCCCGCATGCTATAAACAAAAACACATGCAGATTTCTTTTTAATGAAACTTTTATATTTCCATGAATGTACATGTTTTTTTTACATAAATAAACACAAATGTTGTAAATGATCCACATAGTATCTGTCTCAGCTATAGTGAATTTCGAGCATTTCGTTTTACACCATAACAGCAAATTTTATTTCAATTTTTTCTTGGTGTCGTAATATCCCTTTTGACTGAACTTTCACTCAAAAATATGAGGTCAAAATATGTTATTTACATTAATGAATTTCCAGAATAATTCGTCCAGTATTTCTTTAGATATTAGACAAAGCGTCTAAAATCGAAAGCGTCCGAAATACTTTTGATCAGATAGTGTATTTCTTCTCGGAAATAAAATCCAATCCTGAAAATAAAATTCTTCAAATAAAGTTTAAAAATATTTTTATTAATAACTAACTTTAAAATTTATTAATAAAATTTTAATCATTTTAAGTCATTTTTATTCATTGAACTTTGGAGCAAACATTAAAAAGTGTTTTCTATTTAAAGATGATAATGTCATTTTACTAGTTTACGAATGAAAGCCTCAAGGCACAATGAGTCGAAGAGATTACATTTTCTGTTTAGTTCGTAATTACAACTTTCTGAATCCCCTGACAATCGACAAATTATTCGCTACTCACATATTCTAATTTTCTCATAGAAAGCTTTAATATGAAGTGCATTCATTTGCATTTTTAGTAATGAAAATTCGTGAAATAAATTGTAGTAATTTCTCACCTCATAAATTCGATCATTAATATGAAAGAACGTTATAGTTAGGAAGTAATTATCCATAGAAATATAATGATTGAATATAAATACCGTATTTACTCGCGTATAATGCGCACACTGTTTTTGAAAGGGGCAAAAATACCCAATTTAAAACGAGCACCATACAATTTTAAAAGCAGTATTTCCAGGAATTATATTTTTTAAAAATCCGACAATCTGCACGTGGGCCACTGGAAGCGTAAATCTCAGTGTATGTGGAAATGTTAATTTAAAGTTGCAAAATAACTAGAATTGAAAAAAGAACCCGAAAAATCATGTGTCAAGCATAGATTATGAAACACGTACCAGCATTTCCAGATTACTTTAACAAAACTTTACTGTTTAATAAGGTAAAAGATGATGTCTAAGTCAACAAGGTCAAGATCAAACCGGGCGGGGTGGCC
Source organism: Maratus michaelseni (assembly GCA_963931845.1). Taxonomy (NCBI): domain Eukaryota; kingdom Metazoa; phylum Arthropoda; class Arachnida; order Araneae; family Salticidae; genus Maratus; species Maratus michaelseni. The sequence continues at coordinate 186,197,523 of OZ007588.1, read as the reverse complement.
TACCTTTCGGCTTAAGCTCAACTAGCCCCGCCCAGCAGGTTTGTTTACCTAATTATACTGAGAGACAATTTGGAAAACGCATAGCACATTTGAAAATCAAATTTAAACAATTACCATCAGTAGTCCGAAAATGTCAGAATTCTTTTGTGGAGCCTTGTATATAATGTATAGATTTGTATATATACTACATAGTAAGCTAAAATTTAGTTCAGTTAGGAAACGCATAGCGCAGTTGAAAATTCCCTTTAGCAATTTCCGCCAATAAACGGAAATATACTTCAGATCTTTTGTGCTGCCCTGTATATGATTTATAGAATATATACATACCAAGTAATGCGCAAAAAATAATTAAGTTTATAAACGCGGATCACAACTAAAAACGGCTGTCAGGCAATTATTGTTTAGTAGCCGAATCATTTTGTGTGTCCCTGTAAATGAACGATGAATGCTATGCACACCATATTCTCTAGTAAGCTTCTTGCAATACACCTCAAACACATATATTAATTTCAATATGTTTGAAACAGTACAACATCATTAAAATACACGGCAAACGATTTTTAATCAAATACTGTAATGTAACGGAATTATTTTGAATGTTCCTTTAAGCGACTATAAATACTATACACTTTCAATACAAAACATGCCATAGTAAACTTCAATAACATATATAAATTGCATGGCAATCCGAGTATATTTACGCTAGTTAGACCACGAACAGACAGACAAACAGACAAACCGAATTCATAAACACTTTTCAATTATGTAGGAAAGTATTAAAAAGATAGATGGAAGTGTGAAGTGATATGGTTTTTAAAGACATAGACTGTGATAATGATGATTTCACCAACAATAGCACTAGTGATGATGAGTGGCTTTGATTAATTGTGAACTACATGTAGGGAATTTTGAAAGTGTGCGTATTTTGGTATAATGTATTTCTGTTTGCTGAGTTTATTTATCATGTACGAGTTAAAATACTACTTGTATAAGATAAAAACCCTACGTTTTCTCCAGTCATTTTGCAGTAAATGTAGAAGTGACTAATTACGTTATAATTGCTCATAATACACAATCGACATCATGTAAAAGTTTAATTATTTAACTTATTGTTTTACTTCAATATTTGTACAACTTTATGGCAATATTTACGTGTTATATTCAATGATTTAGTGAAAAAACGTGTGGTTTCATATAGCTGTCGCAAATATGTCGTGTATAATGAGTATATTAATTGTTAGACTTAAAATTTTGGAAAAAAAATTGCACATTATACACGAATAAATACGGTAGCTACACTGTAAAAAAGAACATGTTGATTTCACAGTATGATACTGGCAGCTGTGGGGTGCCAGTTTATAACCGTAAAATTAAAAATAATAAACCTTAAATAAGACGAGACACGCTACTTCGCAGTAGCGGGACTAGACAGAAAACAATTTTTCTGTATGTAATGAAGTAGTACTAAGTGTAGGTAAAAACAGTATATTATTGTAAAATCAACAATTGGTTTTTGCAGTGTACTGTTTCGTTTTAATTCATTGGTAGTCTTCAAACAGTTTTCTGTATATGATGTAGTTTGTTTTAAAAATATTTAGTGAGCCCGAATATTAATGTTTTCTAAAATTAATGAAATGAAATGAAACTGTAATAGAAAAAAATAACCTTTTCAAAATCACAGAGTTTTTTAAGTGTTTACTGGGGTTATTTTAAATAAATAATAATAAAAAAAAGTAATTATTTGCATAACTGACAAACATTCTGAGTTGTTTTTAAAATCAAATAAACATACTTTGAATAAGAAATTTTGCTTAATAAGTGAAATCATATAAGTTACTATATAGAAACAAGACACATTTCAAAATAATTTGTTTATGTGACTAAGAAAAGATAAAAAAAGTTTTGCAGAGATGACTTTGATATCAATTCAATAGTGTAAACATTGAGAAATATTTTTTACAATTTATTCCAATTTTGAATAAAAATTTTGATTCCTATTTTTGGTGACATAAGTGGACTAAAGTGAAGTTTACTTAGTTAATTTTGTGTAAATTACACGTGTCAAAAAATTCGTTAACTTAATTAAAAGAACAGTAAATTTATTTTATTTTTTCTTTCACTTTATATCGTTAAAAATCTATTAGTAAGATTTATGTGCTTGTTATCTGCAGGCTGATATGTGCTGCGACAGAGAGTATGTTGAATACTTTTGGTGTTTGAAAACATTTTAAGATATCAAGTGATTCAAAAATATAATTCCCTTAGTTATTAAATTGAAAGCGGTAGGCAAATAACAAAATTTCGCATCAGTTTCCAACGGCTATGTCTCGTCCAATTAGTGAAGCAGCTATGAAGAAGATGGTGAAATAAATCCGAAAGCTAGCTTTTCGTAATTATCTTTTGAATTCCGTACATATATATAGAAGGTGTAACGCGAGCGATAATTTAAATTCTTTTCAGAACATTCTACTTAGAAGATTAGAATTTTAAATTATATTGTATATTATTTAAAGAAACGTGATCGGTAGTTGCAAATAAGAGAGACGAAATTGAAATTATACTTAAAAATAACTTTTATTTCATGTGCACACTATTTGTCCGAATTATTAAACATCTACAAAAATCCATTTATATTTAGCAATTCTATGATTTTACACAAATAAAAGGAACTTTATATAAAACAGTATATTTAATAGGGGAAGGTGGCCTAAAATCATCCTAACGGGCAAAACGATCCACATATGTTTTCTTCCAGACAGGTCGTGCTATCTACAGGGTAACATATAAACTAGTTGTGATAAGTGAAGAAGAAGCAATGGCGGTATTCAAGCGATCGCAGTATTACGCGTCTGAATAGAATTATTAAAAAATTGAGTTTTATAACATCTGTGATAGGGTAAGCACTAACTTTCATATTTATTTAGATATACAGTCTGTCATGTACAGAAATATGACTTGGTTTACTTAATGGAGTATGTTTTTAGATGTGAATTATTACACTTACGTTTTGTCATAATTACTTTTATATTCTTTATTTTGCCGATAGAAAACTATTTTTACAATTATTATTAAATGAAGGATCATTTTGCCCTTGGGTGAGGGTAAAATGATCCTTTGGACACTTTAAAAAAATTTATTTTTTTCATTACTCAATTTGGAATAAAAATATTATTAAAACATGTTTACAATGCAAAATATAGTGTAAAAGATACTAGCAAAGGGTTAAAATTTTATTTAAACAGTTATGTCATTTTACACACGTTTCTCCCCTAAGGGTGTCATTTTAGGCCACCTTCCCCTACATTTTGTTTTAGAACATATTTTCAAGATACGTTAAGTAATTCAAAAATACAATTCACAAAAATATCAAATCGAAGGAGGAAGGCAAATAAATGAATTTGCATCAGCATCCGACGGTCATATCTCATCCAATTAGTGAAGAAGTTATAAAGTGAAAAGCGAAATAAATCCAAAAGCAAGCTTTTCGCATATTACTCTTTAATTTGATAACCAGGCAAAAGATGTAAGATATTCCAGAATGTAATTAACAGTTCATACAGTTTCAATTATCGAAAAGCGGTACACTTTCATCACATTTTATGATATCATTGATTTTTATATAAAACAGTGCGAGTTTTGTTGGAATAGTTTTATATTAATTAAAGTTTTCAACAATAATTATATTCGGATTGGAGTGAGACAACTGTATTTACGTGTGAAAAGTTGGATAATGGCCGTAGTTCCTGTATACAAATAATTTTTTCAGATGGTCACTACGTCTTTTTATAGTTTGTCCATTTTCTTAATCACACTGTATTGATAGAATTTTAAATGATTTTTAATTTTCTTAAATGGAAATAATTAGTCATAATTCTTAGATTTATTACTTTGAAAAAAAAATATCCACTTATAATCGTATGAAAATGCTAAAGCAGAAAATATACGTTTAATAAGCATATAAAAGTAGATGTTTAAGTGGCGTAGAGGCCTACTGAGGTGTAATCTGGGTCTCTATAATCTAATAAAAGTCAGCTGCTTCCAGATCTATTTTTTGGTTATAACCATAGTTGTCAACCTCCCAATTTTTTAAATACGAGCAAAATCTTACAAAGATTTTCGCTTTATTAAATTGCAGAAATTGTACGATTAAATAAAACAAATATTTTTACATAAAAATATTTGCATGAAACAATCGGGAAGTTGGCTTCTTTGCTTATAACCCATGACTTATCTCAAAAAGATCATCCAACTTAAATGAACTAAGAAAAGACGCCAAGTATAAAAACTAATGGCAATGAAATTTGACGAGGTCCAAAACACAAAAGAGGATGAAAAAATCTCTTGCAGCCAATAATTTCCCGCCATTTATTAAACTATCGCACCCAATTTATAAACCGAGTGACAGCGTCTCATTTTTACGACCAATTTTACCATCGCTGTTTTTTGTATATATATATATATATATGATAGATTAGATGGTACAGATAGCCAAACGGTCATTAGAAATGTAACGGATTCAGCTGGTACACCAGCGATGGGTGTTGCAACAGTAACATCGCACGGCTCGCTGCAAAGCGAAAACAAGTGAATCGGATGATATCCCGATTATGGATGACTGTCACCGTATTCGTTGGAATCATTCATAATCGGTATATCGTTATTTCGCTTTTCAGCGGACTGTACGATATTTCTACGGGAAGATGCCAGCTGACTGTTTCATTATCGTCATCATCTAATATATCATACATACAAAAATCAGTGGAGCTGAAATTGGTTAAAAGATGTGACGCTGCCTCCTAGATTGAATTAATCCTTCTGTTTACAAATGAGATGACGGATTCAATCTGCTGATATGTACCGTGCATTTAAAAGTTTGATCACGATCCAGCATCTGCTGAATTGTTTCTCTTGTATTATCTGTACTAATAAAAGAAAGTTGCACTCTCTGTGTGTGTGCGAAGGCTAGCGAAATGTACCGCAAGTAGAAGTCTGAAAATTTAGGTGAGAATAGTCTAAAACCTGTCCTGGTGCACCTGAGAATCAGAATTTTAATATTCAAAAAGTTAGCCAAAATATGTATTTAACCCATTTAGCATCGCATTAAAAAACTCATTAACAGGCTCTTTGATAAAAGTTATTTTTATCATAACCGCAAAAGAAATTACTGTTTTGGTAATTCCAGACAACGGAATATTTTCATTTTCACTTATCCTCGAATATTAAAAAAATTATCAGAGGTGATTCGAAACTCACAGAATATACGTAGTATACTGAATTACCATTTCTCGACATTCTAGTCCGCAGACACATTGCTGATACCTCTCAATCTATCACCACTACTGTTTACAGAAAACCTACATCTACTGGTCAATATACTAATTTCAATTCAATTTGCCCTTTCAGCCATAAAATAGCCGTTATTAAGACTTTAGCCTTCAGGGCCATTAGATATTGCAGTTCCAGTAATGATTTTGAAATTGAAAAGTGTAAAATTTATCGCGATTTGGTTAATAATAGCTATCCTATAGGTCTTGTTAAAAAAATCTTTAAAAATACTTTAAATTTTGTGAATTCTACTCCCCCCCCTTTTCAACGTAGTAAACCAAACTCTTTTATCTGTATCCCTTATTATAAGAACATTTCTGAAAAAATTTCTGGCATTCTAAAATCATTCAATATTGGGTTTCTTTTAAACCAATTAATAAAGTGAGTTCCTTCTTCACTAAGCATAAATTTCAATATGATAAGTCTAAATTACCCGGTGTTGTTTATATTATTCCCTGTAAAGATTACAATAGTGTCTACATTGGTGAAACAGGTAGATCATTGGAAATTCGCCTAAAAGAACATACTAGTGCTTTAAAAAATAGTAATTTGAATTCAAAAATTGTCCAGCATTCACTTCAAACGAATCACATCCCGCTAATTGCGAACGCCAGTATTTTGAAATCAGGTTGTAACAGCTACCATGGTCGATTACTCCTTGAGAGTTGGTTCACTCAATTGCGATCGCAGACGTTGAATGAAGCTCGTTCTGTCCCTAATGAATATTATCTGTTTTTAAAATAACTTCAACTGTCCTTGATTTGTTCAGTGGTTTGTTATGCAAAAGATTGTTTTTGTACTGATGATGCCTTGCGTGTCGCTTAGCGAAACGTCTACTATTTTGTATTTTTAACTGTTTTTAAGTATATATTTTTATAAATTTTATTTTAAGTGTACTCATGTCTGTCTTAAATTATTTTATTTGGTGTTTTTATACATAGTATATTTTTATAATTCCAAAAATGCAAATATTGTGAAAATCGGACTGAAACTTTTCTTTATTTCGGTCAAAAACTAACCAGACTTTAGAATTGGACCCAGACATGAAATAGGGTTACTGTAAATAACGGCTGTCACATTGAAAGTCAACTCACAGTTTTGTGGACCTATTCAAATGAACTATTACGTTTATCGATTGGATATTAGGCGTGTAGATATAAAAAAATCGCGATTTCAAAAAATGAAAATTCATAAAAATCGATCAATAACTTTTCAAAATATTAATTAAAAAATTATTAATGAAATGGAAAAAGATTTTATTTCTATTTCAAGAGGACACGTGCACTGGAATTGCACGAGTTTTGATTATTCCAGACTACGAAATATTCACTTTTTCACAATATAAAATTGCGTATTAGGTACTTTTTTCTCTCTATACAATTATTAAAACTATTAGCTGTAGTTCAATGATGCAGCGAGCCGAGGGTTGTTAGAAACACGGCTTGACAGTTTTTAAATTCGGCAATTTCAACTCAGCGATTTTAAGGTACATACATATTTATAATTGTATATAAGATACAGATTTCAAAATTGGAATGTAGGCACAAAATGATATAGTCACTAAGATTTTCTAAAAATCGGAAAAAGCCACCGACAAGTTTTTATTTTATAAAAAGAACCTGATTTTTATGGAAAAGAAATAAAAGTGTAATTGACAACGGCTTTGCTAATTAAAGAGACATTTACATATTTTATATTTGCGGGAATGGGTAGGGGGGGGATACTTTTTATTAAATATCCCATTTAGTCAACGTGACACATATTAAAATAGAGACCTGCGGTCTTCGTCCGCTATCGGGACAATGGATGTAATTAATAAAGATACGTTTATATTTGTTATATAGAGACGAGGGGAACTTTTTTTCTCATTAAATATCCCATTTAGTCCACATGACAGATATCATTATGATAGAGACAAGCGGACTTCGCCCGCTATCGGGCCCTTTATTTACATCGGAGTTTTCTGTTACAGATTGTTCGTTATATTTACGTAGCTGGGGAAGGAGGAGGGTTAAAGGCTTTTTAATAAATATCGCATTTATTGTACTCCACCGCGCGCAACCTGGAGGCGGGATTTTCAATAATTGATCGCTTTTTTTTATTAAATCCACATGTACTGCTTTGATTTCGACAGAACTAATTTCATTTAACAAATTTAACATTTTTAGCTTCATACATACCGTGTAATTGTTATTGCTGTTATATAAAGAGAATACCGATTTTTTCGGAAAACAGTTTTCGTAAAAATTAAATTTACATTCCTAATAACAGTACACAACCCGTATTCAGTTTAAGCATATCGACAGTCAAAGTTAGTGATTTTCTTTGTTGAGCACAACATTGCGTGCCTCCTGGCGGCTCCTCCGTAAAGTTTTTTCCCTAACTGTGTCTTATTTTAATATTTTAATATTTTAGCCAGCTAATAATGTTCCGAGTTCTCCAAAACAGTTCGGGTTTGCTAAATTCGCATAACAACCACCATTCTTAGCTTCAGGGTGTATTTCTAGAAAAGAATTACCGGAATTTTCGAATAATAATCTAACCGAAATTTGAAATTGTTGACGACTACGAAATTAGAAGTGGACTGTAATTTAAACAGCTATCGATAAAATTTCAACTGTTTACAAACGAACCATTTTTTTAAATTTACTTACGACGAATTGGTTTTCGGAGCTCCCCATGGAACAACCGAACGAAACAAGAACAAATCGACTTCTGAGTTACATTTATCGCCAAGCGATATTAGAAGCCAAGAGTGGCGCCAACATACCGGCCACCACTGAAATATTTATTTCAGCAACATACCTTAAACAAATGTCCTTCGTTGTGAAATTTTTTTTTTTTTTTACAATAAATCTTCAATTATAATACAAGTTTCAATTCAATCAATAATACAATATACAATTCAATTCAATTATAATATTAAAATACAAAGTTACTGCAAAATTTTAAAATATAAATGCACAAGAAATATAAGAAAAATAAATATTTACATTATAATAAAGGATCATTTATGGGCAAAATACTAACATTAGAAATTGCTCGTTTGAATATTCCATTTGGGGTTTTTACAAGCACAACCCTAATTTTACCATCGCTCCCATAAATAACGTCTTGAATGCGACCTACTGACCAGGTACACATAGACAAATTACTATCCTTTAATAAGACCATAGTTCCAATTTTTATATTTTCCTTTTCAAATAACCATTTTGTTCGCTGTTGTAGGTTATTTAAATAATCTCTACTCCATTTTTTCAAAATTGATTAATTTTTGTAATTTGCTGCCAATGACTAAGTGTATTATTGGCAAGGTCAGTCAAGTTTGGTTCACAGATGCTATTTATAGGGCGGCCGATTAAAAAATGTCCTGGGGTTAACGTTTCATAGTCATTTGGATCCGAAGATAAAGGTATTAGAGGCCTACTGTTTAAAATACCTTCGATTTGATTAACGACAGTTAAAAATTCCTCAAAAGTTAGTTTTAAATCTCCAATAGTTCTTTTTAAATGGTGCTTAAAGGATTTTACTCCTGCCTCCCACAAGCCTCCAAAATTAGGGGATCTAGGAGGAAGGAATTTCTAAGAAATTGATTTAGCCAATAAGTAAGCAGCTAATTCCTCGGATTGATTTTTTACAATTTTATGCAATTTTTTCAATTCTGAATTAGCACCAACAAAATTAGAGGCATTATCGGAAAAGATGGTGACACAAATTCCGCGCCTAGCTACAAATCTTTTTAAGGTGGCTATTAAGGCTTCAGAAGTTAAATCTGTTATTATTTCTAAATGAATTGCCCGAGTAGCAAAACAGACGAAAATTGCGACATAAATTTTACTAAAAACTCCTTTACGTTGGTTTTTGTATTTTATAAAAAATGGGCCACATAAATCAATGCCTGAATTTGTAAAAGGGGGGGTTTATATTTAACCTTTCTTTAGGTAACGAGGCCATGATTTGTTCTGCAATTTTAGGTTTGTCTTTAAAACAAACAATGCAATTATGCACGATTTTTCTGGCTATGTTTCTGCCATTTAAAGGCCAGAATTCTTGTCTCACAAAATGAAGCAATGTTTGAGCACCAACATGCAAATTTTTTAAGTGAAAATACTGGAAAATTAAAAGGGTAAGCCTATGATCTTTCGGTAAAAGAATCGGATGTTTTTTATCATAAGATAAATTCGATTGATCAAAACGACCACCAACCCTAATAATTTCATCCCTATCAAGAAAAGGATTTGAATTACTTACTCGACTATCCTTTAGTTTCTCACCTTTCTTGAGTGCCTTCATTTCCCTGGTGAAATACATTACCTGAACCAATTTGACTAATTTAATCTTTGCTTGGTAAAATTCTTCTTTTGTTATAGGCCCTACACTCCTTTCTTTGTGCTTGCAATTTTAAATAAATCTATAAATATAAACTAAAATACAAATTAACTTAAAATAACTGTTACTTAAATTACAAAGTTTGTTAAGAAAATGATTAAAGTCCTGAGAAATAAGATGCAAATTAATAGTATTGCTCGATTTAAGTTCGTCTAAATATGCATCATCATTTGGAAAGGCAGTTTTTTCCTCTTTTTCTGTCAAGTCCAAGATATTATTAGTCAATAATGGATCTTTCCACCACAGTTCCATATCTGAGAGTTCCTGAGGAAATGTTCCACGCGATATTATATCAGCTGGATTATCACTAGAAGGAATGTGTTTCCATAAAAATTGTTCAGTGAGAGACTGAATCTTTGAGACTCTATTTGTTATGAAAGTTTTTAATAGATGAGCAGAGGTTTTTATCCATGCCAATACTATAGTTGAGTCTGAGAATAAAATTACTCCTTGAATGTCTAGTTGTAAGGAAGGGAGAATTTTTGCCACAAGTAGAGAAAGAAGCAAACAGGAACATAGTTCCAACCTTGGCACAGAAATGGTCTTTAGAGGTGACACTCTTGATTTGCTTGCAATGAGGTTTGATGTGGTCGAGTTGGATGGATTTAAACAATATATATAAACAGCAGCACCAAAAGCAGTTATGGAAGCGTCAGCGAAACCAAGAACAAATATTGCTTCTGTGGAAGGAGTTAAAATGTATCGACTAATTGTTATATTTTCTATAGTTTTTAGTTGACTTACGAAGTTACACCAATCACTAGCAAGAGTGTCCGGAATGTTCTCTTCCTATCCTAGTTTACACAACCACAATTTTTGAAGATAACACTTGGACTTGGAAATAATTGGGCCAATGAGCCCAAGCGGATCATACAATTGTGCTATGACAGAAAGAACCTGTCTTTTGGTGTAAGATTCTTGCTCTTTCACCGAAACTTTAAACACAAATTGGTCTTTGTTGGATTGCCAAACCATACCTAAAGTCTTAGCTGAAGTGTCAGACTTAGTGCAAAAGAAGACATCTTCGATTTCGTCATGATTTAAAAGCTCATTCAAATTTGAATTCCATTTGTGCAAAGCCATTCCACAAGAACGAAATATGTCAATTAATTGATTTTTCAGGGCAATTGCCGAGTCTGAATCTGGGGATCCAGTCACGATATCGTCCATATAGCTATCAGATAGGATAGCTTTTGCCGCAAGAGGAAATTTATCCTTCTCATCTAAAGCCAATTGTTTGATGCACCTTATGGCCAAAAAAAGGGGCGCATTTAGTTCCATAAGTGACCGTGTTCAATTTGAAGGCAATTGTGGAATTATTTTCGTAATCCTTCCAAAGAATGCGTAGAAGGTCCCTTTGCGAAGGATCTATCAAAATCTGCCGAAACATTTTTTTAATGTCCGCAGTTCAAGCAATCTTATATTTTCGAAATCTTAACAAAATATCAAAAAGATCTTCCTTAATTTCACCGGAAAGCAAAATATCATTCAATCTTTTTGCGGTTGTGGTAGGTGCAGATGCATTAAAGACAACCCTTAATTTTGTTGAGGATTTATCTGGTTTAAAAATGCCATGATGAGGCATGTAATAAACTACTGAGCGAGAATCTTTAACTGAAATTCTTTCCATATGCTCCAATGTTTCATATTCGTTTAAAAATTCGCAATAAAGTTTTTTCATAGCACTATTATTTTACAATGTCTTTACTGTTTGTTGTAAACGCCTTTCTTCTAAATTTCTCGAATTTCCCAATGAATTTAATTGATCAGTTTGAATCGGCATTTCGACAATAAACCGGCCGGTATTATCTCGTTTGTGGGTTTTTTGAAAATGAGATTCACAGAATTCTTCTTCTTTACTTAGAAAACGGTCAGGTGAAATATTTTCTATTTCCCAAAAGTTTTTAAGATTAGATTCAATGTTCTCGATTTCATAATTAAATGTCAATCCACAATATGAATTAGAACTCTTGATTTTAACAGTTCCAGTAGCAATAAGGCCAAACACCGAATTTTGAAACATTAAATTTGGTGAAATGCGATTTTTTCCTTCTTTTATTATCTCATAAAAGAGTTCTGCCCCAATTATTAAATGAATTTTTCCCGGTATGTCAAAAGTAGGATCAGATAGCAAAACCCTATTTGGTAACAATGCTTTATCAATTTTAATATTTGAAGAAGGTACACAATCAGTAATTTTCGAAACAACAAAAAATTCGCTTGGTGAAGAGAATGAAGAATTCTTATTACGAATTATCGTATTAACCTTCCCTTTCACATTAAAGGCATTTCCACCTAATCCACTAACGGAAACATTTATTCTTTCTTTTTTCAAGCCCAAATAAGAGGCTATCTCTTGCGTAATATAGTTAGTTTGGCTCCCGCTGTCCAGGATCCCTCTGACCTGCACGAAGCATTTATGTAACGGACTATAAATATAAATATATGCCGTAGACAAAAGAACTGCTTTTTTACTTTCATTATTATGTGATGAAAAACTCTGAGATATTTCCGATACATTTTGTTTATTTGTTTCATCATTTTCTTTACCAGAACGTCCATCTGGCGCCAATGACATTTCAACTTCAGAATCGGGGCTTTTTAATGACGTTTTATTTTGAAATGATTTATTTTTATCTCGATGTAGTAATAGGTTATGTCTGAGAAAACACCGCTGACAATTATATTTTGAACCGCATTTCGAAAGCATATGCGAATCATTTAAACAATTTATACAAAGTTTATTCATTTTTACTTCATCAAATCTTTGCATTGGAGTCATTTTTAGAAAAACAGGGCACTGGTGAATTGCATGTAATTTTTTACAAACAGGGTATGAATTAGATTTCAGAATAAAAGTTTTTTGTTTGTTCTGGGTTATAAATTTTTGCGAATTTATTTGTGTTCCTTGAAGGTTTTCCAATATTTGAACACGATTTTGCAAGAATTCGATAAAGTTAAACCAACTGGGTAAATCTTTCATTGTTAATGTCATTCCGAATTCCTTACATGTTGTTCTATCCAATTTTGTCAAAATAATATTAATCAATAAATTTTCACTAAAATTGTTCATTTCGACATTTAAAACCTTTAAAGCTCTTACAAGCTTTAAAATACAATCCAGCAGCATTCTTAATTTTTCAGCTGAATCAGTACAAATATTATTTAACATTAATAAAGGTTTAATATGACTGTTAACTATTAATCTTTTATTGTCAAATCTTTTTTTAAGTGCTTCAAATAAGGACTCATATGTGTCATCAGTACTTTGGATTTGCTTTGCTGTCCCCACAAGAGAGGATTGGAAATAAAAAAATTTCTGATCATTACTTAACAATTCGTTTGAATCAATTATACTATTAAACTGAGTCTTAAAATTATTCCAATTTTTATACGAACCATCGAATTTCGGCAATGGAATTTCAGGTAATTTGACATTTAAATTTTTTGTTTTATTAATATCATTATTTTCAACATTATTATCAACATTTTTAGTTTTAGAATTATCAATAAGCCTTTTAAATCTTACCTTGAGATTTTGGAGATCTTGTTCGATTTCTTCAAATTCAGCATCACACTTATCGATTTCTTCATCTTTAAAAATTTTATAGAACTCCATTTTCAAGTCATCTAATTTATCTTCTAATTTCTTCAAATTTTCGATTTTATTTAATATATCCACTGAGTCTATTTCTTGTGCCCCATCGGCTATAAAGTTTGCTAATTTTGTCAATTGAGACTTTATATTGCCCCTCCTTCGATTTAACACTTTTACGTCCATTGTTCCGATTTTTTTTTTTTTTTTTTTTTTTAAACAAAAACGAAATATAATCCTATGATGGCTGATTATTCTCTGCGAGCGGTACCATGTTGACGACTACGAAATTAGAGTGGACTGTAAATTAAACTACTATCGATAAAATTTCAACTGTTTAGAAACGAACCATTTTTTTTTATATACTTACGACGAATTGGTTTTCGGAGCTCCCCATGGAACAACCGAACGAAACAAGAACAAATCGACTTCTGAGTTACATTTATCGCCAAGCGATATTAGAAGCCAAGAGTGGCGCCAACAGAAATTATGTTCATAGCTTAACCAAATGAATCAATCTTTAAAAATGCATAGTGATCCTCCTAATTAGCCATTTGATGAAGGGCATTTGAATATCCATCCCCCCCCCCCTTCCTACCCCAGCACCTTCCTCAAAGTTGCTTTCTCTAACCGTGCCTTATTTCAATAATACGGCTAATACTGTTCAGATCTTCTCCAAACCAGCTCAATTTTGCTGCGCGCGTACATCATGCATACTGTACGGTGCCGTAGACAGCGGTGACCCGTGTCAGAGATTCGTTCCGAAAGAGGTTTGTTTCAAACAGAATGCTCCTCTGGCTGTAGAAGGTGGAACTAAAAGATTTTCCAGAGCGTAAGTGTATGCCCTGTATACCGTGCCGAAGCCATTGGCGATCCAAGCAACAGTTTTGTTTTTAAAGAGATTTAAGATCACACGGGTGCAGGCAACGCCGGGCGGTTCAGCTAGTTCCACAATAAAACATAACTAATTTGTCTGCGACTGCCAATTATCTACTCGATGGATATAGGCCCTAGGGGGGGCTCCGTGTGTTTTTTTCTAAGGGATCCTAACCCGTATTTACGACAAGTTCGAAGAAAACCACGGAAACCTCTAAACGATTAGGTCGACGGGCCCGCAGCGGTTAAATTATTAAGAAAGACAGTACTGTAACCGAATTGTTTTGTGAGTCCCTGTATAACAATGGATGCGATGATCACCTTATTCTATAGTAAGCATATTATGGTGCACTTCAGTGATATATACCAATTTCAATACGTTTGAAATAGTGTAACATTATTAAAGTACACCACAAACGATTTTTTCCTCATAGACCGTAATGTAACGGAATACTTTTGACTGTCTCTGTAAATGAACAATAAATGCTACAAATTTGATTTTCAATTCCGAACGAGCCATAGTAAGCTTCAATAACATATATCAATTGCATGACAATCTGGGTATATTTACGCGAGTTAGAGCACGGACAGACGGCAGACATACGGCAGACAGACAAACCGAATTCTTAAACACTTTTCAACTATGTTGAAAAGTGTTAAAAAGCATAATTCGGATACATCATAACTCGCAACAATAATGAAAATTATATTAAATTAGGTCAAATAAGTACAGTAATATTTATGATGTTTGAACATAAGTAAAATTCCGTTTCAGATGTCTGTGTTAATAGTGAAATATAAGGATACGTTTTCCTTTTCTTTTTCAACAGAAGCTAACATTTCCCGTTTATTACTAACAGAAATTTTCATTTCTGGATGTTGTCAGAAATATTGATGAAGTACAATATTTATCACAAAGACATAAAGAAGAAACATCACATTCTTATTCAATTCCATGAAACAAAACACTGGAATGTAATATAGAAGACATTTTTGCGTCGTCTCAAAAGGTTATAAAGATCAAATTCCCCTAAAATATATATGTGACTCTTACTTTCTTTATTGGAAAATATATTCCCAATTGTACTCTGACAAGGAAGACAAAGAAGTTTTAGGTATATTAAGGGAGACCCGAAAGTAAAAACCCAAAATGTTTATTATTGATTTTAAAGGAATGACTTTTGGTATACTATTTAAGAATCCTTTTGTAAGGAATAATCAGCAAAAAAACCACTTTTTATTAAAAAAATACTTTTTATGGGGATTTTTATGATTTTTTTGTGTGGAAAAATACACTTTTTAAAAATACTACTCTTCATTCAATTTTCAGTATTTTAGTATAACTAAAATTTCTTAAATAATATTATGGTATATGGAAAAGAACAAAATAGAGATATTTTTAATTTTCTTTTTTAATGATCTTGAAAAGAATATCAATTAAATTATGAATGGTAAATTTCCTTAAAATCGTTATAATTTTCATGTTTACCAATTTATGTAAAATTTTCAGAAACATTTAAAAAATGCATCTCTATTTACTGTTGTTTCAATTTGTTTTAAGATTTTAAAAATATAAACACTCTGTTTCTAAATTATTTTACCACTGAGCCTTAGTACTTTGAACTTAGGCAAAATATGAAAAAAGTCAATTTCAGGAAAACGCATTTAAAGTATAAAATATAATTATTAGAGATTAGTAAAAAAAAACTTCCTTCATGTTGAAAGTATTTTTTATATTAATTTCTAATATATCAAAACTATTTCTTAAGAAAAACTTTTTATATTGAACACAATAGAAAAAAATTGTAGCCAGTTTTATCTTCGAAGAAAATTCCTCGATTTTCATCGAAGAAAATTACACTTTTTAAATATACTACTCCTCATTCAATTTTCAATATTTTAGTATAACTAATATCTCTTAAATAGTGTTATGGTATATGGTAAAACCTAGAGAGAGATATTTTTTTAATTATCTTGGGGGAAAAATTCAATTACACATGGTAAATTTCTTTAAAATCGTTATAATTTTGATGTTTACCAATTTATATACAATTTTCAGAAACATTAAGAAAATATATCTCTCGTTACGTTTGTTGCAAATTTTTTCAAGATTCTAAATATATAAACACTTTGCTTCTAAATTATTTTACCATTGAACCTTAGTACATTGAAATTAGACAAAATATAAAAAAAATAATTTTCAGAAAAGAAAAAAAAAAAGAAAAAAAAGCGCATCTACTATATATATAAAACACAAACGGAAATTTCGTTCCGTTCCTTTATAACTCGAGTTCCGCAGTATGGATTTTGATGGAACTTACACTGTTCGATAGATAATTTTTCAGGGAAGGTTTTAGTATATAACACAACGTTCTACGTAGATTAGTTATAGAATTATGATGGAAAATTCTGTTATTTTGGCCGAAAAGGTTACCATTAATAATTTTTTGGCGACCATTATCGTTGGTGAAAGAATTAAAACGGCTATACATCTGGAAAAATAAAAGAATAAACTGTTACTAATTTTATTTTTAAAAAAAGTAAGAAAAGAAAAAAAAAAGAAAAACAGTTTTGATGAGAGGTAATATTATAAAACGAAAATATTTATTTTAAACATGTTTGGGAATATTCGTAATGCTTAAAAAATTATTCAATGGGCTAGATTGGTATTGAAAAAAAATATTTGGCGATTTATCTTTTGTTTTTGGCGATTTTGATTTTACTTTTGACCCCAAATAATTTTATTTTAAGCCAAAAGGTGTTTTTTTGATGCAGAAAGAATTAAAATGACTATACATCTCGAAAAATAAAAGAAAAACTGTTACTAATTTTATTTAAAAAAAAAAGAAAGAAAGAGAAAGAAAGGAAAAATAGTTTTGATGAGAGATTTTAAGCCAAAAGATGTGTTTTCAAGTATACGACAAAATTTTTGCAGTATTTTTTTGGTACTATTTGGTTATCCGGGCACCAGTTATATATATTCATGTATATATATACACGCACACTTATATATACACATATATCTACACATATACATATGTATACATACATATATATATATACACTTATATGTATGAAGATATATATACATATGTACATACATATATATTTATATATGTACATATATCACTAGCGCCCGGCTAACCGAAAAGTATCTTTTTTTTATTCAAATGTAAACGATATTAATGGTAATATACTTCTATTTACTTCTACCTTATATATGAAATATCGTTCCGGCTGCTTATAACTCGAGTTCAGCTGAATGGATTTTCATAGAACTTAAACTGTAAGATAGATAATTTTTCAGGGAAGGTTTTATTGTATAACATATCGTTCTACGTTATGGAATTATTATGGGAAGTTCTATAATCAGATCAATCCGATTATGAAAGATTAGTCTTTTTAAAAGATTCTGCAGAATGGATTTCGATGAAACCTACACCGTTAGTTAGATAATTTTGTAGGGAAAGTTTTATTATATAAAATATCATTCTACGTTGCTTAGTTCTAGAATTATAGGGGGAAATTCGAAAATCGGGTGACCTCTTTTTATCAAATATTAGCCTTTTCAATATTTGATTCCGATTATGAAAGATTAGCCTTCTGAAACAGTTCTACTGGACGGATTTTGATGGTAATTATATTGTTAGTTAGTTAGATGCTATTTCAGGAATGGTTATAATGCACTACATATTGTTCTACGTTGCTTAGTCAAACAGTTATGTGTGAAGGTTATATAGTCAGGTGAACCGGATTCCGAAAGATTAGCCTTTTTGAAAGTTTTTACTGGGCGTATTTTTGCGACTTGCATTGTTAAGTAAGATAATTTGTAAGGATGGTTTTAGTATATTTCATATCGTTCTGTTAGTTTTAGAATTATGTGGAAAAGTTCTATAATCAGATGAATCCGATTATCAAGGATTAGCGTTTATAAAAACTTCTACTGAAGGGATTTTGTTAATTAATTTGTTTGCATTGTTAGTTCGATAATTTTTAGTGATGGTTTTAGTATATTGAATATAGTTTTATCATTCTTTAGCAAACCCTAACTGTAAATGACCAAATAAAAGAGTTGGTCCTTACCAGCTAAAATTTTGACTGCACATTAGAAAATATAATAGCGCAATCGCGTCATTTTTCAGTAATGTGGAAGGATATTCCAGGTAAATATACAGATTGCTGTCAAATACACGGTCAAATTAAACGATATATTTCGTTTGATTCAAGGTTCATTTGTAGAAACCGACCAGCGCAGCGGGCGTAGCTTACTAGTTATAAAATACAAAAGAAATTAGTAAAACAAAATTTACTTCGTGTTGAAACTATTTTTTTTATATTAATTTCCAATATATCAAAATTATTTTTTATATTGAACACAATAAACATTTTTG
Organism: Maratus michaelseni; assembly: GCA_963931845.1. Classification (NCBI taxonomy): domain Eukaryota; kingdom Metazoa; phylum Arthropoda; class Arachnida; order Araneae; family Salticidae; genus Maratus; species Maratus michaelseni. Next base: position 186,178,947 of record OZ007588.1, on the reverse strand, counting down.
CTGCCAATTTCGGTTTCGAATATTTTTTTTTTTTTTTTTTTTACAAAAAAAATGATAAAATTTTGTATTATTTTTATTATTATGTATTCTTCTTTGATTACTCATGCTAAAATTAAAATGTTATTAACTGTACCTAACTGTACCTTTAAACTCTGGCGAATACAATTAAAAAAGCTCATTTACTACTTATTCCAAGTGTCCCCAAGTTCTGAAATTTTACATGGACATTCGCAAATATGCATTTTATCGTTTTCTGAGATAAAAAAGTTTTTTAACTTTTGATAATTTTTTTCTGAAAATGGAGTACGGGTCTCTTTTAACTCGTATCAAATTTGTTTATTGATTTTTATAAATCATCCTACAGTCAATGCATTGAAGAAAAGTTTTTTCATAAATCGAATTTCATACCTCAATTTTTAGGTGCGTTCTTAATTATATAACTACTTAGCACCTATAGTCGTCGTCTGGTCCTTCCGTCTATCCGTATTCAGCGCAAAAAGTACCCAACCGAATAATTTGAAATTTAATATACATATAATCGTTGCAGAATTTTGTCGAGTCAAATCAAATTTTATGAAAATCGAATCAAAAATTCAAAAGATATTAATAAAAGTTTTCTTCATTCTATTAAATCCTACCATACGCAATTAGTTAAATGATATTCCATGATATTCCATGATTCTAGGTTGCTATGATATATGATACGTCATTTTGGGTCATATATGATACGTCATATTTAAAATGGAGTCATATTATTTCTGTATTACTGAATTTAAAACCGAATTCGTATACTAAAATTGTTTAATTATAGCAATCATATAATCTACCGACAGTTTTTTGGATAGATTTTTCCGGAGAAATGAATATTAAATGGAAAACAAAGTCTAAATATGGATTTCAAGTTCTGAAATTTCCAAAGCTAGGCTTAAGTTTCCCATTGGAATTTTCAATAAATGTCAACAAAAGATAAAATATTGCCAACTTAAAATGTACATATTTTATTACGGAAATTAATTATATCATAATAACAGACGATATAATTCAGTTTTTCAGTGAAATATTAAGGATGTTTTTTACACTGTCTTTTATTGGATATTTGCGCATAGTATAATTTTAATGTAACAGAATTGTAATTCATTGTTTGTAAAAATGTATTGAAACTTAATTTCATAAAATAAAATTAATCTCTATAATATGAAAATCTGAACATAAAATAAATTTTGTATTCATGCATTTTTACACAAGAGTGCAACAGCTATTGCACCAAGAACTGAACATTTACAAAACTAGTTATAGTATGAACGCACCTCATTTGTCACATTTTACGTACAGTTTCCAACTTGCTTTAGTTTAGAAAGGAAGAGTTTATTTGGTATCACCCTGATTTGGTCGTATTGTCTTTATAACCTGAGTGAATTTTATAGTTTTGAAGTTTGAAATACATTGTGATATACTTAAGGAATAAATATTTGCCGTTTTTAATAAATACTAATGTTATAATTGGAATTTATTTAACATAAATAAGAGAATTTTAAAGATAAGCTTAAAATATATTTCAAACAGTGTTATTATCACGATTATTCAAATGTTTTCTAGTAATTTAGATAAACATTTGACTTAATCGTTGAATTTAATATACGTAATATTGTTTAGCTCTTAAATGTATTGCCTTTAATGTTGGGGCTGATATTTGAGACAGTCTACTACATGAGTAGCCATCAGAAAAAATCAAGATAAAAGCAAGTTTAATTAAAATCAATAATGTTTGAGGTAAATAGTGGAGCAGAGCTTTTAATCTAACTAAGGTCGAAATAATGTTTAAGCTGACACTGAATGAGACTCACTAAATTCTAACTCCATGTTACATAAAAATGGCTAGTCTACCAGTTCGCAGAAGTCCAAAAAAAACTCTCCTCAGATCACTACGAACACTGAAAACAGTCTATAATATAACTTGCAGAATACCGCAATAGTACTAAAAGGAATCCCTTGGATTCTAACTTTTCTTTATTTGAAAATACTAAATAGTAATTTTTTATCCCAACGTCAAAGCTCTTCGTCGGAGATTCAGCTAGAAAGATGAGCTCAAACATGTGATGAAATCCAATTCAATATCCAAGAGCAAGTAAAGAGTTCGTTTCAAATTCCATAAACGGTGAGATCTGACCCAAATCCAACGTTACTTAATTTTACTAGCGTATGTAAACTCGCTAGCCAACCACAAACACCTAATTAGTATATAACTGCGTAAAATAACCCCAACAAGCCGATTCAGTGAGATTCAATCATACCTTGCGAAAGTAACAGAGATGATAGAATACAGGCCACGCATAAAATGTTACAATCCAGACAACACGCTGACACATAAACTTAACGATCCTTTTAATCCTAGACTACCTTTATAAAGAGAGTAGTTACGCAATACACTACAATGTTTCAGTGAATATATAATTGATTTTGGATATCTCTGTTAATGATGACTGTTTCTTTACTCTGATTTTCATTGCAGTTGCTAAAAAAGCTGAGTTTCAACGTCTGCTTTTTACTATGGTGAAATCGTTAGTGACTTAGAAGGCGTATAAAATAAACAAGCAATTAATAAATAATATGAGAGAATAAATTTTGGCTGACAGAATTATGATTGAAATCAGTGTGAGTTTTCAGAATTTTTTTCCGGATCGTTCGAGAAATTTCAGACCTGACGTTTTCTTGCGTTAGAAGAATGTATTAATTAATGCGGGATAATTCAAATAACAAGTTGAATGTACTTCTATTAAACATTTAGAGTTAACAACATTTGTTCATTAACTTTTAATCTTAACTGCTGCAACTATTTGCTAAGACTTCCATACACTTTGTACTGGATAAGAGAGAGAGAGTTTTAAAAGTGATATTCTTGCTGTGTATCACTGTGTATCCATGTTCGCGCTGTGTATCCACGACTTCTGGTCACGCGCAAAGCTCTCTGAAAAGTCCAGTCGGACTTCATTCGTTACGGTGACTTTGCAGAAGCAACATGAAATGTTATATGTTTAATGAATATGCAGATATGCATCTAGCTTACGGTGTGGCAGGGAAAAGCGATCGAAGAATTGCGCAAGTGTATGCAGGACGCTACCTCAACCGGTTCAAACCACAGAATGAAATGTCTGCACCTGGAACGTTTACCAATACATGTCATGATAGAAGAAGCCACCGATAGACACAGAAAGTTCCAGGTACAGAGTGTTATTTAGGTTTTAGGTTTTCACCGGTTGGGGTAGCGTTCTGCATACGTTTGCGCAGCTCTTCGACCGCTTTTCCCTGTCGCATCGTATGTTAGATGCATATCTGCATATTCATTAAACGTATAACGGTTCATGTGACTTCTGCAAAGTCACCTTGTCGAATGGTGACCGGTTGGACTTGTCAGAGAATTTTGCGCTTGATCAGAAGTTATGGATACACACTGCTCTCTACAACGTCATGCGTTTATTTGCGCCCGTAATTTCCTATGTGAGATTGTCTTCTTTTGCTATTTTCTACCAACTCGCCAAATTTGAACGATCAATCCGGATATATCCTATATATTGATGACATGAATGTTCAGTAAGCACTGTTGTAATATTTCTGGAACTGTGAATGCTTTAAAAATATTTGCTTGTTTTCTAAAATGTGACAGTAATATTATACTTAGTGCTTCAAAATCCTTGAGCAAAACTAAACAAGAGCGAAAAATCATGTATCATGCATAGATTATAAAACACGTTCCAGCACTAAATGAATCTTATTAAGAAATTATATATTTTTTATTCCTCAGTGATTTTATTATATTTGAAGTGCCGTAACACGCATTGCAAGTGATTTTCTCCGTATATTATAATGTCATGGGATTATTTGTGCGTCCCTGTAAACGAACTACAAATGGTACTTATTCTATACTCCTGAAAAAACATGTTGTAGTCCCTCAATGTTGCATATCAATCTCAGTATGTATGAAATATCGTAACATCAATAAAATATATTGTAATGGATTTTCCCGCACAGACAATAATGTAACGGAATTCTTTTGAGTGTTTCTCTACCTGTAAAAGGACTATAAATTCTACACACTTCATTTTCAATACGAACATTCTATAGTAAACCTTTATAACATATAAAAAAATCATGGCAATCCGAGTATATTTATGTGAGTTAGAGTGCGGATATGCAGATGGCAGGCAGATGGACAAACAAAATTCATAAACACTTTTCAACTATGTTGAAAAGTGTTAAGAAGTTAATCCCCACCGTGGTACAGGATTTTGCATAACATGAAAAAACTAATTAGTTTAAATTCTTGACAGTAGAGAGATCGGTTGCAGATAATACCCCATGGAGGGGTTATTTTGCATATAACTTGCACAATCCAAAACTAGGATCACATTAAAACCGTATGATTTTATGTTATGAGGCTACCTAAAATCACGTGTTTATAGACGAAATCAACAATCTTTACTTGAGGCTCAGATTTTTCATTTTTTGATGATTAGTCGTGATATTAATTGAAAACCACAACGAACATAAAAAATACATTGTTCTTCTAAAAATTACTGGTGGTTGCCGTTCCGAAAATCTCAAAGAAGAGAAGGGACGATGAATGAAAACGGCTCTTTTTTTTCCTTTTATCGAAGATTGCATCAGTTTAACTATTCGAAAAAAACATACACACCTTGATTATCGTACATTATTTTCTCTAAAAGTGTAATCCGTAAAAATGCTAACATTAACCCTTTCAAAAAATCTTTTTTCGAAACTTATTTTTCGTGTTCATTTTTCTGCGTTTTTCGAAGCACATAATATCGAGTTAACTATTTCAAATACGGAAAAACGAAAAATGTCCACTTAATCAGTGTACATTTCCTTTTCTAATGATGTAATGTGTTTAAAATATTAATATTAACCCTTTAGGAATGCGTTTCTGAAGGCAGTTTTGGGGCTTTAGTTTTCTGCAATGTTTAAAATTCTACATCCGCTATTTTCCATCGAAATAAGAAATAAGAAAAGAATATCCACTCAACCGCGTACATGTTCCTTTATAACGACGTCTTAGGCTTTAAAAATATTAATATTAACCCTTCCAAAAAAAATCCTTTGCGGAAACCACTTCCACGATTTTCGTTTTTTTTTTTCAGCAATATTTAAAAATCGGTATCGGCTTTGAAAATCAAAATATAAAAAAAAACTAAAACTACCCTCTTAACCAGCGTACATTTACCATTAAAACCACGTACTTTGTATAAAAAATACTATTATTAACTCTTTAAAGAAATTTATTTCTGGAACTCATATCGCGATTCCACCGGACTTTCATTTAGCCATCATGTATTGTGAGCGGTTTGATGTTTCATCCACATCTGAATAAAATTTTTCTGATCTTATCCACATCTGAAATTTGAAAAAAATGTTTGTACAACCAAATATCAATATTTCAGAAGAAAAATTATATATATATATATATATATATATATATATCTGGTTTAAACCTGGGAATAAACCGGGTTTTTGGGAATAAACTTGGTTTTTGGGGAATAATCCAGGTCTTTTGGAAATAAACCTGGGAATAAACCGGGTCTATTGGAAATAAACCTGGGAATAAACCGGGTCTATTGGAAATAAACCTGGGAATAAACCGGATTTTTGCACCTCTGTTTATAATGTTAAATATATTTGATGAGAAAAAAGTGAGAAGGAAACACATCTCCCGAACCCTTTTACAAATAAATATCAACATTTTAGCGCCAATCTTTTCGCATAGTCATCGGATTCGTTTGTCGTCTCTTTTATTTTCAAATCTTATGAGTTAAGATTTTTTTACACATTAAAATTATAAACCTTCGATATAATCCCGGGCAGGTCAGCACTATCCTCGCAAGATTTGGAATTTTATGATAATTAGCGGTGTAAAAGAGCATTTCCCTTCTCCACCCCTAATTCTGCATTGTTTCTCCGGAGCTGTAGAAAAATATCTGATTTTAACATTAGTTTTCGATATATGTAATCTTATTGTCACGGGTCCGGAGCAACGCTGGGTAGTAAATAATATAAAGTCAGCAATTAAATAATATAAAATGCACATTTTTTGACGATTTTTTCCTAAAAAATGCTTTATGTTCATATCTCATTCAAATTTAATCGCAATCGAACCCAATATTTTGAGTAGAAAAAGAAAAGACCTTATCTGATGCTGAATTCATATCAATGAAATGAAAACGTGAGTTCCAGAGAATCTGCAATCTGCATTGCAAATTTAATCAAGTTGAAATCGAAATTAATGTATGTTTTAAGAATAAGCCGCAATCAAAATACATGGAAGCACTATTCAATATCTTGAATTTTTAATAAAATATTAAATGCAATGCTTCTTAACCAAAAAGTTCGTAAAATTACGAATTCAAATGAAAATATAAATTGTATTTTTATTACACATTGATTTTGGTTTATGAATTTTATAAGAATTTTTAGGGGAAACTTTGTCATTTTTTCTAATCTTCTTACAAATACCATGTAAATGAAAAGAATCGTACGAATAAAAAAGAATAATATTTGTTGTACTTTTGAAAAGTACAGCATATTAGATTAGAAACAATAAGGTTTGAGAATAATGCCTTATTGAATTTAAAGTAAGTATAAAAATAAAAATAATTATCTTTTTAAAACACTCGTTTATAAGCAGTCAATGTTTATCTTAAAAATCACGCCTAATTTCATGAATGGAATTCATTACATTTCCATAAAATTTCTTTTACAATACATTAATATCGAGTGGTCCTGGGCACCTAACTCGACTAAGGAAAATTCACCGTTTTCTTACGCTTTATAAAAATCATATGCTAGTGAACTTTTTAAAAATATATGATTTTTGCCCTGTTTCTCTTTTAAGTTTACTCAACGGGAAAGAAAAAACAAGCATTATTCAAACTAACCTTTTAGGAATTCTATTGACTTCTCACCGTATAATTATAATTTAATTAATTTGAAACTATTAATTAATTAAAACGAATTTTTAAAGAAATTTATTACATTATCTATTTTATATTTACTACTAATTAATGTTTAAAATATTTCTGTATTGCAGTTTCACAGCCAGTTCACGAGCGTGGTTTTGCATATAATTAAACCCATTGTTGTTGTAACTCGTATAGAATTGTAATTATAAAGAATATTCGGCGATTTATCACCTGTGGCGAGATAACTGAAAAATGTCTTAAAATTAAGTCATTTATTTATAAATAAGTTCTAAAAATATTAAAATATTGTATTGTCATCAGAAACACGCTTGTGAACTTAGTTTGTATAATTCTAGCACATCAGGAAGTGAGTGAAAAATCGATTGAAAAATTCCATCTTTACATACAAAAACAAGGTGGAGTTAAATAAAAGAATATCGTAACGTGTTATGTACTAACACAGTTTAAAAATTTAACATTCTTGAGAATTTTTGTTTCAATATACTCAGGAGGGATGCTGGTGCAAAACGTTTAAAAAAAAATTTTTTTAGCCTAAAATTTCCGTTTCTTTCTTTTTCCGCCTTGCTCAAAATAACTCTGCTTTCACAGGTTTTATTTTGCGTTGCCTGCCAAAGCATTAATATACTTCTATCAAAACTTTAAATTACATTTGTCTGAAAATGGTGTATTTTGAATTGGTGGGAATTGTGAAAAATTTAGTAATTATGTTATCGACTTTATACATGGAGTGAAGCTACATGAGATTTATGTGGTGAAACGTTAAATTTGTTTTGGTAATTCCAATTTTTTGAGAAAAGTCTTCTAAGAAAATCTGTTACATCAGTTTTCTCCAAAACTGTACTTTAAAAGTAAATTAATATCAGTAATATATTTTCTTTGTGAAAATGAATAATTTCTATATTTACTTTAAAAGACTTAACCTTTATCTGACGTACTGACATTTTTGTGCGCAACTGCATCATGGTACTATTTCTGCCAAAGTTAATATTAATTTATATTAAAATGTATTTAAAAAAAACATGTAAAATAACTTTTTATAAATAGTGGCATTTTTACATGATTGTATTTGTTAGTCGAATAAATCAGTAAGGTAAAGCCAGGAGAGATGACGCGGTCGGTGAGATTGCGCACATGGAGGTTCGGGGGGAAGGAGTAGAGTGAGAGCGCAGCGACTCCAGGTAGTTGTACAACAACAGTAGTGGAGTGTCTACTTGAAAGTGCACGTTGATTGCTTTGAGAGTCTAAGACAAAGTATTGCTGTTTTGTTTTGTTTTCCCAAAGTAAGTGCTTGAATTTTCATAGCTATTCATCAGAATTTCTATACATTGTCAATAGTACAAAATATTTTAAACTTAAATGATTTCTCATAAGCTACTAATCTAGACTAACAATGTGAACATCAAAGGTTCCTTTTAGTAGCGGCGATGTTTAAATAAAAGGCCGCGCAATCTCTCCTACCGAAATTGGAGAGTTTGCGCATCTGCTACTTAGGAGAGATGGCGCATTGTTCCCATTAGTTTAAATGCTAGGAGAGATAACGCAGCTTATTGGTAAATTTGCATAAAAAAATGAAAAATGAAAATAGACTAATTTTAAGTTAAATGCGTTATTACGTTATATAATTTTATTTTGTAATCTTATCTGGACTTGCTTTTTCTGATTCTTTATTTTTTTCCCTTTAATTAAAAATTTTTAATCGTTTTTAAAATTATTTCCTTTTTCTGATTCTTTAAGCATTGGGTTCAAATATTCACTCCCAATACAATAAAATTTGTTCACAAAAACCTTACAACAATGTCATTTAAGTGTAAATTATTATTGTTGACAATTTAATTGTAGTTATTATTAGTAACAATCTCTCCTACCAATCTGCGCAATTACACCAACCCTGTAAGGACAGATTGCGCAAAATAACTTTCTTGGTTTTATTACAACTGTTCTATTAAATTGCAACATAACAACAAAATAGCAATGGAAATGCATAAAAAACAAATGAAGTAAAAATTATTCATGGATAGTTTAGAAAAAAATTAATATTTAGATTTTTTATTGCTATTCTTTTGAATTGTGCATCAGACTCTCCTAGCTTTACCTTAAGTATATCATTTATGGTATACTTTATCTGAATCTTACATATTGATTAAGAAAATACGAGTAGAAAAATACGTGGAGTCTAAATGGCACCACACCATCAGCTAAATGTTAAATCTTTGTTTGTTGATTTCAGAACCGCCGTTACCAAAATTAATTTTATTTTTAAGGTAATTGTCATTTAATGTTTGTCTAACCTAACGAGTATTTCCGTTTGAAAACAAATTGATCAATTTTGTTTCAAAAACAAGAAAAAAAATATATAATTAAACGGGGAAAACACTGCTAAACCCTCTTATTTTTCATTGATTCTAAAACGTTTTAACTCTTAAATACCGAATTCTATTTTCTCTATCATTCCATTTACTTGTGAATCTAATTTTGTTAAATTATACGTAGAATACGAAGAATATATTCCCGTGAAACGAGATTTTATCAAACATTTATTTTGACTAATCTGTTTCAGTAATGTCCAGTTTTGACTAATCTGTTTTGCTTGTCCTGAGTAATTTATTCTTCTATATTAACAAATTGTCGCTAACTTGCTTTTACAAAAACATGTTAAATTAAAAAAAAATGTTGTTTATTTTAGCATTAAGTTGGTAACCAATTTAATTTCTATCAAACACTTTTACGTCATGTGCAGAGAGCAAAAAATGAGACTGATTTACTTCATACGGTCATAAATTTCAACTGATTTTCTTACGGATATCGGATTTTCAAGTGACAGTATAGTTTGGTTAAGGTAATCTATTGTGAAATCAAGAGTAATTTCAGATAAACTACACTGGTGTGCAAAAATTAAGGACGGAGCTGATAAATTAGCATAAAAGTAAAAAAAGGCAACAGAACTAAATGAAAGATCAATCAGGGGATAGACCTGAAACAAACGCAGCAGGACATGCCCATATATGGCATATGGCGTGAAAGGAGGAGGTGCTAAGGGAATAAAAGCACAGAGGCGGTGACCGTTAAGAAATTTTGGGAAATCTATTGCACTGTGTAAAGTGATTTCAGCGACGTTTTTTTTGCTATTATTGTGTAATATGGCCAAGGGGCAATCAAGAAGATGTCATCTGGATGACCTTACACGAGGTTGAATCATTGGGAAGTTGGAAGAAGGTCGAAGTGTGACAAGTGTGGCACAAGAGTTTGGTATCGCTCATAGCATCGTTTCACGAGTCTAGAGTGCATTTCAAACGAAGGGAACAGCTGTCCGAGCATTCAGCAGTGATCGCCCACGCGCAACAACAGCGGAGGACCGTTATATTGTCCTACAGGCGAAAAGAAACGTGTCTTACAACTGGAGAAATCGCAAGGCAGATGGAGCAGACTACTGGCTGTCGGATATCACGTTTTACCGTGGCTAGGAGGCTGCACAAAGGTGGCCTGTATGCACGACGACCAGTACGGTGTGTACCACTAACGCCTGCTCATCGGAGACGCAGGATTCTGTGGTGTCAGGAACATAAGAATTGGACACAACAAGAGTGGGGTCGAGTACTCTTTACGGATGAGAGCCGATTTAGTATGACGACCGATTCTGGACGTATACACATCTGGAGAGAGCAGGGAACACGTACTCACCCCTCCAACATCATCGAAAGGGACCGTTTTGGAGGTGCCGGAGTTCTTCTTTGTGGTAGTATCATGCTTTGTAGCCGTACGGACCTCCACGTCTTCCAAGGAGGTTCAGTCTCTGGTGCCCGCTACTGCGCCGAGATTCTCTTGCCTCACGTGCGTCTTTTTAGAGGTTCTGTGGGTACAGACTTCCTCTTCATGGACGACAACGCTCTCCCTCATCGTACAGCGGCTGTCGAAAAGCTCCTGGAGAGTGAAGATATTCAACGCATGGATTGGCCTGCAAAGTCCCCGGACCTTAATCCCATAGAACACGTGTGGGACATTCTCGGGAGATGCTTGACATGGCGTGATCAGGCACCAGCAACGATTCCGGAGCTGAAATTGGCGTTATAAGAGGAATAAGACTCTATTCCTCAAGAGCCACGAGACAACCTTGTCCTCAGCATGGACAGACGTTGAAAATCCTGTATCGCAATCTTGGGTGACCATATCCCCTATTAGAGACGGAATTTTTCCTGCCAGGTGCTTGTAAGATGAACGTTTCTGTCTTCTCTGCATTTGTGCTCAAAGTGACCTTTTCAATAAAATGCTTTCATATCCTTTTGATTCTTTGTTTAGATGGTTTTTATCACTTGTCCCATATTTTCACATCTTGAAGATCTTCTGGTATGATTTAGGTTGATGTGGAAATTTTCTGCGCGACGTTACACTCGAAAAACCCTCTCGTCCTTAATTTTTGCACACCATTGTACTTCCAAACAATCAAACTCTTATCTTAAAAAAGAAATAGCTACTGTGAGCGTTCTTTGATACCGCTTGATCTAAATATGAATAAAAAGCTCAATTAACTCATAGTATACCGTTTCTGTACTAAACTTTATGGTACAGGACTATTATTATTAAAGTCAACTATTCATAAGTCTCTAGCGATAGTACTGGGGCTTCGAACAAAACAAAATTTCACTAGTACCTATATTTAACACGTTGACTGCGAAGCATTATCTGTAGTTGAGGTCTAGACGTTGTCTGGTTTTCAAGCCAGAAAAGTCCATATGGCTATAAAAATTTGATTACTATCACATAAATGGCACATTAATTCCTTTTGACGTATCTTACTACTTGGATGCGGATCAGCGTTGTTAGTACTATAGGTAAAATTGTTAAAAGGCAGAAAAACAACGTTAAAAATGCACAAATAATACACAAAAAAGTATTGTTGGCTCAGTCTTGCTTTTTCTAGCACGCTGTTCTTTGCTCTTTGTCGCAATGAAGAAGAATCTCGCTTGTGGGTTCAAAACAGCTGTTTGCTGCTTTTTTGTGTATTATTTGTGTATTTTTAACATAGGTTTTCTTAAGTATACTAGCACGAAGGATTTATGTGACATTTTTATATAGGTAAAATGTTTATTTTCAATAGATTTGATTTGTTTTTATTCTTTTATTCAGAAAAACTAAAAATATTTCGAACATATTCGAAATATTGGTATTCAATTAATCATATTATTTATACTCTGAACTAAAAGAAAATACTGATAAATATACAGAACCAAAGGATTGAGAAATACCACTTGGCCCAGAGTCGCATATTTTCGCGACACACACACACACACACACACACACATACAAAAAAAAACACTGCAAGCAGGATGCTTTATTTATATGTTGGCAAAAGTTCGTAAGCTCAATGTGAATGCTGTAGCTAAACAAATGTATTGTATGCAAGTTCGGACAGGTGCGAATCTGCGTCCGCCGCTCCCTTCTATAATGAATGACTAGATACGGATCCGCGTCTTACGCAGTCAACATGAAAATAAACGTTAAACTCTGAGAATTAAAAAAAGAAAAAAAACGAAAGAAAGAATCGGTCTGTGAGACCGTTAACCGCATTTAAGGTTTACGACATTTTTCATTTTAAAACTGCTTTTCGAAAAGTCCACTGTATTATTATCAAATTATATAGGCAACAGAGCAGTAAGAGCTTTTACAAGGAATTTATAAAATTACTAGTGGCCCGTCCTGTCTTCCCGTAGTACACAATGCGTCGAATACAATGTAGGGTAGGAATGGGTAGGTAATTTAAAAAAAAAATTCTAAATCGGATAAAAGTGAGAGTGAGACAAAACTGCAATACTCACAAATTTTAAACTTTTAATAAAAGTTTGTAAAAATGTGATAAATATTTTTTTTTCTGTTTATGTACATATCGAAACTAATAAATTAATTTTAATATGGTTGAACCACCCGGCTTCGCCTGAGTTCACATTGGACTCCCGGATAACATATGTACAAATGTAATAGCCTAAAAATACGCCGATCACAATAACGCATTCGTGTTAATAAATCGTCAAAATGACAATCAGAAAAAACTTATGTTATTTTGACGCAACCATACTAAATGTTTCTCTCTTTAGAAATAATTAAATAAAAAATCCATTTAAAAATGTCTTACGCAAAATATCTAATAAAAAATTAGCAATAGTTGTCTTATTCGTCTAATCTTCCATAATCAGCTTCATATCCGATGTCAGCTTCATATCCGATGTTAGTTGGTGAATTTCTAAAATCATTGATATAAGTGTTTAACTACTTTTTTTAGTAGATTTGTTATCCTGAATTTCATGCTCCTACCAAAAACTGATGCTGAGATATGGCGAAATTGTTGTTAATAATAATGAAATATAATGCTCTCGGTAGCTTAATGCAGAATTTAAACACAAGATTCGTTATGCTTATAACTAGCATATTTATATTCAACAACTAAAAGGAAATAATTCCTTACCTTGTTTTTTCTTCATAGATAGCTAGTAGCTGCTCATTATTGACAGCTGAAATGATAGTGATGATTGGTTAATATTTTTATTATTATAGTAATGGATTATCCAATAATGGTCGGCGATCTTTGAATCTTGATTAAATAATTTTATTGTTGAAACGGATGATGAAAAGGATGAAAATAAGGATACCTTTCAAAAACACAATAATTATATCACAAATATGGAGCACATACGCTTCCAGATATTAATAAAATTAAGCATTTCTTAAGGCTGCTCGTCAGTAAACTTCCCGATTCCCCTCACTAATGTTATTCCTATGGGCGTAGGATGCATACGTGTTTTAAAAATATCTCCTCGGAAATTTAATATTTTTAACTTCTGTTTTCTTTGTATTGTTCTTAAAGAATGTGTCTTTTTTTCTTAGTTGTCAATTTTTTTCTAAAATATATACTTAATTTTATATGAAGTAATAAAATCGTATTCAGTTTCGCTAAGATTTTAACACATAAAAATATAAATTAAGCACATAGTTTAGAAATATTTTGATAACTAAGAAAAAAAGAGACATTCTTTAAGAACAGTACACCAGAAACAGAAGTTAAAAATATTAACTTCCCAAGGAGATATTTTAAAAATACGAATGCATCCTACGCCCATTGGATTAACATTAGCGAGGGGAATCGGGAAGTTTACTGACGAGCAGCCTTAACAGAGGCTTGGCCATAAAAAGCCAGCTTGATGTGAAAAAAGCATGTACACGTATATAAGTTTTTGAGTCCGATCGAATAAAGGAAAAATGTTTATACAGCACTTTTTACGGCAGAGTCCAAAGTCTTTTTTCAGAGTTCAATGCGATTCCAGATTGATGCTTCCATGTGGTGGCGACATCTACTGTTCACCATCGCCACTGAACAATCGAACAAAATGAATGGTATTCTTTCTCAGTTTCACTAACAGAAATGACCTATAATGTTCAACACTCCCCCCCCCCATTTAACCCTTGAATTTCTAAAATCTCTGAAATACATGTTTAAACATTTTTTTAGTAGATTTGTTATGTTTAATTTCATGCTCCTACCTAAAACTGCTGCTGAGATATGACGAAATGACCTAAAACGTTTAACAACCCCTACTTTTGATTGGAAAGTGGTGATGGTAGTAATTGCAGTTTTGACCTTAGTAATTCAAACTGTGGCTTTGGCAATGGTTTCGGGAAGATGTCTGCTATCATCTGTTTTGATGGACAGTACTGTAAAGAGATAATTCCACTTTCTTTCAAGTGTCGAATGTTATGATATTTCACGTCGATGTGTTTTATACGTGATTGATGTTTATCATTGTTTGATAACTTTATACAAGATAAGTTGTCTTCATAGACAACGATGGGTAGAGTTTGTGATAACTCAAGATCTTCTAAAAGAGTTAACAACCATTGTACTTCTTTTGTTGCTGTGGATGCGGAAATATATTCCGCTTCGGTAGATGATAATGCCACGCAGTTCTGTTTTCTAGAGAGCCATGCGATAACATTGTTCCCTAATTTGAAGAGATTTCCTGTGGTGGACTTTCTGTGCATTTTATCACTTGCCCAATCGGCATCACTATATACTGTTAGTACTGGTGGTTTTGATTTGTCAATTATGAATTTTAAGTGTCTAGTAGTCATCAGGTATCTGATGAGTTTTTCAACGGCATCCCAGTCTGCTTCTCTTGGCGACTCGTTCCTTCTACCCAGAATATTTACAATAGCTGCTATGTCAGGTCGCGTTAATGTCGCTATGTATAGAAGCCCCCCTACTGCCTGCCTATATTTTTTGTTGTCCTGCATCAATTCACTATCTGGGTTTAAGTTATAATAATTGGTGTTCATAGGAGTGTAAGTAGGTTTTGCGTTTATTAAATTAAACTTTTCCGCAATTTCCATTATTTTATTTTGTTGGTCGAGTTCTAAGTTACCGTTCTTGAATTCTTTAATATTTATTCCCAAGTATTGCGTAACATTTCCCAAGTTCTTTATTTCGTATTGTTTACTTAATTGTGTGTACACATCGTCTGTGTCATTTTTATCTCCCGCAATGAGGATGTCATCTACGTATACGATTATGTACGCAATTTTTCCGTTTTTATTTCTTTTATACAGACATTGGTCTGAAGTACATTCTTCAAAATTTAGATATTTGAGGGATTTACTAATTTTGATATTCCAAGCTCTAGCGGCTTGTTTGAGCCCATATATCGCTTTACTTAGTCTACACACCCATTCCTCATGCCCCTTCTTTACGTATCCTTCGGGTTGTCTCATAAAAACTTCTTCCTCGAGATCACCGTGAAGGAAAGCTGTTTTAACGTCTAGGTGCGTTATTTTTAAGTTTATATACTGCTGCATTTAAGAATGCTCTTAACGTGGTGTGTGCAACTACGGGCTCGTAAGTTTCGTCAAAATCGCATCCATATTTTTGTGAGTATCCCTTCGCGACCAATCTTGCTTTATATCTCTCAACAGTTCCGTTAGCCCCTCTTTTCGCTTTGAATGTCCATCGACATCCTATGACGCATTTGCTGGGAATTGGTTTTACCAGTACCCACGTTTTATTCTGTTCAAAGAGTTCATTTCTTCTCTAGTCGCGTCTAACCATTTGTTTTTAATTTTGTCGTCTTTGATGTTTAGTATATCTTCCCAAGATTTCAGTTCATCGACTTGGCAAATATTTGCGCTAACTCCCAATCGGTCCGGAGGGACGCCTCTGTTATGTCTTAGCGACCTTCTAGGTTCCATGGGGACCTGTTGATGGACTTTAACATCGTCTTGTTCGTCGTCGGTTAGGTCTATTTTTATGTTGTCTAGAGGGATCTCAACATTGTTTTCGTTGGGATTGTTTTCGTTTACTTCATGTTCTAAAAATTTGACTGTTCGGGATATTATTACTCTGTTATTACCGATGTGGATGCGGTATCCCTTGCTTCTGTTGTCATACCCCAAGAAAGTACCTTCGATGGCGTTGTCGTCAAATTTTCTTCTTTTGACTTTTTCTATGTAGGCGTAAGCCTTACACCCGAAAATTTTTATGTGCGACAAATTTGGCTTCCTACCGTTCCACATTTCGAATGGTGTTATATTGTTGTTTTCCTTTGTGGGCAGACGGTTTGTGAGATAGTTCGCGGTGAGAATTGCTTCCCCCCAGAAAGATTTTGGTAGGTTTGCGTCGGAAAGCATGGTACGTGCCATTTCGACTAGTGTACGGTTTTTCCTTTCAGCAACGCCGTTCTGTGGCGAACAAAATGCTACACTGAGCTGGCGCTCAATCCCGTTAAGGGTTAAGTAATCTTCAAATTCCTTTCCGAGGTATTCACCGGCGTTATCAGATCTGAACGCTTTAACTTGCTTTCTACATTTATTTTTGGTAAGTGCGACAAATTCCTTAATTTTTGTCAGGGCTTCTCCCTTATGCGAGAGTTAATAGATCATGGTGAACCTGCTGTAATCATCTATAAAAGTGATGAAGTATTTCTTTCCTGTGAAGGTTTCTGTCTTCATCGGACCACAAATGTCACTGTGTATCAACGATAAGATTGCGGTTGATCTATTTGAAGCCTTTTTAGGATAGGGCAATTTCGTAAGTTTTCCTTCAATGCACTTAGTGCATATAATGTCGTGTTTGCATTCGCTTAACTTTATCCCTTCTGCGAGGTTTTGGTTAACTAGACATTTAATGGAGTCATAGTTTCTGTGTCCAAGGCGTCTATGCCAAATTGTTATACAGTTTGGGTTGGAACACAATTTGGGGGTTTGAGTGGTATAACCTTATTCGTCCTTGGGTTCGATTTCATATAAATTATTGTTTAGTTTTGCTTCTAAGACCGTATTTTTATTTTTCACAAAGCTGCAAGTTTCTTTATCGAAAATAACTTTAAAGTTGTTTTCAGTGGCTCTTTTGACAGATAATAAATTACTTTGCAGTTCAGGGCAATATAAAAAGTCTTTTAGTGTGACCTGATTTATTGAATCAGTATTTAATTTTATGTCACCTAGGCCATATGAATTAAGCCTTTTTCCATCTGCTATCATGATACTCCCAAAATTACCGGATTTGAAATTTTCAAATTTTTCTCTTGCGAAGGCAACATGTCTAGTACACCCTGAATCTACTATAAATTTATTTATGTTTAGTGCCTGAGCTCCGTTGATAAGAGGTGGTTCATTTTCCTGAAGGATTTGTGCGGAGTGCTTATCTGATGCATCTCCTGAAGAAGTAGGAGGGGGTGAATCGCTCGAAACTTTGGTTGCGTTAGCTTTACTTTCAAAGCAATAATTTGATGAGTCTTTTGAATAGTTCTGACTGCTTTTATGATGATAAGAATTGTTTCTGGAGGTGTTCGAATTATTGTTGAATTTATTTCTATTACCATCGTACCTTTGGAAGTTGTTAAAAGTTTTGTTTTTGAGGTAAAAACATTCTGATTTGAAATGACCGTCGCGTTTACAGTGACTGCAGAACTTTTTATTTCTTGCGTTTTTATTTACGACTTTGTATGCAGAATCACGCGAGTTGGAACCAGTATCGCGGTTTTCAATTCTATGTCTGTACTCATCGATTAATTTATTTTTTATAAATTCTAGCGTTAAATAGTTATCGGGCCGTGCCTCTAAAGCTGTGACAAGGGGATCGTATGAATGCGGCAGTGAGCACAATAGTAGGGCACAAATATGAGTTTCAGCTATTTCTTCGCCGATTGCGAAGAGCTTATCCTTTAAAGACAATATGCTATTAATGTGTGTGTTCATATCACCTCCTTCACTTAATTTTTGACCATATAGTTTTCTTAACAAGAATAATTTTGACGATAAGCTTGACCTCATATGCACATTTTTTAATGCATCCCACACCGCTTTAGCGGTGGATAAATGCTTGACATGAATGATCTGGTTATCTTCGATACAAAGATTTATAATCGATTTCGCCTTAATATTTTTCTTAGCCCAATCGGTGGCGGGCGGGTTAGTTGGTTCGGTCGTGACGACATCAAATAAGTCGTCTTTCAAAAGGAGCATCTCAATTTTAAAGCTCCAGTTACTGTAGTTATTATCATTTAATTTTTCTATAAGAGCTATTTCTTTACTAGCGGCCATATTTTCAAAGCTTATTGTTTTATTGTTATGATAAACAAATAATATTTATTTTTATTTTCGTTTCGCTATAAGCTGCACATTATTTCTGTGCTCTTTTAATTCTTATTATTTATTTCATATATACACACATTATCAAATTACTCATGCATTTTATTTATTAATATATATTTCAGGACTCATAATCTGTTGTTAATAATAATGAAATATAATGCTCTCGGTAGCTTAATGCAGAATTTAAACACAAGATTCGTTATGCTTATAACTAGGATATTTATATTCAACAATTAAAAGGAAATAATAATTCCTTACCTTGTTTTTTCTTCATATATAGCTAGTAGCTGCTCATTATTGACAGCTGAAATGATAGTGATGATTGATTAATATTTTTATTATTATAGTAATGGATTATCCAATAATGGTCGGCGATCTTTGAATCTTGATTAAATAATTTTATTGTTGAAACGGATGATGAAAAGGATGGAAATAAGGATATACCTTTGAAACACACAATAATTAAATCACAAATATGGAGCACATACGCTTCCAGATATTAATAAAATTAAGTATTTCTTAACAGAGGCTTGGCCATAAAAAGCCAGCGTGATGTGAAAAAAGCATGTACACGCATATAAGTTTTTGAGTCCGATCGAATAAAGGAAAAATGTTTATACAGCACTTTTTACGGCAGAGTCCAAAGACTTTTTTCAGAGTTCAATGCGATTCCATATTGATGCTTCCATGTGGTGGCGACATCTACTGTTCACCATCGCCACTGAACAATCGAACAAAATGAATGGTATTCTTTCTCAGTTTCACTAACAGAAATGACCTATAACGTTCAATACTCCCCCCCCCCCCATTTAACCCTTGAATTTGTAAAATCTCTGAAATACATGTTTAAACATTTTTTTAGTAGATATGTTATGTTTAATTTCATGCTCCTACCTAAAACTGCTGCTGAGATATGACGAAATGACTTAAAACGTTTGACAACCCATTTATAACCCCCTTCGGGAAGGGGGGGGGTATTTTCGAAATTATTTTCTTATTGCTTGCCTTGGTCATAATAGCAATCTACTCTCCAAATTTCGTGATCCTGACTTTAGTCGTTTCAGCTGGGCGTTGATGAGTCAGTCAGTCGGACGTTCTCTCTTTATATAATAGTATAGATAAAAAAAAATAATAGATATGATCATTAAAGAAAAAAGAAAATTATTTTTTAAAAGGTTACACTTTTAGAAAGAATAAAAATTCTACTCGTAATTTATTTGGTATAATTCACATCATAAAATGAATCGCTTAGAAAGCTTTTTTTTTTTTTTTACTATTTCTAATCTTTTCTAAAGTGCGAAATGCTCTTGTATAACTGATTTCTTGTCAAATAAAATATGAAACTTGTCAAAAATATTTCACAGGAAGATAAAAATTGCTAACAAATATGCACAGAACGTTTTGATGATACTGAAAAATTGCACATAAAACGCAATGCAGCAGGCGTTTTAGACATTTAAATGATATGAATTTAAATATTCTGCATTTTTCAAAATGAAAGTAAAATGCAAATATGTAATGAGATAAAAATTTGAATATTTTTTCAATATAAAGGATAAAAGTATTCTTTTGAATCAGATTATCATATGCAGTAAAGTAGGTCATTTTCGATATCTAGCATTTTCATATAAAGTCTTTGTATTTCAGAAACTCTTGTCACCAGTTTTTGTATAGGTGTATAATAATTGATCATTAGTTTTTTTTCTATTATGAAGTTTTTTCACAGTCATATATTATGAGATTTAGTGATAAACGTTTTCTTTTCACATGAAGGAATTTTCCTTTATAATTGATGAACGAAATTCTTTAATTTTTCCCCAACTCAGGGTGTGACTTATTGCATCACATATATACAGTCTGTCTCAAAGTGTAGATCACAACCAGAAAATATCGTTTATTAAATATCAATAGAAAACAAAAACGTATTATTCACTCATTAGATTCTGTAAAAGTATTTAAATAAATCACATCAAAATGAATAAATGGGTATATTATTATAATTTATTATTATAACTTATTAATAAAAACTTATTAAATACAGTAACTATATAGTGTCTCAAAACTTTAAACACAATGGAAAAAAAAATCATTTAACACTTTTACGTGATGCTATCTATTAATAGTAGTTCCCTGGTTTCGATAATTTCAAATTATCGTGATTTCTTTCAATTAGTTTTTGAAACATTATTGGTCACAAAAATTGTCATGTTTTTCAATGACTTTTTTTAGTTCTTTAGTAGAGTAATATTGGTTTCCATTCTTGTATACTTTAGGATAGCCCAAATGTGTTCAATTGAGTTTGCGTCTGGACGTAAACCTGACCAACATAAAATATTAATTAATCCATTTCCCAAAAAGCCAATTTATTAGCCAATGCCGCAGAAAACTAACTCTTTGGTACTATGTGAGTTGTGGATTGAAGAATTGTCATATGCTGAAATCTCCACTCTGCCCGCCCTAAAATTTCATGAAATGGTTACTGAAGAGTCTCTTGATACTTTGTTGAATTTTGTGTCATAAGGAGAACGGCCACTGAGGTTTGTCCATTAAAGCCAGTTGCTTCTCAAAACACCCCAGACTTACCGCATTGCCGTCAGTGGCGTAGCCAGGGTGGGAGTCCAGATGCGCTGGATACCACTAATATTGTAAAGTTTTCTTTGCCTTATCTATTCGGAGAAAATTCTGAGAGAATCAAGAACAAAAAAAACTTTACAATATTACTGGTATCCAGAGCATTTGGACCCCCTCCCTGGCTACGCCACTGATTGCCGTCTACCGAAGAATGTGCGCGGCTGTTTCCTGTGGTTATGCCAGTAGCAATTCCAGCCATCAGGACCATTCATTTATAATTTCTTTTCAGGACTGATTAATACGGTGAGCTACTTGTCCCCGCACGATCTACACTTTCAAGCCCAATCCATTCTAGCATGTTTATGGTATGAATTTAGGTACGTTTTGCAAGACTTTTTTTTTAAAAACAAAGTTCTCTTATTCTCTTTATGCATCTATCTATATACCTTTGAGAAACTGACACCGATATTATTTTGCATTTGTCTTTTGGACATATGTTGTTTTGACACAAATCTTCCAATTTTTCAATCAGTCGGAACAGTTTTTACATGTGAACGCCCGCTCTTGGTTTTCCGTCGAAAATTTAATTTTTAGCACGTATTTAATATAATCTTCGTATTTAAAAGCTAAAATATTCTAGAAATTTCAATAAAGGGCTTACTTTTCCATTTGAGCTTAAGAACTCAAATAACCAACAGCAATAGAATATACGCTAGTATACTGGTCAGGGAAGCCAATTGATTGGTTGAAACGGTTGATGGTAGAAACCAATCCAGCAATTGTTAACATTGTTAAAAATCAATTAAAGTTTCTGCTAAAAATATACTTTAAATTTAAATTTGACATCGTTCTAATTTGAATATTTTTATGCGGTTTGTTTAGTTTTTGATTCAAAATTTTATAAATTATTAAAAAATATTAAAAAACAAAACAAAATATCCAGTTTTTGGAGGCTTAAAATTTAAATACCCTTAAATCGTACTCAGCAGAGCTAACACCCTTCCGGTTTATTGACTTCTACTATTAGAATAAAAATATTAGCTTCACTTAATGCAGAAATTCTACGATTAAATAAGATAAACATTATTTTTCGGAAAAAAATGTAGTCAAACATCATGAGGGTTGGCAAGTCCATATTCAACTTTTTTTTTATGTTAGTATGTTCTTCATACGTTATAGAATGTCAGTAAATATATTTTCTCATATTTTTGGCGTGTATAAGGAGTACATAGTTTTGCACATAAAGGTTTGCTATCACTGACTTAAAAATACCTATGGCTCCTCTAATTTTCGAAACTTTACAGTTGTTCTTCCCTATTTTTACAATTTAAACTTCAAGGAGTGTATTTAAAAGTGAATATGATGATGATGATCATTAGCAACCATGACAAAACCTATTATGCTCATAGTAACTTCAAAAAGCGCCCAACTTTATACCAGAAGGAAGGGGGAGCTTTTCTATTTATCGTGACAAATCTGGTTTACGTCAATCTTAACAGTGAAACTGATTGCGGAATGTTATCTTGGAAATCTACCGGATTCGGGTTCGCTGGTAAATGGCGTATATTAGCGGGCGTGATATATCGCCAAAATTAATTTCATTGTTGTAGCCATTGTTGTATTTCTCATACACTTGAAACTGCTTTGTTGCCACAAAAACTTGTGTTACTAAGTTCTCGACCGAGTTCTGTGACTAGCTAGATTCGACATCGCCTTTCGAAATGGCGGCAACTTAAAGATATCAATATTGTATATCCCAACAATTTTTTAAGAATGATGTAGAAAAAAAACGTAATTTTTGGTCCAAGAACAATAAAATTGATTTTTTTTTGTAATTTTCTCTTCTTTCTCTTATTATTTTAAGTTTGACATCATTAAGTTACCGTCATTTTGAAGCAAACCCGTTGGCTATCACGTGACAAATTCCGATATAAATATACTGTTAAAAATAATCTGAAATTCCCGAATATATTTTTTGTTTTTAAATTTTACAGAAAAAGTCCCTTTTTACGACAAAAGGGCTTTTTCCGTACAGAAAATTTAATCATGTTTCCTAAAAATAACGGAACGGACGGAGACGGAAGTGGACAACGGAGATTTTCCGTTATCTGCTGCATGTTTATTTTCAATGTTTGAAAAACTGACTTGCTGCTGCACAGAAATGAAAAAACTCAACGAAGGAATCCTCCTCTTTTGTGAGATTTGTATCGTGCTGCGGAATTGCAAATGTATTGCTTTTTGTCATCAGGATCACAGACTATATTCTTTGACTGCGACCTTTACGATCTCGTAAAGACAAGTATTGTTGTTTGTACACCGCATGGATTCCCTGAAGATCTGAAGTAAGTGTTTGTTTTTTATTTTTTAAATCATAGTTTTAAATTGAATATAAGTGATATTTATGTACTAATTTTAATTGTGATTCCTCAACTCTTTATAACGGAAATCTACCGCTCCTTCAAACGGAGTTTTTCTTTCTTTATTTCCCAAAACGGAAAAATTACTAACGGAACGGAAAAAGTCGGACAACTTTACTCTGAGTCATTTTATCGTGAATTCACGTATTTATTTTTAACAGTAATATAAATAAAATAATAAATAAATATACCGTATTTACTCGGGTCTAAGATGCTACTTAAATTTTAATCGCGAGTATATAGGTTTTATTTAAAACTCGTACATAAGACACAGAAAATTTGAAAGAATGAAAATATTAGAAAATTTTCGATATTTCGTAAATCCTATATTTATTAATTCTCTATATTGTTCCAAATTAGTGTTCATTCCTCCTAGACATCTCTCCGTTTGTATCAGCATATATTTTACTGCATCAATATTCACGTATGCTTTTGGATGTGGCTTCATTGTTGGATTGTTCCAAGATAGCGTCATTATCAGCTGTATCCATAGCATTCTATCCATCTCATTACGTACGACGGCGTGGGATTGAGGAATAAATGAACATTATAATAAAACACACGCGTAAATCTGGTTTTAGAATATTACGAGTTGTATCATACTGCAAGACGCACGATTGGGAGAAAAGATTCGATTAAATACTTTAAATTCAAATCAACATATGAACGAAAGGTACACTGCAAAAATGTTGATTTTACAGTATAATACTGCCACCCCAGCTACCAGTACTATACCGTAAAATCAACAGCAATAAACCGTAAAATAAGAAGTAATATGTTGTCGCGCAAATCAATAATTTTCTTTGCAGTGTAGTTTTGGAATCTAGGGACCATTGTTGTCGAAAATGTTTTGAAATTTTCTGGAACCGCTTTTCTCCTGACTGCTCAACAGATAGCTTCGTACTTTTTGTAAAGAAGCTACATAAAAGTAAACTGACTGTGGTAAAAAAAAAATAATAATAATTTGCTTTGTTTTTTATTCTAAAAATGCAAAATAGGTACCTTGTAAAAAACAAAATATTTTTTGATATTTCGAATATTTAAAAATAATTTTATATTGTTACATATTACATACTAAAAAGTTATAGTTTTTGCATATATGCTTTATTTTCTGCTTTATTCATAGGAAACAAAATAATCAAAATTCATTAGAAACTTATTTTCCTTAGTCGTGAACTGTCATTGTCAGAATAGTTTGTTTGACATTATATTGATGATAACACTGGCAAAGAGGACATGTTTGTGAATCAGGAAAATACAAGTAGTGATTGATGTTCTTCTTAATAATATGCTCTTATTAATAGTTTGTCTGGAATATGTATTACTTACACAGAGAAAATAAATTGTGACGTATTTATTTATAAAAATATACGAAACTGAATAAGTTTTGATCCAGAATTTGTTTTTCGATGTAATATACTGTTAGTGATGGTATTCTATGTATCAACAAATATTCACATTTTACTCTATATTCAAATAAAGATTATGAAAAGAAAAATGTATTCATGTTGGGGATTCAAATAATGTTTGAAAATATATTTGATGATGTAAGGAAGAAAATGCATAGGGAAGTAATATAGATAGTTAATTTATGTATACATTTTACATGTATATATTCATTATCAGTTCAAATCAATCATGTTTTTCAACAGAGCGTGAAAATTCATTTTTCTTTCCACTGTATTAAAATAAAAGTTCTGTTAAGTATGAAATCATGATTAGTATAACTATTTTAGAAAAATTTCCGAGCATAAGTTTAAAATTATTCAATTACACACTAACCATTTTATGGCGGGCATTCTTTTGTTATATAAATCATATAATGAGTTCGGGTTCCTATGTTATATAAATGCGTTTACTTCGGTTTATTTTTCATAGGTGACGTTTCTAAGAATTCTAAAGTGGAATGGTGATTTGTAATTCTGTCAATCTTGTTTTACTCACTTTATATAAATATATGAAAAGAATTTTGTTTTTCATATTTTTCGCGGATCTGAATCCATTCACTAGCAACTGCAGGATTTATGCTTCCAAAATTATGTATGAATATTCCCAGAAAAAAAAATGTTTGTTAGTTGATTTTATATGTTTTTTTGTTATTTGGTTGGATTAAAAATGATAACGATATCAAAAGGCAACCCCCCCCCTTCCCCTTAGAGATATCTTACGATATCAAGTGTCTGACCACCCCCCCCTCCTCCCTAAAGTGATAACATTATATATGCATATCCCCGAATAGAAAACTGACGAGAAAGACTTCAGCACTGCATTAACTTTCACGGGCGCTATTTAGCTGATATGAGTTTTAGAACTTAAAGGATTAAAATCGCATAAGATGTAAGTTTCGTATACAAATTCGCTGTATATCTTGCTTCATTTAATTTTTAATAACGTTTCAAACCAGAGTGTTCTGTTTTCTGCATTCTGAATTTGAATAATTTCCCCTAGGATCATTTCTTGTTGACTTAAAACCACCAAACATTAAAGTACGATCGGAAACAATTTCAAATTTTACCTTTGCAAAAATTTATTTCATTCACATTAGATTTCCGATTTTGCAAAATTAATCCTTACAATCTTCTAGCATTTTAGAACGAAAGTAACTAGCCAATTAGATCGATTTAGCTTATCCAATGAAGAATTTTATCAAGATGTAGCTATGTTATCTCTCGTTTAAAGGTATTCACAGATGTATATAAGAAGAAATAATAGTATTAGTTATTGACCATGTTCGTCTCTTCATTAACTGAGATTAAAAACTTTTATCTGTCAGAGTGGCGACATCCGAGCAGTAAAATTTGTCTGATAGAGAGGAATTTGGACAAAAAGTAAATATGGCGGATCTGCCGTTATTGTTAAACTTATATTTGTTTACTCATCTCAGCGAATTTGGTCAACAGAATAATGAAAATTTCCGTAAAGTAAGATGCCATATGTTAGATAAAAACTTTGGATATATTTTGTTCGAAAGACAGATTAAGATTCATTTATGTTTTATACTACTTCTTGTCCTGTCGTGTCTGTACATTAAACTGTCCCTGTAAGGTTTATGAAAAACTACCGCGGTCTGGAGGTACTAACCGACGTAACAGAAAGCAATCCAAGTAAAATCAAGTCTTAGAACGTACATTTTATTTTTATTTTACATGGTTTTAAAAAGAAACTACTTACAAATATTATTTTAAACAAGAATGGAAAATCATGTCTCAAGTATAGATAATGAAACATTTTCCAACACATTCAGAATACGTTAATAAAACTACACAGGTGAATAAGGTGAAAGATGATGCCTAAGTAAAGATGCTCAGGTTCAGGGTTAGGCCGGACACGGAGGCTTACCAATTGGTTTAAGCTCAACAAGCCCAGACTAGTTTCTAAGTAAGCAGTATGAAAAACGCTTAGCAAATTTGAAAATCCAATTTCTACAATTAATATCAACAGTCGGAAAAATATCCAAATTCTGTTGTGCAGTCCTGTACATGACTTATAGATTTTTTATATATACTACATAGTATGCTAAAACTTCTTCATTTAGGAAACGCATAGAACAGTTAAAAATTCTAATTCAGAAATTTCCGCCAATAAACGGAAATGTACTCGAGATATTTTGTGCAGCCCTGTATGTAATCTATAGTATTTAAATACACAAAGTTATATGCAAAAAATTTGACAAATTTAAAATGCGTATCACAACAGAAAATGCATTCCCAGCATTTATTGTTTATAGACAGTACTGTAAGCTAATTCTTTTGTGTGCCCCTATAAATGAACAATGAATGCTATGCACACCATATTCTATAATAAGAATTTTGTAGCGCACCTCAGTGAATGCATATCAGGTTCGATATGTTTGAAACACCACAGATGAGTTTTCACCATAGACCGTAATGTAACGAAATTCATTTTGCAGGTCCCTGTAAATGAACCCTAAATTCTACACACGCTATTTTCAATACAGAACATGTCATAGTAAATTTCCATATCATATATCAACTGCATTTCAATCTGAGTATACTTACGTGAGTTAGAGCACGGAGAGACGGCAGATAGACAAACCGAATTCATAAACACTTTTTTTTATGGTAGAAAGTGTTAAAATACCCATTTCATGTTCTAGTTTAACAATCTGTATTCAAAATAAACTAGTCGAATGTTCCAATCACAAAACTTTCTTCTATCTCACGCAGATTTCGCATATACTAAAAAGAATCAGAACCAATTTATAGCAAGGTATAACTGAATCTAAAGTTTCATTGAATTCCGTGCATTAGTTCTCGAGATATGACTATTGCTAAAATCGTGTAAATCCTGCAAAATGCAGCACAGCAGCGTCACCTGTTGGGAGATTTAGACTAAAACCTAATCAACAACAACTTATGTCAACGTCTAGCTGAATCTGAAGTTTGATGAAAATCCGTGCATTAGTTCTTGAGATATAGTTATCGTGATAATAACGAAAAAGTACCATAGCAGCGCCACCTGTTGGGCTATTTTCACCAAAACGTAAACAGCATCTATTTATGTCAAGGTCTAACGGAATCTGAACTGTGATGAAATTCCGTGCATTAGTTCTTGAGATATAACTATCGTGAAAATCGAGAAAAAAGTGGTATAGCAGCGCCACCTGTTGGGACATCTACACCAAAACACAATCAGAATCTATTTATGTCAAGGTCTAACGGAACCCGAAGTTTGACGAAAATAAGTGCATTAGTTCTTGAGATAGAGCTATTGCAGAAATCGCGAAAAATGCAGAATAGCAGCGCCACCTCTCGGGCGATTTTCACCAAAAACTAATCAGCACCAATCTACATCATTGACTAAATGAATATAAAGTTTTATTAAATTTCGTGCATTAGTTCTTGAGATAGAGTACCCACAAAATTTTTGTCACATACATACAGACAGACAGACAGACAGACAGACAGAGTCACAGACAGACATTTTCTAAAAATGGTCAAATCGTGTTCGGGACCTTCTAAAACGTATGAATCCGTTGAAAACAGGAAGTCGAAAATTTTCATCAATCCAATACTTTCTTCTTGTAAAGATAGAAGAAAGTAATAATTATAAGAACAATAAAATACAAATTAAAGAGAAAATGACCATACATAATTATTAAGTATGTAAAGTCAGTAGCTTATATATTACCTATCATGATCCACAATAAATTCATTTATTTACTTCTTTTTTTTTCAGACCAAGGCCATGGCAAAGGGTAGGGATAATGGGGTTCAAAGTTGCTCCACAGTTTTACACACCTATGCTGATTTATTTAAAAATTATAAATTACAGTAATTTTACTATTTTTTTGTTATTATATTTCCTTGTTATAAACCTATATTTGTTATGTATTTATATGAAAACAATACATTCCAAAGTATATACAAGGTAGTAAGGTACACTATATTAAAATATATAACTGAAATCGCTCTGGAAAATTATTTGGCGACGGCCATGCATCAGACGAACGCAATGCGCTATAAAACACATATTCAAGCACAGACTGTTTAGAACAGTCTATCATGTATCCATGCGCACGTATCTTCAAAATACTTATTAAAAGACGAAGGACCGGTACCACTGTTCATATGAAGTAACTGGAAACAATTTATGAATTTATTAGTATTATTTAGCTAAACAGCACACTAAT
The DNA here is from genome assembly GCA_963931845.1 of Maratus michaelseni. NCBI lineage: Eukaryota > Metazoa > Arthropoda > Arachnida > Araneae > Salticidae > Maratus > Maratus michaelseni. The sequence continues at coordinate 186,149,689 of OZ007588.1, read as the reverse complement.
AATGCATCTAAACTTTTAAAGCTTAATACCTATAAAAATTACTTATGAAACAGTTATAATTTTCTACCGAAAGTAGACAAGAATTTTTCTCATTAATATATTCCTATTTTATCTTGGTCAAACAACAATATACACCCATAAAAAGTGAAATTGAAACATCAAGCGTAGCCTTGTGAGAATCACTAGACCAATAGAAGTGAGAGACACGCAAATGATTAAAAATACAAAGAAAGATATTCAAAAGAAAACTTTATTCAGTGATTAACGTGGCCTCACGGGACAGTATGCCGCTAAATATCGAGGCATACTGTCTATGAGACCATTAATGGTCACATGAGCAACTCCTTGCCAAGCCGAACTACTGCAGGACGCAGCTCTTCAACGTGTATGTGCCGTGGCGCTATGGTAGTACGGTAGAATACGGTGTAACGCACTTCCGATGAGGTACCACATGTGTTCCATGGGCGATAGTGCCGGCCAGGGAAGCATGTAAATTCCGTCTACGCTGTTGAGAATTCATCGTGCGATTTGTGGCTGGACGTAGTCCTTCTGGAACAACACGTGCCAAGGGAAACCTGGATCAGTGTCCTAACTACAGCTAAAACAACTTGGTTAACATCCCGCTCCGATATGAAACTACCGGCAATGTGAGCAATCTCCTATAGGGCTTTTCTCTGTCCAAATATTATGTTTCTCTAAACCATTATGCCCGGTGTTCGAGTGGTGTGACGCACGGGAATATGGACCTGCAAGTGGCGTGTCTTGGAAGTTACCACTCCCGTCCATAAGCATCCTTCATCAATAAACAAAAGCGGGTTTCATTTGTGAACTATACCCAATGCCATTCGTTGATTCAGTTGCGACAGGGACAACAACAAGCCACGCATGCAACCCTATAATGAGCGCTGAACGGAACTCAAGTGACTAATTGCCGTAGGTGCAGCATACCTCATGCAGCGTGTTGCGGATGGTTTGGGTAGATGCAGTTGCACCCTTTGTTGGTGGCAAGTGGCTTCGGATGTTACGCCTAGCATCACGTGGTGAACGGGTCTCGACGAGCCGTTCGTCGAATGTATCGGATGTATCATCTCTTTTTCATCGGAGCGATCCAGTCTCTCTTCGGCGTATTAGCAGATGGTCCTGTGCCCACCGTACCACAAATCGCTGGATTGTAGACAAGCTCGGTGCTGGATTTTATAGCCATAAATTGGGTACCATGTGACTCAATACGCAAGCAAACTTAATAATTTGCAAATTTCTCTCATAACTAGCAGTCCTGTGATTTGCATATATCGCTACGCATGTTCCTTCACGGTGTTACAGTTTCACTTTTGATGAGTGTATTTTTGCTTAACGAACAGATCAATAGAAGCATAGGCAAAGTGTTTCTAAAAACTGTAAACATTAATGCTTTTTAATTACAATTAGAAGTTAACACACTTAACACATCGGCTGATAAGTTCCCGGTCTGGCAGACAGATGGCGTTGCAATCGCCGAACCGATTCTTTTTTTAGTAAATACTAACATTTAAAAGGTAACAGAAAAAAATGTCATGACGATTCGCCGTGTGGATAAAACGTTAGAGTGGTTTTAGTTGAACAACTTTGTTGATAAACAAAAAAATGGATAAACAAGAATTTAAAGAATTGTTATTTGATGGGAAAAACACCGTTCAAACAAAAGCTTGGCTTGATAAGCGTTATCCGGACACTGCACGATGTAAATCAACCATTATTGACTGGTTTGCTGAATTTAAACGTGGTCGTACGGACACCAGTGATGCACCACGCAAAAGAGGCGCTTACTCCGGAAAACATAAAAAAGTTCACAAAATCGTTTTGGGGAACCGTAAAGTGAAGTTGCAGGAAAATGGCTCAGACTCTGAAGATATCCAAGGAACGTGTAGGTTTTATTTTGAATGAACATTTGTCTATGAAAAAGTTGTTGTCAAAATGGGTGCCGCGCGTGTTGACTTTTGACCAAAAACAACAACGAGTCGATGATTCTGAGCTCTGTTTGGAGCTTTTTCGTTATAAAATTATGTTATTCATTATTAAATTCTTATTATTATTTATTTATTAAATTATTATTAAATTCTTATTATTAAGTTCTTCTTCTTATTATTAAATTCTTATTATTATTATTAAATTATTATTATTATTTATTTATTAAATTATTATTAAATTCTTATTATTAAATTCTTATTATTAAATTCTTATTCTTATTATTAAATTATTCTTATTTATTATTAAAGTTATGTTATTTATTAAAGTTATAAAGTTATAAAGTTATAAAGTTATAAAGTTATAAAATTATAAAGTTATGTTAAAAAGTTGTGTTTTCTTTATTAGACCGGGAACTTATCAGCCCATGTGTTATTGATAATTAGAAGTTATAACAGTAGTAATAATTGTTACAATTATACTATGATTGGGATTATTATTGTTCTTGCTGTTAATATGATTATCACATTATTATTATTTATTGGTAATTAGTAATAATACTATTAGTAATAATTGTAACAATCATATTCTGATTATGATAATTATTGTTTTTGCCATCAATATTATTATCACACTATTAATATTGTTAATTATTATTATTATTATTAATTATCATCATTATTCTTATTATTAATTATTATTATTATTATTAATTATCATCATCATTATTATTATTATTAATTATTATCATTATTATTATTATTAATTATTATCATTATTATTATTATTATGACTTTTGTTAATAAGCACTTTAAAATGGAAATTGCATTATATGTATAATACCCAACATATATAAGCTTAAAAGGATCATGATATATTTAGAACATAAAATAATCTTATATCTTTCATGTTCGAATAAATATTTAATAAAATCTGAAACATTGAACTGAAAAAAAAAATACATATATGTATTTAATGAATTTTTAATAATTAAATTATACGATGTTGCGAGGATTTAATGTAGCGTCTATCAAAATATTTAAAGCTAGTTATTGAAAATGCATACTAGTTTAATCTAAGGTTATGTAAAATTCATAAACTACTCGTAAAGGAATTGTTTTAAGCATGCAATTCAGAGATGCATTTATTAATTTTTTGTCATATAGTATGCAAAATTTTTGATTTATTCATTAAATTTAAACTCGGCAATGTTTTAAGTAAAATATTTAAAAAATGTAATTTAATAAGTTTTTAAGCCTTATGTAATAACAGCAGCGTTTTAAATTTTAAATAAAGAGAAAGCGATAGAATTTAAAAAAAAAATTCTATAAGCAGTAATATATCGAGAAACAAATATAAATTTTTAATCTGGAAATAAATATATGTTTTATTACACAGAAAATGGCATATTTAATCTAGAATTCCCAAATAAAAAGGGATTCCAAAAAATGAGGATCTATCCAAATTGTTTTCACAAATAATTAGCTGACATTTTTGTGAGTGGAAGTGCAATCAAATGCTGCACAACGTCGCAAACCACGCGTTCGCGAATGATCATGCGCTACGGACCACTTCTTATATTATGTATTTGTACTTATTTGTATACATATATATCTTGCGCTCATGAATAGTAAATACTGTTAAGACGAAATAAAATGTAGAGTTCCCATTGCATACAGGGAAAAAATGAAAAGCTTAAAATAAAATCTGCTATATCAGAGTAGTAAAATATAGGTAAAATTTGATTGGTAGAGATGATTTTGGATAAAAACATACTTGGCTAGCAAGTGTTTGGTTTGTAGTTTAACTCTTCTAAGCGAATGCGTTCAAGCAAATATTGTCAAGTTCCGTAATGTAGGGTGCTATACTTTGAACAAAAACTTCCAATTTAAGCATGCACATTGTGCGTGTGTCATTACTCCAGTATATAAAGGTACTCTACTATAAACAACCTATTCACAAACTCACTCGCACTGAAAATCAGAGTATTTTGGGCATTATTTTTTATCTTTGGTAGTTATAAAGAAGCTTTGCACGTGAAAATTTTCTTAAATATGCTATCCACATATCTAAATAATATTAATTAATCCATCCAAAATTATTGTATGTAAGACTGTGTTTATGTTTTTGCAATATTCACTCCACACACACACACCTACAGTAAAATATCTGAAAATCGAACCCATCTATAACGGAATTCTTTTTCAAACTGAAAAGTTTCATGATCTCTATGAAAAGAATGCTGTACAATTTTACTTCGTAAAATGGAAAACAATGTCTAAAACGAAATTTATCTGCGGTCTCTTGCGATTTCATCTTAAAAAGTGTTACTGTATAAATTAAAAAATATATATTTTACTGAATGCGGATGTCTGAGAGACTGTGATGTGCACATGAAGATAGTGAAAAAATACTAATGCACCCGAAATGAAATATAGCTTACTGTGCTTGCGCTACAATTTCTCATATCTGCACAAGTTGGTATAGATAATTTATGAATTTTAGAACTTTAGATTATATTTTTAAAATACGAGTATTTTAATATAAAACTTCAATAATTATTAAAAAGGATTTCTATAAAATATAAATGAAATATATTTTTTAAACAGAAAAGAATTAGTTGAATAAAAATAATAAAAAAGACGATTAATTATTCATGGAATACTACTTTTACATAAAACTCTCCTAAACACAGAAGTTCTTACAATTTTTGGGTGTCCAAACTGAAAAGTTTTATTAGATATTTTCTAAATTATATTTATGTTTAAAAAATGTAACATTTTTTTCATATAAATCTAACAGTTGTGTTTTTTTTTTTTTTTTTTTTTTTTTTTTTGGGGGGGGGGGGGGGGGGTATGTGTGGCAGGAAGGGCAGGGTCTGACTAAGCATTTTTGGGAACCGTCAAGATATTCCGAATAGATATTTTAGGGTGTTTTAGATAAAAATATAGCTTTTAAATAAGGTGAAAATTGCTACTCTGAAAAAATGCTACTCTCAGACCGAGGTAGCTGCCACGTGTGCTTGTGCTCTAGGCAAGTTTTGGAAAGCTCACTAAATAGATTATAAACAGTGTGCATGAATTTTAATATTTCATGTTCTAGAGAATCTATGTAAAGCATCGATTTTGACAATTTTATTGTAACGTGATCAATTTTATTGTAACGTGATATTGTAACGTATTGTAACCTATAAGTTCAAATATATTTCGCGACGAATCTAATTTGCAGGCATTTTGCATTATCTGTCCTAAAGAAAATATAAACGTAAAACAACCACACGATAACAGTAATAAGTAAAACTAATGTGAAAGTGAATTTATCACATCTTTTTATTGCATAAAAAAGAAAGAAAAACCATGCACAAGCATAGATTATGAAACACTTTCCAACACATTCAGAATACTGTAACAAAGCTTCACCGTTTAGTAAGTTGAAAGATTCTATAATAACAATTTGAATAAAGCGTAGCACATTTGAAATCAAATTTACCATTTATAGTCGGAAAAATATACGAATCCATTCTTTTTTGCAGCATTGTAAATGATTTACATATTTGTATATACTTTTATGTATACTTTTTGCATAGTATTAAAAAATTTAGTTCAGCTAGGAAACGCATAACACAGTTGAAATTTCTCCTACAGTAATTTCCGTCAATAAGATTTCTTTTGTGCATCTCTGTATATGATCTATAGAACTTATAAACAACAAGTAATATGCAATGAAGTAGTTAAATTTAAAAACACAATTGAAAATGCACTTTCAGCAATTATCGCTCATATACACAGTACTGTAACCGAACTGTATGGGTGTCCCCTGTAAATGTACCATAAATCCTATGTACACTAAATTCTATAGTAAGCATCTTGTAGTACACCTCAGGGATGTATATCAATATGAAGATGTTTGAAATATAGTAATATCATTAAAGTACATTGCAAACGATTTCCCCAATAAACCATAAAGAGACGGAATTCTTTTGAGAGTCCATGTAAATGAACTATAAATGCTTAACACGTTATTTGCCATACCGAATATGACATAGTAAACTTCAATAACATAAATCATTTACATGGCAATCCGAGTATAGGTATGTGGTTTAGAGCTTGGACGGACAGAAATACAGACGACCAGAGAAACCGAAGTCATACACATTTTTGAACTACGTTGGAAAGTGTTAAAAACATTGTCTTTTCACAAAGTTATTTATGTGCAACTTTTCGAGATATTTCACTTTAAAGTTATCATATATTGTTCGCTCTTTTGTAAAAGAAAGTAATTAACATTGCTGTTGCTGTCCCTGCCGTGTTTGAATTCATTGTAACCGGGGCGGTTTCTCGGTTTAAACTGAAAATAAGCTGCGTATAAAAATATGTAAATAGGTCGTTTTATCGAGAAATGTATATGATAAACACGCTCAAGAAGATAGTTTTTAAATTTAAGAATTATTTTAAGCGCTATTTAATTTTGAAATCGATCAAAATAGTTCTGTTAATAAAGTTTTATAAGATCAAAAATATGCATAGCAATTTATCCATCTTTTGTTGGCACATACTGGACTAGATTTTCGTAAGCAATGTACAATCATTTTTTAAATTTGTCTAATTTTTGATTAAAAAAAATATTCAAAATTTCATTATTTGAATAAAAATTTCTCTCATACTTCGTAAAAAAGAATATTTTTACCTACAGTTTTTACCAGATTTAAAAAAAGCGCAAATAATAATTTTCCCAAGCATTTTAGAGTTGAAAAATATATTTACATGTGACTATATAAAGAGAAAAACTTTAGAATAATTAAATTATTACGAGCGAAAAGCATTTAATGGTGAAATTACTTCATATTTAAAAACCCGAAATGATAATATTTCCAAACACTTGCCAATTGCAAAAACATTTACACGTGAATATTAAAAGCGAAAGAAATCATTAAAATAATGAAATTATTATTACAAGAAAAAATCATTAAATGTCGTAAATTACGTCATATTTAAAACAATATATTTAAAACATTTTTTTTAAAACGATTTAGCATCTTAAAGAAAACTTTTTATCTAGACGATATTATAAAAGTCTGAGAAACAGCAACATTTTGTACAAACTGATTTTCAAATGTGTGATAGATCTTACCAACCTAATCAATCACGAAAACAACCGTCAGCGGTCACGACAGTGATGGATGCACCATTGGGGACTGAAAATCCTCCAGTCAAAGGGAAATCAAGGCAACCCGATTACAGAAGATCCCCACTGCTCATGATAATATCAATCAATCTTTCGTTATCGGGCAATATTTTTATAACAAAGCAAATTAGTGTACTTTTAAAGCCGGCGGTGTCTGGATTAGTGTTTGCGACCGCAGCGCGTAGGGAGCAGCGTCTCTTAGTTTATTATATTATTGAAGCACATATAATTATATTGTTTATAAGATTTTACGGGACCCACCAGTGGGTCGCGACCCATAGTTTGGAAGCCGCTGATTTAGAGAATATCTGCCAATCTGTTTTAATAAGAAGTCTGCACTTTGAGTCACTTACGTCACGAGCGATAAAATTCAAAATTTCGACTTAAAAATTAAAGTAATATTTTCTAAATTATTTTTACACTTTTTACACCCTCAAAGAGTAAGAAGTATTTTTTTTTATTATTATCCCTGTACCAGTAGAAAAAAATAGTGGAGTTAAATTTAAACAAAATAAAGTGTTTAGACCTTGTGGCCTTCAGATTACATTATATTTCGAAAATTTGTATGGCGACATATAAATGTTTCTGCTTTTGCTACTCAGTAACATGTGTCTTCTTAATTTAATATGATGTTTTTTCAATTTCTCTAAATTAATATCGTTCCATTAACATTTGACTAGTAAACAATTGCAGTAGTAAAACGGAGATCTAAAATGCATGCGTCAGGCATAGATTATGAAACACTTTCCAACAGTAATAGACTTCATTATTAAGTTTTTCATATTTTAATATAAAGAAGTGAGATAACTAAACAATAGAGAAACAATTAAAAAAACACACAACGCAGTAATAATCTATTTCCAGCAATTGCTGTACATATGTGGTGATGTCTGCAAATTCTGTCGTGCAGCCTGTGTGATCCTGTCTATAGAATTTATGTACATCACGTAAAACACTAAAAATTAGAAAAGTTTAAAAATGCAGACGGCAGCGGAAGACGCCCTTTTCGCAGTTATCGATCCTAGTCAGTTCTGTAATTGAATTCTCTTGTGCGTCTCTCTAAATGTGTGATAATTGGTACGCACTCCATAATCTATAGAAAACATGCTGTAGTGCACCTTAGCGATCCTTTTATTTCATTATATTTGAAGTAACGTAATGTCACTGAAATGCACCGTAATCGATTTTTCCCCGTAGATCATAATATAACTGAAATTTTTTGATCATTCCTGTAAATGAACTATAAATGCTACTTATTCTATATACTTCTGAGAAAGCACGTTGTAGTATCAGTGATGCATATGAATCTCATTAGGTTTCAAATATCGTAACATCAATAAAATGCACCGTAAACGAATTTTTTCCATAGATCTTAATTAAATGAAATTACTTTACGTGTCCCTGTAAACGAACTATAAATGCTACACACTTCATTTTCAATACCAAACATTTTTCATTAAACCTCAATAACATATAAAAATTACATTTCAATCCGAGTATGTGTACGAGAGTTAGAGAGCGGCCAGATGGCCGGGCGACAGACAAACCTAATTCAAATATATTTCAACTATGTTGGAAAATGTCAAAAAAGAAAAGTCAGTCAGAAGTAATTTGGTATAAAATTGAACGTCTTATTGAACAATCTTATTAATATATAGAAGATTTTGCTAGTTTTTTGCATATTCACGCATATAGCTTTGTTCTTTAATATTTATACATTCCCTGATTTACCAAATCGTCCTTTTATTGCATCACTTTATTCCATAACTTTTAACTGATAGCAATTTATTGCTGTTATTATGGCGTTTTTCATTATTCCAAATTATAAAACCTTTACTACATGACGCTTGAAAAGATGTGCAATTAATTAACAAGTCGGTTTCAGAAATTTTTAGTTTCATTTTCTATTCAAAATATCGAAAGCTTAGTAAGGAATATAGACAGTTCTCAGACTGAATTTTCTCCAGATAAACACAGTGGGTGTTGTGAGGCATGTTATTGCATCGTCAAGAATTGTTTGAATTATCTTGTTCTAAAGTATTTTCACTTCTACATTAATTACACATCGAGTGTGTTCTGTTCTATAATATTTACTTCTAGTGATATATTATATTTGTTCAAATTTCGGATCGGAGTTGAAAATAAAATATTCTGAAAGCCAAATTGAATGCTTTTGTTTTAATCGGGTGCTTTTCAGTTAACATATACCTATTATTTCAGATGTCAACATCTCTTTTCCTATACATTTACAAAACGCAGAACAATGAATGAGGAATAATTCTAAAAGTTTTTGAACCGGCTTCTGACATAATACATTGACATTTTGTTAAAACATGTTATTTGATTAAAAATTGCTGTTAATTGAAAAATAATGACGAAACGTTTCATCATTTTTCAATTCTTGAATTTTGACTAATAGATCCTGCTAGATTGACAACTTCTCGACATCGCTTTAACATTGTTTTCATAAATGAAATAAAAGGTTTTACCCAAATCAATGTTGCCTCCATAATAATCCCAGACTGCAGTGTGAAAGTCTAAAACGGGTCTATACATTTTTTTTTTGCTTAAAATTAGTGCTATTTGCTTTATTTTTTAAAAAAGGTTCTTCTCAGAAATACGCAAGAAAATTTTTACTTCCTTGAGCAGTTTAATTTATTTCTCCCTTTTTTCTGCTCTTATTACTGTATAAATTTTTCCTTTGTTGCAGAATGTCTAGCTGCTGTGTTTTAAGGCCTATTCGTGTGGGCAAGTGAGTTTTTGTGATTTTGCGTGTGATCGTATTGTCCATAATCGCTAATATTTGTGCGTTATCTATTCTGTCTTCTTTAAATTTTAGAAAGTGCGATTGGATATATGGAATTGGTTGTTACGATCATTTGCAAAGATATATTAATTAAGTTACTGTCGTTGTGTACTGGCTATATATAGTGAGATGTTAGCTAGTAACTTCGAATTCCCAGCGGAACTTGTCGAATAAGTTGTCGAGAAAGCCTTCTTCCGAGCTTGAAGTACTGTAATTTTTGCTTAGCACGTGGAAAAAAAAATTACTGCAAGGCTGCAGATGTTGGAAAGAAGTGGCGTTTTCGTCTACTTAGAATAAAGTAATGATTAGGCTTATAGAGTCTATTTAGTTACATCACATTAGGTAAAAATTGTGCTTTTTGAATAAAATATGTTTTTTTTTTTTTTTTTTTTTTTTTTTTTTTACTTTTCTCTATCTATATTAGATGAAAGTATTGTAATCGAATTTTTTTTCGACTTCCGGTTTTTGACGAATTTACACGTTTCAGGGGTCAGAGGTCCCGAAAGACCTGTTTTTACAAAATGTCTGTTTGTCTGTGTGTCCTTGTGTATGTCCTCTTTGTATCATCGAAAAGTGTGTGAAGTTATGCTTAGAATTTAACCAAATTTCATTTATAGGTTTTTGGATATGACCAGCAGGTCCCAGATGAAGTTGGGGATATTTCGCCGGAAGATGGCACTGTGATAACAATTTTTGTTCCATTTTCATTACTGTATCATCGAAAAGTGTATGAAGTTATTCATAGAATTGAACCAAATTTTATACATATTGTTATGAATTTTGTATATATCTGTAAATATTCCATTTGTTTAAATTTATTTTATTTTATTATTGTGAAAATTGCAGTATTATTAATGTATTTCCTATTGAGCATCATGTAACTCAATGCTAAAGGCCTCAGATGGTTTGCAAGGAAAACAACCTTACACCCTCATCTTTATAATGGAAGTCTATGGTAAAATCGCCAAGGAATGGGTTTATCGCCAGGTTGGCGATGGTTTTGGCGACTTATTTTTGTCGCCAAATTTGGCGATATATCGCCAAATGTCGCCAAGTTGGCGACGGATCTGGTGACTTTTTTGTGCAACCACCCCCCCTTATACCTGTACATTGGGATCCTTTCTCGCTTTGGTTCTCTATCGAAAGTTAAAGCACTTTCTGGTAATTTCTAGCATCTGAAAGCTCTGAAATAATCTGGAAAGATCTCTGAAGCCTATATAAGGGACCTCCACCAGTCCAGTTAGTTAGTTGTCTGTCAACTGCTATTGAATTCATACGAGAGGCTTTGCATTGAGAACTGTGTTTCTCGGATCGATTTTGTCGTTGATACGTCGTATTGAACGCATTGTTTCTGTGTGAAATTTTGCTTAGATTTTATTGGATTTGAAGATTACTGAATATCTTGTAATTTTCAGAAGATATTTGTGATCGTATTGCACTGTTTATAGTGAATAAAGCCTTTTTATTGTTCTTATATATTGGCATCAGTCCTTTCGAACCCCGAGCTCACAACAATATGTTTTTAACTATGGCCTGCAGTCTCCTAGTTGAAATTGGGGATATTCCGCCGGAAAAGAGCGCTGTGATAGCCATTTTTATGCGATTTTCTCGATTTTTCGTTGCAGTATTGTACATTGGTTTCTCGTGCAGCGAAGGGTGCTTCGCATTAAAGTAACCAAGGGAATCGCAAGAAATTGGCATACAACATAATGACGAAAAATATTGATTTTATTGGCCCTGTGATAGCGAATTTTGAAGTATTTCCATACATGAGATAGAAGAAAGTTTTGGGATTGACATATCCGACTAGTTTAGAAATATTGTGAGTTTAGTGAAGTACATGAGTTTTATTGAAGTGTGAAAGTATTTTTCCCCTCTTATGTTTTTCTTTTGCGCTTGTTTGGAGCCATCTAAATTAAACTAAATTCTTCACTGCTTATACTCTTCAAGTGAATTAATAAACTGTTGTTTTTGCTAAATTGGTTTCGTGTTCTCCTTTGAAGCTGACAGCACTGAAAAGTTTGTTACATCTTAAACACTTTTTTCTGCTACGTTTTAATATATTTTTACTGGAAAAGTTTAATTTTTCTCTTTGTTGTATCTACTTTCTTTAGATCTGATAGTCATTATGTTTAAACGCTTGTATCATTTTGCATATCGTTTTAGCATAATATCTACTGTCCCTTTCGCGGTTCCATACATATTCTTTCACTAAATCCTTTTCGATTTAAGTTTTCACTAAATAAAATATTTAGTATTTTGTTTTGTAGATTATATTAGCAAAATTTGCTTGGTGATGCTCATCATATAAATTTATTAATTCGCACCTTACAAAATCAAACTTTTGATTACGCAAAGATGTGGATAACACACAGGGGCGGTGCCAGAATTTGCCTCGTAGTAAATAAGAACCGCGTTACCCGAGCGGTGAGACCGTCACACTTCTTCTGATAGTTTTTATTGGTAGTGATATTCATATTCATTCCATGGTAATTATCACAGCGCCAAATTTACACATATCGGCAACTTTTTTAACCATATTTATATTGCACCAACCGTTTCCCCATGTATATCCCCCAAAAGTGGAGTGGTTACATCCAAGTGCTGTCTAGTCAGAACGTTCCAAACAGAAATACTTTAACTATGCCCCCCCCCCCTGTATAAATATACAAAGGATTTTAAGAGTTTTATGCATGCTCATGTCCTTATTATTTGATATTTATATATTCCCAGATTTATATTATAACAAATCTGCATTTTATCGCATCACTCTATACATTGAATTTTAACAGAAAAGAGTTTATTATTTTTACTATCGAGTTTCTCATTATTTCAAATTATAAAAATTGTACTGTCTGATGCATAAAAGGAATGGGTAATTAACTGACAATTATGTTCTGAAACATTTTAGGGTCGTTTTGTTATCAAAATATTTGAACCTCAGTAATGAATAGCTCAAGCTTGCAGGCTATCATTTTATCCAGATAAACAAAGTGAGAGTTGCGGTGCATGTTATTGCAAATTGAAACATTGAATTAACTTGTCCTAACATATTTTCACTTGATAATTAATTATACATCCAATGTTTTAATTGATAAATTTTGTTATAGTGTTATATTATTATGTTTTTAGGAATTTAGTAGAAGTATTGAAAGTAATTATTCTGAAAACGAAAGTGAGTTTTTTTTGTTTTAATTAGATATCTTTGAATTAGTTTTTTTTTGTTTTGTTTTGGAACTTATGTTATTTCATTTTTAAAAATATATTTTCTCAAAAATATCTTACACAATTTTACTTTCTTGGCCAGTTTCTTTTATTTACCCCTTTTTTGCTGTTTTTCCTGTTGATTAAAGTTTTTTAATTACACTATATTTTTCTTCGTTTGCTTTTTATCAGTATATTTTTCTAACTGCGGTGTTTACTTTAGATCCGTGTAACGGTTTCTCTTTATATTCTAATACTATCCTGCAGAGTAATAAATCGCCATTTCTTTCGCAGTTCCGTGCATATTCTCTTTTAAATAATGTTGGTATAGCACTTGCATAAATTATAGTTCTTAGTATTTTTGTCTCGTAATTACTTTATGCTAGGAAACTTTATATAGTGGCGGTATAACATTTATTTAAATTACTAGTCAGTAATATATAATTTTTTAATTTAAACACATTTTTAAACACTTTATCTAGATTGTTAATTTTACATGAAAGTCTTATTAGTTAACAGTTGCATTAACAAAGAAAACATGTTATTAATAATTTGCTCCATAAATGGACGGCTTCAGAAACAATCTTTTACCTTTGTTAATGTATAAATAATTTTGACCCATACGAATTCTGCTGCAGAGTATCGTATAAAAATTTGACTGTTACCAATCGATTAGTAATAGCGTCTAATAATTAATGCTAACCTTAAAATTTGCTTAAGGGGTTGTCTAAATATAGAAATTGTACTAAACTCAAAACTTTTAAACACCAACACCTAAGTTTGACATCATATTTCAATTATCCATATGTTTTACCATACGGCAAGTCAATAGGTCAAGTAGTGTCGAATTTATTCAGGTTTAAAATTTGGAACTCCTAATGTTATTTTTTTTTAATAGTTTCTAAACAGATTGTAATACAGATAGTTTTTAAAGCATAACTCAAAACTGCTTAGCAGGATGTTGGATTCGAAGTATTGAGTCTTCTAGAAATTGATTTCTTTTAAAAAACTCATATGTTACAATCCAATTTTTTTTTTTTCAAAAATTAATTTCTAAATTATTTTTTGAAAAAAATAGAAACTATAACGTATACATTTTTAAACACAAATCAATTTCTAGAAGTTTGTAAATGTGCGAATTAAAATTTATAGCCCACTCCGAAAAGCAGTTTTTGAGTTAGGCTTAAAAACTTCACTGATTTCAATTGGTTTTACAGCAATTAAAAATGAATTTAACATTAAGGATTGCAAAATTTAAACCTGAATAATTATTAAACTACTTGACCGAGTGACAACCATTTTGGTATCATAAGGTAAAATACACTGGGGAATCCAAATATGTTATCAAAATTAGGTGTTAATGTCAATATTGAAAACTTTCGACTTTAGTACAATTTCTATATGTAGACAAGCTTTTAAACCAAAGATAGCAATAATTATTAGACGTTATTATTAATCGTCACATTTTTATGCAATACTTTGCGGCAGCGTTAGTGTGGGGTGTTCTTTTTTTCCGATTGTACACTGAAAAGAATTGTTGTTGTTGTTGTCGTGTCAGAGAAAGTGCCATGGCACTTCTCTGAAAGAAGGGTGCCAGAGCCTCAAGAGAGGTTGGACCTCTAGAGCTTGTCTTCTAATATTGAACCAATTCCAGATGAGAGACCTGCACCTGGATTGGCACCCCCAGAGGTATCGTTTTCAAACTTGGAGGACATTGGAGCCACGAACAGATTTTACGTGCACCAGCTCCCATTAACGTACACGGTCCCAGAGCAGCGGCAGTCGAGAGAAGTTGTCACCCTTCCAAGCATTGACTATGGTCGATGCTGCTTCACTTTCGGTGATCTTGACGGGAACCGAGCTTAATCGTCTGCGCCACTACGGAACAAAAAAAAAATTGATTTTGCGATATAATATTGGAAACTGATGTGCCAGCATTATACCGTAAAATCAACAATTTTTTTTGGAATGTATAGGACGTTTCCCTAATTTACTTTAAACCAAATCTGTATTCTACCGTTTTATTTCGTAACTTTTAAATGAACACATTATATTACTTTTATTATAGAGTTTCGCATTAGTGTAAAATGTAAAACTTTTTTTATATAATGTTCGAAAAGATCTAAAATTAATTAACAAGTTTAGTAGCACCTTTAAGGATGACTTTCTATTCAAAATACTTGAAGATTAGTAATGAATAGCTGAAGCTTGAAAGATAGAATTTCATCCAAATAATCACACGGGGTGTTGCAGAGCATGTTATTGCAACGTTGAGAATTGTTTGAATTAACTTGGTCTGCAATATTTTCCTCGATAATTAATTAAACCCCTAGTCTTATATTGTTCACAATGTTTCAAAATTATATTTCATTCTGTTTTCAAATTTTAGCGTAAGTATAGAAAGCAATTATTCCGAAATCAAAACTGAGTGTTTTTGTTTTATATCGATATCTTTGTGGCTGCTTTTATTTTTGCAATTAGCGTCCTCACCTTTATTTTTGAAAAATTTTCTTTAAAAGATATATTACAAAATATTTGCTTTTATCAATAGTTTCTTTTCTCCCCCCCCCGCCGCTTTATTTTGTTAATGTTACTTGTTAAAATAAATGTAAAAACTGCCTTCTAGGTGCATAACTTCAGATATACAGATACCTTCCTGCCAAATGTTGTAGCTTCTCGCGTAGCGATGTCTTAACATCACAGAACACAGACAGACACACACACAAACAGCTATCTTTTCTATTATAGATTATAAAATTTATACTATCTGACTTTGAAAAAAGATGCGTGATTAATTAACAAGTCTGTTGCAGAATGTTTTAGCATTATTTAAATTAACCCAAACTTAATAATGAATAGCTGAAGGCCACACACTGCAGTTTGTATTAAATCAATAAACTGAGTATTGTGATCATGTTATTACGTTGTCAAGCTTTTGTTTGAATTAACTCGTTCTAAAATAGTTTATCTTGATAATTAATTACATATCCAGTGTTATGTTATTCACAATATTTTCTTCTTATGTTATTTTATTATGATGGTAGATATAGCTTAAGTATTGAAAGCAATTATTCCAAAAAACAAACTGAGTTTTTTTTTTTAAATCAGATATTTTTGAAGAGTTTCTTTCTGTTTTCATTCTTCGAAATTTGTACCTTTTCTTTCATTTTTTTTTAAAATACAAAATTTTTGTTTGTTTCCTTTAGTAGTTTCCTTCTTTTTCCTTCTTCATTGCTATTCTTTTTGTTGTTTAAAGTTTTTACTTAACCTTTATTTTCTGTAATCTTTCAATATTTTGTCTATATTTCTGAAAATAGTCCATTTATCTATTTGATGTTTTGACTTTAAATCTGTATTTGATTTTTTTTCGTTTACATTCTCGTGTCTTCCTGCACATATTTCTTAAGCATAATAACGGTGCAGTTTCGTGCATATTCTTGTCGATAAAACATTTTGATATTAAATTTTCACGAAATTGATATTGAGAAGATGTGTAATTAATGAAAAAGTTTGTTGAAGAATCTTTTATGGCAATTTTCTATTCAAAATATTCGAAGCTCATCTATGAATAGCTGAATATTAAAGGTTGGAATTTCTTCCAGATAAAGACAGTGAACGTTGTGGGTTGTCAAACATTGCATTGTTTGAATTAACTTATTCGAAAGCATTCTCCCTTGATAATTAATTTCACATCCAATGTTTGATTATTTAGAATATTTCTCCCAGTATGTTACCTCCTATTATATACGTAGAAATTTAGTGGACTTATTGTTTCTTTTTTAATCAATTATATAATTATTGATAAAAACTATTAATTTAAAAATTATGTATTTCAATTAAAATCTTGCATTCTTCAGAATTTTCTATACTATAAACTTTTCAATATTTTAAACATTTTCCAACATATTTGAAAAGTATTTTTGATTTCGATTTGTCTGTTCATGCTCAAAATTTTGTAAATATGTTTGATTTATCATGATATTTTAATATCTTGCTGAGCTTGATTTTAACATCTGACTTCCTGTCAGTGAGCTGTATTTTAACATCTGTATTCTGATGTATTCTGCTGTATTCTGAGCTGTATTTTAATATATTGCATGTTGTACAGCATGCACGTTATTGAAACTGATTTTTATAGCATTTATAGCTCATTTAGAAACATAAGCAAAATAATTTGATTGTATTACCAACTGTGGAATGCAAGTGTTTGGGATACATTTCAATGGTATTACGAGGGTCAGTCGGAAAATAAGTTTCCCCGGGCGACTGTGGAGAGAGGTGTGTATGAAAGACAAAAAATGTAATGAGACATTAAAGATAAAACATAACTTTATTTTTCCACATAAGTACCAAGTACATTGAGACATTTGTCATACCGCTTTATAAGCTTCAAAAAGCTCTCCATGAAAAAATAAGGGCTTTGCATACGGGTTGAATCGCTATATGCGAAAGACGACACAGCAGATGAAAGCGAACGTGCCAGACATCGATACCATTGATGCCATCGATACCGCTGTTGCAGTGCCTGCGCAGATGGCGCTGTGGACTGCAAACAGTGCCATCTACTTGATCGCGGTCGACCTCTACCCAATGGTATCGATGTCTTGCACGTTCGCTTTCATCTGCTGTGTTGTCTTTCGCATATAGCCATTCAACGCTTCGTCCGTATGCAAAGCCCTGATTTTTTCATGGAGAGCTTTTTGAAGCTTATAGAGCGGTATGACAAATATCTCAATGTACTTGGTACTTATGTGGAAAAATAAAGTTATGTTTTATCTTTAATGTCTCATTACATTTTTTATCTTTCATACACACCTCCGTTCACAGTCGCCAGAGGAAACTTATTTTCCGACTGACCCTCGTATATTAATTTAAATTGATCAAGATTTATATACATTATTAAGATAAACTACAGAATATTATCTGTTAAAAATATCATGTGTAGTAGTACAGAAAGAGAATGATTATGTAACAGTATGTCAGATGTGAAACAACTATGTATGTCTTACGGCAATATATGTCATAATTTTGGAAAGTACTTCATAATATAATCGTGACTTATTATTATTATTATTGTTTATTTAAGGCTTTACTGTTTTAAAGTTAATTTCGTAACTGAAAACTCTCGTGTATAAATATATAAATTCGCATGGAAAAACAAGTAATGGATTTTTCTTTAATTACTTTTACTACCAGACATTTTTGGTCATTTCCATGAATTCCATGCTTCAAAATTTTAGAGTTTAAACCATCATGATGTTTAAGTCTTAAATGTATTTCTTATTTGCTAATGTCTAATAAATAAGAAATAATAATTGAAAAATTATCCCTTTAATCTTTTTGGGGATATAGATTAAATATTAATAGCACCACTTACCAATTGATAAAATTTAAAATGTTTAAAAATTGTCAAAACAAATTAAAAATTGATTCTTTAAATAACAATTCACAATTATCCAACTACTTTTCCAGTGCCGGAGTTAACACCAGGGTTCTATAGTCATATTAATCATTCGATAAAAAAACAAACACATTTTTTGCTTGTGAATTATGATGAAAGAGCGAAACTGAATCTTTATTAATTTCGGCAAAGAAAACATCAACTCATGCAGATTGAATGATCCAATTTTTGTAGCAATGCATTTTCTTTGAAAATAATTTGTAAATTATTTTATGTTTATTAATATACTTTACTGTCGCCACATAAAAAAGCTGTTTTTGATTCATCTGTCTACAATAGACATAGATTCACTTGCCGACCACCTCCGCAATATAAAATTAATATAAAACTTTAGGGTAATTCCATCTCAATTGATCTAAATTCGGATATTGTTCTCACTCGACTGTCTTATATTTTGATGAAATCTGTACAGTACATACATATAGGTATATGATCGTCATCTACAAACTGTCAGAATCACGGTATAGTTAAGAAACCAGGGATTCTTCTATAGAGTTCAACATTCAATACCGCAATAAATATATATAAATCATTAAGTTTTCCATCTTACTGTTCGTAATTTAAGAAACTTTATATATTAAAAACTTTTGTTCTGAAAAAATTTCATTATCATACATAATCCATCACAACTTGGTTCAAACTAGACCATAGATGGATTTTACCCTTCCTTTAACAAGCTGTAACTTAGTGAATAAAGATTTCAAAGATGAAATAGAAAATATTTAACCTGGCAGAACATGAATTCAGTAGCAGCTCTATGACATCCCCATGGGTAATTAACTGGTGAAGTATTAGCCATTCAAAGCTATTTGTTCAGTAGTTAGACTTGTTAAAGAAAGTGAAAAATTTATCGTGAAAACTGTAATCCATAGTTTGATATCAAGCTTAGATGAATGTATTGTTTTTTTTATCTTTAATACTTCAATTATGTTTTTCAGCATAAAAAGTTGAACTAGGAATAAAGTTCTCAACACGCGAAGTTTCTTGTATCACAAGCCTTACGATGGAAAACGTAGTGATTTATTCATATTTGCCACGGCATTAAAAAAGGGAACTTATTGAAGTATCCCTGGTACTCCAACTATACTACTTATGACTGTCATCTCACGCTTACAATGTGTATTTGCACTTCTTCGATGTCTACAAACAAAGACTAAACATATTGATCCATGCTACAGTAATAATTCTAAAATAATCAACATAGGAATTGGATTTTAAAATTATAAAATAAATTATAAAACTTAGGAAGAATTAACAAATTATTAGTTTTATTATGATCATAGCTACTAATAATAATGATTGCAGTTTAACCCCATATTAAGTTTTTTCAATTACATTAATCAGAAAGAAGGTGCCCTCATTAAGCTTATGCTATAAATCACAAATGTTAACAACCCTGCAAATTTCTGATTAGTTTTGCGCATTTATTTTACAGTACTGAAAATGTTACTTTACATTATTTTAAAAAATACACGTTTGTTGTTCAGAGTTGCTACTCATGTTGGAGAATGAAATTCCCTGATTTTTTTACGCGTATTTTAAGAAAATTCTAGTCTAGCGGTGTGGTGCATCCTGTACATACTGAGAGTAAAATAAACATTGCACCATTCAAAAACACTTAAAAATTTCCTTTAAAATACATATGTTGTTCATTAAAAGCTCCATTTCTGAATCCACCCTTCTTTAATATATACATACCTTGCAATCAAAAATATAGCAGGAGTTGCTCTCCTTACCTAACAATAGTTAAACATTATAATAAAGTTTTCTCAAAACTCTCAAAACTTGCTATACAATATTTGTGTACTGAGCTACCATTCACTTCAGCAACTGTGTCAGAAAAATCTGGATAAATTATATTTTTAACAGGAGGCAAAGGGAGATGGGAGGTTTAACATGACTGATTAGTTACAGTTATAACAAAAAATAACAAATATTGCAGAAAATGTTTTAAAAAAATGCGTTAACGATTTAAAAAAAAATTAAATATGTGTGCTGGTGGTAGTATCAAGTGAAAATTTCACATGGAGGGTAATTTAAATGAAATTTATAAAAATAGAAAACTGGAATATGCCAAAATGTGGAATGTTCTCACCTCTCACGGCACGAAGCTTGGCAATGACCGTGAACTTTTACTGAATTTTAATTGCCTGACTTTTCTAAATTTTGGATAAAATATATAAGTTCCCTGACTTATTTCGCTATTTTCAAAAATCCTGGATTTTTCTAGATTCTCCAGGTTTTCCAGGTAGTGTAGCGTCTCTGATTGTTAAGTTATGTATTGATAGATAAAAAAAATTACATGCCTGAAAACTACTTTTTCAAAGCATCAAAAATCGGTATGTTAGTTACACTTTTCAAATAAATTTTATTTGAAAGCACATTTTTTGTTGTAGTCGATAGAGTAAAAAGATATTTAATTATTAACTGATGTTTTCAAGAAATGATATTTTAAAGTAATTTTAGTTTACTTTTATCCTGTACCCATTTTAATATGAATATTTATATTTTATTTTCTTCAGAGTTCGTCTATCTAAATTTCTAAAGCTAAAATGGGATCCAATTCATCTTCATGTGTACAATTCAAAATATACCCTTACCAATCTATAATCAATGACTGCCACATGCATCAGTAAAGAATGTTTTTCTGTCATCAATCAAACAAGTTTAGGAAAAATTTGATCTTTACTAAAATTATATTGATTTTAACATTTTTCATTTTCCAGACTGATTTGGAACGTTTTTCAGAAATTTAATCAGAAAAGTCTTTAAACATTTAATTTAGCTCATCGCATTTGAGAAAGAGAAATGCAAAAATATCACAAATATATTATTATTATTTACACAAGTTACTCCTATTTATAGCATTTTTGAGTGATTACGTTTCTTTTTCCAAATGTTCGATAAAAATGTCGCGATGCTAGTGGCAACCTTCGAAAAATTAGGGTTATTTTCGAAATCTTTGGAGCGTTGCCCGTTGTTGTATCCAGATTTCAGCAGACAACTCTTTTTTTAAATAGAGAATTGTAAGATTTTCATTTTATTACTGGTTTCATCTTTTAATTAATAAACTAAGCAATTGTCTAAAAATAGGCCAAATTTTAAAGAATTGCCACTACTTGAATCACTATTTCCCTACGCTTCCCTATTACTTTAGAAGAGATTTGTAAGACCTACGTTTAGCGTTGGTTTCCGCTTTTAATTAATGAACTCCTTCTTCTAAGTCTACAAACAAAGGTAGAAGATGTTGATCCATGATACAGTAATAGTTCTAAAATAAACAATATAAGAATTGGATTTCAAAATGACAACATAAATTATACAACTAGTAGAAATAATTAACAAATTATTAGTTTTATTCTTATGAATCATAGCCACTAATATTAATGATAAACCCCATATTAAGTTTTCTCATTTAAATTAATCAGAAGAAGGTACCTTCGTTAAGGTTGTGAGTAGTTGCATCGCGATTTCACTAGGAAACAGTATATATTTTAGTAAAGATTTTTAAGATCTACATGTTAACGTTGGTTTCAACTTTTAATTAATGGACTACGTAGATGTCTAAAATATGCTCTAATTTTGGAGGATTGCCACTAGTTGCATCGCGATTTCATTAGAAAACAATATACATTTCAATATAAATAAGTTGAGCTCTATATGTTACCGTTGGCTACATCTTTTAACTAAGGTAGTGTCCAAAATTAGCCCAAATTTTTGGAGGTTTGTTACTGGTTGTATTGAGATTTTAGCAAGTAACCTTATATTCTTTAATGGAGAATTCTAAGATCTTCATTTCTGCACTGGCTTCAACTTTTAATTAATAAACTAAGCAAGTGTCCAAAAATAGCCCTAAATTTTGGAGGGCTGCGACTAGTTCGATCACGATTTCACTAGGTAACCCTGTATATTTTAGAAAAGATTTTTATAACGCTGTGCTAACGCTGGTTTCAACTTTTAATTAATGGACTACATATATGTCCAAAATACGCTCTAATTTTGGAGGTCCACTT
This sequence comes from Maratus michaelseni, assembly GCA_963931845.1. Classification (NCBI taxonomy): domain Eukaryota; kingdom Metazoa; phylum Arthropoda; class Arachnida; order Araneae; family Salticidae; genus Maratus; species Maratus michaelseni. The sequence continues at coordinate 186,127,077 of OZ007588.1, read as the reverse complement.
GCTCATTGGGTATGTAAATGTGTCCAAAAACAGCCCTAAATTTTGAAGAATTGCTACTAGTTGCATCGAAACTTCAGTAGGAAACCCTATATATTTTAGTAAAGATTTTGAAGACCTACGTACTAGCGTTGGTTTCAACTTTTAATTAATAGACTAAGCAGGATTCCAAAATACGCCCTAATTTTGGGGGGCTACTTACACAGCAATTTCACTAGGCAATTCTATATATTTCAATAGAGATAACCAAGCTCTACATTTTAGCATCTGTTTCTTCTTTTAACTAATAAATTAAGGAAGTGTCCAAAAATAGTCTTAATTTTTGAACGGTTGATACTGGTCGTATCCGGATCTTAACAGGCAGCCCTATGTTTTTTAATAGAGAATTGTAATATCTTCATTTTCACTTATTATCTTCATTGTAATATCTTCATTTTCACTTATTATCTTCATTGTAATATCTTAATTAATGAAGGTAATGAAGTAAGTCATTAATCTTAATTAATGAAGTAAGGAATGGAAATTCACACCGGAAGTGAGCTCTTCTCTATACTTTTATCATATTTAAACTAAACCCTCTATCTTTGACTATTCAACATTATCACTTTTGCTGTGCCATGATAAGCACTATCTTTTTAAAAATTTTTAGTGTTTAATAAATGAGCTAGTTTTTCTTGCAGAAGTCAATTGGACTATTAGATGAGTTAGACAAGTAAACAAACAGTAGCGGGCAATAATGGCAAACTATCCAATTCGCGCGCCCCCACAAAAAAATATATATATAAAAAATCTTTTCGACAATTGGCATTTCATTGCTCACATGTCGCCATTTTCATAAATTTTAGTAATTTTTTCATTTGTAGTAAGTTTCGCAATTTTCAGTTCATTTACACTGTAAACATGGCTTGTTGCTTATAATAAGAAAATTAATACATTTAATGTTATAAATCTTTTCAGAATATAGAATTAAATTAGATTTCTTTTTGACCCCAAAATTGAAAGATCTCATGCAATGTAAATGCAATACACAGGTTGCTACACCAGATAGTGTATATATTTAAAAATCACCCGTGTATAATTAAAAAAAAATTTTAGGTATCTGCACTGTGCTACATAATTTTGTACAGATTGTTAGTTGTAATGATCATTTTCAGAATTTTTCACTGTTTAAATTTACTTCCGAACATAAAATAAAACCAAAATTAATTCATTTAATTTTTTTATATTATTGAAACATATTAATAAGGATAATTATACATTTTCTTATTTTTTCGGTTTTCAATGCGAACATTAATTAAATACAGGTTCCTAGATACCAACAAAACATGGGAAGAGTGATTTTTAGTTATCCGACATGATCAAATTTGTATTCATTTTCTAAAACGTTTTGATTGTTAATATATGATTTAGGATCTATATTTACTGCTTTAATCTATATTTACTCTTTATTTGTTTTTGTTTGTAGATTCTTTAAATGTGTTTTCTTAAATTAGAAACATAGATTTATTTAGAAAATTGTAATGCAATTCATTTACATTAAATTTATTTACTTTAGATATGTACTAGCTGAGCGTTGACCCATCCGGGCTGATGATAATAATCTTACATAAACCTCAAATTTGTATGATTTTACATCTTTAACCTTATTATGTATGAATTTATTTTTTAAATGAAAAATCTACGAAAAAATATTTGCTATTTAGTGGTAAAAGCGATCGTAAGACATTTTCTTGTTTTCACACGGTGTCGTTTCATGTTAAAAAATTAGTTCTTGTTGTACAAACTCTTTGAAATTTTTATCGACAATAAAAATATAAAGGTTTTCTAGCAGGTATAAAAATTTTGTGAAAAAAATATTGATATCTAGTTGAAAAAAAAATATTTGCTTCTCGCATTCTTTTTGTTTGGTCCTTTAACATAACAAAACAAATAGTTCTCATATTCCGAACTCTCTGAAATTTTTTTCTGTTATAAATGTAACTGTTTCCAAGCGCTGGTAAAAGCTTTTGTAAAAAAATATGCATATTTAGTAATGAGAGAATCCGCGATGGAGCAGCTCCCGTTTTAACTTTTTTATCGAAAATTTCGCAGATTTAAAAATATATATATATATCTGTTTGTCTAAACGTTTATAAATTTTCATAGGTGATGTAAATCCGGTATGCCCAGATGATGTAGAAATATTATGTCGAAATACTGACGTTTAGTTAGTTTTAGCAAAAGTGAATCTGCGTGAGACGCGAAGTGACACATGTAGTCGCGAATTTTTTAGAAAGGATTAATATTTGCATTTTTGAAAGCCAATTGCACTGTCAAAGAGAAGAAGGTCTCACCTTTAAAAAAGGTATTTTTCTTATTCGGTACCTTTGAAACTGAGGCCTAAGGAAGCGTCGGTGGAAGGGAGAAAAAGTCCACCGCGAAAACGACCCTTTTAAAAATTTTTTCAAACGGTTAACAACAATATTTTTTCGAACGTATTGCGGTGTTTGAAAAGTACAGAATTTAGGAATATGTCATTTGTTTTCCTGTATCCCAAACGGATTCGCCGATGAACGTTGAGAAAAAAAAAATCCAATCTTCGTTCCTTTCTGGCTACACTGTTCACTCCGGATGTGCTATCCACTCTATCCTGCAACGCGGGAGCCTTTAATGCGATTTTGTAATCTCGGTTTTTAATTAATATCTTGGCTAATTATCAAAAAAGGAAAAATTTGAGCCTCAAGTGCATCAGCACCTGCTCGGGCTATCCTCACACTAATTTTCAGACTTCTACGTGTGGTAGATTTTGCTAGCCATCCTCACCAGACACACACACAGAGAGCGAAACTTTCTTTTATTAGTATAGATATTGTGACTAGTGGTGCCAGGTCCACTGTCATGAAATGCGGGACAGGGAGGTAAAAAGAGCGGGACAGTTGTTTCTAAATCAAGGCATAAAAATAGAGTATATCATATGAAAAGGGAACCTGTCGATAATGGAATTTTATGTGAAGCGTAAAAAGTTCATGGTCAGTAAGGAAAGAATATCATACAATTATAGCTGTTAAGACGAAAACCCGTCCAAAACGGTTGTTTTTTTTTACGTCGACTTTTCGTCTTAGTAGGTTTTACACAATATACTAAATAAACACAATAATCTTATACAGTAAAATATTTGATAGCGAAATCGCTAAGGACCGAAACAAAAGCCGGTTTTCGAGAGATTTCCGATTTAGCCGTTTAAACAGGTTTTACTAAAATAAAATACAATACAATCTGTAAAAACAGAATAGCGAGGGATCGGAAAAATATTCTGTTTTAGCAAGTAAATTTGTGCAGTATTCCTTTCTATAGAATGATGAAACTTTTCTATTATAAACAGGTTCTGTTTTCACCGGTTTTACTATATAAAGTTCCCCTTGATGCAGACTAATGAATAGCATTATGCTAAAAGAAATTTAAAAGAATTTTTGCATGATGAAAAAATCGGAACCTTTGTCATCCCTCATAAATCAGGACACCTGGCAACACTAATTGTGACAATTGTTATAATGTTTTTTTAAAATCCTTCATAATTTAAAAATCTAAAAGTATTTAAGCTTTATATATACAGGGTGAATTTGAGGTAATCTGTAGAACGAAAGGAAGTGATATAAGAGACCACGTGGATCATAAAACGCCATAGAAACTCTGTCCTACTTCTAATCATTTCCGAGTTATAGTGGATGAAAGAAAATGCGGCAAAAATGGCCCTTGCAAATGGATTTTGTTGGGCGTAAGGATGCCAAATGTGGTAAATTCAACATACTATCCCGAGTGATTTCAGTGATGCACTTCAAATAAAAGGCTAAATTTATTCTTAGGTAGAGAACCTATTAGGTTTATTTTAGGCTTATTCGAAAGCTGGTAGAATGGGCAAGTTTTTGGCAAATTTGACCGATTGTAACGAGAAGGGTATTTGCGATATTTACGGTTAAAGATTTCAGGAACAATTTGATTTTTCCATTCGCCAATGTTTAAGTTCTTGTAGCTCACCGTTAAATCCAGATTTAACGGTTTAATAGGAATTTGTCTGCTCTTTCCAAATACGGGCTTATTTGTTATGTAGGATTTACAGAAACATAACAATTTTGGCGTTTTTTCAGACTTGACGCATTTTTGGCGCATTTTCTTCTATCCACCATAATTTGGAAACGGGTAGAGATACGACAGGGTTTCAATGGGGTTTTATGATTCACATGGGCCCTTACCTCATACTCACCCTATATATATATATATATATATATATATATATATAATATATTATTGTCCTACGAATGTATCAACTTCCTCAAATGTAATAAGTTTTTAAAGACAAAAACTGCAGAAACTGCGTTAACAGTCCCCAAATTTGAAGATTATAGAATTTCAAAGACGTTTGATCACCTCAGAAATACAGCACTCATATCACCGCCGTAGTATTTACATATGTTTTGCTTTTATTTTTTAAATATTAACATGTGTAATAAATACGACTGTGTAATGAGCGTTTTAACAAATCAAAATTGAAATACGTTATAATTGTCTGCAATAACTTATTTTCCATATCTTGTGTAACACATTTAATCAATCTTCAAAATAATATTAATCAGGTAGGCAGTATAAATAAAGGTCCTAAATTATATTTAAATAAACAAAAAATCTTAGGGAAAAAAAAGGATCCAATCGGAGGTCCAAAAATCAGTTCTTATTACTTTTATGTATATGTGAATAAAAACAAGCAACATTTAATACTCATGACTATGAAGAAACAAAATTGCATTACTTACTATTTGGTGTGTTAATGTTCTTCAAGTAAGACAAATATTGAATCAGCTTTATATAAAATATGATCCAAATAATAAAGGAGGTGACAAACGAGGAAATACCCATCTTTATCGGTGGAACAATCTGTTATGTAATTAAGAAAATACTTACGCTCTTGAGTATAATTTATCTTTAGAGAGTTGATTTCAGTGTATCACCATTAACATTTTCTGAAGTACAGTATATGGGATGTGATTGTAGTTTCAAAAAGAAAACTTTTCTATGTCAAACCATATTTTCTATGCATAAGGGAAAAGATGTTGAATAATTATTTCAATTTATTTTGTGCTTCCAAATTCTTCAGAATGCAGTATATTGATATTTGTTGATCTTATATAATGGAATATATTCTTCGTCTGTATTTTATAATATTAAACTCTTTTATTAAACTCAACTTGATTTTTGTATGAAAAAATTTAATTTTCTAAAAAACTTATTTAAGTTTTACTCCCTTTTTGATAGGCTAGAATTATAAAAATTATACACACAGGCGTGTTTCAATATGACAATACAAAATATTAATATTTTTAGAAGTTAATTATAATGTAATACATTAAATTTAAGACATTTTTCTGTTAGTGCTCCACAGATGAGAAATCGCCAAATATTCTTTACGGTTACAATCAGGGCTTGACAAATGCAGTCTCCAGGTCGCCACTGACAACCAAATTTTTAATCTGGTAACCAAGTTATTTAATCTTTCGTTTTTACCTTATTATTATTTTTTAACTGTACAAAAATCCACATACGAAATCAGCACAAACGGCATTTTTTCCCTCTTCTACTTTTACGCGTGCGCGGAAAGCAGTAATATTTCTTTTATTTCGCACTTTTATGGAAGAACCTAGTTTAAAAGGCATTTTCCATCTCATGCCAGAAAATGACATTGTTTTCCGCTCTAGTGACCTAGTATGTCAGGTGATTAGAATGTCGGGGGTGGGAAGGTTTCAATAAAACAGTAAGAAATATTGTTAATCTAGCCTTGTGGTAACTACATTTTGATATAATGCTAAAAAAATGGCATATCTGCCGTCTTCCTGTTCTTCCAGATGGTTGGCTCGCTAAAATTTTATCTCGCCCGTTTTTGCTCTCAAAGGTTAAAAACATCTTTAACTTTCTATGTGAACTTTCTTTATTAATTCATCACTGAGTTAGGGACTCGGTTTCACACCTTATTCACTGCCCTTTGTCGGGTCCGAGCTTTGTATTCTCCGGCAGTCATATAATTTTGCATTTTTATCGTTTCACAAATATTCTTTTCGTTATATTCATACAATCATATCTATTTTCCACTACCCCGCCCTCTGTTGCGTTTACCGGCGGGATTATTATTTTATTTTTTTAAACCTCAATTAAGAGGACCGGGAGGGACATCTATGCTCTACAGACTTGGCCTAGTTTGAGCAGTGTCCTTCTTGGGCAGTAAAGTAAAGTAAAGCAATTTCTATCAAGAGCAGTATCTGTATCCATTTCAATTACAATTTTAAATCCTGATAAGGTATCTTATTATAGATGCTGCAAAGCTACAAAATATTAAGAAATAAACTTAGAAATTATATCCAAACGAAAAAACTTCAACATTTATTTCGTCAAAAAATAAGTTCATCAGTTACAAATTTAAAAGTAATTAAATTAGACTTATGTGACTAACTTCGACAGGAAAATAGATAACTGTTTTCCTGCTACCCTATTTCATCAACTCCCCCCCCCCCCTCATTACATATAAATTTTGCAGCACTCAACTATCCCGGCATTTGATGCATTCGTAAATCAGCATCTCCCGAACATGCCAGTTAATTCAATCTTTACAAAATTTCTCTTCTTTTCTTTTTTCTATTTTTTTTCCGAGATATATAATTTTGATGAGTTTCATTAGAAAACTTAGTTTATATTATCTTTCTAAATTATGTACTATGCTAAACTAGTAACTAATAATTATATACTATGTTTGTTATTATTTTTTCTCAATTAATAGATAAAAAAATGTTGTGCTTTTTGAAAATCATTGATGAGGGAGGGGGGAAGGGATTAATATTTTTTACTGGCGTCTAGAAATGTTTGCTGGCTATCACATATTATCAAATTTGTACAGCCCTGGTTACAATTGTATGCGATCTATAACAACAATGGATTTAATTATGAGACAAACCGCGCTCTCTAAAATATGCCAAATGGCTGTCAAACTCCAACAATTAAAAGTTTTACACACTGTAAAGGAGAAAATAAAAAATAAACAAAAAATAAAGTGTCAGATATTTAAAAAAATTCGTTTTTATCAATTAATAGTTTCATTTTAATTAAATGATGATTAAACATTGAAAAATCAATTTAGAGATCCTAAAGAGATAGTTTAAATAATGTTTGTTTTTCTTTCCTGTTAGCCATACCTTAAAAAGAAAAAAAGAAATAAAGCAAACATTATAATTTTGTTAATAAACTCACTAGATCGCACCTTTTACCATGCTTAAAAAAACAGTGATTTTTTCTTAATCGGGTTTGGTGTTCACGCCAAATTACCGTATTTTAACGGCCTTTTTTTAAACAACATGAATTGTAATCATGAAATTAGATATGATTTTTAAGATAAAGATTAAATGCTTCTAAAAAAAAAACTATTTTATTTTTATATTTATTGAATATTAAAAATGCATTTATGAAATAAAATGGAAAAATTCCAGCAGCAGGAACATAAGCTACTGAACTATTTCAAGACGTTTTTAATGCTAGTATATTGGCTTGCGTTGCCAGTGCTAACTATATGGATCAACAAAAATGGAATAGCATAAAAAATACAGCTATCACGGTAACTGTGCTTGTGTCCTTTGCGTCTTATGAATCTATATAATGACAACTGTTGTAACAGGGACCTGTATGCTTTGCGCCCATATGCCATTAATATGACAATCACTAAAATAGTGATCTAAGTATAACGGGGCTGTATGCGTTTCACGCTCATAAATCGTTAATACAGCATTCACTACAATGAGACCCTATACGTTTTGACCCCCACAAATCACTGAAACTAAAGTAACTAGAATGAGACCTTGTTAGGTAGGGGAAACTGTCGCAAAATGACATACTTAGGTAAAATTGCATATCTTATGTTTCTAAATATTGTCGCTAGAGGCCAACGTTTAACGATACGCAGTTATGTTGTGGAATCGATCGGCAACGATAAGCATTTAATAGCGGAGGTTTAAAGTTTGTATTTTCCATTGTTTACTAAGAAACGGTTTACACCTTCGTCAGAAATTGTTTGGGACTATGTTTTGGTGCTAATTCACGTCTGTTTCATTTCAGAGATTACATATCTGAAGTCAAAGTTAAATACTTATTTATTTTTAGATTATTTTCTGTATATGCGAAAATTTATAAATGCATGTGTTCTCGAATACTGCCTCTGTATATACAATATGGTGATTGTAGGTAAAATGACATCCCGCCAGACATCTTCCCCGATCATGTTTTCTGTGATTCGATTGTAACAGAAAGTACACTGGAAAATAAGCAAAACAATGACAGCAACACATGTTCTACAGAATAGCCTATCTATACCTAATCCGTCAATTTTCACAGTTTAAATGCCATCTTCTCTAATTCCAGCTCCGACTACATCTGTTTCCGATACTCCAAAGACGTGTACATCTTTTCAACCGGCAGCATCTTCAAGTTCATCATCTTCATATATCAGACAACTTGATGTATCTTCACTTCTTTGTGCATCTCATGTTAGTTCGTCCCCTAAAAAGAAAGAGCATGGAGATGCAAAAGTTCTAACTAGCATTCCTAATATTGCCGAAGCGAAGGCAAAAACTGCTGAGAAACATAATTCACATTCAAGACATGCTCTACAGGCTAAGAAGGAAATTCGCCTTGTTAAATCCAATGATGACGACAAAGACATGGATCTTTCTGCCGAGGATGATGCCTGTTTTTATTGCAATGATTTATTCAGTCACTCAAAACCGAAGGAGAATTGAATAAAATGTGTTAAGTGTTCAAATTGTGCACATAGTGACTGTGTCGGTGTTTCTTGGCGTGCAAAAAAAAAATATTTGTGATTATGTAAGTAAAATTAATAGCAACTTATGGGTGTGTCGTTTGAGGACAGCACTGTAGATAAAATGAGCAAAATGCATAGATAAAATGCAGCATTTTGCATAAATCGTTATTATGACGTTGTGACTTTATTCGTTGCTTTTTAAAAGGCATCGTTGCATTTCGTATACTTTGCAATGATAGTTTGTAAAATATAAAGGTCATGAAAAAAACATTGTATGAATAGAGGCGTTTTTTTCTTAGGGTATGTCATTTTAAGACAGTTTCCGCTGCGCGTCCATAAACCTTTAAAACGATAATCACTATAATGGGTGATGTTCAATTCGCGTGCATAAATCATTAGAAAGATAAACACAAGACGTAACGGACAGCTTTTGCTTCGCGACCCAAAAATTGCTAATTGACAATGATTTTAATTGGCTCTTGTGCGTTTCATGCCCATAAACCGTTAGTAGGGCTTTTGCTATAACATGTCTCTGTATGTTTAGTGACAATAAATCGTTAATACTGGATCACTATAACGGAACTCTCGTTATCTGTCGTACGCACCTTATGTTTACTGCTAAAATGAGAACTTATATAGTAGTTTGACTGAATAGATATTAAAGGAAATAATGCAAAAGTTACCTTAATTGAGAAAAATTGCGATTTCAGAGAAAAATCTACATTACACGTATAAACTTAAATTTTGTCAAGTTAAAATTAAGCATTATTTTCCGATCAACCTAATGTTTAGGGACATACACACGTTGAAATTTCGTTGTTGTACATAAACGAACTTTGTCTGTACTAAGATTTGTCTAAATATATAAGTTTTATACATTTAAAGAGATACATTTTTTTATGCATTTCCTAAATTCTGTATCTCCCGATATGTATTAAATTATATTAAAAATAATCCATGGAAATCTACTTGAATCAATTTAGACCATTGTAGATAAATGGTTTTAACGGAAAAATGTAATTTAGTCTGATCATTCCATCTACTCTTAGTAACATCATCAGAAGTAAATGAGATTTAATCTGAGAGAGCATTTCATCATTAAATATTTGCTTTTGCACTTATGTAAGTAGTTAAAACGGTCATTCATTAAACCTTTTTCATGGAATGCCTGGTTTTGATATTATTGTGTTAATATTTTAATGTAACAAATTATATTTCATTAATTAAAAAAAAAATATTTTAAAGTTTTGAGAAGGACATAATATATTAGGATACGTAAATTTAGAATTTTTTTTTTTTTTTTTTTTTTTTTTTTTGAAATATATCCTTTTATATTTAATCTTTTTGTGTAATAAGCGTCTTAGACAATAAAAACATCTTATTGAATACAATTAAGTGAATTATGTTTTGAACTAAGTTAATGTATAGTTTTATGTTTATCTAGAAAATTAGCATTAGAAAAAATTGGCATAATTTTATGAATTTTCATAATTTTGTAACAATTATTCTGTAATTTTGTAAAAGAATTGCACAAAATAAAACTAAATATTTTCAATATTTTTAAAATTACTTTTTTCTTTCAATATTTCTTAAATTTCTAATAATAAAAAAAATATATATATCGGCTTATTTCGTAATTCAGAGGCATTTTGCATATCTAATTTTATCCTAATGTGCACTGTTAAAAATCTTCAGCAAACTGCCCAATCATTCAATCGTTTTTATGAAAAACGGTTACATAACCGTAATTAATCTCTATTCTGACCAATAAGAACGTTTCACAATATGGTCAATTAACCGTGATCCATAAAGTGGTTGAATGACTGAACAGTATGCTGCAGAATTTTAAACTGTGTGGTGCAAACTACTTATTAAATTATTTCTGTTAAGCTGGGAGTTATATATTTTAGAAGGAAGAATAAATGAAACGGAAAAATAGTTGAAGAAGCAATGTCGTGAAAATTAGTTGGATGACCTATCTTCTTGAATGCATATAATTTTGTGAAATGTATTACATACTCTATATAAACTTTGCATAAAACAATATTCTAAATACTTTAATTCAACAAATATAAAATGCCTTTCTCTTTTTATTAAAGGATCAGGAAATAGACTAAAACTCGATTTTGTTATACTGACTTAATTATTTCACTTTTTAATATTAGAAGGTATATCCTGTACGATTTCAACAATAGTTTTTGCATTTCGTTCGGATTTATATGATTTACACAAGATCAAAGTTCGTATTATTCGTAGTTTTTGATGGAAAATATGTATTTTCTCCTAATTTTACATCAATTATTTATATGAGCGCAATCGTGCAACACTTTCTTTTTTACATATATTATAAAATACATCAAAATGTACAATATATGTAAAAATAAAAATGTTGAAAAGCTGCGATCATAGTAAAATATTAAAAAATATATTAAAAATTGAGGTAAAATTAGGAGAAATTGCGTATTTTTCATCAAAAACTACGAATAATATGAACTTTGAGCTTGTGTAAGTTATATAAAAACGAACAAAATGCAAAAAATATTGTTGAAATCGTACAGGATAAAGCTTCTAATATTAAAAGGGAAATAATTAAGTCAGTAAAACAAAATCGAATTTTAGTCTTATTTCATGGGCCAAAAACACGACTTATGGACCCTGATCCGTTCCGTTATTTATAAAACATATATACAAGCTTATTTTGTAAATAATTTCAGAGGCCCATTTCGCATATCTCTTTTATTCCTAGCGTGATCCAAACTACTTACTAAGTTAGTTCTGTTAAGTTGAGAGTTATATATTTTGCTTAGTAAGGAAGAATAAATGAAAGGAAGTAAAATAGTTGAAGAAGTAATTTCGTGAAAATTAGTTCGACGATCTTTTTGTTTTTGAATTTACATAATTTTGTGAAATTTAATACATATTCTATACAAATTTCAATAAAATAATATTGTAAATATTTTAATTCAATAAATATAAATGTCTTTTCGTTTTCACTATTTTTTAAATTCCTGCTCATTTGTCAAAACATTATCCGTTCATTTCGTAACTAATTTTGAAATGTTTCGTTTTATCCCAAATAATTATATATGTTGCAAACTGTTTTCCAAGTTAGTGCTATTAAATTAATATATTTTTATTAGCAACGAATAATAATTTAAACGTAAGTAAAATAGTTGAAAAAATAAATTCGTCAAAATTAGTTCGACGACAATTTTTAAATTTAAACAGTTTTGTGAAATTTTATTCCGTGATTCTACAGAAAATTTGCATAAAATGGCGTTGTAAATATTTAAATTCAATAAATATAAAATTCCTTTTAATTTTTTTTATTATTTCTTAAATTCCTGCTTATTTGTCAAAATATTAATAGCTCATTTCGTAATTAACTTCGAAAGTATTTTGCATATATCCTTCTATCTTAATGCATCACATGCATTACAAACTTACTTATTAAATTAGTGCTATTAAGTTGAAAGTTATATATTTTGCTTAGCAAGGAAGAATAAATGAAACGGAAGTAAAATAGTTGAAGAAGTAATTTAGTGAAAGTTTGATGACCTTTCCTATAATATGACTTGTCTTTATGCTCAATCAATAGAATTAATAAACTAGCTACATATAGAAGCGTTCATGAGGGTTTTGTTTGAATAAATATTTTTTTTCAATATTTTGTTCTGTATAGCGAATTAAAAAAAAAAAAAAAAAAAAAAAAAAAAAAAAAAAAAAAAAAAAACAGGATTTTTCTTGTGTTTATAAGAGGCTTTTTATTTAGTCTTCTGAGTTTTTAGCATTTTATTTTTACAAAATAGATATTGAATAAAATATATTTTTATAAAATAATTGAAATGTAAATAGTATTTAAGTAATAATAACCGAGATATGTGAATGAATAAATGACCACTAACATGACTTAACACATAATTTTACTCTACCATAAATATAGCTGCGGTTTTCTCATGTCTGTGTCAATTGGATCATTTTTTGGGAAGATATAGCTACAGTTTATCACGTCAATTTAATATTGACATTCTGATTTTTTTATCCTTACTAACGCTCTGAAGAATTAAGAAAATGCATAAACTATGTAGTTTTTGAGGATGATTTGATCCAAGAAAATCAAAGTGTTTTAAGTGGGTTTTGTCATTTGAAAAAAAAAAAGAAAGCTAGCACAGTTTTTAATATGTACAAGACATCCGTGAGAATTTTCTTTTATATCTCCTAAACTTGAGAATGTATTTACCTATTTTGTTTTTTTTTATTTTGGATAAATACCATGTCACAAATAGTTTTACAGTTTAAAAGGAAGTATTGTCAATAGAAAATTTAAAGTTGATACAATTTTCAATATGTAAGCGATCCCTTACGCAAAAATGCATTCATATTTGGAAATAAGACATTTTTCTGGTATATTGACACTTTTGTAGTGATTTTAATGTAAGCAATTTGCGAATAAAAATGCGTGTACCGTTTCATATGAACCATATTGTACAAATTCGGTATTTCATGTTTTGATTTTCACAACTATTCATTAAAAGTTAGTGTAAATGTAAGTAAATGTAATAAATTTAGAATTATTGTGTCTTGAAATACTTTAAAAATCTTCCATGCTTGATTTCCTGTAACTTTATAGTGTGAAAATATGATAAAATTGGAATATTTTACAGACTATGTAGTTTTGCTATTTCTAGAATTTTCAATTATCTTTTATGTCTTTAAAGTTAGTATTATTATCTCAGACAGAAATAAATTTAAAATACATTTTAATGATTCTCTTCATCTCATGAAATAACAAGTTAATAAAAGTTTGTAAGAAAATTTATTACCATAGTTTAATCCTTATTTTTCATTTAGAAAATTTTCTCTTTTTTTTTTTCATCCATTAAAATATGTCTGTTTGGATATACTTCAGAATCAACAATTTTATTCGAAATAAATAAAAAGAAGCGTTTAGTTAAACTATTTGCTGACAAAATGGAAACCAATTGAAAAGTTATTTGATATTTTTTGTCCTATCATTTCCTCCAATTTAATTCATATCATATTGAAGAAGGGCGGTAAAAACTCCAGTCACCATGTCGCCATTGGCGAGCAGAAATTTAACGCTGCCGACTAGAAGGCAGCATACGGAAATAAGCAATTCAAATCTCGAAACAACCTTTTATTTATTGTCGCCAAAAAATTTATAATCATTATATCCTCTATATTCTCCCCATTTTTTACATTTTCGCAGGAAAAAGAGCTTTTCCCATACCTTGATCCCGTTAATTTACCGTATCATTATGATGTAACATATCAAAGTTTAACTTTAAACATATTATAACAGTAATGTTTCTTATTTTAGAATGAAATGCTTGCTTAAATCCAATGGTGTGTTCCATTGTCTTGCCATGGCAGAGATTGCCTGCCCATTCATTATTATTATTTTTTACTTCGCAAGGAAATGCATCTTATACATCAGCGCCTGATGACATATAGAAGTGGTTATGTTTATCATAATTGTATCCATGCATGTATAGCATACAATAATGTTAGAGATGATTACATTCATGATCTGATTAAAAGGTTTTACAACATTTTATCGAATCGTAAATACAACTTGAATAATTTTTATTACTAAATAATATTTTTTTTAAATTTGTATATATCTGTAATAAGTATTATAGTCACGTAAACTACAACAAATAAAAATAGAAAAAAAGTCCGCATTAGATCTTCAGACGGTAACTAAAGAATGTTCAACTGGTATAAATTGTAGCTAATATTATTTTTATCCTGGCGACTGCACTTAAACTTCAAATTTCGTACCCTGTACTTAATATTATCCCTTATATATTCAGTAGGAAACCGAAAACACGGAATCGGTTTGATCGTGATAATATCTGAGATGCGTGTTTTCTTTATTATTGCTAACTGTTTGAAAACATCATACATGGTTATCATAAAAAAACTAAGAAATGCGACAGGAAAAGAAAAAATAAATAATTGTACAGAAATTTTTTTAATTTTTAATAAAAAAATAGTGTTTTTTTGTTTAAATAGTTTAGGTTTTTTTATGGGTTTTTTGATTTTATATATGCATTATAGTTCACGTTCAGTGATAAAACTTCTCTGTTTTATTTTTTTTTTATGGTAGTGTCCATAACCGACACACATTTGGCATTTTTTCCTTCTGTTTTGAGGAATATTTTCTTCTTCACTTTCGGAGTTTTATGTGAATCATTATCATTGTTCAGTTTTTCACCATCAGTCACTTATAAATTTACATTCAGGTAATTGAGAACAGAATAGCTTTTCATATTTTCCAATAAATTCCATACATCTTGAATCATAGTCGATTGCTATAAGATAACCACCATTCTATTCTTGTTACATCTCGAAAATGGATTCAGAACGCTAACTTATAAAATGATTAGCGCAATGAAAAGGTAAAAATGGCATTGAAAAGGTACCTGTAGTACTAAAAACTTGGAAAGTTTGGAAACTATGGCTTGAGGAATCTGCAGAACGTAACGCTTAACGATGACTTTTAAATGAGACACACTTCATGGATTCGACGTGTACATCTTGGCTTTTATGCATCGAAACAGAAATCTATTGGATTGCGTTTAGTTGACTATTACGGCCAAGGAAATGTGAAATTTGAGGTAATGACACTTTTACGTAGGTGTTATTACAATACTTTTAGAACACACTGGCAGTGCTCTTCTTTGCTTGTATTTTATGTCGTTGCTTTTAGTACTAAATCTGACATTCCAACGCCATTTATACCATTTATAGTTTCTCATTGTGCAGATCAATTTGTGGTTTTGTATGCGAGTGTTACCATTTGGAGAAAATTTATCTGTAACCGCAATAGTGGGAGTTCGACCGTTCATCGTTCTTTGCCATATTCTCAAGCGCATACTTTAAAATACGTACATACTAGAGATGTGTTCGGGTTCTCTTTTTGGAGCCGGAGACCGACGATTTGAAATCCGAGCCGCCCGAGCCTAATTCCAAAAGTACCCAATAGAAACTCGTTAGTAACATTTTAACCCTCTGAGCGTTTTGAAAAAGGGTAAAATTGTAATGTTGTTTTCTCTGCATTTTGTTTTAAATGCTAAAAAAATATGATTCTTTCAGCATTATAAATAAAACTTAATTACAAATATGAATGTAACCCTTGAGAGTATTAATTCTTCTAAGTTTTGAAAATTCATTAAATCTATAGAATTATATTATCTTAAACATTGCATATATTGCAGTGAAACCTGGAGCTTAGTGAACGGAATATTACGTTCCTCACGCTTAGAGGGTTAAAACTGTTTCAAGATTTTGTTTCCTTTAAAAATCTCTTCTTATATATAAATAAGTATTAACGCTAAATGAAACGTTTCGCGATTTTCATGTTCCCGACAAATGCTTTAAATGGCAAATTTTTATTTATGCCCAGCCACTGCCAGAAATCTGAAAAGTCACAAGTGTTATAGTTTTAAAATATTACTGTACAACTGTGGCAGAAAGACATGAGTTCTGCTTCACAGTAATTCTGAAAAGAAACTTCAAACAGAAAGAGAGGCTATACAAGGGATATCCCACGTTTTCTTTATGTTACTAACACTGACTGTGCAAAGGTTTCAGGATGAGATAAAATATTTTGCTTTATATTCCATGAATAACAATTCAATTCCCTTTAAAATTGATTTTTAATGTGCTGTAAAATACTTTAAGAATCTTAGACCACATTTATGTTTCCAAAATAGCAAGTTTTTTTTTTATTTATTCAATTTGTGAATAAATAAAATTTTTACTGAGTCCTAGCCTGAAGACCGGTATAAAAATCAAGCCAGAGCACGTATCGCACCCGGGCTAGGGCTCAGCCCGTCTAATCTATAGTACATACACCGCAAATTCCATTCCGTTCCTATAAATAGTTCCGTCTCTAGAAACTCATGTAGCCATAATTTTTTGACTACCCTCTATATATGTGATTATAATTGTACATTTATATAAAATAAATTTCTATAAAAAATACACAAGAAAAGAACATTAAATTTAATTGAACTTTGGTCATATTTTATAAACCAAATTACGCTCCCCTCGCATGATATTTTACATAGAATTTTATTATGCTGGATAAAATGAAGAAAAATGAAATAACATATGCTTTACAATAAAAAGAAAAATTAATATAATTTTCAAAACTTAAAAACGGAAGTAGAAAATTTTGATATATTATGCTTTCGCTTCTAAATAATTTTTAAAGTAATGATGTTGCTCAACCATTAATGCTTCTCTATTTACTTAAAAGCTGTTTTTGATTTAAGTTAAAATGCCGTAAAAAATACAGCAAAAGGAATTTGTTACGTTTTAAAAGCATATTCTTTCAAAAATCTAAAGATATTTGTTCTATTCTAGAAAATAAAATGTATTTCAAATAATATCATTGGGTTTGATTTACAAAATATTTTCGATTCTTTTGTTATGTTGTCATTCTTTAATTCCATATATTTTAGAAAAAACAAGTTGTGTGTTGTCAGCGTGTCTTGTTTAAAGTAAAGTTTCTTCAATATTAAACGTCAATATTTCAAAATTAAAATTCTGTGCAAAAATTAAAAAATCTTAGGAAATGAAAGGATTTTGCTTTCAATAATTATATTGAATGTACAAAGAGATATAATAGAGTTTGCAAAGAGTAAGAAGCTATCTACTAAAGCCGTTAGGAGGGAACAAATTCTGGAAAATTTTGGTATATTTTCACTGATGATGACCTCCATACCCCAAATTACCCCTCTGTCTAAATGTTGATTTATATATATATATATTTAATTTTTGTCTTGCGAAAGAAATCTTATTTATAAACCGATTTGGATGTAACTAAGCATGTGTATTGGTCTTACAAAGATCTCGACCAAGTTCGTTAGCCAGCTTTGTTCACCATCTTGTTTTAAAACGCGGCCACATAAAGATTTCAAACAAAAAAAATACAAAAAATTTAAAATACAAATTTATTTTTTGCCTAAGTGTTATTGAAAAATGAATTTTGTATACATGGTACCTGTATTTTGTACTTATTTTTTGTTTTGCCTCTATCTCAAAAAATGACTGAGATATAGCAGTTCGAAATTCTAGGGTGGCTGATATTTTGAAACAAGACAGCAGATTAAAAAAATAATAAGGGATTAATTTATGAGTTTTAGTGAACGTGGTTTATGTCAAGTTATCTGGCAAATTATGATTTTTCCAACTCTCATACCATAAAATTATACTAGGTGTAGCGGTTAATTCCCGCTGTGTTTTATTGATTTTGGAAGCTAAAAATACATAGGAAATAATAAAAATGGATTATTCAAACCAGTGGCCATCGCTAGCTACACATTTTTCCCATCTTTCTGGCAATTTGTGGATGCCTCGCTAAAACAATTGTTCGTTTTTTGAGCCAAACCAGTCATCGAGCCATTTTTTCACATTTTCGTACGAATTGAAGTGTTGCTCTGCCAATGCGTGCGACATTGATGAAAACAAATAGTAGTCAGACGTGGCCATGTCCGGAGAGTACGGCGGGTGAGGCAGCAGTTCCCATCCCAGCACTTTTACGGTGTCCGTGATCAAAGTTGTGGTATGAGCCGGAGCATTGTCATGCTGCAAAATCACTTTTCCATGTCTTCTAGCCCATTCTTGCCGTTTTTCGATCAATTCATGGTTCAAATTCATCATTTGTTGTCGGTAGCGTTGGCCATTAACTGTTTCGGACTGATCTGACACGGATCTTCGTCGAGCAAAGCTTCCAATTCGGGATCTTCAAACTTTTTTGGCTGACCTGGACGTTCTTTGTCTTCAACGCTGTAATCACCACTTTTAAATCGTCGAAACCAATCTTTGCATGTTGTTTCTGATAATGCATTGTCACCATGAACTTTCACAAGAGTTCTATGACTTTCAGCAGCCGATTTCTTGGAATGAAACAGAAACAAAAGCACAGTCCGCAAATACTCTTTGGAAGGAACGAAATTCGACATTTTTGAGCACGAATATTTATATGATGTTATTACTTTGAGAACTTTTGACATTTATGGTTTTCAAGCCTTATGTTAGTACAACAAAACACACTATATGTCAAATGATTGAACGTTGCATTAATAGCTGCTGCCATCTATTAAATAAAACAGCGGGAATTAACCGTTACACCTAGTATAATTAATAAACGCTAGCGTCAAATTAGCGCTAAGCTTGGCGATACTTGGCGAAATATTGCCAAATTTGGCAAGTAAAATAAAGTCATAAATTAAATCGACTAAATAATTTTGTGAAATTCTCATTCGACGTTGAGGAAAAATGGGAATGAATCTTCTCTAATTAGGTTCTTCGCATTTTAGCTTCGTGTTTTCGAGTAAAATAAGCTAAAATTTTAAAACCAAGAAAGGGGGATGCTACTTTTTTCTCCTGGTACAGTCCGGAAGGACTTATTATTTATCAATTACGAAACAATATGCTTTAGATATAGAGCAAGTTTCTACATAAGATATCACAAAAAAATATGTTTTAAATAAATTGTGGCCCAATGGTGGACTTTAGAAACAATCTGTACTCATGTTGCCTCCAAGAAAGAACGCTAAAAAAAAAAGAAAAAAAAGAAACTCAGAACAATTTAGTAACTATACCTGGTTTTTATTTCTTTGTTTCTAGTAAATCAGTACTATGCTACTTAAGCAGCGAAAAATACGGCTAAATGTTCTTCCTTTATCTATTTAATGTGTTGAAAACAACTGATAATCTTTGGATTTTATCAACATTCAAATCTCTATTTTGGTAAAATTTAATTGAATTTCTTGCATGCATTTTAATTTTAATTGCGTTTTTCGCTAAAATATGGATTAGTTACAACATAACTATTTGGAATTATTAAAAAGTATATATTATTAATATTTCTTTTAAAAGATTTATTTGAAAGCATTATAAAAGATACTGATAGAGATGTAAAAAAGTCATATAAATAGACGGTGTAATGGAACACGTAAAGGAACATCGGGTATTATGGAAAAGTCGGGTAGTATGGAATACCAAGGATTCTGTTTAGTAAAGTGCGACCACCAAGAGGCAATGTCATAAACTACTTAAGAACGTTTCCAGCGTTTCCATCCCAGCTGCCAGTATTATACCTTAAAATTAACAGTAATAAACAGTAAAATAAGCAGTAATATGCTACCGAGCCAGCTGGGATGCCAGTATTATACTGTAAAATCAACACTTTTCTTTGCAGTGTAGTTGGTTGACGTCAGGGCGCGTTGTGTGAATAAATATTTGTTTTTTTGTCTTTGGAAAATTTCAGAAGATATTTTTTCAATGCATTTTATTCATTATTAAAACTAATATTTTTACATTGAAATTAAGTATAATATACACTGAAATACTAACAGTTTATAAAGTAATATGATACTTGTCTTTTAACTCGCGATTGAAACCAATAAACATCAAGGATTCTTTTTTTCAAATCTCCGGTGTCTGGTTATATGGAATACCAATATCCATTCAGTTTTCGGGTTTTAAACAATATCGGGATGTTGCATTGGCCCAAATGTAAATAGTATTCTATAATACCCGAAGTTCCTGTATATTTTACAGTCTTTGAGGTAGGTTCTTATTTTAGTTTATATTATTAATGTTTATTTGCATTCCTTTTCGCCTTAATGACACGTTAATTAAAGAACGTTAATCCTAAAACTATCTTCTTAAAGAACGTAATTTTATGGAGGTATCCCAATACCATATGATTTAATTTACCTTAACACCCAACAGTCTATTTCAGCTGATGTGCAATCTAAGTTTCGGTATTCCTTTTTTAAACGCGTTCATGACATCGTGACCCATTGGTGGGTCAGCGTAAGTTTCACTAATGTACGACATATCTGACCAAAGGTGTGTTACGGTGGAACTCAATCTCACTGCATCAAATATTATTTACATAATATAAAAACATTTTTTATTGAAAAGTACAGCATTGTATATACGTGTGCATAAATGTGTCACGCGGCCGTAGGGTAAAATTATTGCTAAGGGTCACGGTGACTCACCGGTGGGACATCCAAAATGTCAATCCTATGACAAACACAAATAGTAAAAACAATAGTTTTATATACTAAAAATGGCCAGATACAGTTCATTAAAAAAAATAATAATAAGATTCGTCTTAAAGAGTAGCATGGTAGAATTTTTCATATTATGAACATGTTAAAAATTTTCTGTTGTTTTCATAAGATTTATTTTAAATACCGATGTTTTAAAATTTTGATTGCAAATAACAAAACTAGGTTTAGATGGAAAAAAACAGTGGAAGAAGCAGGAGTTTTTTCTTCTTTGAACACAGAATCCTAATTCGATTAGGAAGTAAGTATATCACCTTAATCTGAATATTTAACCAACAATGGAAAACAAATATTAATTTGGTGTAATACAAAGCATTGTTTTAACATTTTACATACAAAATATTTGTTATAAATTTACCTTAAATAAACTAGAGATGTATATGCTTAAAGTGATAAAACAGAACACATAAAGAACACATAAATAAATACCTTGAAATATAAAAATCGACAGGTTTCGAGCGTACAAAAGACGACATTTCCATGATCAATAATAATAAATAAATTATTCCCGTAAAAACTTTTGGAAATGAAATTGATAAACATAAATAACAAGATCATATGTATAATGAATGCAGGTGCTTAAAAATGGTCAACTGTAAATGTGAAAATTAATATTTTCGTATTGATTTTTTAATCTGTAAAATCGTGCCAAATTTTAAGTAACTCAAAAGATGCTGACACACTGCATATATTCATACATTCTCGCTTCACCTAGAGATTTCTGTTGATTCACGGATGATGAATTAGAAATAAAGTCTTGATGGATAAATTATTTTACGATTCTTAAAATCTATTTGCAAAGACTCTATCCTATGTAGTCTGGTCAAAGCTGTAGTTCTGTCATATTTGATATCTGCCATATGTTTTTTTATTCTCGTTTTATACTTTCTATTTGTCATCCATATATAATATTGCAATGTCCCACCTGCCCTGGTGAAAGTGATTTCCTAAACACCTGTTAGTTGATCTGGCACCGTTTGATCTACTTTCCTACAATCTAAGCTTTTTAGCTCACAGGCTATCAAAGCCTGAGAGCTAATGTGCCCGCCCGTTCTGTATGTATGTATGTACGTATGTATGTACGTATGTATGTACGTATGTATGTACGTAACGCGATAACTCTTGATAGAAATATCCGATTTGTTTAAAATTTTGGTTATAGGTTCATTGTGATAAGGCGCTTCCCTGATTAGTTTTGGGGTTTCATTGGTTAAGTATAAAGGGGGGAACGGGGGGCTAATTCGCCCCTTAATTTAGATAAATGGGTTTTTCCTTGCAGAATCATCCAATTTGCTTCAAATTTTGTATATAAGTTCATTGTGATAAGGCGCTTTCCTGATTAGTTTGGAGGTTCATTGGTTAACTATAAAGAGGGGAACAAGGGGCTGATTCCCCCCCTCCCTTAAGTTAGATAAATTGGTTTTTCATGTAGAATTATCCGATTTCCTTCAAATTTTGTATATAGGTTCATTGTGATAAGGCGCTCCCCTGGTTAGTTTTGGGTGTTCACTGGTTAAGTATAAAGGGGGGAACAGGGGGGGGGGTAATCCACCCCTTAATTTATCATCGATTTTTTTATTTTTTGAGGGCATTATTCTTTGAAATAAGAGTATAATATACAATTATTGTGAATAGCCTGTGAGCTCAATACCATCAGTTTAACTGGGCATTTTTCTTTTTATTTTAATTTTGTGAAAGGTTTGGCGTTAAGGCAAATATTGAATTTGCTAAGTTTATATTTCAATCTTACAGAGAATCCGGGGAAATATTGTAAAGCAGATAGCTCTGAATTTTGCTTATTGAAGTTTTTCTTCTCCTACTTCTCCATACTTGTCATTAATTTATTAATAGTGCTGTCTTTATATCCGTTATCTCTTGCAATATCACGTATTTTATTTATTTCACTGTTTAACTGATCAGGAGTACAGACTGTAAAGGCTCTCTTAATAAAATATCTAAATGCAAAAATTTTGTAGAAAAAAAGTTCTTGAGCATTATGCGGGATAGTGGATTGATTGGCTATAGGTTTTCTGTAGACAATATGTTCTAAGACATGATGGGTTTTGATTAACAGCACATAAAAGTAAAGGAGTGTACCATTCTTTTGAACTTCCAACGTGCATTTAGTCTTAGAATGAAGATTAATGATATGAGCAAGGATCTGAGCAAATATGAAGTACCTGAAAGTTTAAAATGAGAATAAAAGAAAATATGGCAGATATCGAATATGAGAGAAGAACTACAGCTGTGGCCAGACTACATAGAACAGAGCCTTTGGAAACTGATTTTATGAATAGTAAATAATATATCCATCAAGCCTTTATTTCCAATCCATTATCCGGGAATCAATAGAAATCTGTAGGCGAAGCGAGAACATATGCAATGAATCAGCATTTTTTGAGTTACCTAAAATTTTGCACGAGATACTTTACAGATTAAAAAAGCAATAAGAAAAATATTAATTTTCGCATTTACAGTTGACCATTTTTAAGCTTCTGCTTTCATTATACATATGATCTTGTGGTTTATGTTTACCTGTTTCATTTTCAAAAGTTTTTGTGAGAATAATTCTTTTATCATTATTGATCTTGAAAATGTCGTCGTTTGAGTGTTCGAAACATGTCTATCTTTATATTAAAAGACATTTATAAGCCTTTCTGTTTTATCACTTTAAGCATATACATCTCAAGATTAATGATAATGAGTGATTTTCTTTTATAATTATCTGAAATAATTGAAAATGTATCTTAAATTATTTAAACAATAATATGATAAATACGCTAGCATATGCAAGGATAGATAACATAAAAATGTTAAATATTTTAAATTTATTATCATTCTGATCATCTTTGCTTAAAATAGTAGGAAAAAAACTTTTTGTGTACATTTCTCACGGTAGGATAATATGAAACTAATAGGGTTAATCTTAAATATGTAATATCACACACTTAATGTCAAATACGACAAAATTAACAATTATAAGCATGCGAGTTAAACTTTTGTCCAAACTTTTATATTTTGAAACATTACAATTATAACGAATAAAAATCTTCAATTTAAAAAAAAACATTCGCATCACTACCTGTGTAAAGAATTATTGTCGGAAAATCATTTTATTCTGTTTTTAGAGTATGAAATAAGCTTTTCAAAAGACTTTATCCAATGTACAGGGTGATTTCTTAAGTCCATTTCGCTTCAAGTAACTGGTGAACCAATTTATCTTCAGACATGGATAAGGTGTGTAGATAAAGTAAAATTGGTATGCACTACACGATAAAGTGCCAGTTAGTATCCTCTAAAACCTACTAACAGTAAATTCTGGAATAAGAGATCAGTCTTGAAAATTACAGGAGATATGTCCAAAAGTTTAACACGATTGATTTACTTAAAAAAAAAGACTTATTGTACACGCGGATACTATAAATAGTCATCTGTAAAGACGAAAATATCCGCAACCGGTTAGAGATACTTTGTTTGAAAAAACAATAATGTCATACAGTAAATTCATTTTACAATTATTATTACTCGTGTTTACAGATAAAAAAGAGTAAGCTTTAAAAATATTTTTTATTTTAAATACAAAAGTAACAAACGGCTTCATTTTTTTCCTTGCTTGTACTACGTCATTAGAATTTTCCCTTTATATTTGCATATAATTTCATTTAAACTGGATAAAATAACATCTACGTACGTTTTTAAAAAAAATTCTCATTTCGTTTTCGGTGAAAATTTGTGTTTTTCAAAAATAAAATGTCTCGGCGCTGGTGTCAGATGTTTTGTCCTGTGAGTGCGTTTATTTATATACGCGTGCACGATATATATTTTCTCGCTAAATCGATGATGTTCTATAACTTTGTCAAAGAACGTTTGCTTGTAGCTCCTAGAGTTTCCGAGGTACGACCCCTAACTCTGGAAGTTACCACATAGGAGCACTGAGAAATAACTCATCGTGTAATGTATATCATTTGTAAAATTCCAAAATTCCAAAATCATATCTGTAGATAACTGGGTTAACCAGTTATCTACAGATATGATTCCGTATCGCCTCAAATATTCCGATACGGATTTTAGGAATCAACCTATATTTATGAAAGAAATTTTAATTAAATTATCATTTATTTCCCAAATGAATCATCATCTCATCTTTTGTTATTATATGATTGGCATAACATAACTAACAGAAACTTAAATTAGGAGTATATTATTTTTACAAGTAATTTCATATTGAAAAGGAAAATCTAAAACTGTCTTTCTAAATAATAGTTGTCATAAAACCTTCAACAGTGATGAAAAATTAATATATATATATATATATATATATATATCAATATCACAAATAATTTCATTTTTAGAGAATATATACGGAATAATATTTAACTCCCCTTAGGGGAAGTTAGTTAGTTAAAAAAATCCAGCAATAATATCTCTAAGAACATGAAATTCTTTTAAGCATATGATACATATTTAATAATAATGCGTAGGAAGATATTAATTCAAAGTATGGAAAACTGATTTAATGTTCAGTCTAGACATTAAACAAATATATTCTGAATTTCTAAAAGTAAAAATAATTTGGATAGTTTTTAACATAATTTTGACTTTGAGTTAGAATATTTATCTTAGTGAATAAAAAGTTTAAAAATATATTAATATATAGAATATTTTTATTTAACAAGTTGTGTTTTCAAAACGAAATGTCTCATATTACTATTTTACGAAAATTGTTATTTTATTAAAGAAAAGTAAAAAAAAAAACTGTGTATATGAAATCAAATGTGATGTACGTACCAATTCCATTATTTATGAAAAAATTGCAGTATTAATGTATCAGTATCATTTCGAAATCTATAATTTTAGCAACAATTTATTGATTATGATAAAAAAATGATAGTATATTTTTAAATATCTTTTATGAGAAAACTCAGAATAATAAACAATACAGTTGTTTTTATTTATAGTTTCTATTTAGTAAAATAAGTATTCACCAAACAAATCATGAAAAAAAATAGCTTTCTCCTCATTTGAATGATTTTTTGATGTTTTGAAAGATAGAAGTCGAAATATACAAATAATAATTAAAAATATTACTGGATCTTATTTCGGTCAGTAAATATTAAACTTACAATCTGAGTAATACTAGATTTTCAAGCATAAGTTTGTTTTAGTTTGCTTAACTGATATAAGTATAATTTTACACAAAAGATTAGTGGGTATTCGTATGTTTTAAACAGTGGAAAAGCATAAACATTACAAATATAAGAATATTTTATTGTCAATATATGAAGTAACCGTTATTATTATTTTTAAATTTTCATATGTGTTTTTCAGCTTATTGTTTTCTATTTAATTGTAAAAGTTCAATAATTACAGATATATAAAAAAAATAAAAGATTTATTACACAATTATACTTCAAACAGAATTCTATGAAAATTACTTTTATAAAATATTTAAATTCCATTTAAAGAAATCGACAGTAATTTTTTAAAGAGAAAATCTCCCAGCACCAATTAAATTTTAAAGATTTTAGACAGAAATATTAAAAAAAAAAATAAGAAACTTATTTATTTATCAATTATCAAAGATACCGTCGATTAATATTTGTTTGCATAAGAAAAAATAAGAACGGAATATATTTTCAAATTCCTCAAATATATAGTACAAGCATCGAAGAAACATTTTTTAAACACATATTCACTCATTAAAAGACATTGTTCCAGAATAATATATCATTTTTAAAATTAAACTTAGTAGAAAATCCTTTTCAGTTAGAAGAGTCAGTTTTAATAGAAACAGAGACTCTGAATAGACATCAACAGCAAATTATTATTTAATCTTAATCAGAGAATATGTTACAAATTATAAAAATCAGCCACACTGACGGCCCAAAATATTATTTTACAGTAATTTTATTAGTGAAAATTTTAATTTTGAATTAATATCCACGTATGTAAAAAAATGTAGAAACATTGAACATTTTTGTAAAATTTTATAAAAATTGATAACTAAATTGCAGTATCTTTCATGATCGGTATTTCTTGTAATGTGAAAAAAATGGTACGAGAAATGGGTATCAGGGCTTTTATAGTCTTAAATGATATACCTGCTAAATCTCCTGATGATTTAGCAGGACTATCTCCACCCATGGATGTTTGTGTTTTTGGAATTTTAAAAAGCGTTTTAGCCAAATGTTGACCTACAAGACTTCATGGATTTCGGAAGGCTGTTCAAGAGAGGAATAGATCAAAATATCTCTTCCAGAACTACAAAAGGCATTATTCTTGTCAGGTTTCTGACTTTAACAGAACCTATATTGTATATTTATAATTAATTTAATTAATTATATGTAATAGTTACTATATATTAATGTAGTCTGATATATATATTTTATTTTTCTGTAAAACTTCCGTATGTGATTGACAATGGAATTTCCCTGATTGTCCGTAAAGAGCGTAGGACGCGAGGGTCGTCAGTGCGGAGCGTAGAATATAGACGTGCAGAGTCAAGAGTGCAGAGGAGTGTATTGAATTGCAGAGAGAATGTGCATCGGACAGTTTGGTCCAGAGTGAATTTATTACTACTTAGACGGAATGGTATGTACGAGTAGTGCATATGAAATATAGAAAAAACGTGCGATCAGGGAGATTGCCATTCGACAGTCACATACGGCAAGTGACAATAAGCTTTATTGACTATTAATAACTATCACTGTAACATTTTTCTTGCATATTAATTTAATCAATAAATTATTAATTGGTTATTTATATGAGAACTTCTTTTCCAACGTCCGGTATCAGTTTAATACCGGTGGTGGCAGCAAATACAATAAAACTAAGGTATCAATTCAAGGAGAATTATTACGATGACCGAGCAAGGCGACGAAACCATAACTATTCTCATTGAAATTACGGTAAAAAAAGGTAATTCAGAATTAGGGTTATCAAATTGATCATTTAAAACACAAATAATTTGGGTAAAATATTTCTGAAGTACCATGAAAATCGTCTAAAAAATGTATGGATGTTCTTTCATTAGGGTCACATACGTTACGTTCGGCTCGAAACTCAGTTTGACTTCAAATAAAATTTTCTGGTTCGGGTTGGTATAACCGGATTTTGCAGGACTAAAATATATAGTTTTGTCATAAAAATACGAAAGTAAGGAACAATCCCTTGAAGTTGTTTTTATCTTTTGTTCAAAATAATTTATGTCAGCACTTGTTAACAGAAGCAATGGTTAAAATTAAGCAAAAAAAAAAAAAAAAAAAATAACGCTGGCACCGAGATTGCCTGCAAAAAAAATTTTGCTGTGATTTTCTCCTTTTATTGCAGTGTAACAGTTCAGTCAAACATCAACTCACAGTCCTGGTTTACAACCAAATCAGAAAACGCAGTTTTCCAGAGTAGATGCAGATGTTTGGACTGCTCATTTAAAAGAGTCTACTGTACACACACGCATGTATTTATACAGGTTGAAAATCACAGAAATTACTCGGACATTTAATTTGTAAACAGATGTAGGTGTCGTTATGAAAATGGTATCTACACATAGATAAGTCAGTATGCGTTACAAAATGAGACCACTTTCAAAGCCTCTAGTGACGAAATGTGGAACTGATCGAACCTATCTCAGAAACTACTAAATATATCATGAAAAGTTAACTATAGTTGTTGAGTATCTTCGATTTATTAGGAAATGACACTCCGAGCGCATCAATAATCTAAACAGCAAGCGAATAAATAATTTAAATTTGTCCGTTGCCTGTCGACACTGCAGTGTTGATTTCGTTAGAGACACGATTACGACAGAAAAAGAAAATTTTATTGTTAATGCTCGAATTAGTCACTATCGGCTTCAAATTGTCTGCTCTTGCAGAAGCAGTGCCGCATGTTGCACCATCTGGCATTCGCACTTTGCGCTTTCTGTTTAGTCTTTTCACTAGTGTCATATCCTTCTAAATCGACGACGTCGAGCAACGTTTTAATTAACTTTTTCTCCACACCTCCAGTAGTTTTTGAGAGAGGGTATCTATGTTCCATATTGTGCCGCACGGACCTTCCAAGTAGTCTCAATTAACTTTTTCTCCATACCTCTATTAGTTTTCGAGAGAGGATCTCTATGTTCCATATTGTGCAGCACGGGCATTCCAAGTGGTCTCATTGTGTAGAGTTTATACACTTATATATGTGTCGAAGCAATTTTTATAATTGTATGTAGCAGTACCTTTTCACAGGTGGAATGGCTGGGTAACTTATGCGCTTTTCACACTGTATGTACCCATGTCTTTAAAATATTCATTTGAAAAATATTTAAGCACACAAGGAAAACTGTTTTAATAAAGAAGCCGTATATACTTAAATTTTGCTAGAAGAAAAGGCGCTTATTGTTTTTCTGTAGAAAAAATATCCACATCTATCTCAATAATGTATCGCTTTAGTACAATAACAAATTAAGATAAAGCTCCGAAATTCAATTGAGACCATTAGAGAAAATTGAATTAGTTCCCAAAACACAATTTTCTGTGATCATTCCATTTATTCTGCATAACATCGTAAAAAATAAATGATTTAATATCAGTGCTTTTTGTCATTAAAGACTCCTTTTAGTGGATTAGCGGATAGATGTTGTGATTAAAATAATGTTCATACAATCAATTTTTATGGTATAAATATTTTAGTTCTTATTTCTTCATATTATGACTCATGTATTTTAGATTATAGTTTCGTACTTAACAAAATTTACTTTTCAAGGCAGAAAAAAACATTATATAAGCGATATTTTTTATTGACATTTTTGTGTAAGAGAGCAAGGATAGTTAAAAAAATTCGCTTGGAAAGGAAAACATGAACAGGACTCAAGAATGAGTATTCGCTAGCGACAGTTTAAAGTAATGATGCGTACTTATAAGTTACATAATTACAAAAATGGAAAATATTAAAATAATTTTGGCAAATAGTGTTGTTTATTTACAATAAAAGTCATTAAAATAAAAGTTGTTTCCTTTTACAGTCATTCAGATTCCTGGATCTTGAAAAAAAAAACAGTACTTTTATTGAACGAGCACAAAACAGTTAACAAATAAATTAGAATTGCAAAAATTAAAACAATATGTTGCCTCGCCAAATGATTCAATTTTCATCGAACCACACAGACCCGCATGTACCAATTCCAGAATATCCGAACTCTGGTCAATATCAATATTCGGATGTCTTTTCCTGGTTATTTTATTTATGTCACATGTATCACGTTTGAAATAATTTATATTTACATCATTACTATCAACATATTCCTTCATTTGTCACATAGAATGTAAATGACATAATCTGTTATTCCAGATTTCATAATTACTAGTAGAATTATGGCACTCATAATTTTACACTGGTTCAAGCTTAATTTCTAATCTGTTTTCATTTTTAACTGCGTTAGTTATAAATATCAAAGTGAGTTATATATATCAAAAATTAGCACGCAGTTAATTTCTGAAACTATTATACAACCCTTCTCCATTAAAACAGTAACAGATAATAAATTATATCTTAATTGTGGAGCATAAGTAACATTGTTAATAGTTAAATTTCTAGAATTATTTTTATTCATCGTATTGCATAACACAATTCCAATAACTTCAAAACAATTAAAAAATTTTTACCTGCTTGATATATTATATATCCTTTACTTCAGGAATAATGTTTCCAAGCTACAACGCATCTTTACACATATGGCTCGATATTTGACTGCCCAACTACCAGATGTTGTCATATAGTTCAGATTTACCGGGTGAAACTGTAAGCGGGCAGCTGCTTCTTTCCGTGACTAAATAATTAATATCATGGTGCGTTTCTCTTCTTTGTTTATTCCCACTAGATTTGTCATTTCTTGAAGTTTTATTTATATAAACACAGTCCTTCACTAAGTGATTTGGCCGTCAGCAAATATAACAAAGTCTTGTATTTGGACTTTAGTTTTTGATTCAGAAGATCACTTAGCGGTGCTTCCTACAGAATGCGCGGTGTTTGTTGATTATTCCTCCCGGAGTATATCTAGGACTTTGTCTAAACTATTATCATGTTGGGTCTTTAATATATCTCTAACTTTCAAAAATTTATTCTAACAGCGCAAAACACTAATTCACGGTTTACTATAAATAGCCGAAGGGCTTGACATTTAGTGGATATTCCCCGTGCTCTGGCCATATGATCATTTACTGACTCATTAAATTTTATCTCCAAATTTGTTAATTCATTTAAAGCATCGGTTATTCGGTTCTCTGCTTGGCCGGTAAATATTAATTTCAAGTTTTCCCAGCGTATTTTTGCATATACATCGGCGGTGAATTGAAGCACCTGTTCGTCTGACAGGCATTATTTTATGTAATATACGGTATCACAATTTTTTATCCCATTCTTTGGAATCATTTTCATTTAATCCTTTGGCTTTCACTTCCGATATCACTGACTCCAGTCTTTTTTAAGTTCAGAACAGCTTTTAATTTTTAAACACCAGATGAAGTAGTTTGTCCCAATTAACAACAGAATGCTTAATTTAACTATTATTCTTTTGTTATTAGTTCCGATTTTACTTAGAAACTCAATTAAAAATACGATTACCACGATATCTGCTTTATAGTCATCCAGACACGTAGATCTTGAAGCAAAGTAATTTTAGTGAACGAGCATTAAACACTTCAGAAATAAATAAAAATAATTAAATTCCTCACAGAAAGATTTATCACGCAGCACACAGCAATTGCAATATCTATAAATTATACTCGTAGACTGTGGCAGAAGAAGCCGACGTTGCGTAGGTCGAAAACTGGGTATACGTGCGCATGAAAAATATCTCGCTCGCTTCAAACTCTACACAAACATTACAAACAGTGCTCACTTATAATGTTTTTCCTCATTTACGTAGGCATCTTTAGTACAGTAAAATAAGTTTATACTGAACTGTTTTCAGGGATTCCTTACTGTTTTTATTTTCTACTTTCAGCTTTTAGGGCAGTGCAACCGTGTTGTATTAATTGTTGAATGTTTAAGTAAGTTATAGGCATCTTCTTTTATAGAAATTTTAAGTGCTTCGAGATAGAAATCAAAGTTTGTCACCTAGTTCGTTAGTGTTTTCACATCATAAATGACTATTTTTAGATTTTCGTGGTATTCTTGTCAAAAAAAAATGATGACATGTTGGATCATTTTTGAGAAGAGGGCGCTTCTCAGAAATAAGAAGACATGCCTTCAGTTTTATGTAATTGAAGGGCCCTCTGCCATAACAAGGGAAGTGAAAAATGGAGTTTTCAGCTATAAAGCTTTTAAATTTACTTTCAACATTTTAGTTTAAAATATAACTTATTTCCATATATTGCTATTAAGAAGAATTTCCTAGAATCTTTTCTTTGCTTATGATCATAAAATTTATATTTCTTTATATACTGAATAATACATTATATAAATCTGAAAATTGAACACTTACCTTATATCATACTTTAAACCATATCCCATAGTTTTGGGTGAAAGAAAAAGTACATTTGGAACACATGATTTCTTTTTACAACTTTTATATAGTGAACACAAGAGTTTACAAAATATAAAACCGTCTTAGCGATTTTGTTTAAAAAAGCCTTAATACTGTCTTCAACCCTGTTATCAGAATTGGGAAACTGAGACACATAAAAGTCAAAAAAGTTTTTACCAGACATGATGGACGGTTCGAATACGAAATAGAGCCTAAGGAATAGCAAAGTAGGTCAACAAGCCTTTTTACATGATTTTTTATATTAATCAAAGTGACTCCTCTTGCCTTGTTATTGCACAGGGCCCTTCAATTTTGTTTTGAAACAATTCTAAGTGTGTTTAAAAGTAAGCAGTTATGTCTCAATGCAGTTTAAACAATGTGCAGGGCTTGGCTTAGGCTATCTAGAGCTTTGACACAAGCATCATTTTGGGGGGGCCCCTTCTGTTTATCCATGTAAATTTATCGTGAAGTATGCTGAAATGACTGGTAGTAAACTTCATATCTATTGTATGTATATATAAATTTCGCGCCAGGAACTATTTATATCTGTATACAGGATATCACAAAGATGGTCACAACTTTAAGAAAAAATAGGAAAACTAGAAGGAAAATAGTAGAAAAAATTATATCGTTTTCTTGATGCCTGTATTTGTTTGCCAACTTTCCCTTTGCTTATCTATGTATATCATAAGATGTCTAAAAGACAAATGTCGCCAATTGGTTATCATTGGTTTTTAACTCGCCTCGCTATGAGGAAAACGTCAACAAAGAATTTCTTTTGAAAACAATGGAATGCTAAGTTGTTATAATATTTTCGAATGATACCGTTCGTTTTTTTTTGCGGGGTAAGGGGGGGGGGAGTAAGGGAAGATGACAGGGGAAGAGTCGGATCGCACTCCCATCTGAAATCTCCCATCTGTTAGAATGTTGGTCACTTTTGGTCAATTTGACCAGTTGGCACCCTCTTAAAGATAATCTTGATTACTCCTATGGTGCCCCACTGAAAATGGAGGCGCCGCGATAACTGGCCCGCATGACTCTGCATTAGTCAGGCTATAACAATGAGTAAGTTCTGCTCATTGTATATTATACACTCAAAACTGCGAGCGTGAAACACAAACAATCCATGTGCACATTTAAATATAAATATAATTACTATAATATTAATTGAAAATTTTGGAAAATGATGTATTCAACGGTTTGTGAACTATCTGCATTTAAAATATAGGACAAGAAAATAAATAATTTTGAGATAAAGGGATGAAATACGTTATAGTAAATGTATAAATCATGACAATGGTAAAATATTTTACAACGTTAAAATTATATTTGACAGAATTTAAACCAGCATCACAGTAATTGATTTTCATCATGGAATCAAACATTGAAAATCTTCCTGCTACAACTAAATAAGATTTACGAAGATCCATATTGACTCTGAAAGTGCAAACATGTGTACGACTAATAGACTTTAAAAACGTCGAATAATATATATATTTACTCTGAAAGTGAAATATGTGTAAATAACAATAAAATGTTCTTTATATTTAAGTTTCAGAAATTTTACACATACTTAACATTGCTTACTTAAAGTTAAACCAATATTACCGCAAATATTCTCCGAAAAACAGCCAAATTA
The DNA here is from genome assembly GCA_963931845.1 of Maratus michaelseni. Classification (NCBI taxonomy): domain Eukaryota; kingdom Metazoa; phylum Arthropoda; class Arachnida; order Araneae; family Salticidae; genus Maratus; species Maratus michaelseni. Next base: position 186,092,983 of record OZ007588.1, on the reverse strand, counting down.
AAATTTTAGAAATGCTAAAAATAATTAACGCTGTGTATAGTTGTGAATGTAAAAATGAAGTACACAGCAATGGCTGCAATCTTTGATAAAGGATAAAGAGAGAAAAACTTTCATTTTAAATAACATAATGAGAATGTTGTCATTAGCCAAAGCTACACATTCATTTTGTATGTTATATAAAACGTGTCTGAAATAGAAGAATATTTTGTGTGCTGAAAAACGTAATAATGTTTATGTATTTAAATATAAATATTTTAATATAAATAATTAATACTATATCTAATGATATATACGCGAAAAATTATCAATCTGAGAAAATAGCGCAATAAAATATATAAAATTTCTCAAACCAGTTAATGTGAAGTCTTGTGTAAAAATTTGGTCCGAAGAAATAGCTCAGCCACTTTTTTAAATAGCTAATGTATAACTATTACTTAGAAAGTACCAGCTTTGCTGCATTTATTTTCATGAAAAAAAAAATTATAAAGACCATTTGTTTTGTAGTGGTGATATTAAAATTCATAAACCATGAAATTATGTTGGAAAACACGTCAACCCAAGTGTTGCTTAAGAAAAGAATTTCCATTAAAAACATAATTAATATAACTGCTTTACGTTTCACAAAATATATTTAATGTTGATCTTAAAAATGAGGTTCACTTAATTAAAAAACTGCAAGCCAGTATTTTTTATTCTTTTAACATATGGTAATATTTTCTTTTTGAAATATGAAAAAGTTTATTAGAATAATAATAAACTTCAGAATGTCAGAAACACAAAAATGTTTTTGATTCAATAGAAAAATAGTACAAAATATTTAAAAGGAAAAAAAAAACAAATTTGAAGATTAACTATCTAAAAAAATTTTGGTTAATTCAAACTGAGTAATACAATTTTGTAAAATTCCAATAGATTTTTTTGTTATTTACTTACATACTTTACACACCGGATGTCACATGTGACGCTTTAACCAGTCATTTTAAGATTTTTAAGGTAAATTGCTATACTATTAAAAAAATTACAGGTTGATTATAATTAAAATTTCGATTTCAAATCCTTGAAACTTTGGAACTACTGGTAAAAATGATCTGACATTTGACCCAAATGTACTTGAAGTAATGAAATTGTGTTTACTGAGAGAAAAATATTCTTTTAAATATACAGATATATCGCTCACTCGTAAGAAAAGTGAATCAACTCAAAACTATATTTAACAGAAGAGGCAAAGAAAGATTCCCATGATTCCAATGTTTTTACTTAGCTCTGCATGTAGCTGTAAAAGCGTGCATAAAAGCGCAAAACCCTTAAGAAGGATGAGATAGAAGCGGTTTGGAAGATTGAGTAAATTTATCCCCACACACAATTTGCCGCCCTTCTGTGGTGGCAAATGTACATTAACATAATCTAGTGTTTTTCCTAATAACTACACTTATGACACTTTTCCTGTAGCAGGATGCATCTATGTCAAACATATTAGTGTAATAATACGCACAATGAATTTTTTAAAGTTGTGTCACTTTTGTTGGGGTGAGCGATATGGTACTTGCTAAATATTTAAAATTTACGTATCAAATATGAAAAATTAACCGCACATTGCTGTTCTAGAGATACGCTGTTTAAAAGTAGCATGCGTCCCATAATTATAGCTTTGATAAAATTCGTAGAACAGATGAGTTTTCATTATGTGTATCATGATTTTGTCACCGACAGATAGTGTTCTGCTCATGAAACTTATATCAGAATCGCGACTGTACAAATCCATTTTGACATTTGAGCCCCTATATACGCCCACTGCTATCAAGAAGATATAGACAGGCCTATTTCTTGCATACAGTTTGCGGGAGATGATTCTCACATTCAAAGATAATTGGACATGAAACCTGGGTGAAATCTAAAAACTTAAATAAAAACGTAAATTTATAATAGCAACAGCTTAGTTTTAGCCCCATAAATCTAAACTAAACCAAATAACAATTCCTGATTAAACATAAAGAATTATTCGATTAATTTTAAAGACGTTCATGTAAAATTGTAATTAAAAAACATTGGGCTTCATGTACTTTTGTCTGTACTTTCTAATAAAGCTTTTTCTTTTTTTTACATGTGTGATATTCATACAATATCAATTGTATCAAGATAAATTTCTTTCGAATTTCTACATTTATGGTTAAGAAAACAATTCACTTCACTGATGTTTAATACATATATTTTATTTTCGTAAAAAAGGATAGATGCGTATGAGAAGATGTGGTCAGAAAACCAAATTTAATGTAAGAAAAATTCATAAAAACTGGCACAAGTTCCATGCATGCATATGCCACATACATATTCGTTCATTATACGAGGATTTTATCAACAAGAGATCAGTTTCTAGGAAGTATAAAATTTTAAATTGAATATATTTGATCTAACTAGTTTATTATTATTTAGTTAAAGACTATATACACCAGATTTAACGCATTTATATTGCATTTTAAATAAAGAAATCAAAACATATACAAGCAAAATTTCAATTTTTAAAGTAAGCATTAATCTACGATAAATCAGTATGAATTTATCTTTAAGAACAAAAGGTTTATTATGTTTTAAATCCAATTCTCAAGTTTCTGCTTATTCATAGGAATAAATTCTACACATTTCCACTATGATTTTGAAACGTTTATCTTATCGGATTGGTCTTTTATTGTTTTATTTTTTTTTTTTAAGATAGTAATTGAATTATTACATTAACTGCATTAAGCTGAGAATTTCACATTTTGCTTAGTAAGGAAAAAAATGAAATAGAACTAAAATGATTTAAAACTACGTAAAATATATTCGTATAAAGCACGAAAATGTTTTTTTCTTTAAATTATTTATTGTTATTCGATTATGGAATTTAGAATGTTATTTATTACTTTTTTCAGCATAGTTTTAAGATCATGGATAAGCCAAACAGATCTGATTTAAAAGAAAATAATGGAGTGCGAAAACGGACAAATTTTAAAATTGATTAATTTAAAAGGCATTTAGTCAGGTAAACGTTAATTTAAATTATATATATTTTCACAAATGCATACATTTTTAATGAGGTATTTACTAATAAGCAAGATAGTATTTTATATTAACAGCTGTAACCTGTGGCATTGGAACCTGCTATTGTAACATTCTTAAGGTTTTAAAAGTAATTTGCTTAATTGTTTTGAAATAATTAAACAACTTTAAAAAAATTAATTATTCGTTAAAAAAGGTATTGCAAAGGTTACACATTTAAACATAATTTTTTTTTCACATACAAAAGTTTAAACTATACCTGTTTATATGTTTTCTTTAGCGAAATATTATTAAAGATGAAAATAAAGTAATAAAAGCTATAATATATTTTGAACAAACTGCCGTTAATTCTAGTAGAGAACTATTTGATTAGAAGAGATACCATTGTTCAGTTCCCTTTAAATAGTTAAATTTTAACTACTATTTAGAAAGAGCAATTGAAGCTAAATATATTCATTTGAGAAAAGAAATAATATGAAGTTATAAAAATCATTTGCTTTGCCGTTGTGAAATTAAAATTCATAAAGCCATAAAAATACACTGGAAAACACGTTAACCAGGTGTTGCTTAAGAAAAGCGTTTCCATAAGAAGCAAAATTTATACAACTGCTTTGCATCTTACAAAACACAATTAATGCTTATTAAAATATAACGTTCTCTTAATTAAAAAATTTGCAACGAATATTTTTTTAATTTTTATAAAATATGGAAACATGTCCTTTTCCAAATTATTTTTTAAAACTTGTGTTGTTTTAAAATACATGGTGACTAAAACTAAAGTCCCACTTTCAAAATACTGAAAAAAGGAATCACTGGTAAGACTGACTTCAAATTTGAATTGGATATACTGGAAGAAGGGAAAACGGTATGACATAAGAAAGAAAAAGTTCCAAAGTGTATCAATAGATGGCGCTGTAAGTGGCATAACGAAAGTGGATTCGGCTACAAGTGACATTTTTAATCGAAATACCACAGCTTTGGCATGAGTTGCACAATAAACCAACCGCACTGTTCAATGTGCATGAGTGTTTCGGTTGTTTGGCGGAAAAAATGACTTCCAAATCAGTAAGCAGTTGTGGAACTGTTAGTGAAAAGCCTCCCCCCCCCCCACCACCACGGCAAGGTCGTACCATATTGGGTGTGAAAAATCGGTTTTTAATTATCCTGTGGTCAAAAACTGCATAAAAACACATAATGATTCTTTTTAATTACGTTTTTAAATGACGCATGACTGTATTATAATTTGCATAGTATGCCGCTTACAGCGCCAACTATTGATAGACTTTGGAACTTTTTTTTCGTATACCATACCGTTTCCCCCTTCTTTCAGTATATTCAGTTCAAATTTGAAGTCATTCTGACCAGTGGTTCCTTTTTTACAGTATTTTGAAAGTAAGACTTTAGTTATAATCACTCTGTATTACAAAGTTTAGAATATAACTTAGAATATAAAAAGATTCGCAAAAAAAGTTGTTTTATTTTGAAAATAAATGTACAAATATGTGTTTTAAACATGAACTTTATTTAGTTAAAGTGCAAGTTTTGAACTGCATGGTTTGTTAGAAAAATGCATGTTTAATGATCAAACGAACACGTTTGAAAGGATTCATTCATTTGAAGAAATAATTATACGTACTAGATACACTATTAAAAAAAAAAAAAAAAAAAAAAAAAAACCCAGAACATTCTTAATGCTTACAAGAACAAAACGTTCTGATTTATTTCTATGTAAGTATTCACATTTATCTCAATTGCATCGTTTTATTACAATGACAATTAAGATAAAAATCCGAAATTTAATTTAGACCACTCTGGGAGAATGAACTAAATTTCCCAAACCCAATTTACAACGATAATTCTATTTATTCTACATAAGATAGTAAAAGTAAATAACATTTAACCTCAGCGCTTTTTATCTTTAAGGACTTCTTTTAATAGATGATATACAATGGTTAACAACAAAGTTTATTCAATCACATTTATGTTTTAAATCTCTTACTTTTGACATTTTCATATCATGCCTGACGCACTTTGTATTATTTTTCCCACTTAATAAATTCACACTTATAACATAAGATAGACATTTATGTGAACGGCATTCTATTACAGTTTTTAGGCTGAAAAAGCACATTGTACAACTTTGAGAATAGATTCTCTGTTTTAGTAGAAATAGTACATAGTTTTAAATTTGAAGAAGAAATATTATTTACTTTAAAATGCATTCCATTTTTTAAAAATATTCTCCGATGTGTTAAAAAATATTTCCTTTGTATTTTCTTAGTATATTAAGTAGCAATTATTTTAATTTCGGTTACGTTACAAGTAAATAAAGTTCTTATTTATGATTGCAAAATTTTAATTGATTTTATCAGCACTCTTCCTCGAAAAAGAAATAAATTTAAATTTCAGCAATGTCATATGTCATTAAGTTACTCATTTGTGAACCTATGCATTAAATAACGAATAACGCCAAGTTTTTAAAAAAGCTAATTTAAAATTTTAGCTATGTTGAAAATAGTCATCATTGATTATTTACTAATGTATAAATTAAACAGATACTATCAATGTCTAGCATCTTCGATAAATGATAGAAAAGGAAAAAAAATATGCGATACTTTACGCAATAGAATGCAAACACAGTCATGAACTAAAATCACACATTTGTTTTACATGTTATGTAACATATGTTTGAAATAAAAGAAATGTTCTTCATAGAAAAACATTTTCCGAGTTTGTGTATTTAAACATAAAAACCTAGTACAAACCATTACTGTGTTGTATGAAGTCAAAATTGTATCCATTGGAAACACTTTTCAATGAAACACCGATATTGATTAAATATTGTATTTTTTATAGAATGCCATTATTAAAGAATCGTAGGGACACTATTTGAAATAAAATGCCATTTAAGGAAATATTAGATTTATACTAGTAATATCTCAGTAATATCAAATTTACATTAGAAATAATGGCACTGAAACAACAAAATATTGACGAAATATGGGCAATCCAGTAATGAAACTATATTTTGTACTAATATTGCCTGTTTGGTTGACATGGTTTATCCAAAGAATATTGGCGCAATATGTTTTGATACTAGCGATATTTTTGTTATAAACAATCTAAATGATGTCTGATTAAATTTTATAACACTAAATAATGCTAAGCTGAAAATAATGCAATAAAATATACAGCGTTTTTCGAAACTTTTGCAGTATTTATTAAGTCTAAAGAAGAAAACTACTTCAGCAGAAGAAATAGAATGTTTAGAGACCTTTAAGAAGCTAAAACTATAGTGCGTTGCATGATGATTAACCCTTAAAACTCCCTTGATGATTCACCGTTAAAAATCCATTTTACCTTTGAAATACATACAAATATTCTGGCGAACAATTTCTAGACTTTTTAAGATTTAAAATTGCGAGTGTAAGAAAGAAAAATAATTTTGTAAATTATTTTTAAAATAAAAAAAGCTATTTTTCTTTACTTTTGTAATTAAAAAAAAAGATTCATTTTAAAACGTTTTAACTGTTTTAGCATGACTATTTTTGAAGTCTGAAAAGTTTTATTAAAGTCACGTTTAATCGTGGCTCTTCAGTGACCTTGACTTTAATATGAAATTCTATATGTAACTGTCATTACTGAGCATCAAATTTTAAACAGGGTTTGTAATGAGAATGTAGCGCAAAAATCAATTTACGGAAAAGAAGAAAGGTGAAAGAACAGTTTTTACGGAATGTATTAAAAATAATGAAGAAATAGCACATTTATTTTAAATGGACTATGCTTTGCTTAGATATTTTCTTAGAGAAAAATCTTATGGAACTAGCAAATCACTCGAAAAAAAATAAATAAATCTGTTCCTTAAATGATGTCTTTGCTAATGAGGTTAATTCTTACAAAATTTCTTTGAGATCTGTAGTAAAGAGAAAAAATATCCCCATCTCTAAGTCTGTGGTTGTATAGGAACTTGAAGAAATTGATTTTTTTTATGTACAAAAGGAGGAAATCACGTTTAATATTATTACAAATACACAAAGAAAAGAGATTAAAACTTGAACTAGAAGTAATATCTTGGAAATAATATAGAAAACGAATAATATTTAGTAATTAAAATAAAGTTGAATTTATATGGTTCAGATGGATGGTAATTTTACTAGCATGACTTGCGCTGAAGAAATTTATTATTTTTTTAAGTACAAAAAGAGGAAATCACGTTTAATATTATCACAAATACACAAAGAAAAGAGATTAAAACTTGAGCTAGAAGTAATATCTTGGAAATAATATAGAAAAAGAGAAATATTTAGTGTTTAAAATAAAGTTGAATTTATATGGTTCAGATGGATGGTAATTTTATTAGCATGACTTGCGCAGAAGAAATTGATTTTTTTTAAGTACAAATAGAGGAAATCGCTTTTAATATTATCACAAATACACAAAGAAAAGAGATTAAAACTTGAACTAGAAGTAATATCTTGTAAATAATATGGAAAAAGAGTAATATTTAGTGATTAAAGTAAAGCTGAATTTATATGGTTCAGATGGATGGTAATTTTACTAGCATGACTCGCGTAGAAAAAAGGAATTTTTTCCTTCCAAACCACATGTAGTAGATGGTTCCGTAATGGTTTGAACAGGCTTTGTATATAAAGGGAAAACAGATGTTATATGTTTAAGTAATTAAATCAATGCTTAAGTAATCGCATTGCCAAACTGTGCTTGACGATCACGCATTATATTTTTCTGTTTTTCCTGAATAAATTAAAAATCCACGTTTTATGTTTTAAAAAGATAATTCCACAAATCAAGCTTCAAATTCAACGCTTGATTAGTTTCTATCCAATGGTGTGTACATTATTAATTGGTCTGCTTTATGCTCTCATTTAAACCACAAATAAAACCTACGGGAAATACTGACAGAATCTATATATAGTGTGAGAAAACAATACCAATCCTCAAATTTTATGAGACTGGAATGTTATCGCTATGCATATTTTGCAGAAAATCCTTCACTCAATTCTAAAATTAATTTATGAAATATTTCTGAAGAAAGAACGAAAAATGCAGTATTAAAACAAATTTTATAATTATATTTCTTTTGTGAGATTTATCTTTTTGCAATATTTATTTTTCATATATTTTTCTACATTTTCGCAAATATATTTGCTTAATTTTTTTGTTTGGAACATTTTTCTGTTATAACAGTTTATAGTTTGTACAAAATATTATATTATAAAGTAATAATTTAATCTGAATTAAAATTATTGGGTATACCTATTATTTTGCAACATAATGCATTACTTAGAAAGTGTTAATGCTTTTTCGCCTATTATTTTGATTTAAAAAAGGAAATTAAAAAAAAAGACTATTTGTTTCCTTGTCATAAAATTAAAATTCATAAATCCATGAAACTACTTTTGTAAAACGGGAACTAAGTGTGACATAAGTAAAGATTTCCCATTAAAAATAAAATTAATACAACTGCTTTGCATTTCAACAATCTACTTAACGCTTATATTAAATATGAAGCTCACCTAATTAAAGTCACTAAATATTTTATAATTTTTGATACTGAAATAGATGATGTAATCCAAAATGCTCAATCACGTTGCGGTTTCTAGTTGTGTAACTTTAAATATATAAATTATGGAATTAATATAAAAAACAAATATATGTGATAATCTATAAATATTTCCATAGAAATTGATTTCTAGAAGTTTTACATATCCGAATCCAAACTTACATCTCATTCCGCCAAGAAATTTTGAACTATGCTTAGAAAACAGTCCGTACTTGTTTTAAATTATTAAAAAAATATTTTAACTTTGGGGTTCCAAACTTTAAATTGCATAATTTTTGAACTTATCACAGTATGCCTGGCTACTCCTTTATAAGAGCACTCTAATGAACAAGTGAGATTTTGTGATTTTGCATGTTGTCTTCAATCGGTAATATTTGTGCGTGAATGAAAAAAAATTCAGTCTTTCTTCGAGTTTCGCAAAATTCGAATGGATTTCTGCATTTGGTTGTCATGAATGTTTTTGCAAAAATATGTTAATTAAGTTACTATGGTTGTATCACGACCTACGTTACACACGGCCGGTTCATGACGTTTAAAACGTCCCACGGAGCGGATAATCTTTATACGGCGATTGGTACAAAGCGCCGAGCCCATCGTTTTGTGCCAATCACCGTGTAAAATTTATCCACTTCGTGTGATGTTTGAAGATTTCATGAACCGGCCCTGTATAACGTAGGTCGTGGTTGTATGCAATCCGGTATCAGAAAGAAACGTCGTATTTCCAGCGGATCTCGCCGTATAAGGTGCTCTAGGTGCAATCAAAACGGGTCATGGGGGAAGCCTTCTCCCAAACTTAATAATACTTGGTATAAAACTAAGCTGCACCACCAGTCGCCTGAGTGACGCCCGGCGCATCTTCGACCACCGAACCCAAGTTCTGACGGACTTTTAACGCGTACACCGGATTTGTCTCTCCAGGTGCGCTTCGGCCAGCCTGAAGGACCGCCACATGCGGACCCTCCAATCCATCACCCAAGTGAGCGATGACAGAGGTCATTGCGATTACGCGGAGGATCCCACATCTCACAGGAAATCTCCCCGCAGACACTTGATGAACTGCCGAGCAAACCAGCGACTTCGTCGCTGGAACCCCATCAGGGGAACCAGTCCCTAGGTCATATGCCGAGCTTTTCGACGGCCCTTGCTTTCTCACGGCGTCCGATCATCGAGTCGCATAGGAGGGCGAAACGACTAGTTCATCCTCCGTGGGATAATACTCGGTATGTGAAAAGCGGAATTACTGCAATGCTACGAGTGTTGGTAAGAAGTTGTGTTTTCCTCTACGTAGAATAAAGAAATATTTAGGCTCACAAAGTTCATTTAGGGGGGCCACAATAAGTGAAGATTTTGATACTAGAAAAAAAGAGTTGTTTTAGAAATATTGTGTTTTCTTGGAGCCATCTAAACTAAAATAAAAATTAAAAACACATTTTAAAAATCAGGCATTTAATAAAAATAAAAACAAAAGTAATATCACATAATAAAAACAATCCCAGTAGACGTTTCAAGCTTTATTCAAGCTCATTATCAGTACAAATGTCAATCGAAAAAATATGTCCTGTTTATGAAAATGCATCACAATTCCGGCGATTCTTACTGAGATTAAAGACCCCAGCTGTGCCATTAATTTGTTTATAAATTGTATTTTTAAAAGTAAAGGAGTTAGAAGTTAAACCTAATTTTACTTTTAGGCTCCAAAATTTATTTATGGAGAAGATATCGTCGCTATCATGTCAAACTATCGAATGTGAAAAAATGCATTTTTCATTAAATTTAGAAATGAGCCGATTGTCACCACTAAATTTTAATAGGGTTTCAAGGTTGCAACATCAACAGGGTTGGCAGTTTGGCGTCTTTTTCCATTAAGAAAATTCGAATCCATACCAGAAATTTAAAATAGAAATTTTTGCTTTATATAATGACAGCCTATTTCGTGATAACTTAGAGTAAAAATTTCTTCTCAAAATTTCCGGTGTGAATTCGGCATCTCTGAAAAAAAGGAGTCCAAATTGGTAACCATGTTTTTCACAGAAATTTTATTAGTATTTTTACTAGCCGAAGAATTCTAATAAAATTTAGTGGTGCCAATCGGCCCATTTTTAAAAGTAATGAAAAATGCATTTTTTCATATTCGATAGTTTGACATGGTAGCGACGATATGTTGACGATGTTTTTCTTATTGCCAAAAATGAAGATTTAATTGAAATTTTGGAAAAAGCTAATTCTATATGGCCAGCTATATAGTTCACAACTGAAAATGAAACAGACTGTAATCCCCCCCCCCCATTCTTAAATATTTTGATTGACAGTAAAGAAAAAGTTATTGGTCAAGGAATGTTAACATCAGTATACCGTAATATAATGTTTTCTGGTCAGTATTAAAATTTTAATTCTGAAATTCGTATCTCCTATAAAATTGCTGTTGTTAGAACCTTTAGCTCAAAAAGCAAGCCAATATTGTAGCAATGACGAAACTTTCAATTAGAAAAAGAAAAACTCTTTAGTACTATTGAGTGTCACCTGAGTGTCCTTTAACCTAGTTAAAGTAAAAATCCTTTGATGAATATTGTTGAATAATTTCATTTGGAAAATGCATAAACATATTTGAAAACCCAATTTCAGTAATTACCATTAATAATTGCAAAAACCTCAAAATTTTTTTGTACAGCCGTACATATGATCTATAGATTTGTACATATACCACATTGTATGCTAAAACTTAGTTTACTTAAGAAATGCATAGCACAATTGAAAATTCCAGTTATGCATTTTCCATCAATGAACGGTATTGTACTCGAAATTTTTTGTGCAGTCCAGTATATGGTACATAGAAATTACACTCACCAATCAATACGCAAAAAAAAAAAAATAGTTAACATTTAAAAACGTGTGCTACAATTGAAAAGGCATGTACAGCAATTATTGTTCATAGACAGTACTGTAACCGAATTATTTTGTGTGTCCCTGTAAATGAACAATGTACTCCATAATCTATAGTATGCATCTTTTAATGCACCTTAGGGATATGTATCAATTTCGATATGTTTGAAATATAGTAATATCATTAAAATACACCGCAAACGATTTTTTTCCCTCATAAGCCGTAATGTAACGAAATTCTTTAAAGTGTCTCTGTCAATTAACTATAAATGCTACACATTTCATTTCCAATACCGAACATACCATAGTAAATCTCACTCAATAACATAAATGAATTTCATGGCAACCCGAGTATATTTACGCAAGTTAAAATACGGACAGACAGACAGACAAACCGAATTCATAAAAACTTTTCAACTTTGTTGGTAGTGACCGCAGCGACCGCTGACTTCACTCATTTGAGTTAGGGTGAGAGGCGCAGGTAGGCTTCGGCCCCCGTCTTTCCCTAGGCCGAAGAGCACCATCTTGGAGGTGTCCGGGTAAACCGTCCCTTCTTGGTCGTGACCTCGCATGGGCTCACGCGAGCCCGGAATCGGCGGTGAAGTACGACTGCCTTCGGCAGCCGTAGCTTATCATATACTTTTATGACATCACTTCAAATGTAAAGGTAGTTATGAGTTATCAAATTTAAGAAATCAAGTTTTTCTGAAAGGTTTCTATAATTTTGGTTTCTACTGTAAGTTAAAAACAATTGGCCAGAAAATGTATTTCAGAATAAATATAAGTGTATAAATGCATAAAAATTAAATTTCGATGCCAAAAGTCTAGAGCTGTCTTTTTAAAATTTTCATGTATTTATCGTAAATACTGCAATTTGTATTGCACTAATTCTGAATAGATAGCAAATAACCTCTAAATAATCATAAATAAATAATAAATTAATAATAAAAGCAGTATGACAGTTCCTATTTGAAAATAAATCAGGATTTCTTCAGGTGAAAAAGACGTGTAAAATTGAAAAACGCCAACATGAAAGGGCGCTTGCATTTCGATCATTTATTAAAATTTACTTGGCTTTAAGTATAAAACGAATAAGTATATAAATTTGTCTTGCAAGTACTTAGAAATATTAAATATTTGTATCATAGTGGTGAATCAGGCATTAAATAACTGCGTATCAGGTTCGACTTTAAAGTGAAATATTTGGAATTAAATTTTTCACCAACTAAGATGTTAAAAAAATCACTGAAGGATTAATTTTGAAAAACCTAAATTAAAATTAAAAAATATAAAAATATCTGACTTGGTTCAGAAAATAAAATAAACGAATTAATAATGAAATTTAAAATAAAGTTTATAAATAAAATGCTCTTGATATGTATTAATATATCAATCATATCAAGCTTAATTTACTGCCCAAATATTTTGTAATCCTAATTTTAAGGTTAATTCATATGATTAGTATTGAAACAATTCTGTTGTTTTCAACAGCAAAAATTGAACTGCATATCGAAGTATGTGTTTATAATTCTCATTTAATAAAAAAAAGAAGAAAATCTTACACACTTGCAAACATTTATTTCGTATAAATATCACGCATAACTTTGTATACAGAACAGAACTAGCTGAACTGACAGCAGTTTTAATTAGCTGAGAAATGATTACTTACAACAGTAAAACTGAATATGCTTTATTTTATAAATTTTGGATAGATAATGTAATATAAAAGAGAAAACTATATAAGAAATGTGTATGGTTTGATGTTAAAGTGCCTAGTCAGGTGAGGGTCTCTTCACCTGAACAAGGTTCTAAATTACGAGACCTATTAAATCTGTCAATTCAACAAAGTTAAACAGAAACTTTGAACCGGCAAACAAAGATAACTGTAGCAATCCACATGAGAGCAAGCACAGCAGCGATGTGAACAAATCTATATTCAGGTGGATCACAGCCATGCTGTGATCAGGCAATTTCCGCCCCGCACCCAGGTACTAACCCTTTAAGCTAGGCATTCATGCCGGGCAGGTAGGGGCCTGGTTTGCGGTATGTAAAAAAAAAGTGCTCCCGACAGAAAACTATAAATTTTCAATTATAAATATTTTTCACTATTTTTTTCTTAAAATGTGTATTTACACATACCTTCCTTTTCATAAAGAAAATTTAATATTTAAGGAAATTATAACTTATTTTTTTTAATTGAAAATTGGAAAAATTACCTTAAAATTTGATATATTTCTTTAGAAGATGTATCCAATTTTAAGCTAAAATATCTTTTTGCTTAAAATATCTTTTTGTTCTTTTGAATTCAAAAGAGAAATCCTAACTTTGTCTTCAGGATTTACAAAAATATTTATATATATATATATATATATATATATATATATAAAGTTATAGAAAAAAGAATGTTTTCTTAGACAGTGCTTTTTACTACATGAATCATATTTAATTTCTTTTAACAAAAAAAAAATCTATATTATAATTTAAATATATGAAAAAGACTGTATAAAATTATATAGTTTTATCTTTACTAAAAATTTAGATATATCAATTTAATAATGACTAATTTTGAAAAACGTATTATGAGGTAAACGATCGTAAATCCTTGAAGGGAGCTCTTAAACCACAGACAATATACAACATAAATAAATACAAGGGTCTTTAAATACATACAAGAGTCGATAAATATATACAAGTTTCAATAAATATATACAAGAGTCGATTAAATATAAACCAGAATTTATTTTTAAGTTGTTTGAAGTGAGATACAAAATTTCCGGTATAATATTATTTTTCTACACAATTCTCTGATTTCAAAATAAACTTTTCCTAACGTGTGGGTAACGTTTTTATTTAATTATCATAGACCGAAGGGTGCTTGTTCTCAAGTCAACTAAAAAGTTGCATCGTTTTCAAACTTATTACCTCCATGCGCCTCTTTCGTTAGTTCAAAAATGTGATAATTTAGAGGCGACAAAGACAATGTGTTTTCAATATTGCCAAGTGTATTTTTCCTGTGTTTATTGAGTTAAAATTATCATATTAGGTCGGCATTGTCATGGAGGTTTATAAGCAGACCCTCGAGTCTATTTTGCCGGTATTCAAGTTTTTTTTCGTCTAAGAGCTGACAGCTTTATACTACAACTTTATACTATGACATTGCAAACAGTGTTAGATGTTTTCATAGGTCACACTGATCCCAGTGACAGAATTTGAATTTTGACGAACATAGGTTTCGCTTTCAACAACTTCACGCAATTCCATGAACATTTAGCGCCAATCTTAAACCTGGATTTTGTCTTTTAGAAACTGATTCGGTGGTACGCTTTTGGTCTGAGAAAGTTTCTGGCGGATTTTTTGCCTTCTCTCTCAAAGAATTTTAAAATAATCGGTGCGCAACAGAAGGATATAATTTCGGCACTTTTATCGTTATACTGAATGGAAAAACAATTTCAGTGGTCAAATTAATGCTGGACTAGAAATCTGACATCTCTACCAAAAAAATCTAGACGCGTCATCCAGCTATCTCACTCATCTCACCACACATGTTGGAAAGAAATTTTGGTTTATAATTTTGACAAATCCTCGTATTTCTATCCAATTATTGTATTTACATTGGGTCATTTGATTTTTTAAAAAAAGGAAAAAAGAAAAAAAAGATTATTTTTAAGGCACAAAAGGAAGCAAGAAAAATTGGACATTTTTCTAGTTTTTGTGTTCCAAACACCTTAAGTAAAGATTGCTAAACCATTAAAAGTTATTAAAGCTTTTCAAGCGCTATTCATCATTCATATAGTCACGGAATTGCTTTGCAATCTTGCTGCATTCCTTGCGAGTCCAATATCCCTGAATGTCGAGATGATAATTGTAATACAAGGTCTTAAAGCTAATAGTACAAACATTTAGGTATGATAAACATAACTAGACAAACAATTTTATATAAGAATGCATAGATGTAATACAATTCATCAGTCAAAAATACAGGGTTTCACTTCAAGTCAAACCTGGATTTTCGTTCATTGCTTAACCACAAGGAAGCTGTTTTAGGGAAAATTCAGCAGAATAAATTTGGTTTGTATGAATTGTGATGCTATCATGAAAAGTACTGGAAGTACACTCTTAATTCCATGAGATTATATGCTAAGTTACGAAGTACCTGGCTCAGTGTTTGAATGCAAATGGTGCCATTTCATCCTGATATCATCACATGTCACAAACTATAAAGCAAGTCTGTTGAAAATACAATATCTTCATTATTACTAATAATTGTAAAACATCATGCTTATAAAATATTTTAATATAAAGTTTATTTAATATTATACTTATTTTACTGTAACTTTGAAACCTCTAGGATTTTTAACTGAAGACTTGAAAGGTTGCAATACTGAACTCAGGGTATGGCTTTGCCTAATTTTTGAGTCACAATATCTACAAGTATTTTATCTCTGTATCTGCTTTCAACTACTTTCTTTAATCTTTCATTAATTTCGCAATAATTTTTTTTTGTCTCCATACCGCCATTTCAGAGTTTTAATTTTATTAATTTCTGACACTCATAATTATGTAGTTATTAGTATTTGTGCCATTTTAATGAAAGTAAACAGATTTTAAGAAATGTAAAATAGTCGGATAAAACTATTTAATCTAACGTTTTCATATTTTTTTTAAATAAAGAAATTAGAAAGCATGCAAAACAACTCTCAGTTTAAAAATATATCATTAATATGCTTTAAATAAATATCACTTTATCGTTTAGTACCAAAGTTTTGCTGTATTTTAAATCAATTTTCAAGTTTCTGCTTATTCATCGGAATAAATCCCATTTACTTCCAGTTTAATTTCGAAATGTTTCACTTTCTTATCAGTTCTTTCTAATTCTAAAAAAAGATAATAAATGGTTTATTACATTAACTACATTAACCCTCTAAGCGTGTGTAACGTAATATTCCGTTCACTAAGCTCCAGGTTTCACTGCAATATATGCAATGTTTAAGATAATATAATTCTATAGATTTAATGAATTTTCAAAGCATTGAAGAATGATTAATACTCTCAAGGGTTATATTCATATTTGTAATTAAGTTTTATTTATAATGCTGAAAGAATCATATCTTTTTAGCATTTAAAACAAAATGAGGAGAAAACAACATTACAATTTTACCCTTTTTCAAAACGCTCAGAGGGTTAAGTTGAGATTTGAAAATTTTGCTTAGTGCTGAAAAAGAAAAGAAATGGAAATAAATTGTTTTAAAACTGCATCAGAGATGTTCTTTTAATTTTTTCTTGATTTACGATTCATTGTTGCTTATACAGTAAATAAGCTAATTAAGTAGAGAATAATTCAAAAAGATATTTTTCATGGGAAGATTTAAAAACCATTTAAATGATGTACTTATAATATTTTTTTCCTAAATTGTCAATATAATTTATAGTGTCACACGTATGGAATGTTACAATACGAGTTTAAGTTAAATGCTTATTTTAAAATTAGACTTTTGATGCTCAATGCTTTCACCACTCTTTGTTATTATGCAGCACACGTCAGATACATCTAGCTTCGTCTTAGCAATTTTTTAAATCAGTGGTTAGCACCGTAGCGGTAATGCAATTTTGCAGTTTACATACATTTTTTGAAGCATGTGGTTAATAGTTAATTTTCTTTACAGGAAAAAATCATACGGTGTCAGATTCCTATGACCTCATAACACAAAAACATCCTGGAACGAGTCCGAAGAAAACTGGCGTGTGCAAAAAAAATAGTGCTTATATTGAACATCTGTGAGTTAATTAAACATTTAATTAACCATAAAAAATCTCCCATAAACTCGGACTATTACAGCACATGTGTGTAAAATTATAATATTTATTTGACAATATAAGAATAAAATATAATAATATATCTTATTAAAATTTCAGAATAGCTGAAATCACGCTGGAAATTTATAAATACAAAGGACGTGAATTTTTCAATTACTACACAGTGTACAACCAACAGAGTGAAAAAATGTACAGACCGGGGAACAAACCCGGAAACCTTGGTATTACGCACTAATGCTCTACCAGTTCAAGCTACCAGGACGGCATCCAGTCTAGCATTCTCTCACTCCTATGTAATAAGGCTACAAATTTCCAGAAAAAGTTGGAACGCCAATTATGAGCCCAACTTGAGTGGCATGTGTGAAGTTGTGCTCATAATTGACGTTCCATCTTATGCTGCAAAGCTTGCTACATAAAAGTAAGAGAATGCTAGACTGGGTGTCGTCCGGATATCTAGTTCCGGGTTCAATCCCCGGTCTGTATATTTTTTCACTCTGTTGGTTGTACGCTGCGTAGTAAGAGAAAAATTCACATTCAGATCTGCTGAAAATTTAATTAGGTATATAAATATTCACCGATACTGAATTTATTTTGTGTCATGTATGCCACTGAAGTTGTGCTCATGATTGACGTTCCATTTTGTGCTGCAAAGCTGGCCTTGCCATATAAGAGTGAGAGAATGATAAACTAGATGTCATCCGGATAGATCGCAATGGTAGAGCATTGGTGCGTAATACCAGGTTTTCGGGATAGATCCCCGGACTGGACATTGTTTTACTCTGTTGGTTGTACGGTTTGTAGTATGTTAAAAATTCACATCCTTTGTATTTGAAGATTTTACACTAAAAGAAGAAATTTTTTTAATCAGTAGGGAAATGGATACTGGTGGCAAGGCTTTGATTCGGGCATAGATTTTCATACTAAAAGGGCACGAATTCTCGTTCAGGTTGGACAATTTTGAAAGCCATTGCGCAGTCATGCCACTAGGTCCTGCTAGCCACTAGCTTGCGTTTCTCATAAAAACTACATTGAATGAATTCTTCCAAAGAATATTATCGGAAAGTACATTAATTCATTTTGTAACTTAGAATGTAAGGAAAGTTAAATTAAATCAGATACAGTCGCCATTTTTCTGAATGTAGAACTTTAGACTTAAAAATTTGATTATAGAAAAAAAAATATTATTCAATTTTTTTTTTGTGAAATTAATTAATATTACAGATCAAGTCACGTCAATGCTTGTGATTAAGGATTGGTGGGTCGCAATCCCCGATAACCTCCATCAAAAGTGGAAAAAACATAAAGTTAAATTTTACTAAACAAACACGGCCAAATAAAATATTACAATTTGGAAATTCCGGGGGAGCACAAACATTTCAAAGTTGGAAGAACACTGGAGGTTTAATATATAAGAAGTTGTATGTATTGTGAATCAATCACAAGTGTCATACTTCTGATCGCCAGTTTGGCTTGTTTTTTTATTCAGAAATTCCGAATTCTTACCAGACATTTCAAACAAAAATTTGTGCTTTATTTAATGACAGACCATTTTCTAATTACATAAATTAAACATCTTTCTTTCGGAATTTTCGCGTGATCATAGCACAAGAATGAGGTTAAATAATCAAGTGCATAATTTTTTAAATTAAATAAAAGCACAACGGGTTTTGTACAATTGCATCACAAACGTGTACCTGTTACATGACGTGCTTAAACGCAGCCTTATGTACTTAAAAAAATCTTGTCGAAAAATATAATTAGGTACTATTTCAGTTTTCGTAAGGTACATTTCGAAATCAATTGTTTATAAATCTTGACACCATGTATCGTAAGTAGTTTATCCCAGTAATTCAACAAAGTTTCGTATTTTCACCTTCTACAGGTCAACGTTCCTAATTGGATACATCTAATTGGAAATACATTTAAAAAGTAAATTTCATTAATGCTGATTAGGGAAAAATTAGCAAGTATAATAAAAAGAAAGCTTGAGATTTAAAACAGAAACCAAATTTCGATTATCAATTAATGTACAAAAAATTATAAAAAATGAATTTACCATCATTTTACACACAAAATGTTTTTATTTAAATACATAAATTTTCAATTTAATATTAATCAATCCTTAAATTTAAAAATAAAACTTTCATTAATTCTTAGTGCTTTGCTTTTTGTTTCATCTACTCAACACTATAATTCATTTTTGAATCCAGTGTAAAAGAACAATCAGAAATGACCAATGTTTGTAATTAGGACCACCATAAAAATTATATATATAGGGGAGATGGGGGATGAATGGGACATTTTCACAAAAATATTTATTTTAAATATTTTATTTAAGTTATTATCAATATTATATATCACATTTCATACATTAAGTGTTTGACTACATCTTATACACAATATTTGTTCAAGATTATTATTATACAGAAAATATTATGAAATTAAAAAACAATTCATCTATGTCCCAATCATCACCACAGCAGGGATGAATGGGACACAAATATTTTCCTCCCTTTATTCAATGTTAAGGACTAAAAGCTGAAAAAAATGCCTTCTGGGAAAAAGCTGAGAGATTGTAAATTGTAATATGATCTCCAGAATTATTTGTTAGCCAATCATATTGGACTCATCTCAGCTTTGCCTTAAAAGGCCCATAAACGGAAGCATTGAATGGCTGAAGACGATAACTACAATGAGGATGAAATGTTAAAAGAATAATTACCATAAATTATTAATTTATCAAACTATATAATATTATTTAGCTAATAAATATATTTTTCAGCATCCTCTAGGGATGAATGAGACAATCCCATTCATCCCATTTGAAATGTCTCAATCATCCCCATGATGCAGATATTCAATTGTCAGACATTTTGTCTCGAAAATTATTTTGTTACACTGGTTAATATTCATTCATTTTAATTACTATAGTACTTTTCACCAACGCTGGCGTATGATCTTCATTCACCTTCACGGCATGGGAGAGTTGTAACGGGCTCTAAATTCCCCAGTAGATTAACTTTTTTCCCACTACATTTGAGGTTGTTTCAAACCCATCTCTCAACCCCGCTCACAAAACAGAAGTGAAGTGGAGAAAAGGAGATATCTACGATTTCCAGAGAAACCACTGAGGGTCACTATGAAGGGCAAGCGTCTATTCTAAAAAAATGAAGTATAGTATTGAGCCTTGACATAGAAAACTACAACATATCTTAATTGTTTATATTGCATAAGATATTTACGCAACTTCAAATGTAAAAAAAAAAAAAAATCACTTTTAAGCAGAGTTTTCAGGAAATGCAAATTTGAAGGAAACTGGAAACAGCCATGTGGTCTTGCTTTTGGTTCTGAAGCACACTATGGTAATGAAACCTATGAGGATAGAAGCAACTAAAAAAAAAGTTCATTTCCTGAAATATTGGGAACGTCCCATCCATCCCTTGTTCCGTTCATCCACCATCTCCCCTATATATTGCGAATCGAAATGACCAGTGGACCCCTGTGTGCATTAGGGAAAACTGAGAAAAACCCTTCATTCCTTTTATGAAAACAATGCTGATTTAAATTTTAATTAACTGCAATTTTACTTCGATCGATCGATGGTGCTATTTTCTTCTAAACATTTTAATTTTCATTTTTAATCATAAATATAAAATAAACAAGTGCGCTGGCATCACACTTTATACTTGTACTTATTAGGTATTCTAAGCATTATGTATAACGTAAATAATGTACTCGTATTACGTATGCCACGGTTGTACTATTTATTACTTACCCATCATACTTTGTATAAAGTATAGGGTAAGTCTTGTAATCGTTTTGAAAATCGAAAAAATAAATGTTGACGGATTTACACGTTTTAGACACTGGAAATTTCGAAAAATATATTTTTAGAAAAAATTTTTTGTAGTCCGTCTGTCTCTGTGTGTGTAAACGCTCTATCTACCGAACAAATTGAGATAGAGACTTGAAATTTGGTTTGTACTTTGTATGTAATAATGGAAAGAAGCTTATTGAATTTCAGTAACCTCGATTATCCGGAACTATTTTTTTCGGACTCTCGAAATATTCGTTCTGATAAAAGGTATATAAAAATTTTCAAAATTGTTTATTTTAAGGAGTGACTATAAAAGACGATAAAAAGACATAAAATTTGCATAAAGAATGAAGTTGATTGGATAATGAGTTGCCGAGATACTTATAATCCTATTTTTCACACTCTTCGATTTTTCATGACCCTGTATTTCATTCAAATTTCAATTCAAAGATATATTTTAATTGGAAATTATACGTTTAATTCGACCCAGTAAACCGTTTGTTAATGTGATTATCATATTTGGAGTTATAAGGATGTTTCTTTTACGCAATTTAGTCATAGAGCATTTAAAGTTTATGACGTCATCAAGCCACGATTTTATTCTAATTGCAATGCATTATATAAATAGTTTACACATGTTTTATTTTCATATTTTATATTATGCATATCCATGATGGGTAAGTATTAAGGTGGCCCCCAACGACTAGTTCTTCTATAATCATTGATGAACATCACATAATGCGGTGTTTTATTTGTGTGGCAACACTTATTTGAGAAAAACATTTCATTTTATTTATGAAAGCAATGCCGATTAAATTTTTAATCAAAAATATGCTTTAACGAAATGTGAGTGTACTATGTCAGAAGTCTGTCAAAAATCCTTTCATATAGTATATCATTTATCGTTCTGTGTTTTGTATTTGCTTAGAAAAAGGGATGTTGACAACAGAAAAAATATATATGAATAATATATTTAAACTAAAACATTAGAAGGGAAAATATGCATATATATATTTTTAATATACCTAAGTGTGTATTCAGCCTGTAAAAGCTTAAACATAACGAAAAAAATAGAAATTTTTATTTACATGTTCTAAGAATGAAAAAATGCAATCAGGCAGCATTTTAAATTCAAACCAACCAGAAATTGTATTTTCACATGTAGTAGTTTTCTTACATAATATTTAATTTACTTTGACTGACAGAATAAACATAAAATAATACCCGGCAAGCGTTTGAGGGAAAATTGAAATACGATTTTAATAAAGTAAATAACTAGAGAAAAAGTTTTTCTGTTCATAAAAGATTGCATTTTTTCTTTCTTAAACATTTCAATGAAATTATGTTGCTCAACTATTAACGCTTATTTCTTTAGTTCGAAACGGCTTTTATTTGGAAATAATAAAGTTATAAATGAACCTAAGGGTATCTTTAAATAGTTTTTTACTTATTTCTGTTCAATCGATGTGACGTTCTTTGTTCTATTTAAAAAAAAGTAAAATGTATTATACAAGTTATCGAATTTCCCATCTTCTTTATAAAGATTATAGATTTATTTTTATCTTTACTTATTTATTTGTAATAGGGAATGTAAGTAAAATAAGTTAAATGTTTGCATAGTTATCATTTTTCTCTTCGAAGGGAAATTCATTTTTTTTTATTAATCCATACTGCGTTTTTAAGTAGAATGAAAATTTGTGAGAGACTTTTTTAATTCAGACGAAAGTCAACATTAAATACTTTTTTTTTCAAGAATAGCAATGACTGTTGCAAAATCTATCCCAGATCTAAAAGATAATTTTATCAGGTTGTCTAGTGAGATTATAATGTAAAATGATGAAAATAGTTACTTCTTAGCGATTTATTTTAATTTGAATGGAATTATCATTCTATTATTTCTGACATTGTAATTGAAAAAAAAATCTTCATATGAATAGCATAGTAAGTTGAAAACAAATGATATATATTAGTTATAAAAATAGTAATTTGCATGTTTTTTTAAAGTTTAAAATAGTGTTTCAGTGATTTAATAAAGAATTAATATTGATTAAGTAGAACGATTGCATACTATTTACAGAAAACTTTCAAAAGACTATTTAGTTTTATCACAAATTTATGGTGTAATTTTTTTGTTATATGCTGAAATATATAATTGCATAACATTACTTCATAATTGTTCCTGTTTCACCACGGAAAACTTATATGATTATTGGAAAATGACCATAATGAAACTACTTACTAGGGAAGGTCCCCAACTGGCAGATCGGGATTTTGTCGAAAGTGGTGTCGTTGGAAAGCTCTTTCCATGGGGATCAAGGAAATGTGTACAACTAACTACCCGTCCGAATGCAACTGGTGAAGAGTTATAGGCCGATGTATTTCTGTCATTTATTGATTTCTCCAGGTAGATTTCTGTCGCTAGCTATGCAGGAAAGACACTGTGTGTGGTAGAAAAGAAAGCTTACAGTACAGTTATGAAACCTGTTGTTGTCAGTGTGAAGTTGGTGAAGGTTCCATGTTCCTTCTTGTAAGAAACAGAAGATTGTGACCACATTTTGGTCGACATGACTACTAGAGAAAGCATAATAAAATTGCAAAAGTTGGCCTATAACCATTTCTCCTCGCCCACCTTAGATGACATGCGTCGGCATGCCTTTCAAAAGACTTTAATTAGAGACACGGATCCCATCTTTCTATCAGCTAAACAGGCATGCTTTAACTTAACAAAAAACACCTGTGACAACTGCGAAACACCACTTTTCATTGTGTGTAGTTGGTGTTGGAAACACTCGTGCTTCAGCCATTTCTGTTCAGAAATGCACTATCACCCACGAAGTTAATTTTCCCACTAAACATAAACTGTCTTCTCTGTAATGTCTGTAATCCGTCAACTCTCTTTTCTACCACACAGAGTGTCTTTCCTGCATTGCTAGCGACCTGGAGAAATCAATAAATGACAGAAAGACATCGGCCTATAAGTCTTCACCAGTTGCATTCCGATGGGTAGTTGTATACATTTCATTAATCCCATGGTAAGAGCTTTACAACGACATCACTCTCGAAAAAATCCCGATCTGGCAGTTGGGGACTTTTCCTAGTTAGTGAATAATGAATATAAATACACTGTTAAAAAAATTAGGAGAGCAAGCAAAGAAGAGAAGAGAACCGTGCGAGACAGCCATGCATGGGTATAAAAGGGAGAGTACACGCGTATCAATGCGCAATACAGAAAAAAGGACGCACAAAAATTGCAAGGGCTTTAATCCTTTGAAACGATGGAACGAACATGAAAAGATGGTTTAGGGCAACAATTTTGGTTACATGTAGATCACAAAAAAATGTTGTTTAGTAATGATGCAAGATGTTTAATACGGCGGGTGGTCCCTTCGAACATCTAAGACTGCTGCAAACCTGTTTTCCATGGATGTGATGAGGTTTTCAACAAGACTTTGAGGAATACTGTTCCACTCTTCAAGAATTGCAATCTCCAAGTCCCAGACAATATAAGAAAGCTTTCGTCTCGCTGCAATGCATCGTCCGAGTGTTTCCCAAACATGCTCGATCAGATTCAAGTCAGGAAAGCATGCTGACCATTCTATACGCTCTGTTGTTTCAGCTTCAACCATGTTCTCCACCAAACGAGCTGTATCCTGTCTGCCATTATCATGCATGAAAACAAAGGCGTCACCCTGGTTGAAGCGTAAGGTACGACATGAGGTCTCAGTATCTCGCCTGCATACCTTTGGGCCGTCAAAGTGCTATTCAGAATGATATGCAAGTCCCTACGTCCACCTATGCTGATTCCATCCCATACCATCAAACCACCTTGTCTGTAATGTGATCTTTCACGAATGAATGTGGGGTTATTTCGAATGCCCCTTTCCCTTCTTACCAAAACACACCCAGTGTCACAACTCCAGGGTATATAGGGACTCGTCTGTAAACAGCATTTGACTACAATCCGTTACCCTCAATCTTTATGTTGAGCAGCTCACCTTCTTTGGGCCGCACGGTGGCTTGAGGTCAACAGAATACAGGCCATTGGCCTACGTGCATAGAGACCACTCTGATGAAGCATATTACGCACTGTTTGGCTGGACACCGTTCGCCGTGCTGCCAAGAGCTACTGTCTTTGCAGCTGAGTAGCATTCTCTTTTTTGTCTCGACGAGTTGTTAACAGGATATATCGGTCATCAGTTGCTGTTGTAGTACGTGGTCGACCTTGCCCTGGTCGACATCTAATATTTCCCGTTTCTTGGAATCAATACCACAGCCTATGAAAGACACTTCTTGCGACTCCAACAGCGTCCAATACACTTCGTTGTGTTTTCCCGGATTGACGTCACTCGCTAATACGCCAAGCCATGGATTCAGGCAAATCACGTTGCTGTGACATTTCTATATCACCTTTTCTCACAACAAAAGCTGAGCAAGTAAATTTCACAACTGAGACAGTGAAACAGACATTTCTTCGAAATCCCGATTTCTGCACTTATCTCCTTTTCCTGGTGTTTGACGTCATGAACTTTGATTTGCATATGAAGTTTTATTTTTCTATTTTCTTCTATGCTTTAAATTATTGATGTTTAAATTTAAGTTACTTATTGGTGTAAGTATTTGTGTAATTTCGTTAAAACGATGTGCTCCCCTAATTGTTTTAAGCAGTGTATAACATCATTAAGAACTTATCATGGTCTCTTATTATTAGGTAAGTTACATAACAAAAATTGTTTAATAATAAAACTTTAAATACTTTTACGAATAAAATAACCTATTTATCCCATTTTGAATCAGAAAAGAATTTTGCTAGATTGGAATTTAGTGAATGATATTTGGTAACTCTCACTTCTGCGATCTTGTCGTGGATTATTATCATACGTTAAGTATTGTAAAATAATAATTATAAAATTTTAAAAGGTTTTACAAGTAATTTCATTGCAGTTCAATACATTTTGTACGTGAATGAATCGTCAAATTTTGTAAAGGCGACTTTTTCAGTTTTTTAAATTCTGTAATATTAGAATTACAGAGACATGTAAAATACTACGACGTCATTACAACACCATTTTATGTCAAAATACTGAGCACTTTCTTCTATCACGTAACATTTTCCCGCAAGGTGGTGTTCAAGATAAAAAAAAAAAATCACGCTGAAGATTAAGTAGATTAAAAAAAAGTTATGGAAAATACACTTAAAGATAAGATGCGTATTTGTTAAAATGTTATGTTTGTCATAATTATCAGAACGTCAAAAATAAATATAATGCCTTTTTCTTACCTGGAAGAAAGATACTCCCCCTCCCCCCTCTCTGTCTCTCCTTTTAGAACTTTTTGTCTTGTGAACTGCTCTAGGTGGCTTCCTATGCAACAGTCAGAAATAATAATCTATCTAGTTTATTAGTGTCTCGTTTTTGTAAGAGTAATTTACAACTTACCAAATGAGAGTTACTAGTGTGTTTATACCTAAATTTGTAATTAATCAACGTACAGAAATTCTGGATTTTGTGTTGAAAATGTACGTGATGAAAATGTTAAAAAAAATGTTTATCGGTATAAAGCTTAAGAACTCGATTCACTTCAGAAAAAGAAGTTTTTTGTGGGCCTGTATTATTGTAAACACTAAAGAGATTCTGTAGCTTCCTTTTCGTTACCTTTTCTTTACTCGAAAAAAAAGATGTCCCCACCTTCCCTCTCTTTTTAGAACATTTTGTGTTATGAACTGTTTGAGGTTTCTTCCTGTGCTCCTGTGCAACAGCCAGAAGTAATCAGCTATCATGCTTATTGGTGTCTCGTGTACGTAAGATTAAATTTATAGTTTAGTTTGATATGACTAGTTAATATTTGAGAGTTTCTGGTATGTTTATAGCTAAATTTGTAATTAACAAACATAGAGGTATACTGGATTTTTGTTGAAAATGTACGTAATGGAAAAGTTTAAGAAACGTTTTTTGAAAATCAGCATAAGAAACACGCTTCACTTCAAAAAAAGAGATTTCATTGTAGTCCTATGTAATCTCAAACACTAAATTGATTTTATATTTTCATTTTCTTTACATTTTCTTTAACTGAAAGAAAGATACCCCACCTTTCTCATTTTAAAACATTTTGTCTCGTGAACTGCTTGTGGCTGCTCCCTATGCAACAGCTATAAGTAATCAGCTATCATGCTTATTGGTGTCGCGTGTTTGTAAGATTAAATTTACAATTTACCAATTGGGAGTTTCTGATGTGTTTATAGCTAAATTTGTAATTAATCAGTGTACAAGAATTCTGGATTTGTGTTGAAACTGTGCGTTATGAAAACGTTTCAGAAACTTTTCTCCCAAAATCAGCATAAAAAATACATAAGAAGCACGCTTCAGTTCGAAAATAAAATTTCTTTGTAGACGTCTGTTATCTCAAACACTAATGAGTTTCTATAGCTTTGTTTAATTGAATCATTTTTTCGCGTCTTGCTTTAAATTGTCACGTAAAAGTGTTAAAACTTGCACACTGTATTATTCATATTATTCTAATAGTTTAATTTCACAGTTTTTTGATTTAATTAGTGCTTTGGAAAATGTTTTTCCACTTTAGCTGGTTGGTATATTTGGGGTGCTACGGTTATAATCTGCGCGCAAGAGCTGATTGCTATCCCGTTAAGATTGGAATCTGGCCGATTAGAAGTATTCTAATTGAATCGGTATTCAATACTGGTAACTTTTAATTAGTAATTAACGTTCTAAACACTTAGCTAACAGGAATTCCCCCTCAGAAAATAATGAAAAAAAAATCAGACTGTAGATCAGGGAATAAATGTATTTCGCTAAAATCGAAAAGCAAAATTTAACATAATTTTAAATGTAAAAAGATTATTTGGCAATATCGAATATAAAGCATGTTTTTAGATGTCTTTATGTGAAATGCTTAAAAACAATAATAATACATAAATAAATAATAAAAAGGCGTGATTGGAGAAAATGGTCCTCCGCCTATGTAAAAACTTGATTTCTGCATACATATTTATCGAAAGAGGGTGTTTTGGTTTTATTAATGTTTTGGTAATTTGGTTTTATTACAATGTAATTTTCGATTTACATTGCTGTTAATTTATTGTTTGGGTGTCATTTCAATTGCTTTGGCTTATTATATATGACAATTATAAAAAGCTATTAAAATAATTTTTCATTTATATTAATATGTTATTGTCTTAAAAAGGATCGAGAATTTACGCACCTTAATTACTTAATTGTGCAGAAATTTCTTATAAAATAGGTTCTAATTTTGATAAACAGAAAGACATTCTTACCTCTGCCCATTTCACTGTAAATATAAACAAATAAATCTGCATGGATATTTTGAAACAACAAATTTTATATAAGTATATAAGTAGTGTAAGCTTAACTTATTTCTTGTTTATTTATTTATTATTTTTCTCTTTTTATGTCACTCTTCATTTCTTAATACTTTGCTAACCAGCAATTTGGTATGAAATCAAATTTCATAATGCTTTTATGTTATCACTATAGATAAAAAGTACTCTTTGCCCTATTTAATCCCAGATTTGTGTTATTAAATAAGGATAAGGTTTTTTTTCCAAATTTCTGGTAACAAAATAACGTAAAAGTTTGCAGCTATGAAAAGACGAGTGTGTTCGTCAATGTTTTAAGTTAAAGGAAATTAAACTTGATAAATGGCTGTTTTTTTAAAAACCTAAAAACCTAAAACAGAAAACTATACACAAAAATATTATTATTAAGACTTAGAAAACAAACAAGAAAATACTGTGAACTGATGTTATTACGCAATACCAAGGGAGATCAATTTTCTCCCACACTAACCGAAGTCCGTATTAAACGATGTAAACAGTTGAATGGTGTAAAATGATCTCCTGCATAGAATAAATCAAATTCAGTATTTGATAGAAATTAATTTCAGGCTAAAAGAAACAAATGTTTCTTTAATTTAGTAATTTTAATAAAAAAGCAAGTTAATAACGATTTTTTTATACAAAAGAATAAATTACTGAGAACAAACAAAATATGTAAATAAATTGCCGTGCTTACATAACTTTAATTTATTTAAATTATTAAGTACCATTTCTTTGCAATAGTGATACAAATGATATTTTTACCGTATTGTTTTCTAATTTTGCGACACACCTCAAAATTTAGCCTATGATTGAGATTTTGATTCTTAATATCAGCGATCAGTCGGCAAAATTGGCTGAGAGATACTTTTCCAGTATAGGGGCCTTGGTGATTTTTTTTAAAGCTTGGCGCAATTCGTGCTTTATAAAATGACATTTGTTGCCTAAAGATATAAACAGCTATGAAAAAAACGCTCATGATGAACTTTTATGCTTGTTTATAGATGTATATATATATATATATATATATATATATATATATATGTAATAATAAAAAAAATTGCCATTTTTCTTTAATTAATTTATTCCAAATTCTTACAATTCTACTTTTTCCCCGTCTTTTAATAATATCTTAAATATAAGTAATATTTTAATTCCATATTTTTAATCAACATATTCTTTTAATTCTTATTCTAAAAATCTTAGTCTGTTAAAAGCTACACTTATTTGTAAAACCCCTAATTTGTTTCTTCTTTTGAAACATTAAATTTTTATTTCTATCGAACGTCTGTTAATATCATTTTTATTTTTATTAAAATTATCATTCGATATCCCATAATTCATTTCCACTCCCTAGTCTAACATTTCACCTCAAAATTATGCGGAGTATAATAATAAGTCCCACAGCCTTGCAAACCGCTCATTGGTTAATTTACCCTTGCATTGGCGAAAGATTTATACGCCTCGCTACGTTTAAAATGCAGTTACGAAGCTCCAGAGCTCAGAATTTTTACGATTTTTGACTTGCTAACTAGATACCGTCACTTGGAGGAGAATTGTCTTTAGATTGGTGTATATCTCTATAATAATCTGTAACATCTTCATGCTCGTTTTCTACGATGTAACGCATCTCGATATGAGTTTTAAAAATAACGACTTGTGGAATTGTCTATTCTTTGTGAACTACCAATAAATTTGTTGGTGAAAATGCAGCTGTCTTTATTTTGATGGGAAATTTCCAATAGCTTCATAAACATCGTCTTCCATCTAGAACCTTCGACTGCAAAACATATATTATTCTACAAAATCTTCGTTTATCAGAATTAATATGTTGATATAATTCACTATGAAATGGAAAATCATTTCATATATATATATTATTACTCTTTTATTATTGTTTTTTATATACAAATTATTTCTGTTTGTATATAAAAATAGATAAATGGCTTTCTTATATAAAATAAATTGTACGTATACTGAAAAAATGGCTGGTGTGTATGAAACGGTGGGAACGGTGATATGAAACGGTTGCCAGAAAATGCTTCCTTCTCTCGTCAAGACCATACCCAACTGTACAGGAAAAGTACCGTTTGTTCTTCTCACATTGTTGGTTGTGGAATATTTTTTTTACCTTCAACAGTGTCTCTTCATCCGTGTCCATTTCTTGATCTCTTAATGAAACACGAGACACAAAAATTTGTTTAAAAAAATAATGTGCAAAATGAGGGTTTTTAGATTCTGCCCGAATAATCATGAAAATTTTGTACGGATTATTCGACGTTACGCATTAGGCGATGTCTTTAACATTAATTTCAAATAGAAAATGATGCGGAACACAAACTGTCCCTCATGAACCAGAGTTACGTCTTAAACGGAGACGCATTAACGAGAGTCCACTGTAAACGCTTAATCGTTTATAAATTCATCTTTTTATTTCAGAAACCTCATTATCCCATAAACTTTAAACGAAACTTTAAAATAACATTAAAGGGAATTAATCTGACAATTTTAGTTTATGTAGAAGCAGCGTTATTAAGAATCGCGAACTTTATTAAGTTCTTGATGTATTTTTAAAAGATTTAACGTGTGAAAACATGTTTATGTTTATCCAGTCGAAGTTTATTTAATAATCATATCATAGTAACCTTTCTTGAACCGCTGTTTAAAATGAAAATCTTACTTAAGTACGAAATTTTAAAATCTAAAGTAATAAATCCGCAGAATTTTAAAATAACAATAATAATTTTCATTTAAAATTTCAATTTTATATGCTGAGCGTAATTTAAAAAATATGTTATAGTTTGTTTTCCTTTTAAGTTTATCGAAGCTGTCACTTGAAAACATTTGACACTGACATGTCATGCCTAATATATTAGTAATCATACTTAATTAATACTTTCTCATGTAGTAGTTGATAAGTGTTTATATGTAATTAAGGTTTATCACAACATGATCGCTATGCAAAATATTTCTCGGATCTTTTATGTTTTTTTTACAGGGATACAAAAGTACAATTCGAATTTATTTTAGCTTGTGGGTAGTAATTGTTTAAAATGCATTTTAATGTACTTATTTTAATTGCTAAAAGGTGTAAAATAAAAACATTATAAATAATAAAATTACTTGTATTAATTTGTTGACATGTTTCGGCTCTATCCGAGTCATAAGCCACCCATGTCAACAGAATAATAAAAGTTATTTTACTATTTATAATATTTTTTATGTTAAACCTTTTAGCAAATAAAATAAGTATATTATTACAAGGTGTTATAATTTGTTGTATTTGTGCATTTTAATGATATAAAATGTTCAACCCTGGTAAATGAAATTGGTTTTAGGTTGCGCTAAAATAATAGTCAGGAACAATATGGGAGAAAATCTCTGATTTTGAGACGCCTGTTCAATTACAATTCGTAATTCACGGCTTATGAACTGCTTCCAGTCGACGATCAACAACTAGTGAAACTTGATTTTTTACATATGGAACAAAATCATGAGTTGACGGCACTGCGTAGATGAATGTTTAAAGCATAGTTTAATTCAGCATTAAAAAAGAAGATCAATTAAAAAAAAATCAGTGCGCAGGAAAGACAGAAGTGATCTAAAAACCAAAAATACATTTAAAGAATTAACTAATAGTCCAGGCCTACTAAATATCACAAATAGAAATACATACAAGAAAGAACAATCATAGTTTAGAAACACTTTTCAACACATTTAGAAAACTGCAAATAAAATTCACCGTTTACTAAAGTAAAAGATGATATCTAGGTGAACAATTTGGCTTTTGAAAACCCAAGTTCAGAAATTTCCATCTATAGTCGGAAAAAAATCTGAATTCTTTTGTGAAGCTCAATATGTGATCTATGGATATATATACCACATAGTATGCAAAAATTCAGTACAGTTAGGAAACGTATAACACATTTGACAATTCCCCTTCAGTAATTTCCGTCAGTAAGCAGATGTACAAGAACTGTACCCGAGCTCTTTTGTGCAGCCCTGTACATGATCTATAGAATTTATACACACCAAGTTATATGCAAAAATATAGTTAAATTTAGAAACGCATACCACAGTTGAAAATGCACTTTCAGCAATTATCTTTCATAGACAGTACTGTAAACGAAACCTTTTATGTGCCCCTGTAAATGAATAGTTAATGTTTTGCATATCATATTCTAAAATAATCATCTTGTAGTCCACCTCTGTAATGTATATAAATTTATTGCTCATAGTCAGTACTTTAATCTAATTATTTTATGTGTCCCTGTGAATGAACGATAAAGGTTATGTACACGGTATTCTATAGTAAGCATCTTGTAATGCACCTCAGTGACGTATAGGAATTTCAATATGTTTGATGTAAAAGCATAAAAAACTTCTTAATAACAGGTGCAAGAGATCCTGTCCTGATCTATGTCTTGCTCCTGCCTTCAAAGTGGTTGCACGTCTTCTTTGCACCTGACGAAGAAATACAAAGTTCTTTTAAAAGGCCTAACGCATTCCTTATTTTTATGGTGTTATTAAGAAGTTTTTTATGCTTTTATAGTATCACACCAGTTTATTGAATACTTTAATATTTGATGTAGTGTAACATCATTAAAATACACTGAAAACGATTTTTCCCATAAACCATAATGTAACGGAATTCTTTTGAGCTCTCCTGTAAACGATCTACAAATGCTACACACTTAATTTTCAATACCGAACACGCCGTGGTTAACCTCAATAACGTATCTAAATTACCTTACACGAGTATATTTATGTGAGCACGGCCAGACAAGGGCAATTCGTCATGTAAAATTTATTTGGGTGGAGGGGTGTAGTTTTGCTTAATTAAGAGCTTAAATTACAAGTCGTGTTCAAATTTCATGAAAAAAGTCCTGATTAGCTGCTAGAAAAGATATAAAATCAGTTGCTTTAACATGTTTTGTTACTGAGAAACTCCAATATAAACAGGTTCAATATTTGGTTCAATAATTAAAAGAATTTTTAGTCACTATACAAACTTTTAACGAAAATATTTAATTCAAGTAGTAGAAAAGTGTTCTAAATAACATTCGCGTGGAAAAATATGTATTTATTACATTGTTAATATAAACTTTCGTTACATTATAAACATACATATTTGGATTTAAAATAAAAATAAATGTCTAACGTTTCTCAAAAATATCGTAAAAACTCTCTTAAACTTATAAATTGCCGTGCTTACATAACTTTAATTTATTTAAATTATTAAGTACCATTTCTTTGCAATAGTGATACAAATGATATTTTTACCGTATTGTTTTCTAATTTTGCGACACACCTCAAAATTTAGCCTATGATTGAGATTTTGATTCTTAATATCAGCGATCAGTCGGCAAAATTGGCTGAGAGATACTTTTCCAGTATAGGGGCCTTGGTGATTTTTTTTAAAGCTTGGCGCAATTCGTGCTTTATAAAATGACATTTGTTGCCTAAAGATATAAACAGCTATGAAAAAAACGCTCATGATGAACTTTTATGCTTGTTTATAGATGTATATATATATATATATATATATATATATGTAATAATAAAAAAAATTGCCATTTTTCTACAATTCTACTTTTTCCCCGTCTTTTAATAATATCTTAAATATAAGTAATATTTTAATTCCATATTTTTAATCAACATATTCTTTTAATTCTTATTCTAAAAATCTTAGTCTGTTAAAAGCTACACTTATTTGTAAAACCCCTAATTTGTTTCTTCTTTTGAAACATTAAATTTTTATTTCTATCGAACGTCTGTTATTATCATTTTTATTTTTATTAAAATTATCATTCGATATCCCATAATTCATTTCCACTCCCTAGTCTAACATTTCACCTCAAAATTATGCGGAGTATAATAATAAGTCCCACAGCCTTGCAAACCGCTCATTGGTTAATTTACCCTTGCATTGGCGAAAGATTTATACGCCTCGCTACGTTTAAAATGCAGTTACGCAGCTCCAGAGCTCAGAATTTTTACGATTTTTGACTTGCTCACTAGATACCGTCACTTGGAGGAGAATTGTCTTTAGATTGGTGTATATCTCTATAATAATCTGTAACATCTTCATGCTTGTTTTCTACGATGTAACGCATCTCGATATGAGTTTTAAAAATAACGACTTGTGGAATTGTCTATTCTTTGTGAACTACCAATAAATTTGTTGGTGAAAATGCAGCTGTCTTTATTTTGATGGGAAATTTCCAATAGCTTCATAAACATCGTCTTCCATCTAGAACCTTCGACTGCAAAACATATATTATTCTACAAAATCTTCGTTTATCAGAATTAATATGTTGATATAATTCACTATGAAATGGAAAATCATTTCATATATATATATTATTACTCTTTTATTATTGTTTTTTATATACAAATTATTTCTGTTTGTATATAAAAATAGATAAATGGCTTTCTTATATAAAATAAATTGTACGTATACTGAAAAAATGGCTGGTGTGTATGAAACGGTGGGAACGGTGATATGAAACGGTTGCCAGAAAATGCTTCCTTCTCTCGTCAAGACCATACCCAACTGTACAGGAAAAGTACCGTTTGTTCTTCTCACATTGTTGGTTGTGGAATATTTTTTTTACCTTCAACAGTGTCTCTTCATCCGTGTCCATTTCTTGATCTCTTAATGAAACACGAGACACAAAAATTTGTTTAAAAAAATAATGTGCAAAAAGAGTGTTTTTAGATTCTGCCCGAATAATCATGAAAATTTTGTACGGATTATTCGACGTTACGCATTAGGCGATGTCTTTAACATTAATTTCAAATAGAAAATGATGCGGAACACAAACTGTCCCTCATGAACCAGAGTTACGTCTTAAACGGAGACGCATTAACGAGAGTCCACTGTAAACGCTTAATCGTTTATAAATTCATCTTTTTATTTCAGAAACCTCATTATCCCATAAACTTTAAACGAAACTTTAAAATAACATTAAAGGGAATTAATCTGACAATTTTAGTTTATGTAGAAGCAGCGTTATTAAGAATCGCGAACTTTATTAAGTTCTTGATGTATTTTTAAAAGATTTAACGTGTGAAAACATGTTTATGTTTATCCAGTCGAAGTTTATTTAATAATCATCTCATAGTAACCTTTCTTGAACCGCTGTTTAAAATGAAAATCTTACTTAAGTACGAAATTTTAAAATCTAAAGTAATAAATCCGCAGAATTTTAAAATAACAATAATAATTTTCATTTAAAATTTCAATTTTATATGCTGAGCGTAATTTAAAAAATATGTTATAGTTTGTTTTCCTTTTAAGTTTATCGAAGCTGTCACTTGAAAACATTTGACACTGACATGTCATGCCTAATATATTAGTAATCATACTTAATTAATACTTTCTGATGTAGTAGTTGATAAGTGTTTATATGTAATTAAGGTTTATCACAACATGATCGCTATGCAAAATATTTCTCGGATCTTTTATGTTTTTTTTACAGGGATACAAAAGTACAATTCGAATTTATTTTAGCTTGTGGGTAGTAATTGTTTAAAATGCATTTTAATGTACTTATTTTAATTGCTAAAAGGTGTAAAATAAAAACATTATAAATAATAAAATTACTTGTATTAATTTGTTGACATGTTTCGGCTCTATCCGAGTCATAAGCCACCCATGTCAACAGAATAATAAAAGTTATTTTACTATTTATAATATTTTTTATGTTAAACCTTTTAGCAAATAAAATAAGTATATTATTACAATGTGTTATAATTTGTTGTATTTGTGCATTTTAATGATATAAAATGTTCAACCCTGGTAAATGAAATTGGTTTTAGGTTGCGCTAAAATAATAGTCAGGAACAATATGGGAGAAAATCTCTGATTTTGAGACGCCTGTTCAATTACAATTCGTAATTCACGGCTTATGAACTGCTTCCAGTCGACGATCAACAACTAGTGAAACTTGATTTTTTACATATGGAACAAAATCATGAGTTGACGGCACTGCGTAGATGAATGTTTAAAGCATAGTTTAATTCAGCATTAAAAAAGAAGATCAATTAAAAAAAAATCAGTGCGCAGGAAAGACAGAAGTGATCTAAAAACCAAAAATACATTTAAAGAATTAACTAATAGTACAGGCCTACTAAATATCACAAATAGAAATACATACAAGAAAGAACAATCATAGATTAGAAACACTTTTCAACACATTTAGAAAACTGCAAATAAAATTCACCGTTTACTAAAGTAAAAGATGATATCTAGGTGAACAATTTGGCTTTTGAAAACCCAAGTTCAGAAATTTCCATCTATAGTCGGAAAAAAAAATCTGAATTCTTTTGTGAAGCTCAATATGTGATCTATGGATATATATACCACATAGTATGCAAAAATTCAGTACAGTTAGGAAACGTATAACACATTTGACAATTCCCCTTCAGTAATTTCCGTCAGTAAGCAGATGTACAAGAACTGTACCCGAGCTCTTTTGTGCAGCCCTGTACATGATCTATAGAATTTATACACACCAAGTTATATGAAAAAATATAGTTAAATTTAGAAACGCATACCACAGTTGAAAATGCACTTTCAGCAATTATCTTTCATAGACAGTACTGTAAACGAAACCTTTTATGTGCCCCTGTAAATGAATAGTTAATGTTTTGCATATCATATTCTAAAATAATCATCTTGTAGTCCACCTCTGTAATGTATATAAATTTATTGCTCATAGTCAGTACTTTAATCTAATTATTTTATGTGTCCCTGTGAATGAACGATAAAGGTTATGTACACGGTATTCTATAGTAAGCATCTTGTAATGCACCTCAGTGACGTATAGGAATTTCAATATGTTTGATGTAAAAGCATAAAAAACTTCTTAATAACAGGTGCAAGAGATCCTGTCCTGATCTATGTCTTGCTCCTGCCTTCAAAGTGGTTGCACGTCTTCTTTGCACCTGACGAAGAAATACAAAGTTCTTTTAAAAGGCCTAACGCATTCCTTATTTTTATGGTGTTATTAAGAAGTTTTTTATGCTTTTATAGTATCACACCAGTTTATTGAATACTTTAATATTTGATGTAGTGTAACATCATTAAAATACACTGAAAACGATTTTCCCCATAAACCATAATGTAACGGAATTCTTTTGAGCTCTCCTGTAAACGATCTACAAATGCTACACACTTAATTTTCAATACCGAACACGCCGTGGTTAACCTCAATAACGTATCTAAATTACCTTACACGAGTATATTTATGTGAGCACGGCCAGACAAGGGCAATTCGTCATGTAAAATTTATTTGGGTGGAGGGGTGTAGTTTTGCTTAATTAAGAGCTTAAATTACAAGTCGTGTTCAAATTTCATGAAAAAAGTCCTGATTAGCTGCTAGAAAAGATATAAAATCAGTTGCTTTAACATGTTTTGTTACTGAGAAACTCCAATATAAACAGGTTCAATATTTGGTTCAATAATTAAAAGAATTTTTAGTCACTATACAAACTTTTAACGAAAATATTTAATTCAAGTAGTAGAAAAGTGTTCTAAATAACATTCGCGTGGAAAAATATGTATTTATTACATTGTTAATATAAACTTTCGTTACATTATAAACATACATATTTGGATTTAAAATAAAAATAAATGTCTAACGTTTCTCAAAAATAT
Organism: Maratus michaelseni; assembly: GCA_963931845.1. Taxonomy (NCBI): domain Eukaryota; kingdom Metazoa; phylum Arthropoda; class Arachnida; order Araneae; family Salticidae; genus Maratus; species Maratus michaelseni. The sequence goes on along the minus strand of OZ007588.1, from coordinate 186,054,843 downwards.
CGTAAAAACTCTCTTATGTTAAGAGAAAATAAAGCCATAGAGTTCAAATTTCTATTTTCAAATTATCTGTAGTCTCTAGATCTGCTTAAGAAATAATCATCCATAATATGCGATTTCAGATTACTGGAATAGACGATTCAAGTTTGAGTAATTGAACTGAAAATATTCTTCACTCTTTTACCTTTTAAATAATAATGCATATACAAGAATTCAAATTAGATTTTTTGAAAATTTATCGCAATGTTGCATCAATGTATTAATCAATGTCTCCAATGTTCTTGAATTTGCATACAGAATTTTCTAGGTATCTATATTACGGTCAATGTAATACTGTCTACAGTGTGTTAAAACTACTTTTATTTCTGAATATGTGTGGGCTGTAAATTTCTAAAATTCAGTTATATTATTAACTTGGGTGATTTACAGTGAGATACTGCTTATTGAAATATGAATAATAATACATTATTTGATGTGTTAATATTTCATCCTGCGAACAAAACTGACATTTTTTTTCTTTTTGCAAGAAATATACGAAATTTCAATTTTGAAGGTTATTTTTAATAAAAGTTATGGCAATACTATGAAAAGGACAAAGCAACATTACGTAAAAATTAAAATTTATTATTTTGAAGGAAGTGTTCTTTTAGTCATATAAGATGAAACATTATTTTGCTATATGCTTCTAAATAATGATATCATATAACATTATTTAGTAGCTTTTAGTGATTTATCAATCTCCTATAGAAAATTATAACTAATAAATTCAACACATCTTAACGAATACCTACAGTGTTGGAAATCTGGACAAAATTTTGTCCCTAAAATTTTGTGTGGTGTGTTCAGAAGTGGTGTCATTCCGAACAGGATTTTGTCTCCGTTTCGGTCGTAAAGTCATTCTCTTCTTTTAGATGCAACTGTATGCATATTTAATTTTTGTTTTATGTACTGAGTAAGTATATCTAGATGAACGAAGCTCCTTGCAATCAGAGGGAGGTGGGAAACTGGCGGAGAAAGATTAATCTTTGTAGAAGTTATAAGTTAAATTTTTTGAAAGTATGTATTGATAAAGAAGTTCCCAGAAAACGCTGGATTTTCATGTAATAGCCCCAGTTATTTAAGTTGAACATTACAGTTGAATGAATAAATTGATCCAACTCAACTGCTTTGCCATGTGCTAAATTTAAAGTTACACCAAAGGCTTTAGATACTGCTGTTAGTACTCTGCTCAATATTTATCAGAGGAAGATGAGAAACTGGCCGAGAAAGATTAATCTTCGTAGTAGTTATGTTAAATTTTTTGAAAGTATGTGATGATAAAGAGGTTCCCAGCAAACACTGGATTTACATGTAAATGCCCTTTTTGCAAAGGTCTTTCGGAATATTTTCAACAAAATCAAAATATTTGAATGTTAAACTAGCAAGCCTGAACGGCGCGGGACCGTGGCCCAGAGAATTCCACCGCCTAATCTATGGGTATTCTCGCTCTCTTTTTTTGGTTTTCCCGAACAACGCGGATAGTATTATTAAACTGTAGGGAAACTGGAGCATATAAAAATGCCCTCCACCAATTAAAAAAAATACTAAATATTCACATTTTTTTTTCTAAAAATAAGAGGTACTTTTGAGAGTAATAGAGAATCTTCTATACGTGTTTTTATTTCATTTATATTTTATTTTTTTATTTCCATATTCATTTTTTTTTCAATGAAAGATACCATTGAGAGGAGAAAATAACCTTCTATACGCATTATTATTATTATTATTATTATTATTATTATTATTATTATTTCCATTCGAACAACGGGGATTAAAACTACAGAATTAAAGCTACCAGTAATTAAAACTATAGAAAAAATTAAAAACATGAAAACGACCATCAGAAAATAATTTTTTGAAATAGTAAATATTTATATTTTAAACCAAAGATACCGTTACAACTGTGAAATTACCACCTAAAAGTAGGCATTTTTGTTTTTTTTATAACTCCAACTGAGCCCCGGGAATTGCAATTTCAAAAGGCATAAAAAATGAAAATTGCGAAAATGAACTTCAGAACACATATATTTTTTTCGAAATAGTAAATATTCATATTTTTTTAATGAACGATACTGCAACTACGAAAAACGTACCGCGAACACATACCTATCTTTTTTTTTCTTTGCTCTTTTTTTAAAAATCCATACAGACCGCGTTGGTTGCGATTTTAAAATGCAGAAAAATTGGAACGTTTACTACATCTGCTCTTGAAGAGCCTACGTTTTCCCTAGACATGGGTGAAAACAATGATAACGCCAGAGAACTGATAAAAACTGAAGCTCGTTCAATAGCGTTCGATGAGGGTTTTTAATCAATATCTTGGCTAATTATCAAAAAATGTTAAACTGATTCTCAGGTGTATTTGTACTTGTCGTCGTTTGTCCGGAACCAAATTTGCCTCTACGTGCGATAGATTTTTCTAGTTATCACCAACAGACACACACACATACGCAATCAATCATCTTTCTTTTAATAATATAGATATTAACACATTTTTTATTTTAAATACATCAAAATTTTTTCTACTAAACAGATCATTGGGTATATAAATATTGTTGAAAATAGCTTATATAACAGTCAATTTACTAATAGAAAATTTCAAAGGTAAATATATACAATTAAAATCTTAAAATAATGTTTTTGAATTATTTTATAACATTTGACCTATTTGTATTAATACGAGTTAATTATAAGGATTATTAACATGAGCATACCATTTTTAATCGGGGAACTCTATTTTTTTTTTTTTTTAGTTTTTTGTAAACGTTTACGTTTTAACAACAAAATTATCCTAATTTCTTTTAGAATTTTTAAAACTAATGAAATACTGTGAAGCACAATTTCAAAAAATAACTAACGAAATTATTCAAAATTTTATTTAGATGGAATGCAGCCATAAATCTTTCAGATATAGAATGAAGAATGCTTGTTGACATTTAAAAATATTTATTTACGAAGATATTCTCCAATTTACTCAAAATTACTTAAATTGTTTTCGGAATATTTCTCACTCTTTCTTTTTCTTTCTTTTTTAAAGTACGAATTAATTTCAAAAGTATTATTTAATTTTGATTTCATATATATTTTTAGGGTATCTGTCATGATTTTTTATGCAAATATTTAAAAAATACATATAAAATTTTGGTATTAAAAATGTAAAAATTTGTTTCCAAAACCCAGGCAAAAATAAATAACTAGTGTTAGTCATTTAAATGAAAGTGAGTACACTGATATTATCACATCAGGATACACATAAAATTTCGCTATTAAAAGATGGAAAAATTTGTTTCCAAACCACAGGCAAAAATAAATAGTGTTAGTCATGTAAAACAAAGTGAGTACACTGATATAATTACATCAAGATTTTTGATATTAAAAGATGTAAAAATTTGCTTACAAAACGCAGGCTAAAATAAATATATGGTGTTAGTCATTTAAAAGAAATTGTGTACACTGATAAAATGACATCAAGTTACATACTATCCAGTTACTTTTAGAAAATAACTGATTTGCAGCTAACTACATTGCCAATGTCTATTTCAAGCTAATCGACTAGCTTGTTTAAATAGATTTATCCACTGATCCGTCTTACGAATACCACTATTTCCAATCAAAAATTTTCGAGGTAGTTTCTGCAACATTTGCGATAGAAATATACTACAGAAATTATTATTTGGAAATACTGGTATTTAAAAAATGTCCAGTGGGGCCCTTGCCTATAGTAGAATACCAAATTATGGATTCAATAATTCGCTATCATTCGCGCATACACTGTTAAATATTATTGAATACAAATATTGACATCTTATCAACTATTCAATATCTTCATTTGTAATTGCAGTAGCGTTTCCCTTGCACTTTGTCAAGGTTCCTGAAAATATCGTGCACTTTGGCTGAAAACCTTACATTTTATAAACAAAGTAGTCGGATTTGCCAATTCCAAAACTTTTTTCAGTCTCATACATGTTAACACTTCAAAATTCGCTCGGGTTAACTGGATGCGAAGAACCCTTCGCTGCACGAGCAGCCGATGTACAACAGAACTACAAAAAATCGTGAAAATCGCATAAAGATAGCATCACAGCGCCCCCTTTCGGCAGAATAGCCCCAAATGCAACTGGGAACTGCAGGCAATAGTAAAAAAACATATACATAAAATTTGGTTTAATTCTATTCATAGCTTCATATATTTTTCGATGATACAATAAAGAAAATTGAACAGAATTCGCTTTCACATATCCCCCTTCCGGCGGAATATCCCCAAATTCAACTGGGACCTGCTCGCCAAAGTAAAAAATATATAATTGAAATTTGGCTCAATTCTATGCATAACTTCATACACTTTTCGGTGATACAATGAGGACAGACGGAGAGACAGACATTTTGTATAAACATGTTTTTCGGGATCTCTGAACCCTAAAACATGTAAATCCGTCGAAAACTGGAAATCGGAAAAAAATTTCGATTACAATACTTTCTTCTATTATAGATAGAAGAAACTAAAAAAAACATACGTTTTTTTTAAAAGGAATGTTTTTATTTTTATGAATTTATGTGTTATTCTTACCCAAACGCAGTCAAAAATTCTTCAGAGCTTTCGAAAACATTTGGTATAATTACCGAATATGTCGAACTTTTTATGATACGGAGTGATCGGAAGTATTCCATTTTATTTTTCTTTTTTTTTGTGGATAATAATTTTTTTTGTATTTTAATTGTTCTGGTGATTAAATATTCACTGAAAAATATGTGTTGAGACATGTTCTTTACATCTTGGAAGTTCAAGAGCAATTCGTCATGTATTTCTCCAGGCATTCCTCAAAAAGTCTAAACTCAAAAGTGTCCGATGACTTTTAGCAATGTGATGTACTTTTAATTAAAAAGAAAACTCGCCTTGGTAGAATTTCGCATACTTTATTAATAAATCCTTTAACGAACTAATAACTGAATGAAGAAAATAACTGATATTTATATCAAAGATCACAGTACAGAAAGGACGAAAGTCACATTAAGTTTTTTTAACCCATTAAAAAAATATATATTAGGTTTAACCTATTGTACCACATGCGGGTTTCAATATAAGTTTTGAAAAAAAAATACTTTCGTTGATCTTCCTAAAATATCATTCATGTGCTAATAAAAGAAATATAGAAAACTATTATAAATATTATTCTACTTTTTTAGTTATTTGGAATGTAAATATTAGCGATACCACTGAAGCCCTTTTAAGATTGTCAATAGATATTAACTAAAACTTCAACTTACTCTTTAATGTCCTTTATAGATATCTCTTTCATACGTTATACGTCGTGACTACTAGAGTTCATAAATGGAATGGAGCTTAAGAGAAAAGAAAAACAATCCGGGGAAGAGAAATATGAACGTACTATTCGGTAATAGGTCTATTTGAAGTCTCTTTCACTTTATGCTATAACTTTTCCTTTACAAACTATTTGTAGGGAACACACTTTAATACTCCCGTCTGTTTAATGTTTTCTTTAAAAATGAGGATTTGAAATGTGGGTTTTTTTTTTATTACGAGCAATTTTTTCCTTATTTTATAGTTGTTGTCATTCTGTCATTAGCGGGAGACTAAAAAGAAAGCAAGACTGGCATCTCTAAATGTTTTTATGAAAAAAAAACATAAATATATGTGATAAATACCGTATTTACTCCAATTTTATATGTCCTCGCATATTTTTCACACATCCAACTTTTGAAATAAAATTTGCCAAAAATCAAAAATTCGCGTAATTTTCGCAATATGAGACAACAAATTAATAAAATAGAATTATATATTAATCCAATTGCATAAGATCTGACTATATTTAATTCATAATCCGTTTAAAGGCGTGATTATATTTATAGTACACAACATATTTGCAGTTTTGTTTATCGTGATTTTTTTTACTTACTTCCACCTATAATAGAAGAAACTATTTTAATCGAAAAATTTTTCTACTTCCGGTTTTTGACGAATTTACACGTTTGGGGGACAGACATTTCGAAAAACATGTGTTTATAAAATGTCTGTGTGTCTGTCCTCTTTGTATCATCCAAAAGTGCATGAAGTTAATCATAGAATTGAATCAAATTTTATGTATATTTTTTTACTGTGGTTTGCAGGTCCCAGTTGCATTTGGAGATATTCCGCCGGAAGGGGGCGCTGTGATAACCACTTAGAGATTTCAACTTAAAAAGATGCGCAAAAAAATTCTAAATCCTAAAAGTTATATGCGGTCAATGTTCGGCCTTGATCCAAGGATTCCGGAGAAATTTTTGTTTTAGCACATTCAGTTAACCTGAGGAATCGCAAGCAGCTGACGTACAACAGAATGACGAAAAATATTGATTTTATTGTCGATGTGATACCGAATTTTGAACTATTAACATGTATGAGATAGAAGAAAGTTTTGGGATGGGCACATCCAAATAGTGTCTTTACATCTGCTACTAATGCTGCATCATCTAACGTGTAATATATAAGAGCTTTCTGTTAAAATTGTAAACAAGGTAAGATTGTTTACGATATAAATTTACAATACCTAAAAACAGCTTTACTGCGGATTCAATTTTACAGCAATTTGTTTTGAGGAAACAATAGTAATAAGACACATAAAAGTGGATTTGGCGTAAATGAAATACTTATTTAATAACAAAAATATGAAGAAAGCAAAACAAGTAAAAGCGTTAGAGCATTTCGAAGTCACAGCTTTAGGATGTACTTTAATAGAAGCATAATTAACGAAAAAAAATATTTTAAGAAAATTTGAAATAATACTAGGGCTAAGTCATTTGACTCGTTATATGCAAGTCAGATAGTTCATAGTCGGAATATTTCATAGTTAATATTATAATCCTGGAGGCAGCGCCATATTTTTGCAACTATTTTCAGTGTTGATGATTTCGGTATACAGTAAAACCCGTTTAAGAAGTTCCCGCTTAAGAAGTTTTCCCGTTTAAGAAGTTTATATTTTCGATTCCCATTGTTTTCCTATTCTTACAATGTTAAAATAACCCGTTTAAAAAGTTTAGTTCCAAACTTTTTCCCGCTTAAGAAGTTTTTTCTCCCCTTAATTTTACTTTCAAAACACGTTTACTTCAGTCTTTTGAGGGATTTTTTTCCCCCATTCTGTAATGGAAAAGCATTTCTCTATATTCTTCGCTATTCAAAAGGGCACATTTAAGATTGAAAAGGATTGTCGTCACCTTTATTTCACCTTCATATCAGTTTGTCTGATGAAATGTAGAGAGAGGGTAAGTCCGAGTCCCTTATGGCTGCAACAATAGTGACTGATAAGGGATTAAAGAGAAATGGTTTGCTCCTACTCAGGGGTAGTTCTTTAAGTTGACCAGTTGCTTTCTCTTAGAATAGAGTCTCTTTCACCCCTTTCCAGGAATGGAATGAACCAAAGCTATGTTTGGTTCATTCCAAACCAAAGCTGTGTTCAGTTTGGCTCATTCAATCTGTTTTTGAGTGAGTGTAAGCGTCAAATCTCTCTTGGAAAATTCACGAAAAAAAAATCTTATTTATTTTTTCCTCTTCAAAATGTCGGGCAAGGGAATTAAAAGAAAGGCCTTGTCAATTGAAGACAAAATCAAAATTTTGAAAGAAGTTGATAGCAACCCAAACGTAACAAGAGTTGAAATTGCTAAGAGATTGAATATGCCGGTGACTACTCTGAATGGAATTGTAGCAAAACGCAATCTTATATTAAACGACTCCTCTGATAAATCTCGAAAAATTAAAAAAGTGAAAAAAGGAAAATATGAAGCTATGGAAGAAAAATTATTACTTTGGTTCAAGCAAGCCAGATCCGCCAATATTCCTATAAGTGGACCTATTCTTAGAGAAAAGGCTGAGGAAATTGCCAAAAAATGGAGATTGAATTTGCACCTTCAAATGGATGGATTGATAGAATGAAAAAAGAGCTGGTTTAAGTTACAATTCTATAAAAGGTGAGAGTAAAAGCGTCGATCCACAAGAAATCGAAGAATGGAAACAAATCTTACCAGATTTGATAACCGGCTATCATCCTAAAGATGTCTTTAACATGGATGAGTGTGGGCTTTTCTATAATCTTTCACCGGATAAAACGTATGCATATAAAGGTGAAAATTGTCACGGAGGTAAAAAAAATAAAGAACGACTTACAGTTTTATTGGGTGCAAACATGGACGGTTCCGAGAAATTGCCAATTTTGGTTGTTGGGAAATCCAAGAAACCCAGATGTTTTCAAAATGTGAAATCACTGCCTTGTGATTAGGAAAATAACAAAACTGCGTGGATGACGATTACAATTTATGAAGCCTATTTGAAAAGATTAAATGTTAAAATGAGGAGAGCTGAACGGAACATCATCATCTTTGTAGACAATTGCGCCGCCCATTCCAAAGACACGAGTAACTTTACTAACATAAAAGTGCATTTCCTACCACCGAACTCGACTTCGGTTTTGCAACCGATGGATCAGGGAGTTATTAAACTGTTTAAGCAGCACTATAGAAAACGGCTTGTGAATTGGATGATGGAAAAACTGGACAATACTGGAGAGATAGGAAAAGTAAACGTTTTGCAATCTATTCATTTTATTTTATCTGCATGGGAGTTAATAACGCCATCTGTAATTGCCAATTGTTTCCAGAAAGCAGGATTTTTGGAAGGAGAATCAACAGAAGAATATGAATTGGACATTGAAGATGATTGGAAGACGTTACAAAGAAGGATGGATTTCACAGCATCGTTTGAAGAGTATGTGTCAGTAGATGACGAGATATTGCCATGTGAGGTGCTTACAGTAGATGATATTTGTGAGGTTACAGAAGATGAAGAAATGAGTGACACTGAGGAAGAGCACGAGGAAATTCCTAGTTTTTCGGATGCTGTGAAAGGACTAGAAACATTTCGCCGTTTTATCGAAAGTGTTGAAAATGTGCCTGAGGAAATTTTTAAAAACTTAAGACAACTGGACTGTTATCAACTAAAAATTGCCGAGAAAAAACATAAGCAAAAATCTATAACCGATTTTTTCTGTAAAAGCATATCAAATGATGCTTAAAGAGAAATGTTCCCTCTCTGTCTTCAAACATTGGATTAAATAAAGAGTTTCTAAGGTAATTATGCATTTTTACTTGATTGACAGATTTTTTTAAAATGTGCAAATCAGTTTAAATTTCTTAAGTAAAACTCAACTTTATATAAATTTATGTATTATTTTAACAATGTAAAAGACCTCTCCTGACTATGAAAACTTAAACTAATGATTGTTTCAAACATTCTTAATTTCCCGTTTAAGAAGTTTTCCTGTTTAAAACGTTTTTGCCTTCCATTCCCTTGGAAAACTTCTTAAGCGGGTTTTACTGTATATGATAGATTAGGTCGTGCTTATAACGAAACTGCCAGTCAGCTGGCGCACCAGCGAGGTACGCGACAATAACAACATCGCACAACCTGCTGGAATGTTAAGTGAATGGTAACCCAATTACGGGTGGTACTTTGACTCGGGAGTATCATGAGTAGTCGGGTGTCACTCATTTCACATTGCAGCAGAATGTTGCTATGTTGCTATGGCAACACACTCCTCCCGGCTGGCGCACCATCTTACTGGCAGTTCTTTTATATGTACCATCTAATCTATCATTTATACCGAAATCATCGACGCTAAAATTGACTACAAAAATGTAACGTTGCTTTTCCGACTTTTAATTTTTTTAATAACTTATTATATTCATCAATTTAAAATCAATAATTTCCTCAGTTACATGAAATTTACCCCAAAGCGAAATTAATATCAATAAATACTTAAAGAAAATAACTTTCATATTTTACCCACCCACTACTTATGACTCCAAAAAATTGGCAAAACAATTGCTCTGATTACGCGAGTAAATACCATAAATCAATTTGACTGATCCACTTAGGTGCGAAAAACCTTTGGAACAGGTGATGTGATATAATAACAGGTATTTTTTAAAAAATCTTCTACGTATAAGAATAAATCCCTTCCTTTCTTTCGAATGGAGCTGGAGCTGTCTTATCTTAATAGAATGAAGTGTTTGGAATTAAGGGATCTTATACTTTTTAAACTGGATGAAAACCAACAACAAAAAAAAAAAATTCAAAGTTTGAATTAGTGTATCTTCAAACAATTTTTATGTATAAACATCAAATTTTGATTATTGATTAAACAGAATGTGCTTTTTAATATACTATCCTTAAAAATTGACTGGACCTTTACAAAATTTGTATATTATTTCAATTATAATAACTCTTTATTTTTTACACTGTAATGCATTCCGCACAGCCAAACGTCTACATAAATTAAGATTTCTGCATACATATTTCTTTCTGTAATGAAGAATAATGTATTTTTAAAATGATGTACTCTTAAATCAAAATTATTTCATTATCACGTAAAAAAAAAAAAAAAAAAGAAATGCAGAATTTTGCATTTTTTTCTATGAATACAATTTGGGATAACTAAATATATTACGACTGTTAATACATAAAAACAGGTCATTTTAAACACACACATATGCTTATTATCTATACTGAATTCCATAACAATCCATATATAACACATCGGTCAAAAAGTTCCGGGAATAACCCACAGATGATGCCACATGTAAAACAAATTGTGTGTAAGATAGTGCTAATCTTCAAATGATACGTGTCAAAATTTCATGATGTTATGATCATTAGTTATCGAAATATTGAAGTTTTAGTGACGCTACTTTTAATATTTCCAAAGCAATGGAAAAAAACGAATTTCGTGTGTTGATTAAACAAGGTTGTTTTATGGGAAAAAATACCGTTCAAGCTCAGCAATGGCTTGAAAAATATTACAGGGAATTTGCTGCTTCCAAAACAATTTGTTGGTGGTTGGCTGAGTTTAAACGAGGCCGTACGGACATTGATGATGCTGAGATTTCGGAACATCCAAAAGAGGTGACTACACCATTAAACATTAAACAAATTCCTAAAATTATTTTGTACGGCCATAAAGTGAAGTTGCAGGATATAGATGACATCATAAAGATATAAAAAGAGTATATACAACCTTTTGAACGAAATGTTGAGGTTCAGAAAACTGTTTTCCAAATGGGTGCCTCGTTTGCTCACAGTGGAACAAAAGCAACAACGTGTTAATGTATCAGAACGCTGTTTGAAGCTATTTAATCGGAATAAACAGGAACGACTACTATAACTACTATAAATCCAGCGACCTACCTCTTCGCGGACGTCAACAGGATGCTCCAGGGAAAGAGATTTGTGTGAAATGATGAAGTCATAGCTGAAACAAACGCCTATTTTGAAGGAAAAAAAAATCGTTTTATGAAAAAGGTATCAAAATGCTAGAGAAGCGTTGGAATGAATGTATCAATCTTGAAGGAGATTATGTCGATGAAGAAAGTCGAATTTTGTAAAAAAGATAGTTTTTTAGCAGTTAGTCTCGGGATATTTTGACCGATGTGTTACGTTCTCAAAATATCTTGCGTGCAATGATTGAAAACTTAGTTTGTCAAAAACTTGTGTCCAAGGTATAACTTAACTTATAAACTATATAAAAAATATATCTTATTTTTCTGATAATTTTAGTTCTAATGGAGAATTTTTGCATGCGGTTTGTTTTAAAATACTTCTAATGAATTATTTTATAATTAATAAGTGAAAAAAAAGATTTTTTCTTAAACTTAAAAGATACAGAACCCCTTAAATGTTGTGTAATTATTGATAAAGAAGTGATTAATTATAAAATGCTTATTGAATTAAATAAAACCTGTACCTGATATCTATATCCACGTACTTAATAACAAAAGAAGAAAAACAAAGTTTAGTTCTTTAACAATGAATAAAAATATTATGTATCAAATATTTTATCTCACGTGTTTCAATAAAGTCACAATAAAAGCAGATTCAAACAAATATTACGTAGGTATTGATAAGAAAAATAAAAATTACTCTTATCTTACCTTTTGTGTTATTCGGAAAGTAAATATTAGCGATACCACCTAAGCAGTTTTAAGAATACTGTCAATAGAGAGTAGCTAAAATTTCAACTTGCTCTTTAGTGATTTATAGATATTGTTTGCATACATAATAGTTCATGATTAGTATACCTCAGAAATGGAATGGAGTTTAATAGAAAAACAAAAATAATCCGTGAAAGAGAAACATGAAATGCTATCCCGTAATAGTTTCATTTGAAGCATCTCTTTCATTTTCTGCTAACATGTTTCTTTCATTTTGTTAGATAAATACTTAAATGCTATCGTATGTTTGATGTCATATTAGAACGTAGAGATTTCAAATAGGAACAATATCAACTAGTAACTTTGTATTTATTTATAAATACCATAGTTGTTGTCATTCCATAGCTTGGTGATAAAAAAGAAAAAAGCAATGATGGGGAAAAGAAGATTTTAGAGCACTAAACTGCGTGTTTTAACTAGTTGTCAAAATATTTTTTTCTTTAATCATTAGTATATGAATGAAAGCATAAATAAAAATTATAATGAAATCAGTTTGTCTTACCCGCTTAAACACGTGGTTGAAGTGAAAACTTTTGTAACAGGTATTGTTATGTAGAAACAGCTTTTAAAAATTTCAGCTTCTATGCATAAGTCATTACCCCCTCTGTTAAAACTGAAGCTATCTTACATAAATGGGATGAAGTCTCCCGAATTAAATATGGCCATATTTTAGATCAATAAGTGACTAATATTAAAATAATTATTGAATCTCGAAAAGCAACCAATATTTATATACACTGACATGATAATACAAGAAGGAAAGACTTATTAATTCAGTAACATATTTAAAAAGACAGTTGAATGTGGGCGATTACATGTAACACATTTTCAGACTGGTCGAAAAACTGAAAAATGGGTGTAAAAATAAAATATGTTCATAAGGCAAATTAAAAATAATCTCCATCTCAATTTCGCTAAAGACACAATACATATTAAGAGACTGCAAGAGCATTGTTTTTAAAAATGCTGGTAAACCGCGCCTAAAACACATTATAAACAGGCCAGAATGGATTGGGATCGAAAGTACATATCACACGGGGACAGGTGGCTCACAAGTGGCGACGAAATGAAGTGGAATCTGGATGATCGTGATGGCTGGAATTGTTACTGTTAAAGAAACAGACACGTACTTCCTTCAGTAGGTGGCAAGGTGTTATGTTTCTGATTGATGGGCGATTGGCTTTAATGGCCAAACCTGTCTGGTATTTCTCAATCGGAAACAAACTGCAACAAAGTACCAAGAGAAACAATAGCAATATCTGCTTCCTTAAGGTGAAATTTTCAAAGTTTCCTGAGTGGAGGTTTCACCACAACAATGCTTCAATTCACAACTCACATAATACGAAACAAGGTTTTACCGCGTCAGACGTTAATGTTTTAGATTGGCCACCATTGGCATTGGGTTTAAGCCCAAACTTAAATCCAATTTCGAACTTCTGGTACATAATTGCCTGTGGAAAAATGAAAAACAGTATGTATCTGCTAAAGAACTAAAAGTGGTCATCGAAAAAGCATGCTATTCTTTACCCCCCCCCCCCCCAATAATATTTCAAAAATTGATTGATTCAATAGAAACACGATTATTTGAAGTTATTCAAAACCAGGGAAGTACAATTAATAAATAGCTTCCTGTAAAAGTGTTAAATAAATTTTGTTTGAAGTGTTTTTTTTTCTTATTCCTATACTTTTGAGACAATTCATAGTCATTGATTTTTATGAGTTTGTATTAAAGTTATCATTTAGTCATCATAAATATTATAAAGCATGTAGTCCTAAAAGTGTATGTGATGGTGAGAAATACCACCATCTAGATCTAAACTAGCACACACTATAAGAAAAAAGTATTTGGTTTTTTTTCTGCATATTAACAGAGTATTTGGTATCATTTTAATCAGTGAACAGTGAACAATACAAATTAATGATCCATTTTAGGATCAGCGCATACAGATAGATAATTATGGAACAAAGTGAACCACGGCAGTCAAGGAAATATTTGGTTTTCCGTTCCCACGAATGATTTAACTACACCTAATAAAAATGTCATGGAGAAAATTGTCAGAACAATAATATGACACATTTATTTATGAGAGCTTAAATAGGCACGAAGACCTCCCAAGTAAAAGCATCTTTACCTCCCAGACACAGCACGGCGTCAAGAGGAATCGCTATTGTACCGACGGACCTATGAAACACTCAAGGGGAGTACCAAATTTCTCCCGCCTGCCAATGGTCATCTCTCTAAAATCAGAGGTATGGCCGAAACATGCAAATTTTCAAGAAGTTAAATGTATAAGGCCTTAATTTTATGTGAAAAGGGAAGAATGATTCCATCCTTTTTTTTTGCTCCACGAAAAGAATGTGATTTTTTTTTAGAGTTGAGATTCAAAAAAGATGGAAAAGTAGAAGGTTGACTGCTCTCTAACTAAAAAACAGATTTTGAGTGTGTGTGCCAATAGATGGAAATGTACGCGCTAAGAAAAAGCGAAAACGCGTCAGCCATTACCTCCTGCTGTCAACGTTATCTAGTAATATAAGGTAATAAACAATCTTCCTTCACCATTGTTCCATTTTATTTAATTAAGCTATATTCTTTTAATAATACGAATTTACGTGTGTATGAAGATCCTACCCCGATCTAAACATAAAAAGGCTAATCAAATAAATACTTCTAGGGTATGGAACTCTGCCTTTCAAAGTCGAATTTGTTAATTCAGTAAGATAAACTGTAATTCTCAGAAAATAAATATTGAGAATACAGTTCTCAACTAGGATTGAATATTTTTTTTTTAAACATTTATATTTGTTTTTAATTACATGATTATAATTACCTTGTAAATAAACTCAATTTTATATTCAATTAATTTTAGTCAGTTTTCATTTTGTTTACTTAATTTATTGAATTAATATTAAGTCTTTTATTTTAGGAAATGTTTTCTTTAATATTACAATCTAGGTTTTAAAATAAGCCATTATTTATTTAATGTTACATAACTCTCTGCAGGTAACCTTTGATGATTGTAATTGGCTCAAAGAGGATCCAAACTTCAAAAATAATTCACAACGCAACTTTTTCTTTTCTATAATTAATTGATAATTTGTCTAATAAAATTCTCTAAGTATAAATTATCATATCAGATCCTTAGAGTCATAGGTGCAAAATAAATACTATACGTCTCGGATAATTTAAAATACTCATATTAATCAATAAACAGCAATATAGTGGTAAATCCTATGCAGTCAGACTTAAATTCAAATGCTCACTCTGTAGCATTCCATCATAGGGTTTACCGAATTAGAAGTGGTACCGTTACCTCTTTCTAAATTATTTTAATATATTAATTTAATTTTAGAAATAGAACTTTAGGTTATTGTATAATTTTTTTTTAAATATAAAAATATATATGCAATATTAAGACTGCAAAAAAAAAAAAAAAAAAAAAAAAAAAATTCTTAATTTTAAAATTCTTTAAAAAAAAATTTTTTTGCCTCTTTTCAACAACTAATAAAAAAAAATTTAAGCATTCACTGGGGAATCTTCATACACACTCTGTAACATGCATATACTTGGCAACTCTTTTTGGGTACCTCACTAAATATATAATGATATATTAAATAATAATAAGTGTTATTGGATTGATTTGTATTAACAAAGAATTGAAAATATGACTTGTGTTACATATACTGCAACAGCAGCAAATATAAAATAAATACATAATAATGCTCAAATATTGAAATGATATATATTATATATAATTAATTTCTCGAACAGTGCATAACAATTCACCATTGGGTATCTTTTATTTTATGTTAAACAATTTTTTTTTTTGCTCTCTCTCTATTTTATGATTTTTGTACTTTAATTGGATGAATAAGCGTATAAGTCAAAGAATTAGTAGAATAGATACTGGTGTCAAAACTAGACAACAATTACGCGAATTAAATAATCAAACTGTAGACACTAATATTATTTGTAATAATAGTAATAATAATAATAAGAAAAAAAGAAAGAGAAGAAAATTATAAATTCTGAAAAAGCTACTCCTAAAATTACTACAATGGACACCCCAAATGCAGATAGCCTAATTAATCTGATTCCATACTATGATGGAAAAAAGGAAGCAAATATTAACCATTTTTTCTTACAATTTGACAATCTCATCAATAAAACTGAATTGAATAATGATTCTAAATTAACTATATTAAAGGCGAAAATTGTAGGACCTGCTAAAGATAAATTGATGAGGGATCAAAATTTGTTCGTGGAACAGAACTTAGAAACCTTTAAAACAAAGTTAAAACAATTATTCGAACCCAAAACCACATTTCTAGAAGCGCAAAAGAAATTTTGCAATCTCAAACAAAAACCGGAACAAAACATGAACGAATTTATATTAGAATTTAATGCGGCAGCAGACCTTTATCTAAAAAAAAGTGGGCAAGATATAGGAGCTAACAACAGCTCTACATTCATGGAAATGATCAAATTATCTCAGTTTTTGGAATCAATTCGTAGTGATTTAAGTCTGGAAGTAAGAAAAAACTCTCCGCCGGACTTTAAAACAGCGTGCAACATAGCCTTAAAATTAGAGGAGGCTTATTCACATGTCAATTTAAAGGGCATCAACAACATTTCCAAAACTAAAGATTCTGATTTGTTAAATGAACTGCTTAAACTCAATGTAGAAAGTGCAGAGAATATAAAATTATTAACCGCGGAATTAAATAACATAAAATTAAAGGTAAATGCCACTAACAATGATACAACTAGGTTTTGCAAGTACTGTAAATCCACATCCCATACGAACCCACATTGTTGGTTTTACAAGGGCAACGAACAAAACAGCAGTAATTACGTGGACGAAAATAAAAAAATTCCTGAGAATATTCAAATCGAAAAACCAAATTTTTATCAAGGGGGAAACCAACAAGCTCAGGGAAACTTTCAGCAAACCCCAAATTACACGCACCAAAACTTCAACCCTATGCAATATTCTGCTCCTCAGTACATGTACTATGCACCACCCCCACCCCACCAACAATTTATGCCGATATCATATCCCAGTTTCGGAAATTATGGAGGCAATTTCAACGAACAGAGATCATATGACCAGCGAAGAAATTATAGAGGGCATAGAGGGGGCTACAAGCAAAATAATTATAAAAAACATGATTATACAAAAAAAAAATAATTCACAGCAGACACTTGAAAACAATAAACAAGATAAAGATCATGATCAGAATTCTAGTAACAATAAGGGAAACTAAAGTCGGGACTTACATTCTCAAATACAAGGCACCCGCGTAAGTCTCACTGCGGGTCTAAAAAAAATAACAAAATTATTGCTAGTGTCAAAAGTAATGACAATTCTCAACTTCCGATTATTACTTTTGAAATTAATGGTGTTAAGATTAATGCTCTGACAGACAGTGGGGCGGCAGTAACTTTGGCATCACCTATATTGTTCGAACAATTAAAGAATGCACACGTAAAATATAAAAATCTCTGTAACCAGGTAAAAATTCAAACATTAAAAAATTCGACAATCTCTTTTAAGCAATGCATTAAATTAACTTTCAAATTGGAAAACGTTTTTGTATCGGGGGCATTCTATGTTACAACTCAAGATTTTGGTCGGAACTACAATATGCTATTGGGATTCGATTTCCTCAAAACAAATAATATTATCCTAGATTTTGAAGATAAAACCATGAAATTAAAAAACAAAAACATTGCACTTCAATTTCTAGAAAATGAACCTCAAAGTCTGATAAGTAACTTAACTGCTAACTCTAATGAGAATCAAAATAAAGAAAAAATACGCAAAAAGAAAAAAAAACGTATCTCGCACAAAAATTTTGTTACAGCAAAACTAACACAGACAACGGAGTTACTACCAGGCAAAAAAAAAATTGTTGCATTACTATTAGATCCAGATAAATTCGCAACTACAAATACAATACTCTTGGAACCGATTAAACATAATATGAAAATTTATTATAAAACATCAATTCACGAAATTGCCAAGGATAATAAAATTCATATAATAATCACTAACAAATCACAACAAAAATTAATCTTAACAGAGGGAATGAACATTGGCAAAATTTCTAAACATTTTGAAATAAAATCTGTTGACACTGAGGGTCAAGAAGTAAAGAAGCAGGTAGTGCACATTAATAATCTGAATTTAGAGCAAGTTCGTGAACGGAGAAAAGCAGAACTTAGATCAGACGACTTTAATTTACAACATTTAGACTCGGACACAGCAGAAAAATTAAAAAAAATACTTCTAAATAATGCACATGCCTTTTCTAAGAATTACGATACACTCGGACAATCTTCATTAGTCGTCCCAAGATTTAATTTAATACATAATTATCCTCTGCAGACTAAACCATACAAAACTGCACACAATGTTAAGGAGTATGCTAAAAAAGAAATTGAAAACTTTTGAGAGCAAATATCATTCGTAAATCCAACTCTGATTACGCTTTCCCTGTTATTTTCGTTAAAAAAAAAATCTTTGCAGAAAAACGAACAGGCTAATGAAGTTAAATATCGTATGGCGGTCGATTATAGACTTTTAAATGAAATAATTCAAAATTATGCGTACCCCATACCCGAAATTAAAGAGATTCTGCGGAGAATGAGTGGAAAAAAATATTATACAGTACTGGATCTACACAGTGCGTTTTTCCAAATAAATTTACGTGAAGAAGACACTGAAAAATTAGCTTTCCTAACGGAGCACGGTAAATTCTCCTTTTTAAGATTGCCTTTCGGAACGCGACTCAGTACTGCGGTGTTTGCAGAATTAATTGATAAAGTGTTGGGCCACTTTAATGAAGATCAAGTCGCTTATTTTATTGACGATGTGATCCTAGCAGCCGACTCACTCGAAGAAATGTTAGATCTGTTAGACAAAGTCCTTAAAGCTTTTATTGAAAATAATTTAACTATTGAGCCTACTAAAATACAAGTCTGTATGTCAGAAATCGAATTTCTCGGTTTCACCCTAAACAGCGAAGGATACTTTCCTTCAAAAAGAAACATAGATAAAATTCAAAATTTAGTTAAACCTAAAAATAAGAAGGGAGTTAAATCTCTACTTGGTCTTTCGAATTATTTTAGATCGCTTATTAAAGACTATTCTAAAATAGTTGACCCATTAATTAATCTTACTAAAGACAAAGTGAAATTTAAATCTTCTGACATAGAAGAAAATGCTTTCAAAGAAATCCAAGCAGCGATAGTTAAAAATCCCACATTAAAACCCCCGGATTTCTCAAAAGATTTCATTTTAATCACAGACGCTTCTAAAACAGCTATTTCTGGAATTTTAGCACAAGAATACGACGGAGAACAGTTGCCAATTGAACATTTTGGGCGAAAATTAAGGGATCCCGAAAAGAACTACCCCAGTTTCAAACTCGAACTACTGGTGGTTCATGAAGCGGTGATGTATTTCAAGCATATTCTCGCAGGGAGAAAATTTAATATTTATACAGACTCCAAAGCGCTAACGTATTTTTTAAATTTGGAAAAGCAACCAGACATTGTAGCAAGGTGGTTGGACAATTTGTCCCCTTTTAACTACTCTTTTCAGCATATCGAGGGATCTAAAAATCCTGCTGATTATGTTTCGAGGAACATTAATAATATAATTTCAAGAGAAAAATTGCAAAATTCATTGTTTACGGTAAACAAAGCTCTATCAGATGAAAACATTAAACTACAACAATTAGAAGACGAAAAATTGAATAAAATAATAAACAAAATTAAAACTGACAAACAAAACAAAACCACAAAAAAATTCATTCTCAATCAAAAAGAAATATTAATATTAAAGCCAGGCTCTGATACAAATGAACTGTTAATTGCTCCGGATAAACTTAAAGCTGAAATAATACAGGAAGCTCATAAACCACATTTCGGATTTTTTAAAACTTATCAAATAATAAAAGCTAGATTCTACTGGTACGGGATGTACAGGGATGTAAAGAATTATTGTACTAAATGTATACCATGTAACACGACTAAACAACATCAAACTATTAAAGTTCCCACACAAAAAATAATCAAAGATAAAGAAATCGGATCAGTTTTGCATATAGATTTAATTGGTTTGCTTCCAATGACGCTACGCAAAAATAAATTTGTATTTATGATTATTGATTCCACATCAAGATTCTTGGAGGCTGTACCGGTTCGCAATTGTGAATCACAAACACTTCTAAATGTATTGAATCGTTATTTTAGTAATTTCGGATTGGCGCGATCCATAAAATTGGATAATGGCCGGTATTTTCACTCCGATTTATTCAAAGAATACATGGATTCTCTTAACATAGACCTAGATTTTACGTCCGTGAATAATCCACGCAGTAATGGGCTCTGTGAGATAAATAATAAAATATTAAAAAATTCAATTGTTGCCATGTGTAAAAACTCTCTGGAATGGGATACCAGAATTGATTTTTTTTAAATTAATTATAACAGTACACCGCATAGAGCTACGGGATTTTCTCCGGCACTTCTATTTTTCGGTAGGGAAGTAAGAACCCCTTTTTCCATACACTTGCCTGACCAAGACATAATTGTCAAAACCTACGTTAAAAATAGAGTCCAACATATTGAGGAAATAAAGAAAAATTTATTCCATTTATTTATTTCAATTACAAAGCCTTACAAAACCAAAAAAAAATGATGGCGGAGTACATCGACAGTACCCCAGTCCAAAAAGTAAAATTTCTACAAACGGGACAAGAATGCTACTTAAAAGTCGTGGGTAAACCAGGCGTACTTCATCCAAAATTCTTGGGACCATTCGAGGTGGTAAGGAAGCTTAGGAATAAGAATTACCTATTAAAGGAAATTGCATTCCCAGATAAAGCGACTATTAAACGCCACATAAATAAATTATTCTCACCAACGAAAGTGGAATCACAGACTATACACATAAATTCCTAGATAGGGAAGCGAGAAATTTTTTTTCTCTTTTATTGCTGTCGAGGCAATATGTATATATTTATTTTAAATTTTTATTGTTTATAGATGTCTTATTTTTCTTTAGTTTAGTACACATTTTATAATTTTCCATTATTGTTTATTTACAGTACATTGAGGACAGGTTACTATTAAAAAAAAAAAAGATCATTTAGGGAGGATACTGCAAGTTTTTTTTTCTTTGCTACACAGTGTACTACTGAGTGATTTGGCTCGTCAGAGGGAGTTATGAACAAACATGCACGTTAAATAAAAAATAATAATAATTACGGTAAAAATAAAAACAGAGGCAGCCTTGCCAGGGTATCACCCTTTCAAACCCATTTTATACTAATTTATATAACAAAACAAAAAAATTTTTAATATATAACCTTACCCCCTCTACTAAAAGTGAAAATAAAAGTCTTTATATGTAGCACAAAACATATAACTAATCGATTTAAAATTACAAGTCAACATCTATTCACTCGGCGACACAAATATAAATAATAATAATACAACATTTTATATTGACCAATATTTATAATAATTCATCCTTTGCTTAAAGCCACGGATTGACGAATCCACTTGAATTATTATAACAAAAAAAAATCGGTCAGATTTTACAAAATTATTTTAGTTTAATATTTATGATATAATCTATAACTTGGTTAGAACAACGCGTTTCAATTTTAATTTTAGAATAATCGTACAATTTCATATTATAAAACAAACAAGTAAAAAAAAAAAATTATTAGTTGTCCCTAAGGATTAACATTTCAGATAATTTAATTACAAAAAAAGAATAAAAATAAAAAAATACCATTCAACGTTTCAATTATTACAAAACATAAATTGGATGTTTAATTTATACCTTAAATATTTAGGTAAATTATTTCATACTTAAAAAATAATAATAATAAAAGGTGTTGGATACATGTCAATGATCATTTCAGCAATTTATTGGATGTTAAAGTCTCGTTTTTGCAGGCGAAATTGAGACTATCTGCGCAGAGCATCTAATAATGCATTTAGCTGAGATATTTCTAATTAACTAAATTTCCAAACTTTACAAAAAAAAAAGAATTTGTTTAATCTTTTTTTTCTCTAACTATTATATGTAATATTTTATAAAACAAAAAAAAAATAAGAGAAAAGAAAAGCGAACGCTCGCTTTCCATTCCTTAAATATGTATATTTACACGTTAATATATTTTAAAATAATAATAAGAAGAATAAATAATTAAATAAACATTTTACAATTGCATGCACATTTTCGTTTGTGCAAAGCAACGCTCGCTTGTTCTCGCTAACTTAAATTGTAACTAGAAAATCAATATTATATTAAAAATATATATATATTATAATACATTACGTTTTTATACACAATATAAATAAATAAGTAAATATATAAATTGACGAGAAGATAGTGTGATGCAAACGGATTTGACCACGTTACACGTGTACCGATTTTTTTTTATAGAAAATATTTTCTGTAATTAAGCAGATATACAGATTTAATTACATACCCCATTTTTTTTAAATCCAAGCCGGGTATACATGACTTTTTTTTTATTTTAATCACACATTTAATCTTATTTCAACAATAAAAAACAGATAGCTGGATTTTTGCGAGTAATCCTTTTCACAGACACACGTGCAATCAAATCGTTTCACTGATTTTTTTTTCCCCACTGTCAGTAATCCAGGAGTTTAGTAAACGTTACCCACAGGTGAGGAAAGATACCTAATACACGGCTTATCATTTCGCAAATCGTCCCCCGTGTACAACTGAATCCGAAGGTAGGGAGATGGGTCATTGTCCACAGGTAGGGTCATCTAGCTGTCATTCTCTATCCTTCCGCTTAGCGGTGATGGATTAGAGGGAGAAAAGATTACTGTTTTTTTTCTTTTTCTTCTTCTGCCTTTTTTTTCCCAACCCCGTTCATTCCAAGGCAGACAGTTTAAAAGGGTATTGTGTTTGACTTTATCGATGGATATTTAAATTTTTGGTATCGAAAAAAAAAAAATTCATTTTTTCGATCTGTTTCCTTTATGAAAATATATTATTATTGAGAATATCTTTCATTCAGAAAAGTAGCCTTTTCACATATTCCAAAACAATTGTTTTCGTAAGAATGATAAGATTTTTTTTTTTAACATAACATTTTCTTTATATATATAAAAAAAATAAAGAAGTTTTCCTTTCTGCTCAAGAGAAAATAATTCATGTGAGAATTATATTATAATGTTTATAATAAAGATTGTAGTACAACAGACATGTGATTATATAGATGTGTTTTCTCTCAATGTTTTTCATATATTATATAATTTTTTTTTAATTGTATGGTATTCATTATCAATGCATACAGCTTACTGATTATATTGAGTATTTGTTTTAAATGATTCTGTATATTGTGTTTCCATTCATGGGTACCCAATTAGCCTGTAATAATTAAAATAAAAGATTTGCCAATTTATATGTATGTAATAACTAAAAATATAAGAGTGGAAAAGAAAATTAATTTTTTTTTCTTTCTTCTCTCGGGCATTTTATTTTATTATTTGGCTTATTCAAATTTTCCTGCTTTATTTGGATTTGGACCTATTAAAACTCAAAATTTAAATAAATGTTTTTGGAACAATGGAAATTGAAACCAACTACACATGATAACTTGCTGAAGAAGTCATGTCTTTCATCAGATTTTTCAACAGTGAACTTTTGATTACGCTTTATTTCACCAATGTGTAAAACTTTTTTCTGGTGTTGCAAACCTACTTACACTCCAAACCTAGTGACACTCCAGCTTATCCCAAGTTCCTAGACTTTTCCATGTGAACATTTTCAGTTTTGATCTTCAATATAATACGACGATGGACTTTCATCGAGTACTTTGTGGCTACATATATATATAAAAAAAAGATACTGTTGACCTTTTTTTTTCTAATGTCGGGGGAAGAGATGATGGTGAGAAATACCACCATCTAGATCTAAACTAGCACACACTATAAGAAAAAAAGTATTTGGTTTTTTTCTGCATATTAACAGAGTATTTGGTATCATTTTAATCAGTGAACAGTGAACAATACAAATTAATGATCCATTTTAGGATCAGCGCATACAGATAGATAATTATGGAACAAAGTGAACCACGGCAGTCAAGGAAATATTTGGTTTTCCGTTCCCACGAATGATTTAACTACACCTAATAAAAATGTCATGGAGAAAATTGTCAGAACAATAATATGACACATTTATTTATGAGAGCTTAAATAGGCACGAAGACCTCCCAAGTAAAAGCATCTTTACCTCCCAGACACAGCACGGCGTCAAGAGGAATCGCTATTGTACCGACGGACCTATGAAACACTCAAGGGGAGTACCAAATTTCTCCCGCCTGCCAATGGTCATCTCTCTAAAATCAGAGGTATGGCCGAAACATGCAAATTTTCAAGAAGTTAAATGTATAAGGCCTTAATTTTATGTGAAAAGGGAAGAATGATTCCATCCTTTTTTTTTTGCTCCACGAAAAGAATGTGATTTTTTTGAGAGTTGAGATTCAAAAAAGATGGAAAAGTAGAAGGTTGACTGCTCTCTAACTAAAAAACAGATTTTGAGTTTGTGTGCCAATAGATGGAAATGTACGCGCTAAGAAAAAGCGAAAACGCGTCAGCCATTACCTCCTGCTGTCAACGTTATCTAGTAATATAAGGTAATAAACAATCTTCCTTCACCATTGTTCCATTTTATTTAATTAAGCTATATTCTTTTAATAATACGAATTTACGTGTGTATGAAGATCCTACCCCGATCTAAACATAAAAAGGCTAATCAAATAAGTACTTCTAGGGTATGGAACTCTGCCTTTCAAAGTCGAATTTGTTAATTCAGTAAGATAAACTGTAATTCTCAGAAAATAAATATTGAGAATACAGTTCTCAACTAGGATTGAATATATTTTTTTTTAAACATTTATGTTTGTTTTTAATTACATGATTATAATTACCTTGTAAATAAACTCAATTTTATATTCAATTAATTTTAGTCAGTTTTCATTTTGTTTACTTAATTTATTGAATTAATATTAAGTCTTTTATTTTAGGAAATGTTTTCTTTAATATTACAATCTAGGTTTTAAAATAAGCCATTATTTATTTAATGTTACATAACTCTCTGCAGGTAACCTTTGATGATTGTAATTGGCTCAAAGAGGATCCGAACTTCAAAAATAATTCACAACGCAACTTTTTCTTTTCTATAATTAATTGATAATTTGTCTAATAAAATTCTCTAAGTATAAATTATCATATCAGATCCTTAGAGTCATAGGTGCAAAATAAATACTATACGTCTCGGATAATTTAAAATACTCATATTAATCAATAAACAGCAATATAGTGGTAAATCTTATGCAGTCAGACTTAAATTCAAATGCTCACTCTGTAGCATTCTATCATAGGGTTTACCGAATTAGAAGTGGTACCGTTACCTCTTTCTAAATTATTTTAATATATTAATTTAATTTTAGAAATAGAACTTTAGGTTATTGTATAATTTTTTTTTTAAATATAAAAATATATATGCAATATTAAGACTGCAAAAAAAAAAAAAAAAAAAAAAAAAAAAAAAAAAAAAAAAATTCTTAATTTTAAAATTCTTTAAAAAAAATTTTTTTGCCTCTTTTCAACAACTAATTAAAAAAAAATTTAAGCATTCACTGGGGAATCTTCATACACACTCTGTAACATGCATATACTTGGCAACTCTTTTTGGGTACCTCACTAAATATATAATGATATATTAAATAATAATAAGTGTTATTGGATTGATTTGTATTAACAAAGAATTGAAAATATGACTTGTGTTACATATACTGCAACAGCAGCAAATATAAAATAAATACATAATAATGCTCAAATATTGAAATGATATATATTATATATAATTAATTTCTCGAACAGTGCATAACAATTCACCATTGGGTATCTTTTATTTTATGTTAAACAATTTTTTTTTTTGCTCTCTCTCTATTTTATGATTTTTGTACTTTAATTGGATGAATAAGCGTATAAGTCAAAGAATTAGTAGAATAGATACTGGTGTCAAAAGTCAAAACTAGACAACAATTACGCGAATTAAATAATCAAACTGTAGACACTAATATTATTTGTAATAATAGTAATAATAATAATAAGAAAAAAAAGAAAGAGAAGAAAATTATAAATTCTGAAAAAGCTACTCCTAAAATTACTACAATGGACACCCCAAATGCAGATAGCCTAATTAATCTGATTCCATACTATGATGGAAAAAAGGAAGCAAATATTAACCATTTTTTCTTACAATTTTACAATCTCATCAATAAAACTGAATTGAATAATGATTCTAAATTAACTATATTAAAGGCGAAAATTGTAGGACCTGCTAAAGATAAATTGATGAGGGATCAAAATTTGTTCGTGGAACAGAACTTAGAAACCTTTAAAACAAAGTTAAAACAATTATTCGAACCCAAAACCACATTTCTAGAAGCGCAAAAGAAATTTTGCAATCTCAAACAAAAACCGGAACAAAACATGAACGAATTTATATTAGAATTTAATGCGGCAGCAGACCTTTATCTAAAAAAAAGTGGGCAAGATATAGGAGCTAACAACAGCTCTACATTCATGGAAATGATCACATTATCTCAGTTTTTGGAATCAATTCGTAGTGATTTAAGTCTGGAAGTAAGAAAAAACTCTCCGCCGGACTTTAAAACAGCGTGCAACATAGCCTTAAAATTAGAGGAGGCTTATTCACATGTCAATTTAAAGGACATCAACAACATTTCCAAAACTAGAGATTCTGATTTGTTAAATGAACTGCTTAAACTCAATGTAGAAAGTGCAGAGAATATAAAATTATTAACCGCGGAATTAAATAACATAAAATTAAAGGTAAATGCCACTAACAATGATACAACTAGGTTTTGCAAGTACTGTAAATCCACATCCCATACGAACCCACATTGTTGGTTTTACAAGGGCAACGAACAAAACAGCAGTAATTACGTGGACGAAAATAAAAAAATTCCTGAGAATATTCAAATCGAAAAACCAAATTTTTATCAAGGGGGAAACCAACAAGCTCAGGGAAACTTTCAGCAAACCCCAAATTACACGCACCAAAACTTCAACCCTATGCAATATTCTGCTCCTCAGTACATGTACTATGCACCACCCCCACCCCACCAACAATTTATGCCGATATCATATCCCAGTTTCGGAAATTATGGAGGCAATTTCAACGAACAGAGATCATATGACCAGCGAAGAAATTATAGAGGGCATAGAGGGGGCTACAAGCAAAATAATTATAAAAAACATGATTATACAAAAAAAAATAATTCACAGCAGACATTTGAAAACAATAAACAAGATAAAGATCATGATCAGAATTCTAGTAACAATAAGGGAAACTAAAGTCGGGACTTACATTCTCAAATACAAGGCACCCGCGTAAGTCTCACTGCGGGTCTAAAAAAATAACAAAATTATTGCTAGTGTCAAAAGTAATGACAATTCTCAACTTCCGATTATTACTTTTGAAATTAATGGTGTTAAGATTAATGCTTTGACAGACAGTGGGGCGGCAGTAACTTTGGCATCACCTATATTGTTCGAACAATTAAAGAATGCACACGTAAAATATAAAAATCTCTGTAACCAGGTAAAAATTCAAACATTAAAAAATTCGACAATCTCTTTTAAGCAATGCATTAAATTAACTTTCAAATTGGAAAACGTTTTTGTATCGGGGGCATTCTATGTTACATCTCAAGATTTTGGTCGGAACTACAATATGCTATTGGGATTCGATTTTCTCAAAACAAATAATATTATCCTAGATTTTGAAGATAAAACCATGAAATTAAAAAACAAAAACATTGCACTTCAATTTCTAGAAAATGAACCTCAAAGTCTGATAAGTAACTTAACTGCTAACTCTAATGAGAATCAAAATAAAGAAACAATACGCAAAAAGAAAAAAAAACGTATCTCGCACAAAAATTTTGTTACAGCAAAACTAACACAGACAACGGAGTTACTACCAGGCAAAAAAAAATTGTTGCATTACTATTAGATCCAGATAAATTCGCAACTACAAATACAATACTCTTGGAACCGATTAAACATAATATGAAAATTTATTATAAAACATCAATTCACGAAATTGCCAAGGATAATAAAATTCATATAATAATCACTAACAAATCACAACAAAAATTAATCTTAACAGAGGGAATGAACATTGGCAAAATTTCTAAACATTTTGAAATAAAATCAGTTGACACTGAGGGTCAAGAAGTAAAGAAGCAGGTAGTGCACATTAATAATCTGAATTTAGAGCAAGTTCGTGAACGGAGAAAAGCAGAACTTAGATCAGACGACTTTAATTTACAACATTTAGACTCGGACACAGCAGAAAAATTAAAAAAAATACTTCTAAATAATGCACATGCCTTTTCTA
This sequence comes from Maratus michaelseni, assembly GCA_963931845.1. Classification (NCBI taxonomy): domain Eukaryota; kingdom Metazoa; phylum Arthropoda; class Arachnida; order Araneae; family Salticidae; genus Maratus; species Maratus michaelseni. Next base: position 186,026,275 of record OZ007588.1, on the reverse strand, counting down.
AGAATTACGATACACTCGGACAATCTTCATTAGTCGTCCCAAGATTTAATTTAATACATAATTATCCTCTGCAGACTAAACCATACAAAACTGCACACAATGTTAAGGAGTATGCTAAAAAAGAAATTGAAAACTTTTGAGAGCAAATATCATTCGTAAATCCAACTCTGATTACGCTTTCCCTGTTATTTTCGTTAAAAAAAAATCTTTGCAGAAAAACGAACAGGCTAATGAAGTTAAATATCGTATGGCGGTCGATTATAGACTTTTAAATGAAATACTTCAAAATTATGCGTACCCCATACCCGAAATTAAAGAGATTCTGCGGAGAATGAGTGGAAAAAAATATTATACAGTACTGGATCTACACAGTGCGTTTTTCCAAATAAATTTACGTGAAGAAGACACTGAAAAATTAGCTTTCATAACGGAGCACGGTAAATTCTCCTTTTTAAGATTGCCTTTCGGAACGCGACTCAGTACTGCGGTGTTTGCAGAATTAATTGATAAAGTGTTGGGCCACTTTAATGAAGCTCAAGTCGCTTATTTTATTGACGATGTGATCCTAGCAGCCGACTCACTCGAAGAAATGTTACATCTGTTAGACAAAGTCCTTAAGGCTTTTATTGAAAATAATTTAACTATTGAGCCTACTAAAATACAAGTCTGTATGTCAGAAATCGAATTTCTCGGTTTCACCCTAAACAGCGAAGGATACTCTCCTTCAAAAAGAAACATAGATAAAATTCAAAATTTAGTTAAACCTAAAAATAAGAAGGGAGTTAAATCTCTACTTGGTCTTTCGAATTATTTTAGATCGCTTATTAAAGACTATTCTAAAATAGTTGACCCATTAATTAATCTTACTAAAGACAAAGTGAAATTTAAATGGTCTGACATAGAAGAAAATGCTTTCAAAGAAATCCAAGCAGCGATAGTTAAAAATCCCACATTAAAACCCCCGGATTTCTCAAAAGATTTCATTTTAATCACAGACGCTTCTAAAACAGCTATTTCTGGAATTTTAGCACAAGAATACGACGGAGAACAGCTGCCAATTGAACATTTTGGGCGAAAATTAAGGGATCCCGAAAAGAACTACCCCAGTTTCAAACTCGAACTACTGGCGGTTCATGAAGCGGTGATGTATTTCAAGCATATTCTCGCAGGGAGAAAATTTAATATTTATACAGACTCCAAAGCGCTAACGTATTTTTTAAATTTGGAAAAGCAACCAGACATTGTAGCAAGGTGGTTGGACAATTTGTCCCCTTTTAACTACTCTTTTCAGCATATCGAGGGATCTAAAAATCCTGCTGATTATGTTTCGAGGAACATTAATAATATAATTTCAAGAGAAAAATTGCAAAATTCATTGTTTACGGTAAACAAAGCTCTATCAGATGAAAACATTAAACTACAACAATTAGAAGACGAAAAATTGAATAAAATAATAAACAAAATTAAAACTGACAAACAAAACAAAACCACAAAAAAATTCACTCTCAATCAAAAAGAAATATTAATATTAAAGCCAGGCTCTGATACAAATGAACTGTTAATTGCTCCGGATAAACTTAAAGCTGAAATAATACAGGAAGCTCATAAACCACATTTCGGATTTTTTAAAACTTATCAAATAATAAAAGCTAGATTCTACTGGTACGGGATGTACAGGGATGTAAAGAATTATTGTACTAAATGTATACCATGTAACACGACTAAACAACATCAAACTATTAAAGTTCCCACACAAAAAATAATCAAAGATAAAGAAATCGGATCAGTTTTGCATATAGATTTAATTGGTTTGCTTCCAATGACGCTACGCAAAAATAAATTTGTATTTATGATTATTGATTCCACATCAAGATTCTTGGAGGCTGTACCGGTTCGCAATTGTGAATCACAAACACTTCTAAATGTATTGAATCGTTATTTTAGTAATTTCGGATTGGCGCGATCCATAAAATTGGATAATGGCCGGTATTTTCACTCCGATTTATTCAAAGAATACATGGATTCTCTTAACATAGACCTAGATTTTACGTCCGTGAATAATCCACGCAGTAATGGGCTCTGTGAGATAAATAATAAAATATTAAAAAATTCAATTGTTGCCATGTGTAAAAACTCTCTGGAATGGGATACCAGAATTGATTTTTTTTAAATTAATTATAACAGTACACCGCATAGAGCTACGGGATTTTCTCCGGCACTTCTATTTTTCGGTAGGGAAGTAAGAACCCCTTTTTCCATACACTTGCCTGACCAAGACATAATTGTCAAAACCTACGTTAAAAATAGAGTCCAACATATTGAGGAAATAAAGAAATTAGCCTTACAAAACCAAAAAAAATGATGGCGGAGTACATCGACAGTACCCCAGTCCAAAAAGTAAAATTTCTACAAACGGGACAAGAATGCTACTTAAAAGTCGTGGGTAAACCAGGCGTACTTCATCCAAAATTCATCCAAAATTCATCCTTACCTTCATCCAAATTTAATTAATTGTAATTTTAACTCAAGCAACATGTTTTATCGAAAACTGAGTGAACTATGTCAGAAGTCAGTTCAAAAACGTTTCAAATGATACCTCATTTATCATTGTGCGGTTTTGTATGCGCGTAGAAAAAGAGATGTTGACAACAGAACTGATACATATGACGATTATGTATCAAATATTGTATCTTAGGTTTCAGTAAAGCCATATAAATGTGATCCAAAGAACACCATGCAGGTGATAATAAGGGAAAAGTAAATAATCTTATATTTTTTTGCAGCTTGTAAAATAAGTCCATTAACAATTGCACTGAAGCACTTTTAAGATTGCAAGAATATTGTCAATAGATATGAGCTGAAACTTCAGCTTACTCTATACTGTCTTACAGATTTTCTTTCATATGTTATAACTCATTACTAAAAAACTTCCGAAATGGATCAGAGCTTAATAGAAAAAGAAAAAATATTTAGAGAAAGACAAATAAAAAAGTGCTATCGGTAATAGCTTCATTTGAACTATCACTTTCATCGTCTACTAGCCTGTTTCCTTTATAAACTTTCTTTTAGGAAAATACTTCTTATAATAGATATGTTTAATATCTTCTTAGAACGTAAGGATTTTAAATGGGAACAAATTCGACCATCATTTAAAAGAAAAATCTATTGCATAGCCGTTATTTCATTGCTAGCAGGTAAACAAAAATAATACAACAATAGGGAAAAAAATAAAACTTTCAGGTTTGTGTTTTAACTAGTTGTCAAAATATTTTTACTTCAATAATTATTTTGTGAATGAATAAACTTGCATAAAATTTATATAAAAATCAGTTAGCCTTATCCATGGGATATGGGACGGAAATCAATACTTTTGCAAGCAAAAATTTTATTTTCCTTCTCATATAGTATACCCTTTTCGTTAGACCGATAGCTAATTCACATTAATAGGATTAAGTTTGCCCTATTTTCGATCAAGAAATAATAGTCTAGAAATTTTTTTTATATAGATTTCCACTTCTGAGTACATGTTTATTACCAATCTACAGAAAGTGGTAAAAATATAAAATTTGAAAATGAAATTGTTCTATGTACGTAATACCACTGAACAGCCTGAAGTACTTCTAGGAACGCAATTGGATGCTGTTTTGTTGTTGTTGTTGATTGTGCCTAAGCTTAATATCTAAATTGACGATCGATTACAAAGTCTGTAGGATAATTTTCTCTTAAACCTTTTAAGATCCAAAGAACGTTTTGATTAATCGATGTATAATCAAAACAAAAGGCTTCATAAGAAGATATTTGCTTTGGCATAGGAAATCTGCACAGAGTTGTTGTCTATCTACAAAATTTTTAACTATGAAGATATAAGACACCGTCACGGTCATTGCTGAGTTGTATTAAATACATCTGGACATAATCAGGGATAAAATAAGATAATACTATGTCGACGATCCTGACTGTTACAGATGGAGCTTAAAGGGATATCATTTAATGTCAATCACTCCTGACGTCATGTTTTATTTGTTTCACATGAGAAAATATTTTAGCTAATATACAACCATTATTCAATTTTTGACATGGTTGTAATCGATTCTGGTTCAGATTACTATCATTAGTTAACTTTATAATAAATACTAGCAAGTGGGAGAAGGTAACATGCTTAAAAATATTTTATACAAAAACCTAATTTAAATTACCTAATTTAAATTGTACATAATTATTACATTGATTGTAACTTGAATATCTTTATGTCTATGCCATGAACGAGCTTTAAAAATTTAAAAATTATAAATTGGCTACTAGAAAGTTTAAAAGAGATGACTCATAATTAAAAAAGTGTCATCATTCATTACTAACTCTCATCTAATGTGCAGATAGCTTGACAAGGCGTGTGTGAAACTTCTTTGAAAAAATTTGTTTTTTAAATATTTTTAAAAATGTTTTTTAAATGTACGATCATCTTTAGAACATTTAGTATCATGTATCATGCTGGATGTATTAATAAAAAAAGAACAAGCCTTTTGAAGCTTGTCAAGCGAGCTATTTGAAACGCCTTGATGATAAGATGATACTTTAATCGCGTCAGATTTTATCTGAATTAAAAAAAAAAAAAAATCTGTTAAATCACAAGCATAAAAGAGAAAATGTCGTTGATGCGAGTTTTGATGCTTAAGAAATTTTCAAAATGCTCAAAAAATGTGAAAGGAAAATAATTGAAACTTGTTTTATTCTAAAAAATTATGCTACTGTTTTTATATATATCTATTAATGATGCCATGTTTCAAGATAAAAATAATTAGTTAAAAAATATCAAAGCCATTAAGCTCATCACTTGTGAATAAATAACAAGATTATGCTGTGCAGTCTCCAATCTTTTTTTTTTTAAATTTTATTATTAATTTTTTTTCTAATTTTTAATTTAATTTTTTTAATTTGAATCTTATATTTTTATCTTTTATCTAGAGATTTAAGGGGACAAGGGACCTTCAAACTCATTTTTTTATTTTTTTAAATTTCACTTTAAATACTATTCAAGGGCACACTATATACATTATGGCATGTATTTATCACACCAGAAATTAAAAAAAAATTTTTTTGGAGAAAAATAAGGAATTTTTCTGAATTTTTTAACCGTTACGCAGAATTTTTCAAAATGTCCCATGCGCATTCCATATCAATTAAAATCATCAATATTTTTTATGCAAGTTTGGTTTATATATACAAATAAAACTGTGCATCAAATTTTATATATTTGAATATAAAGGTAAAAAAAAAATAATATTTTTTGAAATTTTCCGGATTTTTCCATCATATTTTTTCAATTAACTACCTTTAAATTTTTCAATTATACCTCATTTCAAAAAACCATGCACAGTTTTATGACAAATATAATGACAAACAGCTACAAAAAATTTCAAACTATTCAGATGAAATAGTATGCGCATGGAGCATTTTGAAAAAATGGAAACCGACTAAATTTTCGTAATGAGAAAAACACATTTAAAGTTTTAGTATTGGTAAACATAAGAAAATATAACCTGAAATGGACTAAAATCATATATATGCAAAACCTTTACATGTTTAATGAATGATTCCACCAAAATAATTATTTATAACCTCCCCCCCCCCCCCCGTTGAGTGACTGAAAAAATTCATTTTTTAATGCGATTGACTAATAAATTTTGAGATTTTTCTTCGCAACCAATTATTGAATTTCTCAGTTTCATCTTTTTACAGATTACTAATATTCTGCATTCTCCCTCCCCGCCCCCTGCCCTCCCCCCTTGAAAAAATTCATTTTTTCTGCGATTGACTAATAAAGTTTGAGATTTTTCTTCACAACCAATTGATGAATTTTTCGGTTTCATCTTGAGACAGATTACCAAAATTCTCGATTCTCCCCCCCCCCCCTGTTGACTGACAGAAAAAATTCATTTTTTACTGCGATTGACTAATAAATTTTGAAATTTTTCTTTGCAACCAATTATTGAATTTCTCAGTTTCATCTTTTTACAGATTACTAAAATTCTGCATTCTCCACCCCCCCGCCCCCCTGCCCCCCCCTTGAAAAAATTCATTTTTTCTGCGATTGACTAATAAAGTTTGAGATTTTTCTTCACAACCAATTGATGAATTTTTCGGTTTCATCTTGAGACAGATTACCAAAATTCTCGATTCCTTTCCCCCGCCCCCTCCCTGTTGAGTGACAGAAAAAATTTATTTTTTACTGCAATTGACTAATAAATTTTGAGATTTTTCTTCGCAACCAATTATTGAATTTGTCAGTTTCATCTTTTTACAGAATACTAAAATTCTGCATTCTCGCCACCCCCCCCCCCCAGCCCTTTCTTGAAAAAATTCATTTTTTCTGCGATTGACTAATAAAGTTTGAGATTTTTCTTCACAACCAATTGATGAATTTTCCGATTTCATATTGAGACAGATTACCAAAATTCTCGATTCTCCCCCCCCCCGCCCCCCCCTCCCCCCCTCCCCCCTGTTGAGCGACTGAAAGAATTCATTTTTTAGTACGATTGACTAATAAATTTTGAGATTTATCTTCGCAACCAAATGATGAATTTTTCGGTTTCATCTTGAGACAGATTACCAAAATTCTGTATTCTCCCCCACCTCCGCCCTGTTGAGTGCCTGAAATAATTCATTTTTTACTGCGATTGACTAATAAATTTTGAGATTTTTCTTCGCAACCAATTACTGAATTTCTTGGTTTCATCTTGCGACAGATTACCAAAATTCTGGATTCTCCCCCCCCCACCCCCTTGATAAAATTAATTTTTTACTGCAATTGATTAATAAATTTTTATATTTTTCTTCGCAACCATCCGATGAATTTCTTGGTTTCATCTAGCGGCAGATTAGCAAAACTCTGGAATTCTTAATTTTTTCAGTCGCTCAACAGGGATAGGGGGGATAAGGGGGGGGGGGGAGATTCGAGAATTTTCGTAATCTGTCGCAAGATGAAACTGACAAATTTATCAAGTCGTTTCGAAGAAAAAATTTTAAATTTTTCAGTTACTTGCAGTAAAAAATGACTCTTTTCAGTCACTCAACAAGGGGGGGGGGGCGGGGTGGGAATCAAGAATTTAATCTGTCGCAAGATGAAACCGAGAAATTCATCAATTGGTTGTAATTGAATGAAAATTAAAAATAAACAGTTAATTAGAAGAAAAAATGCATTTGCAAATATTTGTAAACAAACATCAGCTGATCACGAGGGCCGTTTAATTAATTATGAAAATGTAAATAAAATCCGAAAAAATCATCCGATTGCAATTATTTAACTTGGAGATGAAAGCTTACATGGAACTTTATTTTTTGGGGACAAGAATTTTTTTTCGAAAATTTGAGCGATTTTGCTGATTTTGAAGGTCCCTTGTCCCCTTAATCCATAGTAGGAAATACCCGTTTTTATCAACTGCTACCAGACTTTAAAAATACCAAATAATAAGCACAACTGATAAGCACTTTTCAATTGAAAAATATATTTACACATGAATATAAAAAAAAGAAAACTTAAAATTAATAAAATTATTAGGTCAAAAAGCATTTAATGAAAAAAAAAAAAAAAAAAAAAAAAAAAAAAAAAAAACGTCATATTTAAAATGATTTTCTTATAGCGTCTAACAAAACTTTCTTCTAGTCGTTATAATAGTCCGGGGGTCAGCGGCATTTTCTACTTTACTGTTTTATACAAGCTGATTTTCAAATGTGTAATTGATATTACTTTATCAATAACGAAAATAGCAGTCAGCTATCGCTACAGAGGTGGATGCAGCCCTGGGAATTGAAAAATCCCCTTGTCAAAAGGAAATGAATGGCAATCCGATTACAGAAGATCGCCATTGGTTGCGATAGTATCATTCAATATTTTTAGAACAGTGCAGACTGGCGTGTTTTTAGAGCCTGCGTGGTCCGAAGTAGCGGTTGGGGAGCGTACCCTGTAGGGGGCAAGAGAAAAGAGGTAAGTAACAGTTGCCTCTAGTAAAGTAAAGAAGTAAAACTCAAAAAATCTATTTTACGTTAGATTCGCAAATATGTATTTCGGCAAAGAAATAGATTTATTGAACAGGTGCTCTAAAATAATGCTGTTGAACTTTTAAAATATGTGTAACTATAATTAGTCTGAACTTTGATTTATTTATGTAACCTAATAATTCACATTTATTTTTTCACTTTACAATGACATGTATTTAATTTTTTATTATATCTTTCCATCATACATATGTAAAACAACAAGTGGGTAAGTGTGATCGAAGATCGCACATAGGGTTTCGTTTAATATTCCTTTCCAAATACTTTATCATTTCTGTAATAAATCCGAATATATTTCATTTAGCAACAAAAAAAAAAAAAAAAAAAAAAAAAAAGAAAGAAAGAAAGAAAGAAAGTCATGGTTTTTATAAAGTAAAAAATTACCGGTCTATTTTTCTCATTTTTTCGAAAATCTGAACCTGTCCAATAGCGAGCGAAGCCCGCTATTATACTCCGTCATAATAATATCTGTCATGTGGACTAGTGAACTAATTGCGATATTAAAAAAACAAATCAATTTCAAAATTAAACATGTTGTATCGCACAAAGGGAAATTTTTAACCTTCAAAATGTTAAAATATGCCAATATTTCCATAATCGGGTTTTTATCATGATTCAATACGTTCCTCAAACTTGTATGACGTTATAATCACTTGATGACGCCATATCTACTTGCTTTCTCTATTATTGATATTGATACTCTCTTTGCATTATTCTCAAACATTTGTCCGTTAAACTTCCAATATGACGTCAGATTAATTTTCTTTTTAATTGTCTAATGGCGTCATATTAACCTGCTTTCTGTAGTTACACGTATTCATACTCCTTGTATTATTGAGAAATGTTTGAAAGTTTCCGTTTTATTACCAATATGACGTCATATTAATCTTTTTTTCAATTGGTGAAACTTTTTATTTCATTTTCATTTTTTAATGTGGAAATCTTTCAATAGAAAATTAATTATTGAGAAAGAATTTTATTGTGAATTTTCAATTTGTTGGCAACTGCTATAACGAAAAATGTTTAAATTTAATATGAAAAGACTGTTAGATTTTTGGTTTTTTATCTCTCTATATTAAAATAATACGAGTTTTTCAAAATTTTATGATTTTCAGCTTTATAGTAGATATTCAGCTATAAGAACACAAAATTTCAAGTCTGTAAGTTTTATTGTTTCTGAGAACTGGCTCTTTGACGGGCATAGAACGTAGCGGGACGAATAGAGATTCGTGAGCTGAACGAAACCATAAAAATTGTATAGACAAAACCATTTACTTTTAACTTCCAGTTTAAACTTCGGCAGGCTGTTGAAATATTTTTTAATGCAGTAACAACTCTGTGAGTATTTTAATATTTTATTTAATATTTAATGAGAATCGCATAAGAATATTTTTAAAACTAATTTCCCATATTATACATACAATATTGTTTTTGTTTACAAATCATATTAGTTGAGTTCTCCGATACCATACGATAAACTTTTCATGTTTAGATATATATTTTACATGTTTGTGTAAAGTGTAAACATCTTGAATAATTAACCATTATTTTCTAGCAGCGCACTTTTTGCTTAAAATATTTCCAAAGTTCTATTGAATTAAGATGGAAATTCTTTATAAATAAAATATTTGCTTCTCAATATAAAGAAAACATCAGTGATAAGAAACTAAACAAGCACAAGAGCAGACTCTTACTCAATTTCATCAAAAAACAGATTGAACTCGATTTGTCTTAACGATACTATTTATATTTATGCGTATAACAAAAGCTAGCAAAATAAGATTTTAAATTATTAATACACGCAAAATATTTATTAAATATTTAAAAACGTGATATTGAAATGTTAGAGAAGAACACATTGTATTATGTTTGTTTTGCATATTGCATACTTTTGTTAAAATAACGTAAAATTTAAGGATTTGTTTATTTTTGCGTGTTTTAAAGAGTATCAGATATTATATAATTTTTTTCACTAAACTGACTTGTTTTATTTACCATTATTTTAGTTGTCTCTCTGTATCATATATATTATTTCTCTTTTCAACATTCCTTTTTGTATGCATTTACAAAATGCCCATCAATGAATGACGTATGATTAGAAAGTTTTTTGGCGTCTGACATAATACACTCCCGTTTCGTTAAAACATGTTTTTTTAATTAAAAATCGCTGTTAATTAAAAATTAAATCCGCATTGTTTTCCTAAATAAAAAAAAGTTTTTCTCAAAACACTGTTGCCACAAATATAAAATTCCGCTATATATTGTACACAACAATGATTATAAAACAATAGTACAAAAATAATATAAAATGGGACGTCTCTATACGGTCTTATTTTATATTTATTATTGAAAGGCAAAATTCAAATTCAAATGTTTAAAAGAAAAGAGCCCCTTCGATCGACCGAAGCCGTGGTATTCCACATGTAGCCTAAAATATATGCTTTGTTATATTACATTTTATTGTATTTTATATGCATTCAACTTTGCCCCATGTTTTTCCCGAAATACGACTGTTAAATTTCTTTTTCCTCGCTCGTGCCTTTTGCTATCTTCGACAAGTTGTTACTGTATCTTTAATGGAATAAGTGAGATGCTATTCTGGCTTGACTAATGTTATTTGCAGACATTTTTATCGCTTTCTTTAGAAGTTTAAACCTGCATTTAGATAAAAAATATTAGACTGCAGTTCGAAAACCTCTCACGGGACGACTGTTCTGAGATTCTTTCACTATAGAATTTTTTTTTTCCGTGTCAGGATATTTCTTACATTGCCGCTCTTTAGTATATATTTACTAAATTATTCAATAGATTATAGTTTCTTAAAAAAGTGAAACTTTTTATTTGTCAATCAGTCTTTCTTGGTTTTTTATTCTGAAAATATATGAATGAATAGTACAGTGGCTTTTTTAATACAAACATTAATATGTAATTATTTTGTTTCTGTTGTGTAATTTATGTTTTCGTTTTTTTCCCCGTTGCAAACAACATGAAAGCTAACACAAAGCATTCCTGTTCATTTGTTTGTATGAAGATTTACCTTTCGAAAAAAACAGAAACATTTTTAATTATGCGTCAGAGGAAATATAATTTAATACGTAGAATAATGCAGATATTCGTAATTTTCGGAATGAGAGTTTTTATTTTTTTCAAAGAATTTAAATATGAGAATTTTTCGAGTTAATGCCTTTTAAGTAATTTTCTCTAATGGCATGCATGTACGGATTTTAAAATTAATTCCATCTTTTTTTACAAAATTTGTTCAGTGGTATAATTCAACCTTTAAAGACAAAGATTTTGATAGCGAGGTTTTTGCTATATATATTCTAAATATTTTATGGCGATATTAAAGATTTATATCGCTTTTAAAATTTTCAATATTTGTCATGCTTAATTTAAAACCCAATAGTGTAAAATGAAAAAAAAGTTCAGATTCGTTCATGAAGATTTGGGCATTTTCCTGTGAAAAAAATATAAATTGCTAGACGAAATATATATATATATATATATATATATAAATTGCTAGACAAAAAAAAAATATATATAAATTGCTAGACAAAAAAAAAAAATTATATATAAATTGCTAGACAAATATGAAGAATGCAATGCAACAAAAGAAAAAGGTGGAATAATGAAGAATAAAAAATTCAATAAAGAGAAATGCATTAATTATGCATTAATTAAACTCCAATTTGAGTACACTTATAAGAAAAATTCTTATAAGAGATAATTAAGCAACATTATAAATATTTTAAATATATTAAAAGAGTTTGTTTGACATATATTAATTATCATGTAATGTACAGAATTTTCGTATACTGTCTTTACAAAATAATAGAGGTGGGAATAGTGGTGAGTGAACTCACAAAGAAATAAGACAAATAAATTTTGTGTAGGATACCAGAATCATAAACTACATAATCTTTCGAAAATACGGGTTTTATCCCTCTAAATCAAACACGGATTTTCGTTGACATTTTTAAACTATCATTAAACATTCAATAATATGTACCAATTATATGGCAATCCCAGTATTATTTACGCGAGTTACAACAGGGCTAGACAAACCGAATTCATAAACACTTTTCAGCTATGTTGGAAAGCTTTAAAAAAGACAAGAAAATGGACAAAGGACAAACACACCATTTTTTTTATCCTGGTGAAATTGAAATCTTGACCACCACCATAACGTGACCATTAAAAAAAAAATTAGGAAAATTCGAGCATTTGTAAAAACATTATGCCTGGGCAAACAATAAGTAATACACTCTCAAACAAAATCCGTGAATTGTTTTTTTTTTTTGGTTTGTTTTTGTTTAAACTCGAAAATTTCCGCTTTGATTTGCTCATTTTCGCCTAAAATACAGAAAATGCATCAATCTATCGTCAAAATTCCCTCAAATCCTCCAATCTAAAGCTACATTTTTGTCACACCATATAAGTGTTCCGGCAGCTGTGCATTTGCATGTCACTTTTCGAATTAGAAACCGGATTTATACGTACAGTTGTGGAAAAAAACTGAACATCCCCAGTAACTCTGCAACAAATTATCGTAAGAAGAAAGTTACTGGTACAAAACGATTGAAAATTAAATGACTATTTTTAAATGGTGTATATAAAATTTGCTTAGAGGGCCATTTACATAACAAAAACAGCCCAAATTTTTCAATGTCAACACCCAATTTTGACACGATATATTAAATCTGCGGTTCAAACTATGCCTAGCTGCCAAATTTCAAGTGATTTGGATTATAAGTTTTTGAATTATAAATGTTCAAAATTTAGAGCTTCTAATTTTAAATTACATTTTAATATTTTTATTAATATCTCCTGAAACTATAATCCTAATTTGCTAATTTGTTGTTTGGTGATAATACTAAAAAACTCATACGTTGAATTTATAATTTTTGTTATTTTATAATAACAGTTATGAATTATGAAATTAATAATCCAAAAAAATTATGAATTGCAATCTACATTTTTTGATGGATTTATATTTATTATGTCCTGCTTTATGCACATTTAAAATTTCAAATTTCAAGTAGTTTTCCAATTATGCTTAAAAAACGGCATGGTGCTAGTTAAAGGGCAGTCTATGAAGTACAGAAAAGCATAATTTGAAAAAATATTTTAATCATTTTATTGTTGATTAGAATAAGATTTTTTTTTCTGTGTCTACTTTTAATATTTTTTATTAAAATTACGTAAGTCGTATTTGAGTGCGATATAATTTGAGGTCAGTTATGTAAATTAGTTTTGCTTTTACTTTTAAATTAAAAGCTCATTTTTAAAAAATGAACAGTCTTACATTAGAAAAAAAATTCTTGCTCATTATTTTTGTTACCTCTAATTGAATATCTAGCTTCTACTCCAGTTTAATAAACCTATTTCATTTTTTTCTGCGGTATATATGTTTGAAGTAAGTTTCTTATAAATGCATATCTGATGTATATTTGCTGAAATTTTTTTAAAAATAGGCTATTAGCAATCAAGTTAAGATTTATATTCAGACTGAAAAGCAATTTCTCTGGGTTTTTACTACATAGTTTCCTTATACTGCTTCATACTATTATTTATTCTAAATTATGTATTCTCTGATATTCTTCACATATAATTTTAGAAAAGAGCAGGTAAAATAAATTTAAAATCTGAGAACAAGGATTATAAAAACACCTATAAATTTCCAATCACATTCACATATTCGAAAAGTATTTCAATCACAGATAAACTTATATATGTTTAATCAGATAATTCAACTCTTGTAAACATTATAAAATGAATATTACAAAGAATTTTTCCGTATATAACATTAGCCCAAACATATCAAGTAAGTAAAATGGTCATATTAGCAAGAAATAATACATTAATAGAAGTGCCTTAGTCATTCTGTATCATTTCAACAATCGAGTACCGAACTTCAATTCGGATACAGCCCCAAAAATATGCTCATTTTAAAATAATTAATTTCTCTGAAACTAATCGTAGGTATTCCATGCATCTAGGCATAGCTTGAACGGAAGATTTTAAATATCTTGTCAAAATTTGGTCTTTCCATTGAAAAAAAATAACGTTTGGGTTTGTTTTGATGCGTAGATTTCCCCCTAAATAAATTGATATACATCATTTAAAAGTAGACTTTATTTCAAATCGTTTGGTAACTTTCTCCTACGATAATTTTTTGCATAGTTATCCGATTTTGCAACAGATAAAATGTTTAACTTTATTAAATACTTTATGGATAATGAATACTTTGGCGTAGCATAATCACCGGCATTATCTTTAATCCTTCATTTATTAGATGTTATCTAGAAGCGATAGATTTCTGTTTGCCGAAAAATACTTTACATGTAATAGAGTAAAATGACTCAATAAAACACCTGAATATTAAATTATCAATGTGTACGTTCTATGTTAAGATAAACCGATTTATCTCATCATACAAAGTAGAAAGGTAGATGTTTGTCATAGATGAACCGCTTATATCCGTGTTTACATTAACTGATTGAGCTCTAATGTAACGATCAGAGTAAACTTTATTAGTCTGAAACTATATAATATTGCATTGAATAAATTCTATGCTTATAATGGCTAAAAGAGAGGTGCTTGGTTATGCATATATATAATAAATTAGGAGATGGAGAAAATCAAATTAATTTTTTTTACTCCTAATCATTGGTTGTCATATTTAAAATATATGGGTTTCTTTTTAACCGAATTTACTTGTTGATTCACATGTTTTTTTTAGCATATGTCCACACATAACCTCTGAACGCATGCTCCGGTTTTTCATATATTTTCCTTTTTTGTTTGTTTTTGGTGTCATTATTAAGTTTATCAGAGTCCAAAAATGGTATATTTATTCGTTATCTTATTATTATTTGACTTTATAGGCTTAAGGGGTATCGGTAGGAAAATATTTAAAACACATCGATTTTGAGATATTTATGCTTTAGAATCAGTGATTCATCCCCTTTAAATTGATACCAATTTTTCCTATCTACTTCATCTAGAAGTTTGAAACTTTTCCCACTTGAGAAAGAGTCACAGTATGGACTAAATTTTATGTAAAAAATTACAATCACAAAATCAGTCTTCTTGAGGCTATGATGAAAACAATAAACAATGCGGTCTATATTTAAAAATTGGCCACATTCTGAACTGCATAAGAAATTTGTGCATGGGGATACACAAAATCCTAATGCGAATGTGAAGAATATTATAATATGGTCCTGTTTTCCCAAAAAGACATTTGTATAAATAGAAACATTATTATTTTGTACTTATGATGCAATTGTATCTTTAAATAAGGGTTTTATAGCAAAACTTGAAATACTGGTAAAATTAGACATAGATCCAGGGCAATACACAACAGCTATTATGAAACGTGTCAACAGAGCAAGGGTGATAAAAACAAAACATCCACATTCACTGCAAACAAAAGCTGCAAAGACAGAAAAAGACTTACGAAGAAATAAAGAAGATAATCTTAAAATAGTGCAGAAAGTTTAGTGTATAATGATGGTGAATTAAAAAAAAAAATGTGGGATATTTTTTTGCTAAAATCATGCTATTCAAAATGTGATTTTTTGCTATTTCATGTACCTTTTCTCAAAACATGCTATTTGTTGTCGAAAAAGTTTTTTGTGATATGTTACTCCTTAACTTAATTATACACAAAAATGAAATTTTTGCCTTTTTTAGGTTTCTACATTTTTTTTTTTTTTGAGTTTGAAGAATTTAATTGTTTTGCACCTTAAAAATGACTTCCACTGTACCTTTTTAAAAAGCAATAAAGAGAACTTTATTGTAAAAATCTGATTCTAGTGCATTATACACTATATGTTTGCCATTTATAAAAAAAATCATATGTCTATTTAAAATATTTCCGGATTAAAGTTACATGAAAATTTCATAAGTTAACATTGTCGGAACTAGCCTTACCCTTAACTTAAAACAAATTGTCCAGCCGCTCCTAAATTTCAATATATTGTTTTTGGTAAACAGTATTAGTTAGTTATTATTTATGTTTTTAAAATAATCATAGATACAGCAGGTCGAACGCATGTTATGGAAACAATATTCACGATTAACTTCTGTGCATGCATTCGCATTTCTTGCGACATTTTTAATTTATTAGATAGACTTACATCTTGGCTATACGTCGGACTCGAAATTTCCATGATAGAAGAAATTGTTTTACATAATCATGTCAACTTTCTCCCATTCTTTTGGCGACTTTCCATAGCCAAGACGCAAAGCTATCCAATAGTGTCGAAATGTTTTAAAAAATATGGAATTTATGCGTAGCAGTTTAGCTGCCAAAGATTTTTCACTAAATTACAATCGTCTTTCTGTAGTTATTTTAAGTGATATGTCAAAAGATTTAATATATGATCGCCTACTGCGCATCAAAATAAGCGATATTGGCAACAATGGAAATTAAAACGAATCCGGATAACAGTAAAAGGCTGCCATAAAAACACTATGTTGCGCAAAACAACCCACATTAAAATACGCTCAGTGGAGTGCAATAAGGTATGAAACAATCACATGAAGATGGTTTTATTTTTTCTTTCAATTAGTGTGTTAAATAGTTTGTTCGAATTATAGAGCTTTTTTCTTAAGCTCGATTCTTTGTTTCTTCTGACTAATATGCAAAGCCTCTGCGATTGTATCCATAAGAAAGAAGAAAATATATTGTAGACACCAGAGAATCCGATCTGGTACTCCAGGATTACAGAATATATTGCTCGATGGACATAGTTGCAATTTTTTTAATGAAAATCTCTAATAGATTTTTTTTTACATTTAATATATATATATCATAGATTGCATCTTGCCAACATCAAAAAACATTTTTATATGAAAAATAACAATTTTGTATTCAAGTGAACGTTGATAGTTATTAACAAGTTGGAAATTGTATTAAAACCGTGACATATGAGGTGCGTTCGTTTCATAACTAGTTTCACAATGCAAAAAAATCATCCTTGTTATTTCAGTGAAATGAATTATATCGTCTGCTATGAGCGAAAAGAGCATGACCTTTTTTCGCCTTATTACGTATGCCCCGTTTACATATGCGAATATTTTTTCGACACCAGACAGCGCTGCAAAATTCACCATGGAGATTTTGCTTTGCGAATGATTACCTCAATGGTTTAATATTTCTATGGCTCACAATGAATGGGTCTCTTGTGTTTATTTACTTTAATGGATTGGGATATTCGTCTGTAAACCTAATTTCCTATGAACTTATCTCAGACTCTGTACATTTCTGAAAGTAACTCATCTTTCAAGCAAACAATTTTTTTGAACTATCTTTCTAAAAATGTAACTTTTATTCAATTTTATTCGAAAAAATAATTTTGAATAAAAATGGCACTTAGCATATGAAAAAAGAAATGGTTTGCCCGTATTTGTTTTCCATCGTCACATGACTTGCGCTTTTATTATATAGATTACGTACGATAGGATTTAATAGAATAAAGAAAACTTTTATTAATACCTTTTTAAGTTTTGATTCGATTTTCATAAAATTTGAAACGACTGGACAAAATTCTGCAACGATTATATATATTACATTGGAAACCATTCGGTTTGGTAGTTTTTGCACTGTTATATGCGGACGGACGGACTAACAAACGAAGCGATTTGTCGAGCAACATTTTTTCCTCGTCAAATGCAAGCGATTTTAATGCATTTGAAAATTCCTCTTGAAAGTGTCTCCACAGTGTTTCCGACACTAACAATGTCGAAGTCAATTGACATTGCTGAGAACAGGAGATTAATTTTTAGTTTGAAGCATTTTTAATTAATGTAAATTTTGCTCTAAACCGTAGAATACGATTGTTAATTTTCTTTATAATTTTCATATAAATGTATATGGCAAAAACGTAGTTAAAAAGTTGTATTTATTTAAACTAAACTTACTTAAACTAGTTCAGTATGAAGAATAGAAAAGTTCTTCATAAAAAAGTATTTATCATAAAAGCGTATTTTTTTATTTCGTTGTGTCGCCAACCAGCGCTATATCGAGCTTCCGCAAAAATTTTCTTTATGGACATATATATTCTCATGAGAAGAATATTCCATATTTTTTTCAAAATTTTCTGAATATGTGCTTATGGAGACCTGCCTTACAAGACGCGCGGAAGACTAAGAAAGAATATCTGAGTAAACATATATGCGTATGTGCATGGATGGGTAAATAAATAATCCTCCATAGGAAATCCAGGCTCTGGTAAAAAATTAAAATGCTTTAAATTAGTATTAATTCTTTTTAAATCCATTATAATAATATTTTACTGTTATACACTTAAATTCGAAAAAAACATAAACATAGTTTTCTTAATTAACCGGAAATATGACAACACTCTTATTAAATTAGCTTTGTTAAGTTATTATTTTTAAGTTATGAATGTTATTATTTTTTGACAACAAGACAGTGTAAATGAAGTGGAAATAAAGTAGTTTCAGAATTAATTTTCACATAACTACATCTTCACTGGTCTTTTCTGTAAAACATTCTTCTTTTCTTTTTTTAATTCATTTCTTTTCATCTTTCTTATAGAGGAAGATTTTGATAACCCAGTGAGCTTGTGAATCATTTATGAGTTTTTTTTGGGAAACTATATTTTGAAATAATACTTTAAGAAACATTCCAGATTTTACGTTTAATAACCCATTAATCATGTGCTAAAATATACAGTGGCGGGTTTTGTAAAAAAAAAAATCGTTGAAGAAGAAGAATTTTTTGTTTACTTTTTTCTTCCAATTTTGCAATTTTATTTTATATTCTTAAGCAAAGTAATAGCAGAATTATTTATCAAAACTTGCTTTTATAAATTAAAGTTTGTAGTAGTGATTATTGTAATAATAGAAAGAAAGCATACTGAAGCAGATTTTAATATGTATAAACCATGTCAGAATTTCTGAGTGCACAAACGTATCAGATTGTCATTTAATATTTTTTTTTTAAATATTATTTTTCTTGTTGTTATCTAATACCAAGGTACCCAACCCGGACTTCCTGGGTTTCAAAACATACTACCCAGTGTATAAATCATATACGTGAAAATAATATTTATTTCAGGATTCTAATACATTTATTAAAATATTTAATATATATTTTTTAAACTTCTCACCAATTAGACCAAAAAAAGTTTTATCTGAAATATATCGATTGTGAATTCAAATAACAAAGTTTTGAAATTTACTAAAAACGGTATTACTTTCGTTTTAGCTGCATATCAGTTAATAGCCAAAGAAATCACGAAATATTTCACAATTTATAGCAACATTTTTTATTCTGATTATTTCAGTGTTTAATAGAGCAGTTTGGCAACATATCTTGTAAACTCTTGCTTTATTTATTTATTTACCTTAGATAAGTTTTAATTTGGTTATGGTATATTATCTAGAAATAAAGACTGAACTATTTGCACTGTTTCAAGTGCAAACATATTAACCTTTTGCAATCGGGTTAATTTCCTAGTATGGGTTAAAAAAATCAGGCTTAAAAATTATTCTAAAAATCAGAAAAAGTCAGTATATAAAGATACAGTTTTAAACAAATTGCATCGCAAAGTACTTTTTTTTTCAATATTTTTGTGTAAAAATTGAAATTGTGCGATTTTTAAACGTTTAAAATTTGGCGATACCACGAAATTGTTGTTCATTTTGTTGCCATCGTCGATGTGACGTCAGCGTTAGTCACGGACATGTTTTTGCTTCATAATCTATAATAGATTCGTTGGAGTAAAGAAGGAACATTAAAAAGTTAATAACTTGTAAAAAAATTTAGAATTCTGTGAAACACGAAATCTTTAAAATACAAGATGTTTGTTCTTATTTTTTGATTCAAAATAATAGAGACGATAGTACTCATCAAAATGAGTAATGTTTCTATAAAAAAATACAGTTTCGATCCGCCTTTGCAGTCAAAAATATATAGCGTGTTCCTTATCAAGCTGAACCTGGATTTTCGTACGTAACTTTGACAAAAATGGAGATATTTTGGCGAAATTTCAAAAAGATTGACTTTGCTTTATGTGACATGTGATGGCATTGCGAGAAATGTTCTAAATTACGAGACATTATGAGAAATGCCACCATTCACAACTAAACAACGCTGAACTAGGTTCTCCACAGTTCAGAATGTTGTTTACGATAACCACGCCGTCATTGATAGAGTTATAATGACTTTTTACAACACGCAAAAAAAAAAATTACGGGAATTGAACGAATTTTTCTGTTGATTATATTTTGTTAAAACACGAAAATTTCCCCTTTGCTTTGACCATATTCCTCCATAATACAAAATAATACAAAATACCCCAATATAACGTAAAAATTAATTAAAATGCTTCAAACTAAAGCTGCATTTTCGTCAAATCACAGGAGTGTTCCGGCAACTGTGCTGTTTAGTACTTTTTCGTATTAAAAATAGAATTTTTTCGTCTGCCCTTTTTTGCTCAAAATACAAAAAAATCGCAAACCTAAGCTGATAACTTACTGAAATTCTCTAGACAAATGAAAGAAATGTCTTCAAATAGCAGAAAAAACTCTTTCAATGACAAGGGTGTTCCGGATACTTGCTGCTTGTACTTTTTACGTTTTAGAATATTTTTTTTTTGAGACTATACTTTTCATAGGACACCAAAATCGCCACAAAGAAAAAGTTGTCTTTTGAAATTGCCACTAGAACATAAATTTTTGTGAAAAATATGTACGAAATTCCTTGTTCAGCCACGAATGCTTACCTCTGTATATTTGACTGTATGAGAGGATTGCGATCTTGGTTTCCATACACAAACACTGTCCATCTTGATGGTTACATTATCCTCCCTTATTTTGAAAATGTAGTCAACCTACACCCTGTATACATAATGGGGCAGAAAAACCTGCTGAATTTTACACTCTTTTATTGAACTGAACTTGATTCATGTATACAGGATGAAATTTTCATTCTCTTATACTGATATGCTAGAATTATAAATATTATAATCGCAAGTGTGTCTTTGATGACAATACATCATTTTAATATTTTTAGAGCTTAATTATAAATTAATAAATTAATTTTAAAGTATTTTTCAGTGATTCAAGTGACATATCGCCAAACATTCTTTATGGTTACAACTGCATACGAGTTACAGCAACAATGGAGTTCATTATGCGCCAATCTAGGCTCCCTAAATTAGACCAATTGCCTGTGAAACTGCAACAGTGAAATATTTTAAACACTGTGAAGTAGAAAATAAAATATAAATATACATATAGAGTGTAATATTAAATATTTTAAAAACAGGCTTTTACTTACATGAAATGACAAATTAAATACAATGAACTAATTTTATTTGTTTTGTAACATTACATTTTAATGTACGCCATAATTAAAAATAATAAGAATAAAATTTTTTCACGATGTACCAATTAATAAAATAATTCTTCATACTAGTCAGCACGCATACTGCCGGCATTTGTATCACTTCTTTTACACAAATAAATAATTTTCCATGAAATGTATTATTCAATGAATCCTGTAATTTTGACTGAATTCGTGGATTACAAAATTTGTTTATCTTGATATCTATTATGAATTAAAAAAAAAAAAAAAAAAAAAAGAAAAAAAAAATTCTAATTATATTGCAAACACATTGTATATATATGTATATAGGATGATCAAAAATGGAAAGATGGTTTTAAGAATTAAAAAGCAAGTAAAAGGCGACTGCTATTGAAGTTATTCTTGTAGGACATTAATGTGTGAAGCGAGAAAATACTTTACTACACTTGATTGTTTCAGTTCCACATATTACCAATAGATGGCGCGTTTCACTGCTTCTCTTTAACCTTACCTGAGGGATCGCACAGCATCTTTCCAAGTTTGCATGTATTCTCGGACAGATGCTGTCCGAGCCCCCGTGTAAAGGTTAAACGCTCCACCTATCGTATAAATGTGGATCAAATTTCAACCAAGGTTTATTCTTTATTCTGTTTAGCTGTTGCTATCCCAAATATATATACAGGGTGAATACAAATGAATATTCCAACTTTGAAGTGCTTTGTTAAAAAAAGTATAGAAGATACACGCATTTGTGAAAAATGTATGAAAAATAAGATTGTGAAATTACTAATAGCAAAAAAATATAAATTTTCGATGTGACCACTAGCAGAAACAGGAAATACATCCATACTGCAGGAGAATTCGTCTTACACGGTTCAGCTGTCGCAATAGCTGTAGCTATCCTCGTTTCCTGTTCAGCAGTGTCGGTTACACAGAACGCCTTTTTTGTTCTGTTTTCATCTCAGTGGTAACTGACTGAATGAACTCACAACGGAACATGCCGGTTCACCTTTCAACCCGCCGCTCGTTGCACCATCTCTCGCCAAAAAAAAAAAAAAAAAAATATATATAAAACGAATATTACATTTATGAAACTCTATAACTCCTCACTCACTTCAATGTGTGAAATGGAACACGACCTTTTTTTGTTTACAGGATATAGCCCTTCAAAGTTGGGATATTCGTTTGTAATCGCACACTGTATAGTATATACCGTAATTTCCGACGTATAATCCGTGGATCAAACACACATGTTTCGAGCCAGAAATTTTATTTTATAAAATAGATCTTACTAGATCGCTGTAAATATTTGACTTAAATTATTAAATAAAATTTCTGGGTCTAAACTTGCTTGTTTGATCCGCGGATTATACGCCGGAAATTACGGTATATATATATATATATATATATCCACGCGTTTTGAAATTGTAATGTTATTTGTACAGTTTGTGACAATGGTGATATTTAGAACTAAAATAAGGAGGTGTAGTAAAGAAATTCATGGCTGCCGCCTGGAATTATTACTTCAACACACTGTTAAAAATACAGGTTCAACCATTCACCAAAATATTCGTTCAAGCAAAGAACTTCGAACGATTGAACCATTATAATAGTTATAGTAAAATGCCATGGAAAAGAGAAACGCAAGTTGAACGACGATGTCGGTTCAACGTTTGTTATTTTCATGTTGTGGCAACAGTACAGAGCAGGCGTAGAGTTTTTAATGGCGTCGTAAACACGACACCAGAGATCCCGCCCGCGAACAACGTGCTGAAGTATCATCTATATTTCTTCTTCTTGCAATCCCGGAAATAATCAAGGTAAGTGTACAAGTGATTATTTTTTATTTTTCTGTTATACGCATTCTAATGCATTAATGTTTCTCTCAAATATAAAATTTGTATTTAAACTTGAAAAAATTATGGGTAGTAGTATCTTGTGTAAGCCTAAAAATGTTGTTTCCGCTTCAAATATTTAGCGATGTATCGGAAACAAATGGCTGTTTCAAAGCTATTACTATAGATGTAATAACTTAAATATAATAACATAGTTCATTTCTAACAAACGAAATTAGTTTTCGATTTTAATTATTTGTTTTTGTTGACATGTTTACTTCATTAATGAGATGCCTACACAAGTCATATTCTACTATCGCGAGATCTTGATATAAATCCGCATAACTGAATTTTTTATATTGCTTAAGCATGATTAAAACATTTTATTCAGATAAATTAAATAAATAAAAAAAAAGTTTTGTATGATTTTCTGAACTATTCATTTTTCAAAAGTAAATTAAAGTCGAAAAAAAAGTTGTTTAAATTATAAGATAACTTTACATTTATCAAAAGCCTCATTTTGTAAGTAAGCAATAGAAACCTCCAACTCTATTTCAAGGAACAATTTTATGTTTTTAAAACTTAAGATTTCATAAAAACTAAAAATAGTGAAATATATACTTTGATTTTTGTTACTAAAGCTATATATTATCACAAAATCCTGATATATGTGTGGTAATTTTATTTCTTGCACTAAAGCATGTTTTAGGCATTTTAAGTAGCTAAATTTATTTAAAAAATGGTTGTGAAGTTTTTAAACCATGAATTTTTCAAAAAGAAATGAAGTTGAGACTGAATGTTGAAAATAGCTTAAGCTTTAAAAAAAATCAGGGGATGCTTTACTTCTCTGTAACCATTCGCCAAGCCAGTCCCGATAACTTCTGCTGTGTGGTTTGGCGAATGTGAATGTGACAGTTTGTCTTTATTATTATTATTGTTATTGTAAGATTTCTTTACATTCATATAATAGCTTTATTTCGAATGTAAAGTATTAGATAAATTGAAGCATCAGAAACTTCCAATTCTATTGGAAGGAGCATTTTGATATTTTTGTTTATTTCATAAAAATTAAAAATTGTGGAATGTAGATTTTGGTTTTTGTAAAAATGCAGCAAAGTAAATCCGCATATATGTATCTCATCAAAAACAACTCGTTGTAAATGATCCCGCCAAGCCACAAACCTAAAACGTCAGTCATAAAAAGAAGTGATATCACATAAAAAGAAGCTATATAGAAGTGCATACTCCGAGTCCCGTGTAAAAATCTATCGCCACTCATAATGTTTCCAAAGGACTCGGAGTGAGGGACAGTATGTGAAAACTGCTTGGCGACCTGCAGGCTTTTATAATGTTTGCGTTTCCTGAAATTACATATCACTATGTTATTATTTTTATTTTATTTTATTTTATTTTATTTCATTTATTTATTTATTTATTTTGCTCCCATAAAATTGTAAAAAGTTGAAGTTTCTGTGTTTGCATGTCCTTTCTTATTTATGAGATTGAAAAATCAATTTGTTGATTTTATTTACCATTATTTAAACTAGAAACACCACTCTTACGAAGAGGATTTTTAAGTAAACATGTAAAGATTTTGAGTTTGTAATATATATATATATATATATATATATATATATATACATAATGGTCATACGCATATTAATAACAATGCACCTTCAATAAACTTTAAACTGAATTGAGATATATTGCAGTAATTCTAGGGTAAGCGGAATCGCATAGATCTGGTGAAAAATCCGTTCTGTTTAAGCCATTCTAGTCTGTTTTAATAGTATTATATGCAATAATATTCTTTGTATTGGAAACGCATAATTTTTTTTTTTGTTTAAGAAATAATTCCGGAATAAGAAATAATTTCGCCCATTTTACCAGTTCCCTTAGAAACGGTGATTTAACAATATTTGTAATTAAATTTTATGGTAAGAAATATTGGAAAGTATAATTGTAATGATTATCACACTTACATACTTTTTCCTGCTTGTTTCTCAACTATTTCTGTTTTTACATCTTTTTAGCATGCAAATATATTTATAAAAGTGATATAACAAAAATTAAAAATTTATTTTTTCAATTTTCAAAATTGATATACTGAATATATTATAAAAGCCTGCAGGTCGCCAAGCAGTTTTCACATACTGTCCCTCACTCCAAGTCCTTTGGAAACATTATGAGTGGTGATAGATTTTTACACGGGACTCGGAGTATGCACTTCTATATAGCTTCTTTTTATGTGATATCACTTCTTTTTATGACTGACGTTTTAGGTTTGTGGCTTGGCGGGATCATTTACAACAAGTTGTTTTTGATGAGATATCACTCCTTTTTGTAAGGAGGTATTTAATTTCAATTATACGGATTCCATTTTTATTCAGAAAAGAAAAGATGAAAGGGGCAAAAAAAATAATAGTGATGCTCTAAACAGAATTATACATCAGAATTATACAATTTATTGAGTGACTTATTCCAATGTACATGTCCCTACCATAACAACGGGGAAACTTTTATATTAATTTTCTTACATTGTACTCATCAGATTATTTATGACATATTTATTTTCCTTTTTCTTTTGTTTATATCACTCTTCCGTTTATATACATTCAAAAACAAAAAATTAGACAATTTTGCAGTAGTTTACAAACTTATTAAAATACTACAGTTTCAAGAAAAATGTGGAAAAATAAGAAGCACTTTTTTTCGGTCAACTACAACGATAAGTTTATGGAGCATACTTTATCGAGAATAATCAACATTTTTTTTTCTACGAACCTATTTCTATTAGTATAAAAATTTACAGGGATTTTTATACTAACATATTAAATATATTATTTTTGAAAATTACTGAGCACCTAAGAAGTTTTTTATTTGTTTAAGTTTTTTAACTCAATGTTTCGAGAATTTGAAATATATAAAATTCGCAACGTTTGCAAAAGTATAAAAACTATTAAAGTGATTTCTGTTCATATAGTCTGTTCATTCCAATTCGGTGATCCTAAAATATAGGTCCCCAATCTCCGGCAGTCCATGAATTAATTAGGACACATGCAACTGTATGCAACTGTATGTGCAACTGAATGTATGCAACTGTTAAAATGTTCTCAAAGTTGACAATAGAGGCAATAAGTATAGCTCGGCAAATATGAAACACGGCATTGCTTCATCATGGCTTTGTTTCGTGAGGTGTTCGTTCTCCGAATATAAAAATCTCTCGGAAATGTTCGTTATCCGAACATAAAAATCTCACGCGAAAGTGTTCGTTAACGGATTTGTTCGTAAACCGAAAAGTTCGTTACCGATCACCTATTGTATACGAAATTTAGCATTTTTAATTTTTATGTGGAATTTAAGAAGTTATTTCCTTTTCATTGTGCTCTAGGCCCGTTTTTAGAGCATTTTAAGTTCGTCATAGCCGGAGATTCTATGAACGTCAAATATTTAAACTCAAAACTTCTAAACTTCGGGTTGCAACATTTTTACATTCTATTATTCAGCGCATGAATGTAAAGTTGGAATTTTGTAATCGCTGTTTCATTCAATTTCTAATGCGCTAGAATTATATATTTATAGATAAACACAGTTTTTTTTAATCGATGAAAATACTATATTTTAATAGATTTAGAGCTTAAGATCGACGAGTTTTCAGGCGGACAAAATGAACTCGTATTAAATTTTAAAGCAAGATAATAAAGCCTTACAGAGATTGGAACAGTATAAAATCATTAAAATACATCTCACTGAGTAAATATACATTGGTTGTAATGTTATCAAGATCTTCTAAGAGAGCCTGTAAATGAAACGTATATGGTTCAATGCCACTTTACAATAGAGAGTTTAAATGAATCGGATGTAGTAACATATTTGAATATCTTGTGAATATAGCCACTTTGACAAAAGTTATGCTATTTACTATTGTTTTTCCTCTGTGTTAAGTACAGGAATCAAGTACTTCAACGTAAAGTTCGCTAATTACACAACCATTTAGTCTTATTAAAAAATCTTTTGAGTTGTCCTGTAAACGAACAGTAAATTCTACAATTCTGTTTTACAATAGGAAGCAAAGGTCATTCGTAGTAATATATTTTAGCATCATGCGCATAAGTTCTTTTTGAAAAGTGTTAGATCATTTAATATTTCTTTGCTTCATCTTAAGTATAGGAATAAATCACTTTAAAGTGGTATGCATAAAAAACTAATTCATATTTTTAAACAAAATATTAAACATTTGAACTACTCATAAAAAAAATCAAATGCTGCAAACCGCGTAAAAATTGGATAATTACACAACTCTTTAGCCCTATATCAAAAGATCTTTTGTGAGACCCTGTAAACGAACCTTAAATGTTACGATTTTTTTATAATAGGAAGCTTACTTGGGTCGAGTGTAATAACATATCTTAATATCATGTGTATACGACCATTCCTAAAAGAGGTGGGTCATTTATTATTTTTTTGCTCTATGTTAAGTATAGGAATCAATAACTTTAATCTGATATAAATCAAAAACTAAATAATATTTTTACATGAAACTTACAAAGGTTTGAACTACTCATAAAAACAATTCAAATAACGTAAACTGCGTAAAAATCCGATAATTACACATTGCTGTAGCCCTGTCAACAGTTTTTGGCCGGAACAAGATTTAAAAAGGGCAAAAAAAAGCACTTTTAAAAGCGCATTTACTGAAAACCTATTCGTCGGATTTTGCTTTACTTTTGAATTCTGAGTCACTGGGCACGCCCCATTCCATAGAATCAAGAATTTTGTTTCCATCATAAATAGAACGCGAGATATAGATGTGTCAAAAACCCGTTTTGTCCCGTCCGCAAAATATAAACTAGACTGAGTTAAAAAAAAAAAATTGTAAAATCGTTTGGCATCCATTGGCGGAAATTCCTTTCATTTACGGTTCAATGCATTGCTGTTTCTTATGCTTGGCGAGAAACTCTGTCGAGTTTCTATGATAAATGTATATTTTAAATCATTTAAGGCGAAGGTGGACTTATTATTTTTTTTTTTTTAAACCGATTTGCTTGAAAATTAAATATGTGATTGCAAATGTAGTTACGTAAAAATAACTAAAATTTTAAGGTAAAATATTAATTATTTTGGTAATTATTAATTATTGAAATAATTAATTAATTGAAAATGCTCTATGCGCAGTTCTTTTACATATAATACAGTGATTTTTATTTATGAGATACCTTTCATATCTAAGATTAAAACTTAGTTGGAATCGTAAACATGAATAGAAAATATAATTAATAAAAATAATAATATGCATAAAAACTAATTTTTATCATGCAAAAACACTGTTAATTATTCTTTCAATCAAGAATTTAGTCTATGAGTTCTAAAATACCATTTATTTATCTAATATCCATTTGGTGTACCATAAGGTAAATACATAACAAATTTTGAAGAACTTGGAAAATTAGGAAGGCGCATGGAACATTTTGAAAATTGACATTATTTGAAAATTTTAAATATATAACAAAAAAAATATATATATGTCCAAATATATCAATACAATTTCTAATAGAACACAACAGCTACATCAAGATGTTAGTAATATCCCAGAAAAATTTCATTTTGGTAAAATCATTTCTATTACCGCCTCAGGGGCAATCAAAGTTTCGTAAAAATGGCAAAAATTTCCTTTCCCCCCCCCTTTTTTTTAAAATTATATGTCTAAAATAAGAAAATTGGCATTCTATCTAGTAATAAGTTATAAATGTCTAGTAATTTTCATCATGGGCATAGCCAACCAAGGGCGAGAAGGTCCCCCCCCCCCTAAATTTGAGAAAAAGGGGCTTTTTAAAGGAATTTTGGAAATTTTCCGGGCGGGGACGGGCCCCTCTCGCCCATAGTTGTCTACGCCCATGATCAAAAGGACTCTATGCATTTATAAGTTATTACTAGATATAATGTAAATTTATTTAATTCTAAACATATAGTAAAAATAGTGAAAATTGAAAAAAAAAACAGAATTTAAATTTTTGCCGTTTTTACAAAATTTTGGCCGCCTTTGCGGCAGTATAATAGAAATGATTTCAGATAATGAAATTTTACTGGGACATTACTAACATCTAGATGTAGCTGTTGCATTCCATTAGAAATTGTATTGCTATGGTTGGGTAACTATATATATATATATATAATTTTTTTTTTCTGCAAAAAACATGTTTTTGCGATTTTTTTCCTTACCCCCCCCCCCCCATGCAGAGGTAAAGGATATTAACCAATTGGTGTAATATTTTGAGAATTTATTCCTTATTACCAATGGCTACTTTCCTGCACTATTGTGTTTTGATTATATAAATTTCGCTTTTTTCGACCCACGCGCATGGAATATTTTGAAAATTGACATTATTCGGAAATTTTTATTTTGAGAAAACCGACGTGTTAGAACTATTAGTATTTCAATATTAATGAACTTTAAATACTATATAATAAATGAATAGTACTTATATTATGTATGCATACAATAAAATTTTAATAATAAATAAGTAAAAAAAACCCAACCTTGTTGATCAAAAACTAAAAATGCTCAATGCACATTTCTTTGAAATATAAAAAGGTATTTTTGTTTATACCTGTCACACCTTAGAACAAGACTTAGTTGAAATTGTACACATAAATTAAAAATATAAATAATAATAAGTAAAACGTTTCTTAAAATCTGTTCTAAAGTACCATTAGCTATATATTTCATTTTTGCATGACTAAAACAGTCCTGCACCATAGGTCACACCTTCACTCTTTTCATTTTTTGCATTTAGTGCTAATTTTTTTAATTTCTTTTGAACTGCAGGTTTCTGATAAGATTCTAAGGATCTTAGTTCCTAAATAGTCCTCCTAGGGCCCTAAATAGGCCCCAAATTTTTCCTGGATCGACCCCTGGAAAGTAATAGATATTTTATATTATGATTGTATTTAAAACTAGACTTTAAAGAAAGCATATTAATGAAATAAAAAAAGCTGAATTTTTATTGGTTATTTTTTTATAAACCAAAAACGTTGAAGGCGGCCCATTACTGGAAGGCGGTCCATTACTGGCACATCTACCCTATGACTTTTTACACCATAAATTTTTCAAAAAATAAATAGTCGAGAAAAAGTTTCTCTTTTTTTTCCTTTTATATCTATATGTATAATTGTTAGATTTCTTTACGTTCATAAATAACCTTATGTAACTAAAGTAATAGATATATGAATATTCAATAGAACTCTAATTGAAATGCAAAAAACTTTTTAATATGTTGAATAATTGACACTTAAACACATTACTTTTTAACCTCCCCCCCCCCCCCACTCCCTCAGTGCTCTGGGACCAAAAAAACAGCCAAAATTGTAAGATGTTGACTTCCTTGCCAAATTTTGTCTTCTTTTGAGTTCATTGTATCCAAAATAATGGCAAAAATGTCAATTTATTGCTTTTTTTGGTACTTTTCCGTTATACAGACACCATGCCAAAATGTATGCTAATTCATAATGTATGTATGTATGTATTAAATGTATGCTTGGTGACAATGGTGTCCATATAGCGGAAAAGTACCCCTTTTTTTTGTTTCTTTATAGTTTATGGGACATGAAATAGTAAAATTTTCGCTTTAATTCTTCATTCCTCTGAGTAACTCCAAAATGGTGGTAGATCAATTATGACATAGTGTAATAGTAGTAATTTATACATGTGCGTGTCATTAGTAAAAGCAAGAAAGTTAGATAGGTAAAACATGATTCCATTTAACAATATTTCATTTTTTTTTTAGGATGAAGCCTTCCTTCCTGTGACTGTATATATTCAAGACATTAATAATCATGCTCCAGAATTCGCCTTACCATTTGATGATGAGGTAACGTTATTTTTGCTTTTTATGAATAGTTTTTATCTTTATTAAAGCTTTTAAGGGAATTATTTATGACACGGCAATTTGTAGAAGCTTGCAACTATTACGTTTTTTGAATAAAAAAGAGCTTGATAAATATCCAGATACTGTTTCACATGCATTAAATAGTTTAAAATGGATCTATTAAAAACGCTTTTTTCACTCGGATGCATTTATTGCATATCGACTATTTCAACATATTTCAGTAACTTTTGAAAAGTTCCAAACTTTGTTTTTATTACTAAAATTCATAAAGATACAACTAAATGTAAATATATTGCTTGAAGATGCGTAAAAACATATATAAAACATTTAAAAGCACATTAAAGTCCTTTTAAAAATTCAAAACGTTTTCAACTGAACTACTCAGTCATCATCAGTGGAATAATAATTATCATATTAGTTTTTCACTGATGATGATGACACAGTAGTTCGGTTGAAAACGTTTTGAATTTTTAACTTGAAGGTAACTGAACTTGAAGCTAATTTTTAACGAGCATAGCTCGGTCTTCCCTGCTCGTGTATTTATATATGTACATATATCCCTGGCGCCCGGCTAACCAAAAAGGTATCCATATATTTAAAGCAGTTTGGTAATTCTGTCAAATATTTTCCATCGAAATTCGACCCAATACGCATGCATCAAAAAATCTTCCGCGAATGAGGTGAGGGCTATTTCCTGTCTACAGACGTATTTGGGACTGTTTACGAAGCGATCGATCGTTCAGGCAAGAAGCTTAGATTACATTATCAGATATTTTTTCATTTTATCTTTATTTATTTTGTTTTATTTAGTTGATGAACATAGAAACATAATCATGATTGAGTTCCTTGGATGCTGTTTGTATAACATAGAAAATCATTTCTCTCGCTTTCGTGAACACAAAATTAGAGATATACATTCTGGTGTATTTTTTTCTTCTTTTTATGTCGTATGTATATTGCAAATTAAAATTTTTTAAACCTAAAAGTAATGGTCGAGATTTTATTAGGATTTTTTTTTGAAGGGGTTTATTTTTACTTTGAAAAGCTGAATGTTTTAATAGTTACATTCGGCAGTAAAATATTGAAAAGTTTTGACTATATAAAACAGTTTGAAAATGATTGCCACGTTTTTGTTGTTTATTGATTTTTGCTTACATCATGTGCTAATTTCCAAAATAATTTACAGAGCCAGTGTGTAAGTGGCCATATGAATTAGTTAAAATACAGCAGAATGTAAATGATTTTCTGTACGATACAAACAGCATCCAAAAGATTCAATCATGAACACATGTTCATCAACTCAATAAACCAAACTGAAAAAATACCTGATAATAGTTATCCAAGCTAAAAAAAAAACTATTTTTGACTTCAGGAGAAATAAAAAAGGTTATTTAGTTTTTTTTTTTTTTCGTTAATCTTTTTTGCCGCTTCCCCATATACTATCAGTTTCATAAGAAATCCCTATGAAAACATATATTTTACACTTTACTGAATGTTTTCATTTCTTAATTGAAACATCAAACTCAGTTTAAAGTTATAGTAGAGTGTAAAATGTATATTTTCATTAAGATTTGTTATTGAATTAATTTTGCTTCATAAACAATTCTTGAATGTTTTGATTTATTATTGGTTTCATCATTGGACGATAACGATTTCATTTTATACCAGATTGCATCTCCGTTCTTGGGCGATACTTATGAAACTCATAATTTGTCTCAAAATGGTGATTTTATTGACTTTGTGCTTACAAATTAAAATGGTATCATGATAATATACATCTTTGCCCAAGAATGCGACAAAAAAAAATGTTAAATGTGTATTTTTATTAAGATTTGTTATTGAATTTTGCTTCATAAACAATTCTTGAATGTTTTGATTTATTATTGCTTTCATCATTGGGCGATGACGATTTCATTTTATACCAGATTGCATCTCCGTTCTTGGACGATACTTATGAAACTCATAATTTGTCTCAAATTGGTGATTTTATTGACTTTGTGCTTACAAATTGAAATGATATCATGATAATGTACATCTTTGCCCCAAAATGCGACAAAAAAAAAAAAAAAAAAAAAAACTATTTTTGATTTTAGAACTTAAAGAGGTTATTTAGTTTTTTTTTTTTTTTTTTTTTTTTGTTCGGTTTTCAAATAAATAAAACACCCACCTTGAGTTAAAGCTAGGTTGGGGACCTAGAAATACTACCTATTACATTTTCCCTCAAGTTAGAATTTTTGAAAAAATTTTGCAGATCTATGCCGCTATCTTTGCAGATAAGGGGGGGGGGGGGCTTTTTGTGAAACAGAAAAAACCCATAACGTCTTAATTATGATACATATCGAATCCGTTTAAATAAGTTATTACTTCTAGGAAAAGGGCCGATAATTTATGCATAACAGATTTTTGATATAATTAAAAATGGCCTCAAGGGGGGGGGGAGGTTTTGTAAGAAAAAACTCATAACTTCGTCAATTCACAAGATATCAAATCCGCTTAAATTTATTATAAATCATCTTAATATTATCTAAAACTTTTATATTGGCAAGTTTTTTATAGGACCAACCTTTATAGAAAAAAAAATCCCTGCCACCTCCGCTTGCAAACAAGTTAGATTTCGAAGTGGAGGGTTCCAACTGCTTCATTATGGCAAAAGGTTATTTTTTTAGCAATTCTTAACAAACAGGCACCCCACGGTCTGTGTCTTCAAAATCTACCTGTGCCTGTAGGCCGAACCGTCAGGGATATTTTCTATTGTATAAAGTAAAATCAGAAAACGTGAAAATTCCTCATTGTTCCACTATAATTTGTTCCACTTATTTAAGTAAAATTATGTTTTCTGAAAAAATAACAATTTTATATCTTAATAATTTCTTCCTTTTATTATTAAAACAGGTGGAGAAATTAACCAGATGCTGAGATCTATTCCATTTAACCCGACTGTTGGATGACCATTTTACCTTACTTTTTGACGACCATTTTACTCGACTTTTGGATGACCATTTTACCCAACTGTTTGACGACCATTTTACCCGACTGTTTGAACACCATTGTATCAGACTATTTGGTAGACAGAATGCTGCATTCTCCTGAAACTGTCTAAGGAAAACTGTACTGTAATTACTTTGGTTAATTAATCTGAATTTTTATATATATTTTTTATAAATATATAATTTGTAATTTTCAATAAACGGAGCGGCTTACCGCAACCCAACTGAATTTTTTTGCTATTTTATTGTGTCTATGACCATTTTTCGTTTTAGCTATTGTAGAGCTGCCATTGACGACACAGAACTATAGGCTGAAATGTAATATAACTTGGTAAGATAAATGATATATCTATATGTATATTACATGGATTTCTAGGAAAATAAACCAGCAATAGCTGAAAAATTAAGTTTTTATTTAATGCTAATTTTTAAATAAATTAAGTAATAATAATTTTTCAGAATTGAGGTTTTGGGCAGTACATGTGAATTTTACTGTCCAAAAGTTTTTAAAATTCTATTAAAAGTATAAAACCTAAAATAGTGAAAATATAAATTTCCATATGTGTAACCATTACACCTTTATTTATAGTAATATTTTTTACTAATCATTAAGTAGTGGAGTACCGAGTAATTGTGTGCAAGAAAGAATCACTGATGTGAAAATAAAGTGTGCTTAGGGTTAACACTTCTGTGTGTGTGTATCTATATATATGTTCATAAACATGCATCTTGATCATATAATCATATTTTTTGAAATTTTATTTATTGTGCCCCTTTTAAAGACAATTTTCTGAAAAAAAAAAAAAAATTAAAACTGATTCTTGAACCCAACATTACTCATTTGATAAGTGAAATCTGTATCAAAGCTGGTTTTTGCATGTTGTAACAAGTACCTTATTTTCTTTTAATTAAAAAATTAGGTACTTTTGTGTTATAGTAACCCCCGAAGATGAATCGCTGAGCGACCAAGATTATCACAGCGAATACATTTTTTTTTTCTGAAGCAGGTCAAATTTACAATAATAAAAGGAATGCATCTCCTGAAAATGTAGAACAATATAAGTGTTTTTGCACTGTAATCTACAATATAACAAAAATAATTATTTTTTTTAATTGCATTTATTATATTTTCTGTTTCTACACACTGCTTTTTTATCCAAAATCATAGTACTTTCTTACAGATTTAAAAATGTCTTTTATAAGTACCAAGTAAATAGTTTTTACGAATTATTGCATATATTATACATATATTCAAATAACTTTTTACAGATCAGTTATAAATTCATTTGTCGACAAATATGCTTAAAAACTGAAATTCTTAACTACTCGATATTGGCTGAGTACCAAGTACTCTGTACGGCTCTATTATTAAAATATTACTTTTTTTTTTTTAATCTTATGAAAAGAAAGTAACAATTCTACAACTATGATATCAAATTTTTAGCATCTATAGAAATAGAAAAAATTCACAACAATTTTAGAAAAATATTTCAAGTCTATTACAGATTATAAAAGATGTACAAGTGCAATATGGAAAAAACTTTTCTCAAGACTTGTGCTTTTATTTATATATTTCTGTGCAAAACTTTACATTGTTTAAAGAAATTCCATGTAAGTAATGTTGAGTAAAACTATATTTTATTTCCTAGATTTTAAATTAAAAGATAATAGAAACAGGGTATGTATTTAAATCTAAGAAAATTATTTTACAAAATTATGTTTTATTATGAATGTTTGTGAATAAACAAATACTAAAGTAATTATAAGTAACTAATTAAAAAGTGTGGAGAAATGTTTTATAATTTACAAGTGCAGAATGGTAATAATATCATTGGTGAAAAAAAAATGCAATTATTTTGTGTATTTAAATTTGAACCAGCTGTTTACATTTTCTTTCTAAAATATATTTCAAAGACGATAATTAAAAATTAAAACTCTAATAATAATTTTCAGTTTAATGTTAATAAGAAAATTAGTAAGCTTCTCTAGAGCAATATAATCTCACAGAATCTGAATCTTAGTTCATTAACTGCATCATAAAATTATAAATTAAACACCAAAATCCTGGTTTAATCTGGTATAACTTTTCCCCATAAAATACGTTTAGAGAAAAACCTGGATCATGGTTCAACAATTCACCATAAAATGGATTAGAAAAAAATCCTGAATCATGGTTATACCTTTTACCATTAGATTAGATAAAACCCTATCATCGATCAACTTCTCACCATAAAATTGGATTAGAAAAAACCTTGAATTATGGTTCAACCTTTCACCATTAAATTAGATTTGAAAAAATCCTGAATTGTGGTTCAACCTTTCACCATTACATTGGATTAGAAAAAACCTTGAATTATGGTTCAACCTTTCACCATTAAATTGGATTTGAAAAAATCCTGAATCATGGTTCAACCTTCCACCATTAAATTGGATTTGAAAAAATCCTGAATTGTGGTTCAACCTTTCACCATTAAATTGGATTAGAAAAAACCTTGAATTATGGTTCAACCTTTCACCATTAAATTGGATTTGAAAATATCCTGAATCATGGTTCAACCTTTCACCATAAAATTAGTTCAACATTTCACCAATATAGTGGTATTTTCAAAAGCACCATAAAAATGGTGAAACGTTTCACCAAGATTGTAGTTGCAGCTAAATTTCAGCTACTTTTCACCAGTTTTTTGGTGAAACGTCGAACTTTATTTTTAACAGTGCAGCTGTCATCGATTACTTTCTATTAAATTTTAAAAACAACCAGTACTTTGTAAGACGCCTGTAAGTACACGCATACAAGGGATGATGAACAAGTAATCCTCCAAGTGATTCCGTATTCCGGTAACAATGTGCTTTTATATTAATATTTAAAGAGTTCTTAATATATTAAAAAAAAATTATTTTATGCAGTTAATTTCGGACATTCCTTACAATAATCCATTACAATGTTATACACTTAGCTTTGAAGGAACTATTATCTTTTTTTTTCTAATTAGGAAATAAGATAGCACTCTAATTAAATTAGCTTTGTTAATATGAGTTTTTTTTTTCATACCAAAGATGAGTAAATGAAACAGGAAAAACATAGTAGCTGCAGAATTAATTTTACAAAAACATCGTCATTTTTTTATTTAACTTTTTTTAATTAATTTTTTTGTGTGTGTTTGAAATGTTACGATATGGTAAAAAGGTTTGGAATCATTCATGAGTTTTTTAAGTGGTATAATATTCTGAAATGAGAGAATATAATAAACAAGCAAGTTTGTAAAGTATTCATGAATTTTTCATGAAACGCAATATAAAATAATACTTTAAGAAAAATTTCATATTTTACGTTTAATAACCAATTAATCATGTGGTAAAATATATCGTGAAAGGATTTTGTGGAAAATGCTTTAAAAAAAATCCAAAATATTTCATTGCTTTTTCCTCCGATTTTTTTCTGCTATTAGAATTTATAAGTAACGTAAAAATTAATAATAAATGTAAAAATTCTCAAATCGTATTTTAGAATAATTTGCACTTTTACGATCATTCTAAAAATTGAGATAAATAAAAAAGATATAAATGCCTATTTTTGTTACAAATTTTGAAACACACAAAAAACGTCGTAATTCCATAATGCTTAAAGTTAGTATAATGCCCTATAAAGTTTTTTCTTTTGTATGTTTCTTGATCTTATTTTATGTATAATTATTTGGAAAGGTGAAGAAAACATCAGTTAGAAATATAGATTCGAACAAGCAATATAAAATCGTTGTTTTACATGAATCCTCATTTTTTTTTAAATTTAGTTTTTAAATAATATAATAGTTTCAATCACAATAAATTTTACATTTCATTTTAGAGAAATGCAGCAAAGCGTTTGCACTTTGTGTATACGATTTTGACAGTTAATTTCTTTGTATGAATTCCACATTTCTTGAAACTTTTTTACTCTATTGAATAGCTTAGATTTTTGGCTTAAGGTGCCTGACTACGTACGGAGCAATTTTTTCCAAAAAAGATATTTAATTATTTTTTGAACTTATTTTTATTAAGATTAGGACTACAAACTGTGAAAAAAGGTAAAAAAATATTTCCTTCATTGATGAAATTTTGGTAAATCGGGGATTTTGTGGTAAAATTTAGCGAAATTTGGCCCAATACGCAAAACGCGCTATAGAAAAATATATTGTATGTATCTTAATTTCCCTTTTACACTTTATACTTATGACATTGGTGAAGGCAATAAACTAAAATCTAAGAGATATTTTAAATGTTTCAAAATTTATTGCACATCGCACATTTTTACATGCTGATTTTCGTAAAATTCATCGATTTCTTTCCATAAAACATCCATAAAACAAAAAAATATTTATTCTAAAATTAAATCTGTATTTCATTGCCTTCACAATAGTATAAACAATATGCATTTTAAATTTCATAGTGATATTCTAATAACTTTTTGAGAAATCATGTTTTGCGTATGAAATTTTCACCAAAAATTACATTTCCCCAAAAATGCATTTAAAGTTTAGATATATGTTTTACTACAAGAATTTACGCAGTAATATGCATCTAAATTTCATTGTTTTTATGAGTCATGCTCTTTTTTTAGTTTTGAGCCTTTCTTTATTTCTAGAAGGACATAGTTTTACTTCGCCCCTCCAGTTAGTACCTTTAAATAGTACTTCCGGTCCTTTAAACAGTACTTCCGGTTTGAGCGACAGCTGTTGAGTAGTTTAAAAACTGCTGCAACTCCGGTTCTAAGTATCATACAATAAAAATAAATACAGTTTTGAAAAGGTAAAAAGTTGGGCTTTAATAAAATGTAATAAAACCATTTTGACAATTTTGGTCGAAAACCACTTTTTAAACGTAGTCAGGTACCTTAAGCTCTAGTTGGAAATTTCTTTGACAGTTATATTTTTTCATAGTACTGTTATGTGGATTTTCTCCCACACCTCTTAGATGGCTTTCCGATGTTTTTTTGATTTTTATGAATCACTTATCTTGTGCTAAATGCAAATTTATGGTATCACTGAATGCAACACAGTTTTATTTAAGTAGCTGTAATAAAAACAACCAGAAAGAAAAATCATGCGTCAGGCCTAGATTATGTAAAACTTTCCCACATATTCAGAATACTGTAACGAAACTTCACCTTTTAGTAAGATGAAAGGTGATATCTAAATAAACAATTTGGCAAACGCATAAAACATTTGAAAGCATAATTTCGACAATTACCATCTACAGTCGGAAAAGTATTCAAATTCTTTTGTAAATCTCTATATATGTTCTATCTATTTGTATATATGCTACATATTATGCTAAAATTTAGTTCAATTGGGAAACGCTTAACGCAGTTGAAAATTCCGTTTCAGCAATATCCGTTATTAAACGGAAATGTATTCGAATTCTTTTGTAAATCTCTATATATGTTCTATCCCTTTGTATATATACTATATATTATGCTAAAATTTAATTCAATTGGGAAACGCTTAACGCAGTTGAAAATTCAGTTTCTGCAATATCCGTCATTAAACGAAAATGTATTCGAATTTTTTTGTACAGCTCTGTATAGCTATAAAATTTATACACACTAAATAATATGCAAAAAAAAATTGTTAAATTTAAAAATGTATATCACAACTTAAAACGCACTTCCAACAATTACAGCTCATATAGACAGTACTATAACCAAACACTTTTGTATATCTCTGTCTATGAACGATAAATGCTATGTGCACCATATTCAGCAGTAAGCATCTTGTTGTGCACCTCGGTGACATATATCAATTATAATGCGTTTGAAACGGTATAAGATTAATAAAATAGATTGCAGAGATAATAGACCCCCATAGACCGTAATGTAACGGAATACTTTTGAGTATCCCAGTAAATCAACTATGAATGCTACACACTTAATTTTCAATACTGAACATGCCATAGTAATTTCAAATAACATATATCAGTTACATATAGCATTCCGACTCTATTTACGCGCGTTACAGTTCGAGCAGACAGACAGACAGACAGACAGACAGATGGACAAACAAACCGAATTCATAAACACTTGTAAACGAAATTGGGAAGTGTTAAAAAATGGAAGACCCCCCCCCCCCTGCCCCCATCACCAACAAAATGGGTTCGTGAATGTACAGAAAAGTTCCTGGAGAGATTCATTATTGCTTTTGGATTATGTTACATCTATAATAATAAAGAAAAAAGTTTGTCTGTCTGTCCGCTGTGTTCTGAAGAGACCGCTGCACGAAGAGCTACAAAAGTTGGCCGGAGGTACTTCTATGTTAGATAGTTATGCAAAGCCAGATCTTATAGATTAGATTTTTTTTTTAATTTAACTTTGTATGCAATTTTTAGCGTTTTTTCATGTTTCGCGGCAATTTTTTTAAATTGTTGAAATGCATCAATTTGAATCGTTTAACCCAATATTTAACCCAATAGCAGTACATTTTGCCCTCTTTTCAATAAAATCTATTCGGAGTATATTACAGCGATCTTTGAATTCTTCTCAATTTTTTATGCGATTTTCAGAGAGTTTTTTCTCGTTTTGTGCTGATTTTTTGACATCGGTTACAAAGAATTCGGTTTCAAACTTTTAGCCTAATGTGAATTGTGTCCTCCCCGATTTTTGAATTTTTAACGATTTTTATTTCGACTTTTAATGCGATTTTTTGCGTCTCGTGGCAATTTCTTAACATTCGTGAAAGAATTCCGTTTGAAATGTTTCAATCTACAATATTAAATTTTGTCCTCTGCGATTTTGGAATTTTTAGCTATCTTTAATGCGTTTTCTCCTGTTTTGCGGCGATTTTTGACATTCGTAAAATTCTGTTTCAAACTTTTAGCCTAAAATATTAAATTTTGTCCTCAACAATTTTTGAATATTTAGTAATTTTTTAATGTGATCTTTTGTGAATTTCGACCTTTTTTTGACATTTGTAAGAGGAATTATGTTTCAAACTTTTAGCCTAATATAGTAAATTTTGTCCTTTGCGATTTTTGAATTTTTAGCGATATTTAATATGATTTTAGACGCAATTTTTAGGATTTTTTGCGTTCCGCGGCGATTTTTACACATTCGTAATAGGAATTCTCAAACTTTTAGCCAACATTACTGTAAATTTGGCCGCCGCTACCTCTGAATTTTTAGTGTTTTTTCGCGCTCATCTGTGAATTTTTGACGTTGGTCTAAAGAAACTCGATGTCACGCTTTTAGTCAAGTATAACAAATTTTATCTTCAGCGAGTTTTTATATTTAGAGATTTTTAATGCGATTTTCAATGTTTTCAATGTGATTTTCAGCGTTTTTTCGCGTTGCACTGCAATTTTTTGACGCTCGTAAAAATAATTTGGTTTGAAACTTTCAGCCTAATTTAATAAACTTTGTCCTTCGCTATTTTTGAAGTTTTTTCGATTTTTAATGCTAATTTCAATGCAATAAAAATCGCGTTGAAATTAGCGTTTCGTAAAGCTTTTTTGACATTCGAAAAATGTATTTGGTCTTAAATATTTTGCATAATGCTGTACATTTTATCTTCTGCTATTTCTGATTTTTTGCGATTTTCATCGGTTTCTCACGTTTTACGCCACTTTTTTGACATTTTTGAAAGAATACGGGTTGCAATGTTTTAGCCTACTGTACTAAATGTTGTCATTTGCGATTTTTGAATTTATAGCGATATTGTATGTAAGTTTTAGCAGGATTTTTTGCGTTTCGCGGCGATTTATGCACATTCGTAAATGAAATACAGTTTTAAACTTTTATTTCAAATGTTGTCCTACTTTCAATAAAGTTTAATTGGAATTCGTACAGCGATTTTTGAACTTTTCATGAATGAAAAGTTTGAATGAACTTTTTATGCGATATTTATTATTTAGAAATTTTTCACGTTTCGTGATAATTTTTCGCAAATGAATCCTCTATTTTAATATTTTTGTCCAGTATAACAACTTTTTTCCTCTGCGATTTTTGAGATTTTAGCAATGTTTTAAGAGATTTTTAGCATTTTTTGGCGATTTGTTGCAATATTTCCACATTAGTAAAAGGAATACGGTTTATATTTTCTTATAGCCAAATATAGTAAATTTTGTTCTCTTTTCAATAAAGTTTATTCGGAATTCTTGCAGCGATTTTTAGAGTATTTTCGCATTTTGTGTGATATTTTGACGGGCTCGGGCAGCGCCGGGCTGATCATTGTCAACTAGTAGTTAAATTAAAGCTCACGAAAGTATCAATTAAAGGTAAACTAAATTAACTCTATTATCAATAAAATATTTTACAATCTATTTTCAAAGAAGAAATTCCAGTTTTATACGGAAAGGTTCATCAAAGTGATTTAAAGTTCTTATGGACAAAGTCTCCAATCACATAACTTGCCAACTTTTACTCTTTTATAATATCTCTAAATTTTTATAGAATTTTTGAATATATGTAATTGTAGTTTTCGACGATTAAATAACGTAAAATTTACAATTAAATTTTTGTGGTAAGTAAAAAGCGTCAAAGTTAGCAACTATGCTGTCACATTTTCAAATCAGCTACACTGTAAAAAAAAAATCTCGTATGTTCCGTTTTGGAAAAAGCAACTAGTTGCCTTTTCTGAAACGAATAGATTCATATTGAGAATTAAAAGTATGACGTCATAATTGATAATACGGATACCA
Organism: Maratus michaelseni; assembly: GCA_963931845.1. NCBI lineage: Eukaryota > Metazoa > Arthropoda > Arachnida > Araneae > Salticidae > Maratus > Maratus michaelseni. The sequence continues at coordinate 185,983,503 of OZ007588.1, read as the reverse complement.
GCAGAAAGATTTCCCATCGTTTTTGAGATGTTCCGTATTCAAAACGGAATAAAATGAAACCTAAAAAATGGGCAATGTTTCTTTTCAGAAATTAAACGTTTCACTTCAGATGTGAAACGTTCCTAGAATTTTTTACAGTGTACCAGATATTTAACGAAAGAGTAATCACAAAAAGGTATAAACTTTGTACTGTTTGATGGAATAATTGGAAACTCACTTGACGCATGGAGTTTACTGCATTTCGCGTGAAAAAGCGAGCGTAATCTACTAAAACTAGGAACAGAATGGAAAGATTTTCAGAGATAGTCATTAAGATTTAAAAAAAAAAATTGACAAAAATGCTTGTTTATTAAAAATTTCATGTTTTTTTCTGTATATATTAAACGTTTATCAAACAATAAAATTTATTAAAACAGTGTGATTCTCTTTTTCTTATCAAAATTAAGCCTATTTGTGAGATTTTTTTGGAAAAATCTGAAGTAGTTGTATTTAGAGCCTAATTTTTAAACTCAAAAATTGCAACTTTCAGAATCTGTTCTTTTTATAAAGAGAAAACTCTTTTTAAACAGATTTTTTTTTCCTAACCGGATGTGAAACATACCAAAGTACCTTACCATGACTTTTTCCTCCGACAATTTTCAAAATTGTACGATTTAGATTGAAAATAAAAGTGGTAGCCCGTATTTGGACTTTTTTTCTACTGTACATACAGAAAACTTATCAATGTTTTGATTTTTTTTTTCAATGAATATATATATTTTTTGTACATGAAAAATTGTCTTACAGATTTTGTTGACAAAATTTTTAGCTCACAGGCTATCAAAGCCTGAGAGCTAATGTGGCCGCACGTTCTGTGTACGTATGTATGTACGTGCGGATGTGCGTACGTAACGCGATAACTCTTGATAGAAATATCAGATTTGCTTCAAATTTTATATATAGGTTCATTCTGGTAAGGCGCTTTCCTGATTTGTTTTGGGGATTTATTGGTTAAGTATAAAGGGGGAGGGGGAACGGGGGCTAATCCCCCTATTAATTTAGCTAACTGGGTTTTCATGGAGAATTTATCCGATTTGCTTCAAATTTTGTATATAGGTTCATTGTGATAATGCGCTGCCCTTATTAGTTTTGGGGGTTCATTGGATAAGTATACAGGGGGGAACGGGGTGCTAATCCCCCCCTTAATTTAGATAAATGTATTTTTCATCCAGAATTATCCGATTTGCTTCAAATTTGGTGTACCTGTTTATTTTTATGCTCTTCCCTGATTGGATTTGGAGGTTTATTTCTTAAGTATAAAGGGGGAAATGGGTAGCTAATACCCCCACCCCCCAATTTATCTAAGTGTGTTTTTCATGCAGAATTATCCGATTTGCTTCAAATACAGGTTTATCCTGATAAGGCGCTTTCCTGTTTAGATTTGGAGGTTCATTGTATTCGATTTGGAGGTTCATTGTATAAATGAGGGAAACGGAGGGAGACTGATCCCTCCTTTAATTAGTATGAACAGCCTGTGAGCTCAATGCGATCAATTTAATTGGGTACTTTTCATTTGATTACGTTTTTTTTTTTATATAATTTGTTTTGCAGTGTTTCACGACATAGTCATTAAAAAAGTTTGAAAAATGTAGTTCTTGCATTATTCAGATTTCACCACATTTTCACAATTAATATTCATGCTTGCTTATTCCAAAATATTCATGATGTATTATGATATATAACGTGTTACTGAGTTTTGAAAGACAGCTTCAATCTGTGTGCAGGATGAAATTAGATATACAAACGGCACATAAATTAATATTGATGTTCGAAAGCGACCAACTTCTCATCGTTTAATCGATAGCATGGCTCATAAAACACTATTGCGGCATGCAGTATGAGATTTATTATTTTATGGTGACATTAAATATTGAAACTAATGAAATTTATGTAATAGTTTTAAAAGTTTTAAAAGCGTATGAAATGTAAATTTATTTAGAGCTGTTAATGGAATGTAAGAAATACGTAAAAAACTGCTATGCTGTACAAAATTTTATGTGGCTTTGAATTTGTTAAGATCTAATTTTCTAAGCCTGTTAAAAAAATATACAAATTATTTATCATTTCATAAATTATCATAATATTTATTAGAACTTGTGATAAAGACAAAGCAAGAGTGAATCATTATGTGAGTTTGAAGGGCAGTGCATGCGATAATAATTGCTACCGAAAAATCAAAACAGGACATAAAAATTAAGGTGGTTCTCGAATTCCCTGCTCAACAACGCAAACTTTCTTACGCATTTTCTAACTCATTCTTAAACGTAAAGACATAAAATTAGTGTGTCTAATTATTGTAGCAAGTTGGAATCGAATAGCATTTTCCATTTTTTGATAAGTAAAATATTTATCGAATTACAAGAGGTTCTTGCCACGTAGCGACAAGTTTTTTTCCCTTTCTCGAGCTTCCACACGTACGGAATTCTTTTCAAAACGACGACTTTAACAGTATTTTCTGAAAGATCGTCTGCTTTTACCAAAAAATGGAAAACGTCTTTCGATTATATAGTTTCTGAATAACAACACTAACTATTTTCATGTGTTTCTGAAAAAAAAAAAAAAAAGAATTCAGAAATGTGTCAGAAAGCAGCTCTTTTGGATTTAAAAACAGCTCTTTTGAATTTGAAAGGATCTCTTTTTGATTTGAGAACAGCCTTAAGGATTTAGGGCAGTTGTGGGAAGATTTTAATGTAGAAAAAAAGAAAGAAAGAAAAAAAAAGATATAAGTATGTCTTGGGGGACATTGAAATTTTAATTTCTGGTATTTTATTTTGAATATTACAGCTATATTTGCTGCTACTTTCAGAGAATACCAGTGGACCCGTGCGAGGATTTCGCACTGAAGTGTAATAATTTTTAGTAATATCTAATATTTTTTAGATGCAGGTTTAAACTTCTAAAGAAAAAATAAGGATTAACAATATATGCAAACAAAAACAGTTCAGCCAGAATATCATCTCATTTATTCCATAAAGTTACAGTAAAAATTGATTAAAGATAGCAGAAGGCACGCCTGAGGACAAAAAAATAAGAATCGTATTTTAACTGCATTAGATGATGACGTCATCCGCTTCTTGAAAACATGAAACAAAGAAAAATAAACTGAATGCGTTTAAAATACAATTTAATCTAATATAACAAAGCATAGCTTTTATTCTACACGTGAAATGTCACTGCTTCGATCAATCGATTGTGTCTTTTTCTTCTAAACGTTTCAAATCCAATTTTACTTTTTACCATAAATAAACCCGTGTGAAGAAATCATACTTTACCTTTTTTGTATATTATATTTTTGTTTATATATTTTTTTATATCTGCATGCTTTATATTTTTTTTATCTGTATGCTTTATATTTTTTTATAATCATGTAATGCCGTGTTTTATTTTTGTGGCAACAGTAATTTGAGGAAAGCCTTTCATTTCATTTGTGAAAGCAATGTCTATTTAAATTTTAATTAACTGCAAATTTTTATCAAAACACATGTTTTAACGAAATGTGAGTGTACTATGTCTGAAGCCGCTTCTAAAACCTTTCGAATGATGCCTCTTTCGTTGTTGTGCGTTTCTTAATTCATAGAAAAATGATGGTGATAATTGAAATTATTTAATTTCATTATTATTCGAAAGTTGCAATACATTTGAAGAAAACTTTAATCACTTTCGTTTAATCATCATCATCTTCCATGGTGATACATTTATACCTTTCGTCTGATTCTTCAAAATCATACCAATTAAAGATTTCATCGATAATACTTGCATTATTTTTATTGATACTGACATTTGAAACCCATATTTTAGAAGTGTATTTTATACTCATAGTTGCATTATTAAATGAGATATTTAAAGGCAGTGTGATGTAAATAACATCTATATTATAAAACAGAAACATGCTCGTGAGTAACGCTAACGTCAAATTGACAGTGGCAACGAACATAATCATGTATTTTGTTTTATCGCAACGTTTTTAACTTCTAAACATCGCACAATTTCAAATACTATTAAACTGGCGAATGAAAAAAAAAGTACTTCCAAATGTAATTTCTTTGAAACCTGTACCTCAATTTATGGATCTTTTATGCTTTTAAAAATATTTTCAAGCATGAATATTTTCAAATCTATCTCAAAAATAAACATGCAACTCCTATTACGAAATATTAACCCGTTTGCAATGTAAATACTTCAGCATTTGTTTGTTTCCGTGTTATATTCCGTAACTAAATTAGAAAACGAAATTTAAAAAAAAAAAAAAACTGGTCTTTGGGGGAGATACCGTAATACTTACCGATCATGGATATGCATAATATAAAATATGAAAATGAAACATGTATAAACTATTTATAAAATGCATTGCAATTCGAATAAAATCATGGCTTGATGACGTCATAAAGTTTAAATGCTCTATAACATGGGTCGGCAAGTAATTTTATGTAGGGTCTGAATACTTTTGAAAATTTTTATCGAGGTCCAGAGAAAAAAACACTTAAGTAATATTCGTACTTATTAATTTTAAATTGTTATTTTTACACATACATACATTATAGAATAGAAAAATCAGGTATTTGTTATGAAAAATTACTATATACACAAGTATACGTTCTGAAAAATTTTATATACACATTATAAAATAGAAAAAGCAGACAATTGTTGAAAAATTAGTGCGAAAAATTACACTTGCGGTCTTGGGCTAGTTTTTTATAGTTTGGTTCACGTGGTGAACAGCTAATTCGAAGAGGGTCTTCAAGGTGAGCGTTCGTTAACCTCGAACGATATTTGTTCTTCAAAAATTTCATTTTGGAGAAAGTTGCTTTACATAGATATGTAGAACCAAACATAGTAACCAGGTAAATAGCCAGTTTTTTACAATTTTCATATTTATGTGAAACGTGTTTACCCCAAAATTCTTCAGGAGATACAGTTTTGTGTCATTTGCAAGGAAATATCTTCTTGCAAATCAACTTTTTCCATTTGAAGTAAAGGTTTTTCAAATATAAGAAACATTGATAAGACTTTCGTTCAAACGTATCTATTATATGTAAATTTTAGTAAACTATTTATTCAAATTGAAAATTTTTGGCGGTCCACGATTTGACCTTCCACAGTCCGGAAGTTGACCGCAGTCCGCCAGTTGCCGACCGCTGCTCTATAACTTCAAAATTGATACAGGCATTCAATCATGTTAACAAACGGTTTACTGCGCTGGATTAAGCGTCTCATTTGCAATTAAGATATATCTTTGAAGCGAAATTTGAATGAAATACAGGGTCATGAAAAATCGAAGAGTGTGGAAAATATAATTGCAAATATCTCGGCAACTAATTATCCGATCGACTTCATTCTTGATGAAAAATTTATGTATTTTTATTGTCTTTTATATTCACTCTTTAAAATAAACAATTTCGAAAATTTTTATATAACTTTTATCAGAACGAATATTTTGAGAGTCCGAAAAAAATAGTTACGGATAATCGAGGATACTGAAATTCAATAAGCTTCTTTCCATTATTACATACTAAGTACATACCAAATTTCAAGTCTCTATCTCCATATGTTCGGGAGATAGAGCGTTTACAGACACACACACAGACAGACAGACGGACGGCAAATTTTTTTTTCTAAAAATATGTTTTTTGGAATCTCTAGTGTCTGAAACGTGTAAATCCGTCAAAAAAATTTTTTTTTCGATTTTCAAAACGATTACAAGATTTACCCTGTACTACATATGATGGGTAAGTAATAAATAAAACACGAATTTAAAAGACCTTGTAATCGAACTTATACACTGAAACAATCAAAATCAAAAAGGTTGTTATAAATACAGAAATCTTTCATGGTTAAAAGCTAGAATGTGGCTAAGACGAAAGTACCAAACATGCTTTTTGGCGTTGTTGGTAAACTTAAGAAAATAACTAAATGTACAAAATCTAATACAATTTTTAATTAAAAGTGATTCCTACGGGCATCTATAACTCGGATAAGCCCGTTTTCGTAAATGCTTGAAAATAAGGATTTTCCGGACGGATTATACAGATTTCCAATAGGGTAAATTATATTCTGGTGCCATTTATTCACTAATTTTGTGGAACTGTCACTTATTTTGATAATCCTAAGCATAGTCTAGATACCCTCCGTGCACTTAAGAGCATACACTAGTCATGCGAGGACACTCATAATCTAATTTTAAACCTATGGGAGCGGTATTTTCAAAAATTTTGTCTGAATTACCATATTTTTAAATATTATTTTTTGTTGTTGTTATAATAAAGCTGAAGTCGATCTCTAAACGGGCCTTTTTTTTTTTACTTTTTCGATTTTGATTGCAGATTTTTTTTAGTTGCGTTCGTAATTACATAAATATGTAGCACCTATAGTCGTCGTTTGGTCTGTCCGTCCGTCTGGCCGCATATAACAGCGTAAAAACTACTCAACCGATTGGTTCGAAAATTAATATATGTAATCGTTGCAGACTTTTGTCGAGTCATTTCAAATTTTATGAAAATCGAATCAAAACTTAAAAAGATATTAATAAAAGTTTTCTTCATTCTATTATATCCTATCATACGTAATTAATTCAGTAAAAGCGCAAGTGACTGAGGAAAACAAATACGGGCTGACCATTTCTTTTTTTATATGCTAGGAGGCCATTTGTAATAAAAATTATTTTTTCGAATAAATTTGCATAAAAGTTACATTTTTAGAACTTACATTCATTAAAAAAAAATGTTTGTTTGAGAGATGAGTTACATTAAAAAATGTATAGACTCTGATATAACTTCAGTTGAAATTAGGTCGACAGCCAATATATCTTAATCCATTAAAGTAAATAAACACTGGAGATTCGTTCATTATGAGTCATAAAAATATTAAACTATGGATGTAATCATTCGCAAATCAAGATCTCTATGTGAATTTTGCAGCGATGTCTGGTGTCGAAAAAATAAATTCGTATCTGTAAACGTGGCATACGTAATAAAACAAAAGCATGCTTATTTCGCTCATAGAAGACGATATAATACATTTCACTGAAATAATAAGGATGATTATTTTTACATTGTGAAACTAGTTATAAAACGAGCGCACCTCATATGTCACGTTTTACGTACAATTTCCAACTTAGACGGAGATAGTTTATGAGTTCGCAGCTCTATAGTTTCAAATATGCGTATTCTAAGCAACCGAAAACAATAAAATATTTCGAAAAAAAAAATTCAACAGCTTTTCTCATTAGACAAAGACATAGACTTATTCGATAAAATGATAGATTTGTATCACCTGCATCTCTTATATGTCTTTTATAACCTGATACACAGAATTATATTTCAGTGAAGCAAGCGCACTGATTTACGGGCAGGAGTTGTTATAACTTTTTATCTCATTAATATAAAGCAAGAAATGTATTGAACGTATTGTTTAAATTCTAAATTTATACTCGTACCATTTCGAAGCAATATTCTCATTAAATATATTCTGGAACCCATAAAAAAAAAACTACGTTAAAATGTTGATATTTTAAGAATTTTTCCGATTCTCTGGCGAGCCGCATTCAGTACAGCATTGAGCTGCATGCAGCCCGCGAGTTGTATTGTTGGACAGCCCTGTTTTAGACCTCCCAAAAGAGAAAGGTCTTTATATCTCGAAAATAATGATTGGAATTAACTGCAAACTTACACACCATTGTTATGGCGATGCTCATTCTGTTTCTGTGGAAATTAATGTAACTTATAATTCATAAAATTTTTTAATAAGAATTTATTAAACTTTTCACAATTAAAATATGTTTTTGAATAAAATAATTCCTAGATTATATGTGGGTCCATTCATTGTATCTCATTAAAAAAATGCATTTCAATCTAAAAATATTTTGTCTAAATTTAAATTAAAGTTGCCTCATCATTTAACAATAGCATCCTCAAATTTTGATCCGTTCTACCTTTAAGTTCCTAAGTTCCTTTAAGAAAATCTAAGAAAAAATGTATAATTTGTACGTTTTGGGAACTATTTAATTAAAGAAAACCCGAATATGGTGTCAAAAATGGGTTTTGCTTCAAAGTAATTACTTAAAATTTCGTTGCATTTTCTTCAGGTTTTATTAATTTTATACAAAAAATAATAAATAAACATCATAAAAACTTTATAGATAGCGATTTTTTTATTTTACGTTTGGTTTAATTTTTGATAGCAACATGCATTTTTCTTTATTAAGACTTTCTACAATTTCGCTTCATTAAATCTTCATGTAGTATAAAATAAAGCTGAATCCTTTTTTTTTCTGATTTAGTGACATACTAATGCCACTTAATTTTTTCAGATGTTTACGCTCTGGCATCTTATTTCAAGAATAATTAACAAGAAGCTGTGATCTTCTGTCAGATGTAGGCTAATTAGTATTCTACACTGTTGATAAGAAAATTAAAGTCTTTCATGATTTTTTTCAAACTTATTTAATTTACATATTACGTAAGTTAATTCATTTAAACTTTCTATCCATGATTTATTTATTTTTTATTCTCTGAGAAGCGAATTATGTTATTTACAAAAATAATCATTCTGCCATAAATTATATAACATTTTTTGTTGTTGTTGTTATAAGTAATGTGTTTGAAACGTTTTTATACCTTTTTTCAATTATGACTTCCCTCAAAGGGATTAGTCTGAACAATATCGCTGAGAACACAGATTTTACAATAATTTCTAACAAGTAATGTAAATGAGATACTATCTTTAATTAATTAAATAATGGTAAAAATTCAAATGCTGCAAATGATCAAATTAAATGGTAAAATTACAAAAAAAACTATATATAAATTCACATGCACAGTTAAAAAGAATTAGGGAAGCAAACAAACATATACAGTAAACCATGCAAGACAACCATGCATGGTTATAAAATTAAAAGTGCACATGGTTATAAAATTAGAAGGTAATACAGAACATATAATACATCAAAAATCATGTATAGGAATGTTAACTCTTTAAAATGATGTCAAGAAAATGAAGAGACGTTCCGCACCAATTTGAGTAAAGTCAAATGACAAAAAATGCATTGTTTGAAGATAATGAAATATCTTTTTTATGGTAAGTGGTTCTCTGGAACAATTAAGACTGCTGCACATAATTTTGAATGGATGCGATTATGTTGTCGATAAGAGTTTGGAGAATTCTATCTCACTATTAAAAAAGTCTTTCCAGCCTGCACCGCGAGGAAAAGTTAACTTTCATAGTCCATGTTTTTAAAAATTCAATTCATTTTACTCAAACACCCGAAGCTAAATTGCTTGGAACTCGATTATAGAAAATTGAATCCGGGTTTTCGTTAATACTGAATTTGAATGTGAATTTCAGCATGAGAATTACAGCATAACAAAAATCCGATTGTTTCAAAATGTCAGCCACTCTAGAATTTCAAACTGCCATATCTCAGCCATTTATTAAGATAAAGCCACAACAAAAAATGTTCTGGAATCCATGTATCACGATCTAATACTTCACGGGAACAACTTTTTCAATTTAATATATTTTTTTTCTTTTTTTGAATTTTTAAAAAAATTAGAAAAATATAACTTGCTGCCATTTTGAAACAAGTAGGCGCATGAAGCTGACCAACGAACTCGGTTCAGACCTTGGTATGTTCTGTACACATGATCAGTCACATTCATATCGGTTCATAAATACAAGATTTACAGCATAACAAATATCAGATTGTATCACGTTCTAACACTTAACAGAAACAATTTTTTCAATTTATAAATATTTTGTACATCTTTTTAAATTAAAAAAATTAAATTTTTTAACTGGCCACCATTTGTAAACATCACGGCGTATGAAGCTGGCCAACGAATTCGGTCGAGACCTTGGCATGTTCTACACACATACTCAGTCACATCTAAATAGATTCATAAATAAGATAGTTACAGCATGACATATGTCAGATATATATATATATATATATATATATTAATAAAAGAAAGTTTCGCTCTGTGTGTGTGTCCGTGTGTGTGTCTGTGTGTGTGCCTGTTGGCGATGGCTAGCAAAATCTAGCCCACCTAGAAGTCTGTAAATTTAGGTATGGATAGTCCAAGGTCTGGCCATGTGCACCTGAGCCTCAGAATTTTAATATTTTGATAATTAGCCTAGATATTAATTATATTCTTATTAATCATCGCTTCTAAAATGTCATCTTTTAAATCAAAATGGCGAAAGAAACGAACTGGCGCGTTGGATTTGCAAGCGGAAATGAACAAATTCGAAATTATTTTACTATTTAGCGAATTTTAAGAAAACTAATTGAGATATCAATTTGAAAATTTCTGAGCATATGTAAAAAAATATTCTGTATCTGACTATGTGATTTTTGAAAAATTAAGTTGGTAATTTTTTTTTAATTTATGCAAAAAAACTGCCAAAAATCTGCCGGCGCCAGTGAAAACTATCCGAGAAAGTTTCAGACAGGGATCTGCTTTCATTAAAAACTGAACTACAAAGATATCTGTTTCTCTGGCCGATCCCTCCATTTAGTTTGCGAAAATGAAAGGAAATAATAGCCAATTTTTACTAATGAACAAAAAATTAGGTAACTAATTAAGATATAGATTTGAAATTGAGGTCAGGAAGGGGTGTCATCTGCCGGCTATTTTAGCGTAGCGTCTTCGTTATGTTCTAATTATCAGAAAAATGTAATTGTTTTTTTAATGATCGCGTTAATGTAGGTGACGGTGGTTCTCTTGAACAAATTATTCATTATATTTGCGGGTATGGGGAGGGAGGGGGTTAACGCCTTTCTCTGAGATTGTAATTATCTCGGGCCCGGGCAACGCCGGGCGGGTTGCTAATATATATATATACGAGGGTTGCCTTTTAAGTTTTTACAAAAAGTAGGAAGAAAGATAATTTTTTGGGAACAAACTGTTTTATTGCTTTTCAAAATATTCGCCTTTAAGATTTATACACTTTTCATCCGTTCAAACCAATTCTTGAAACAGTTTTCCCACTCTGAAGTTGATATCCCAGAAACAAAGTTTTGGAAGGCATCAACAGCTTCTTGAGGTGATGAAAATCGCTGCCCACGCATTTTTTGTTTGATATAAGGGAACAAGAAAAAGTCGTTAGGCGACAAATCAGGAGAATATGGGCAATGAGACATTAATTCGATATTTTTATCCTTCAAATAATCAATTATTTCACGTGCTGTGTGGGAGCTGGCGTTGTCGTGATGAAGAATGATGCGGCGTTTTTTGTTGTTTTTCCTGATTTCGTTTTTGACTTTTGGCAAACAAATTTCTGTATACCATTTAGCATTAACAGTTTTTCGATCCTCTAAAGGAATGGTTGCGATATGTCCTGTAAGACCGAAGAAACAAGCAATCATTTTCTCGGAAGTGCTTCGTGAACGAACAACTTTCGTAGGATTCGGTTCATCTGGAAACACCCAAACAGTGGATTGTTGTTTAGTTTCCAGCTCATACGAATATATCCAAGTTTCGTCACTTGTAACGATGTTGTATATGGATTTTGCAGTTCCAAATTTGAATTTTTTTTAGCATTCCCTTACACCAATTTGCACGTGTCTCTTCAGGTTATGTCAAATTGTGAGGAATCCATCTGGAACAAATCTTTTTAACAGCTAAATGTTCATGCAAAATCGAATGTATTGCAGTCTGTGATATGCCAAGGGATGCTTCTATCTCACGGTGCGTGACATGCCGATCTTCTTCAATCATCTTGCGCACAGCATCGATGTTGTTTGGAATCACTACCGATTTTGGTCTTCCTTCACGAGATTCATCACTGACAGGCGCACGACCACGACGAGATTCTGCAAACCAATTGTAAACAGTCTTTTCTGATGGTGCTTCATTACCAAAAGTTTCACGAAGCGATACTAAGCATTCTTGTCGAGTGAGGCCTTTCTTAAAATCATAAAAAATCATTCAACGGAAACTTTCACGAGTTATTTCCATTTTTTTCACTCACTGGTTTCTTTAGAACACTCACTGTAAACAAAATACGCAGACGATTTCTAAGATGCCACTGATTCTAAGATAAAAAAATGTAAATTTTACGAATATCCTAAAGACAAATTTCAGTAGCGCCTTCTATTGGTCGTTTGTAAAAACATAAAAGGCAACCCTCGTATATATATATATATATATATAATATACAGGGTTATTTTAAATGATGGACCCATTTTCAAAAAAAAATGTATATATTAAAGTACAAATCCAAAATGAACAATCTTCATACCAATGAAAAGAGGAAGTTTCAAAGTTTTTTTTAAGATATTATAAATGTTCAAGGTGCCCACCGTTTGCTGCATGGCAAACATCTACGCGATAGCCAAACTCGTCCCACACACGAGAAAGTGTATCTGCTGTTCCTGAGTGCACGGCTTTCAAAGCGATGATGTTTCCAGAGGCAGGCGGTAGAGGTCGCGCGGCAATAGGCCGCGATTTTGTTTCACTGTCAGTTTTGAGTGAGATGGCTACTGTGGAGCACAAGGTTTTCTGCGTTCTTGAATTTGCAAGAAGTGTGTCGCAAATTGCAGTGCAGCGGTCATTTCGTACCAAATTCGCTATTAAAAAATTTTTAAAACTTCCTCTTTTCATTGGTATAAAGATTGTTCATTTTGGATTTGTACTTTAATAAATACAATTTTTTGAAAATGGGTCCATCACTTATAATAACCCTTTATATATATATATATAAATCAGCATTTGAACGGAGGGTGGTTTGGGGGTCTGGGGTTTCATGATCGGTTAAAATATACCTAAATTTTTTGGAATTGCTTTCCTCCGAACGGTTGCAATAGTTAGCTTTTTGTATTGAAAGCTAACTAAAAGTGCTCACTATAGAGTGAGAGCCACAATGATTTCGTAGAGTGAAGGTTCATCCAACGTATTAAACGCTCCGGCCCGCTCGTACTTGCTGGTCGATGTATTTTTCCGGTGCCATCTTCCGTTATCCGGCTGCTATCGTCAGTAACTGAAGGAAGGGACATCAAGTTCGGTCGCGCGCCGCACGTTACGCGATGTATCAGCGGTCTGTATAACTATGTAGCTATATAGCTATAATGATCTAGGTCTAATAGCTATGATGATCCCTAAACCGAGGCCGTTGTCCGACGTATTAAACGTCCCGTCCATACCCGCTGGTCGAAGTCGCAAAATTTTTGAATTTGGATATAAAAAAATTTTCGGTAGCACCTTCCGTGATTGGGGTCTACTATCGTTCGGGTCAGTGACTGCAAGAAATGACCAATGTGACGGTAAACACCTAAATGACGTTCACGTACCGCTCTTTCCTCAAATTAGCAGCGGTCTATAAAGCTATAATAATCTCGAAGCCGCAGCGGTTGTCCGACTTATTAAACGCCTCGCTGGTCAATGTCTTAAACTTACTGAATTTGGATATTAATTTTCCCAGTGGCACCTTCCGTAGTCGGGTCTGCTACCGTTCCGCTTAGTGTTAAAAACAAGAGGCCCTCGGCGGTTGTGCGCTCCTATTGTGCGAGTAGCGGCGGTCGGCGCCGCTACTTCGCGGAACAGGCGGCACGCTGCGGAGGTCCCTTTCTTTAGTTAGTAACATCAACGCTAGTAGACCCGGGCACGGAAGAAAGCCACCGGAAACATTTAAAATCTAAATTCAATAAATTTAAATGATCGGCTAGCGGATTCAGGTGGGACAGGGCGTTTAATGCGTCAAACGACTGCTGCGGATTCCAGATCATTATAGCTACTCGGGACTAATACAAGTCCCGGACAGTCAACAGACGCACTGTTCTCGCTGCAATGCGTCGTCCGAGTGTACCCTAGACATACTCGGTCGGATTTAAGTGATTTAAACTATGCTGTCTACTACATACGCTACATTGTTTCGTTTAAAAGATATTCTTTACAATTTGAGCTGTATTACGCAACACCATGCATTAAAAGGAATGGATCGACAATGGCTCTGTATAAATTAGAAGTGCGTGACTACTTTCTTAGAAAATCATGCTCTCTAGTATACGCCGGTAATAACCCGATTACGGAACTTTTCGCGAACCAGTTACTATTTAAACAATCTGGTATGGCAATTGAGAAAACGACCTACCATAAAATCTCTAGATTAGTGAATCTGAAAAAAAAAATACATATAAAATTTAAAACGTTATTACCAATAGTAAGTCGTAGCTATCCCTGCGTTACCAACCTTGATGGGATAAAGAAAATCCAAGGGAAGGAACAATTTCACAAGTACTTTTTGGCAACATATTCACTGTTTCATACACAGAAACATTTTAAACGAAGCTGTTTTTCTGTTATAATATACAAATAGAATTAACCTTAATGCGTGTAATCAAATGCAATTTTCTATATAAATATATCAGCATAATAATTCATCACTTTTAATTTTATGCTTGTCAATATCATTTGGCAATAAATCTCAGATTCTTAAACCTGAATTGGATCAAGCTTTTTAAAAAAGCGCGAAGATTCTATAACAGTGAAGTACCGTCAGGACTATGAGATACATGTTAATATTTCTAAAAAATAGACATAATATTAGTATTTATACAGTCAGAGCAGTATTATGCATATAAATACACCAAATAGAATCAGTTTCATTATTATATAGCGCTTTTCAATTGAATGCAGTCTCGGAAATCTCTCTAACGGAAAACTTCTGTTTCCGTTAACCCTCCACAAGTGATAAATCGTCAAATATTCTTTATGGTTACAATTGTATACGAGTTACAACAACAATAGATTTCATTATCCGCCAATCCAGGCTCGAAAAAAAGGCGAACTGGCTGTGAAGCTGCTCCAACGAAGTATTTGACACACTAAAAAGTATAAAATATAAAATAAAAAATAAAAAGTGTAATAAATATATTTTTTAAATGCGCTTTAATCAATGGTAATCTGAGTTTTGAAGCAATTAAACCCGACTCTTCTGTGAAAATCTTTGGGATATTGTTTGTCTAGATCTCACGTTTATGCATCATTAAATATCTTTACGATGCAAGAATTTAATAAAAATTTCTATAAATCAAATAAATAAAGCCAATTATATAATATAAATAAATTCTTTCTGATAAAAGCTTACTACAATTTATTCAAGGAAAATTATATAGTTGGAAAAAGGATTCAGATCATGGTTGTTTCAATGATGTTTCGTCATCTAAACACGCGTATATGGTCATCACAGTTTTAAGCTGCTAGTCATACAATGGTAACTTTCTAAGTTTATAAGATTTTGGTCTTTGTATTACTTTACGTATTGAGCATTTGTGTAAAATTTGAGTTTTTTGTGAAATTTAAATTATAGAATAGGATAATGATGTTCAAACATTGGACTACTATCTCAAAAATCCTGTATTCGGCAATTCAAATATGGTAATACAGCCCAAATAATTGCATATTTGAAAAATTGCTTGCATCCTCCTAGCAGACCGCAGGAAAAAAGGACACAAGGATACATTTAAAATTACATGTTAGTCATAAGTTAAGACATAAAAACGTTTGGTTTTTTTAATATATTTTATATCTTTCCGTTTTTAACCCAAGAAAATAACCCATATTCATCCATTTGGAAAGCTTTTGGATATTTATCAGACAACATTATTAGAGTGATAACTGATGGCAAAAATTAAGAAAGCGCTGACATGATACTCAATGACATGAGGAATTTTAAGGCGTTCTAAACGTCAACCGTTTCGTTAGCATATCGAATTCAGAGAAGAGAGCGGACAGGATTTTGTTAAAATCGGCCAGTTTTGGCCATATTGCTGTTGAAGAGATGCCTGCAGAGAGGCCTTCTGAAGAGAAAGTGACCCGGATTATCATTATCGTACAAGGAAAACCCTAAAAACATTGTACAGTTATCCCACACAGGTCGCGCCGGTTTTCAACCCGCGAACGCCGGCCCAATTTCTTCACTCTGTGGCCAGAAAGTTAACTACCGGCCTGTGTGGCTCCGATTGAAAGAAGGATGTCTCGAAATCCGTTTAGATACATCCATGAAATACACACATTTTTTGCGGATGTCATTTTCTTGTTTTACCAAAGAGCTCAGAAAGTAATCCTATATCAATCTGCAACGTGGCGACGGGGACATAATTCACCAGCTTTCGTATTTACAACATATATTACAATTTCATAAAGACGTACAAACTACAGACAAGTAAAACATTTTAAATAATTTCTCAAAAATTATGTTATATTTTAATGTCATTCATTAATATAAAAGTACTGGGTGTTTAATGCAATGAATGTTAAGAATATTTAATGTCTTAGGAGAGCTAAAGATTTAATATTTCAGTTATTGGAACTTCGCAGCTCTGCACTGAACAAACTGGGACATATAGAAGTAAGCGAAAATGTTTAGTTTATTATCGTTATATATTGTTTAAACTATAGGAAGCATTAATCCTTAACTGCGCTGACGTTATATCAAGTATAAGCTCGAAGCCGCCTTGGTCGTCCGAAGCATTAACCACTCCAACCCGCCTAAAACCGCTGATGAGTGTCTAAAACTTATTGAATTTCGTTTTTATATTTTTGCGGTTTGACCTTTCAAGCCCTTCCGGCTGTATACGGACGATAGATTGTATTTTGCATGAGAGGGTACTTTCCGGCAATCTTAAAGGGGGTCGCGATTCCGCCTGTTCCGCAATTAATGGCGCGCGCCGCGGTAGGAACCTGTTACTCGCGGAACAGGCGGAATCGCGGTCCCATTAAGATTACCAGAAAGCTCTGTCACAAAAGATCTTACAGGAAAAAATTAAAAGCCAAATTCAATAAGTTTAAGCCCTACATCATCGGTTTAAGGAGGATTGAGGCAATTAATACGACCGCTGTGGCTTCCAGTTTTAGTTCGGGTGACTACCGTTATTTGCGGAAGAGGTGGAACCGCACACTCCCTTCAAGACTAGGATTGCTGGGAAAGGTGCCCACATCACGGAAGATTTCAACGGAATATTTTAAAAGCAAAATTCAATCAGTTTTCTACATAGACAAGAAGCTGAAGACATAGGGAGGGCCGGTCATTTAATACATCGGACGACTGCAGCGAGTTCGAGATAATTCATTACTGTTTTTGCTACTCAGACATTTAATAAAAGGCCGCAATAATATGTAATGTGATATTCAACAGCGTCCAGTAATGAATTGTTCAAAGTATCAAACATTGTTAATGAGCTTACTGTGCCGTTGAGAAGTGCTATATCTAAACAAACTTTCATTCACCTCTATGTTCAATCCAATTATACGGGAGATGACTATAATGTTTCTGCCGTACTGAAGTTCTATTAAAGATAGTCTCGATCGAATAGAAATCGAGGTAATTTTCAAATTCTTCTTTTTTATTTCTAAAAGTACTTGAAATATTTTGAATAAAAACCTTTTCGTGCATTTTAGAGGAATACCAATAAAGATTTATAAAGTAAAGATCTCAGATTTTTTAGAGCATTTTTACTCCTATCCAACACACTTTTAATCTACAACACCCTCTTGATTAGACTGAATAAGACATATAATCCATCACAATGATTTATGGATTTCAGCGATTTTATATTTATTTCCTCTTTATATAGTGGCTGCGGATAAATTAAAATTTACTGTTTTGATAAATTTTTAAATAAGACAGATTTATTCGCTATATCATACTGCATCAAATTTTACACTATACATCATAGAATGGATTGAAGATATGAAATTATACGAAGTATTGATTTTATAAATAATGGATAAGGATTCTCTGTTTTCTTTATTTCAACATTATCTCTTATGTTATTTATTTTTGTTTTTTTAATATCCCTTTTTAGTAATATATTTTCTTTTGTTCCTTCAGTGTCCGATTTATTTATAACGAAACTTTCTGAAGATAATCTGCTTGTAAAAAAACAGAAACAAATTGAGATAAAGTGATCCTTTCCTAAAATAAACAGTCTAGTAAGTACCTAGATAATGATGTGAAGTTGTTAAAAAAATATATAAAGAATCGAAATTCCAGATGTTACCTATTATTTTTTTTAAAATCATCAAATGTCATTTTTAATGATATTTCAAATTCTTTTCACCTTTTTCTTTTACATCACTTAATGTAATTAGAATGCCATCTTCAGAAATTTTATCGCACTGGTACAAGTATTTCCAGTTCAAAAATGGAACTAAATAAACGAAAGAGTGGATATATGTGTAAAATCTATAGGTTCTGTTGTTTACTGATTTTCTGGATTATGTTGCATCTAAAGATTCAGTTAAGAAAACTTAAATAATATGCTACAAGTTATTTATACATTGTATATATAAATTTTAAAAATGATTTAATAAGATAATTAATTATCGCATAAACTAAATTTTCGCAGTAATGTGATTTAATAATAATAATAAGAAGAAGAATAAAAATAGTGAATTCGCGATAATTCGAACTCTGTTAATTCAAATTTTCGGCTAATTCGAACTAATCATAAAGTTTAGGAAAAATTGCATTCGAAACAATATTTAAATTAGTTTATTAATTCGAACTAATTTTTATTACATCGGTTATATTGAAATAAAAAATATCTTAAAAAACAAAGCTGCAATATTTCTGAAGATGACTTCTATTTGAAATAAAGGTAAGATATTTTTTGGCTTTTTAAGTTAAATATACTTCCATTATTTTTAATATTAGAATGTAATATATATATTTTTACAATTTAGTATGTTTGAATTATAGAAAAGGTATCTTTTTCTAATGTTATATAAGGTTTTGTTTTCATATTGATGGCAAAAAAGCCTTGTTCTTTTCTAAAATTGAATAATTCAAACATTTTTCGAGGTATCCAGCGCCCAACTATGACATTTCAGGTTTTTCAGATCAGACTTGTCAGGGGGCTCTCATGTGCACGTTGTGTAGTAATGTGATATAAATTTCATGTATTTATTTCTCATAAAAATTTTAAATGTAATTAAAGTTAGACATTTTTAATTCAATAAGCAAGACTTCATTTTAAATAACGGAATGTCAAATTTATGTTTAATAGGAGAAGTACATGCGAACAAGATACATTAAAAGTATCATTAAATCCGGAGTAAATGTTTTTTATGTTCCACACTTAGTTTTTAAAACTACAAGATTGGACAGTACCTTTACAGAATTGACTTAAATGTTTACAATTTTTTTCTTTTCTTTTTTTAAAGATTTTCATACAACATATGTGTATGTAAGTAACTAAACTAGTGCTTTTTTTAAAAACTTTCTCTACCAATTGAGTTTTTAGGAACAGACTTGGCATGGGGCCCTCATGTTTTCATTGTGTAGTAATGAGAAATAATTTTATGAATTTATCTCTTATATAGCTTATAAATGCAAACATAGTTCGACATTTTTAATGTCATAAACAAGACTTCTTTTTAGATAACAGAATGTTAGATTTATGTATTACTAATTGACCCACCTGGGCATTGCCGAAGCCCGAGATAATAACGTTATGGCCCGAGATAATAACGTTAAATATAACTAAATTTAGTGTTGAATACAGACAATTTCTCTGTTAGGGATTTTTGCCGTTACAGACAGACACTGTGAAGTTACAGATGGAGGAGGGAGTATTGCCACTTCTAGACCATTAATAAACATAAAACCCAAAGTCTTCCTGAGGGATATTTCAATGCTTAGGGGTGTGGGGGGGAGTCCGCCCACGGGCTAACCCTTTAATTCAATATTGCATGACACTATTGGTATATGCATAACATCATTAACGACCTGTTGCCAAATCTGCATAAATGCTTATAGTATAAAAGTTTCCATTTCTGTTGATGACCTGGATAAGTTTTTTTCTTTCTGAAATAAGCTGTGACCAAGAAGAGCTTCATCAGAGCTATGATAAAATATATCAAAAGGGCATCACGACCCATTTTCCTGATTTCATTGGTTAAAATTTGAAAAATTACCATAATTTTTCTAAGAATAAAAATATATTATATTATCAAAACAAAAATTCTATTTTTTGACAAATCGACGATTTTGTTTTGTTGAGACATTTCATGCACAATAACAGGAAATTCTATAATCAAAGGTGTCAACAATTTACACACGACGTACATATGACTGTATAAGGCTTCTTTTTAGCTCCACTATAATTGGCTAAAATTTTTTAAATTATTTATAGTTTATAAAGAATAAAAACATGTCTTACTATCAAGAAAGTTACACTTTATATGGAATTCACGATTTCATTTATTTATAAAATTTGCAATAAAATATGTAGAAAAAATTTTAATTTTGCTTTTTTTCAACTGACTGCCTTTGCTGATTTCTCTACTACTGTTTGCTGCCTGATCGTTTTTATCTTGAAATATTTTCATTGTACAACATTTTAAAGTTATATAAAGTATTTCTTTCAACAGAGTTTTACTTTTGTTTGCTTACAATTTGCTAATTAAATTAGCAGTTTATATTTTTCTATTCATCTGAAAATATTTTTTTATTCTGTAAGCATTTTTTATTCCTTTGTAACTAAAAGATTCATTCTTTGTTAAATTAAAGTTCAAACAAAACTTTGCACACAATGATAAAATACACTGGAAGTAATAAAAATCTAGTCTTTCTTTCTCTATTTAAATATAACTATTCTTTATTTTTATTTCAAAATAATATGCCTAAAAGAGTTTTATCTCGCTTTTTGCATACGGCTTATATAAATTAAATTATTTTTTTATTTTACAATTTAATTGAAATATTATCTTCCAAAACTGAAATTTTCCGACTTAGTTAATGGATATATTTATTATTATTATTATTATTATTATTATTTTACAGGAGGCATGTGGTGTCGATAATGGCAGTTTTGGTTATTTTTTTAATTTAAATCATGCGACCATAATATGCTACCATAAGTGCGATGAGGACACGTATGATGGATTAACACACAGAGACAAAAATAAATAGTTTAAAGATCCAATCATTGTAAAATAAAATGCCTAAAACTTTCAATATATGGCAGAAATATTCAAGAAAATCCAATTACTCTTACGATTCCGGAAATCTTTCTTCTACAGGGTGACCAAATATAATGTAACGCTGACTAGAAGTAACGTCGTGGTTGATGATCTTGTTGTTACTCGATTCTCAATGTTTTTTTTTTCACGCTTATTGATCTCTGTTCTAACTCTAATTTTTTTTTAAAAATAGCATGGCAAACAAACGGAACGTGATTTTGGAGCTTCATCGTCAAGGGAAACATGTCTGTGAGATTGCTCGACTGTTTCAAGTGTCTCATCCAACCGTTTCCAAAGCAATTTACATTCAAGGAGCTTGGCCATGAAGGAGACCGACCGGAAAAAGGGAGCCAGAAAAAGCACTGTGAACACTTCCAGAAACAGCCAATTGATTAAGAAACGCGTATCCCGATATCCTCAAGTGTTGATGAAGAAAATAGCGAGGCAAACAGAGATGGGTCGTGAATCGGTTCGACTTATGGCCAAAGAGGAGCTGAACCTTCATCCTTATAAGCTCAATAATCCCATGGGACTTATTTTTCAATTTATTAATTATTGCTGTAATTTTTGGAGTTTTCACGATATTTCACTGGTCTTTTTATATGAGTACCCCATTAGTATTGACTATCAAATAATGACAAACAAATCTTTGCTGCAGTTCGCGCATGCGCAGTTAAAATTTATTTCATAAAAATACCTATATCTCATCAAATATTCAATATATTAATATTTTAATCACAGTATACTATATCTACGATATTTTGTCAAGTTTTTGGAAAGCGGTGTTAAATTCGGCTGAAAATTCTGCATGCTATAAAAAAAATCTTTTGAAGTTTTCGCAGAAACGTTAATATCTTCACGAATATACGTGCTAAGCTTACACAAATGCAAACAAATATTGAACAGGACCTGCATAGAAATTTGCTACAGTAACAGACCATTTTTACCATTTTCTGTTACTTGGGTGATCGAAAATATTATTTTATTATTAAAATTATTATTCCAAGCCCCTTGCCCATAATTGTTCTCGCGACAAAATCTTCACTGAAAAACATGACGTAAAACATGTTCTTTACATCCCGAAAGTTCAAGGGCATTCCGGTCATTTCCTCACGAGTTTCAGTAAGATATTCGACGAAACGTCTGAAATTGGTCACTGCCCCTTAATATCTGGACACCAGTCTATATTAAATTCCGCATGATGATAGTTTAAAAACTAAACAGTATTTATTACTTTTAATTATTCTAACTCGGAAGAAATAATTGCAGATAATTCCAGAATTTGTTTTCTTGTTCCAGTTTTTCTTTTGTCAATTTATTTACTTATTCCATTTTGCTTGTCTGTGCTATCCATTGCGCTTTTATTTATTTATTTTTTCCTCTCATTTCTATGTCACGTGATTTTTTTCTTGCTACAAAAAAATAATTATTAGAAGTTGTGTTACAACAAGAATTAGTATGACTTAAAAAAAAGAATATTTCAGAGAAAATTTCAAAGTTTGTTATTTAATATGCGTTATATAAACTTTGTTATATATAAATTAAAAGTAAAATAAATGTTAGAATACGCTTAAGATATCAACAAAATTAAAAACAATCTTGGAAATAAACTTCTAAACATAAAAGCGATAAAATATAACGCAGGAAAATTACATGTATATATTTTCCTTTAGAAAATGAGTTTTTGAACTCTATACAATAACTTCTAAAAAAGAAAAACAAAATCTTCCTAAAATGCTGAAGTCAAACATCTTTTATAGTAAAAGTCTTTTGTGATTGCTTTTTCTATAAATAATGTTTTTATGGAGCGGAAAATCATGAAAGTACGTATTCTAACATATTAATACATATTTATGTATTATGATAATGATGGAAGATGACATATGTATAAAATACTTGCTTTACTAAACATTATAAATATTTTTGAAATATGTTTGTAATTTTTAAAGTATCTAATACTATCTAAAGTAATAATTTATAAACTGCGAACGACAAAGTTATGTTCCTCTTAGTTAAACGTGGACGTGATTTATTTTAAAAGCACCCAATTCTTTTGAATTATGATAATTTCGACCAGTAAGTACCTTAAAAGCACAAATTTTTAAGTTGTGATATTAAAGTTTTAACTTTCTTCTGTGCCAAAACAATAAACTAAAGTAAAACAATAAAAAGTTATTATTTGGGAATTATTATTTACGCACTAGATAACTTAAAATTAATATATATATATATTCTAATTTACTGTCATGCTGCATACTTTATATTTAATACATTATCTTCATATTTACATAACTCTTTCCTCAATTAGAATCTTACATACATGAATATTATATACATCATCTATACACTTACATCGACTTTAAATGCTAACATCTTATAACATGCTTAGAAACCTTCTAATACACAATATTAAGGGTCTCAACGTAACTATAAAGAATTCTTGAACTAAAATTCTAAACATAAAGAAATAAAATATAACACAGTAACATAAGAATTTCACATGTATATATTTTCCTGTAGAAAACAATTTTTTGAATTCTATAGAATAACTTTCAAAGCGGAAAACGAAAGATTCCTAAAATTGCTAAAGTCAAGTATATTTTATTAAAAAAGTCGTCCGTCATCGCATTTTTTATAAATAACGTTTCCAAGAGGCAGAAAATTATAAAAGAACGTATTTTAACATATTGATACTTATTTTATAAATTATGTAAGATAACCATATGCATAGCATACTTACCATACTAATCATTTTTAAAACATGTTTTGTAATTATTAAAGTACCGTCAACCGTCTCATTTTATGGTTCTTGTTGTCTTTAAAGAGCCAAAACTTTTTAAAGTTTTCTTTTAAACAATTTCTAATTATTTTTTTTTATAGTTCTAAGATATAAATTGTAAATTATAAAATTCAGCTTTAGTATTTTTAAAGAATAGCTTTGTTTAAATAATAATAATTTTTTTTAAGTGGGAAAATGTCACTTTAGCTTGGGGTGACTTTGTCTCATAACTAAAAAAATCATTGAAGAAATCTTATAAACCTTGTAAGACAATGCAAGCCCACTATTATGATAGAGGAATAAAATATATTAAACAAAAATATATTTTCTGCTCACTAAAATTTTGTATGAAAATTTAAAAAAACGAAATTTTATTTAAAAATGATCATTATGCAAAACATTTAAAAGCAATTAACAATTAAAAGATAGTAATAGTGTTTTAAAGGGACAAAATTTTAGATTTATTCATTTTAACATTATATATATATATATATATATATATATATATATATATATAATAATTATATCTATAAAACGGCAGTTTTATCTACAGGACTTTCGTACATACGAGCATCATTACACCAGCACCTGTACAATATATATATATATATATACTAGTACAACGTTTATATTTACTACAAATGTTTTCTTTTATGATTATATTTTCAGAAAAGTTAAATATAATAATAAAAAAAAAATTGTGACTTTGTCCTAATACAATTTCACCCCAAATTGGTATATAAAATGTCGGTTGCAAATAAAGTCAATGTAAAGTCTAAAATATCAAATTAATATATGTAAATCGCATTGATTTGTTAAGCAAACATATTAAGAAATAATAAAAATATATACTTACCACTTTACAGCATCAGGTATAAATAACGTTTTTAATTACATTTTTTCCCCAGTAAAATCATGCCCAAAAAAGTAAACAAAACAACAGCGGAAGTGGTGCAAAACTGAAATTGTAAAATGCTGAATTATATAATTTATGTTTAAGTTATTGCTCCAATCTATCAGATTTCCACATTACTAACTCGTTTTATTGCAACAAATTGTATTTATTCTTCATTTACGTTTTGTCTTCCGCCGCGGGGTGCGACAAAGTCATCTCAGGGTGCTCAGAGTTGAGGGTAGTTGATATTATCTAAAACAATAATTTATAAATGGCAAACGACCAACGTGTTTCCTTGAGTTAAATGTTTATCGATTACGATTTATTTTTAAGTTTTTATTTCTTTTTAATTATGATCATTTTGTTAGAGGTTGTTTAATCTAAGTTTTTATATCTAAATTTTGTTTAATATTTTAAAACATTTCCTTTTTATAAACTCATTCTTTTTTAATATTTAAACAACCCCCCCTTTTTTTCTTTTATTTCTTAAACATTATTAATTAAAACTCTTATTTTCAAAATCCAAATATCTTTATTTTTCTGCAAGTAAAGAGACCAAGAGACCACCCAAGATTTGTTTTCCTTTTCTTTAAACCCTACTAGAAGTTACCACGCTTGAAATTCTCACGTAATTTCAATGATTGTAAATTCGGAACACACACAGGCAGATTGGATAACGTCACAAACAACCTTTGTCAGTTTTCATGGGAATATCAGAAAGCCTCGATTCACGTGTATTGTACGCAACTTTTATTGCCCTGAGAATATAGAATTTTATGACCAGGAGACGGTGCTTGTATTGTTTACAAAAAATAACAGCGGTACACTGCTCTCCAATTTATTTTTTTACGACAGAGAGTGGGCGTAGTACCAAGGCAACACTAGATACCGGGCTTGCTCATTCACTCTCAAAACGTCACAAATGGTGGCTGACCGCGACCAGCGATTGGTCCAAAGCAATGCGCCCATCGTTTTGTGCCAATCGCTGTATGTCTTTCCTCCTAGTCAGCCACCTTTTGTGACGTCATCATAATGAATGAGCAAGCCCGGTATGTAGTGTAGCCCTGGTAGTACTCATTTCAGCTATGGGCTCGTTTTCGAAGAACCCAGCGTACAGCTGTTTTTCAGCGAAATCCAACAGGCATGTTGATTTCCAAACAAACGCCCAACTGCCGCAGCAACAGTTCGATGATCAATCGAATATCCAGGATCCAACTACTCCCACTCACCAATCGATTAACGATAACCCAGAACGGCGGACGAAAAAACGCAGGCGCCCGATTATCATACCAACAACATCAGCAGCGAACAGGGATGAAGCATTGCCCATGCAATCAACAGCCAACACTTTGCCTTCACTAGTCACCAGCACAGGGGCGCCATTTCGGAACTTTCTTGGGGGGGGGGCAAAGTTTTTTTTAAGGTAGTGGCATAGCCGAGGGTGGAGTTCGGGGGGCTGCACCCCCTACCCCCCCGTAACCTCTCCGAACGAAAAACGTTTACTGAATCATATATACAGAGACAGCAATACTTCTAATACGGAATCTTAAGTGACCTCTGAAAAATTCCGTTTTAGATAGGTTTTCGTCTTAGCAAGTAGAATTTTAAAATATTAAGAAAGTTTTCAGTTATAAACAGGTACCGTTTTTTTTCAGGTATTCTTTAAGACTGTTAAAACCTTCTTTCTTTAAAGCACTTCTGAAGAGCATAGGTGTATTACAGTGAAACGTGTCGAAACGAAACCTGTCTATAACATAATTCTTTCTCAAACGGGCAAAAAAAATCATGTTTCGACGAAAAAAACGTCATACAGTTATACTTGCTAAGTTGGAGACCTGTCTAAAATGGACAACAGTCAACTCATCTTTGCAAGTTTTACTGCAAGGCAACATTTCATGAGTTTCTTGGGGAAGGGGGGGGGGGA
The DNA here is from genome assembly GCA_963931845.1 of Maratus michaelseni. Classification (NCBI taxonomy): domain Eukaryota; kingdom Metazoa; phylum Arthropoda; class Arachnida; order Araneae; family Salticidae; genus Maratus; species Maratus michaelseni. The sequence goes on along the minus strand of OZ007588.1, from coordinate 185,956,906 downwards.
GGCAAAGTTTTTTTTAGAGATAGGGGCTGAAATATCGTGCACAAAATAGAAATAGGCCCCCACAATATAAAATGCAGTGTGAGGTTTTGTCTTCTTATCTTAACTTCTTTCACAAACATATGATTCTTCAGTGAATATATATTTAACTTTAGTGGTAGTCCGCGAATTTTTCTTTTTCTTTTTTACACAAAAGCAATTCGTCAACCGATCGCGGTAAACATCGCGAATTTTACGAATTGGAATTCGAAAAGAATAGTTAAATTGGCAAAATTAGTCGCGGAAAAAATCGTTAATTTTTTTCAAACGACCGTGAAAAAATATTGCGAATTTCGCCAAAGATCACTGAAACAAATAGAGATTTTCGTAAATCCGTCGCGGAAAAGAATCGCGAATTTAGTATAACTATTGCGGGAAAATATAGCGAAATTCATCAAAAGATTGAACAAAAAAAATCACGAATTTAATCAAACAATCCCGCAAAAAAGGGGAATTTCGTCAAAGATCGCGCAAAAAGATATCTACTTTTGTCAGTTGGTTGCAGAAAATGACTTCCGAATTTCAACAAACGATCGTAGAAAAGAGTCGCGAATTCCGTCAAAAGATTGCGAAAACAAATAGCGAATTTCGTCGATCAGTTGCCAAAAAATAATGTCGGAAATTTCAACAAATGGTGGAAAAAATTTCGTCAGCAATCGGAATTTCGTCAAAGGTTGTGCAAAAAAAATAGCAATTTTTGTTAGTCGGTTGCGGAAAAAGACTCCCGAAATTTCAACAAACGATCGCAGAAAAGAGTCGCGAATTTCGTCAAAAGATGGCGAAAACAAATAGCGAATTTCGTCGATCGGTTAAAAAAATTATCGCGAATGGTCAAAAAATGGTCGAAAAAATCAATTCCTTCAATGATTCACAGAAAATAGCGAATTTTGGAAAATTATCACAAAAAAATTAAACAATCACGGAAAAAAGTCGTGAAATTCAATCGGTCACGAGATAATCAGCACACAAACACCATCAAGAAGTTACGAAATTTGCAAATGTTGTAATCCATAGGTATAAGAAAATTTTCATTAATGATTTTCTTTCAGTAAAAATTTTCCGCAGTCATTTTCTGCCTTCCTCTTCAGACTATCACTATGATCTAAATTTCATACAATTCAGAAATCTGCGAAACCCTTGGTCTCAGGTCCCTTGCTCCTGCATTGGGTGGAGGAGTCTGTCTGGTTAAAGTCATGATTCGGGTCGGTTACAACCAAACCTGGACAGGACTATAGTGTCAGGCTGTGGAGATTTTTAAGAGCATACTGTATATACAATATCAATTAATAAAGCATATGATTTAACAGCATTATAACGATTGGAGTAAATATAATGTGACACTAATAAAACTAAATTAACAAATCATATAATTAGAACATTGAATACACATCCGCCAGCCCCCCACCAACGAAAGAAAAAATAAAAAAATTCCCCTTAAATTTTTTGGTAAAGAGAGAATTTATCACTAAAATTCTAGCCTTGGGAGTGACGAGTTTTCTTTTAATCATGCTGTACACAGCTCAGAAGCAATTCATAGTGTTTTTTCTCACATATATTTCTAAAACTATCCAACATACTCATTAATGATAAATGTCTCACTTATAGAATGTTGCAATAGCAAGGCTTTAGAAAACATTTCAATGTTTAAAGTGTTTATTAAATGTTTATTATTTTCTTCTATCTTTACAAGAAAAAGGTATTGGATTTATGAAAATTTGCCACTTCCGGTTTTCGACAAATTTATACGTTTTAGAAGTTCCTGAACACAATTGGACTATTTTTTGAAAATGTCTGTCACGAGTCTGTCTGTGTGTCTGTATGTGACAAAAATTTTGTGGGCGCTGTATCTCAAGAACTAATGCAGGGAATTTGATAAAACTTTATATTCAGTTAGACATTGATATAAATAGGTGGTGTTTAGTTTTTGGTGTAAATCACTTGTTGTGGAGTTTTGGGGTTCTTTCTAAAACACAACTTACTTAAACTTAAAAAGCTCATTTATTACTCAATCTTCACTTGACAATTAAATATTTAGAAAAAAATAAGTATACCCTGATTAGCTCCACTGAAATCTGTTGCCATGGAAAAGGTAGCAAATTATATTAAACTAATCAAAATATCAAAACTTAAGAATCCGAATAGGTTAATACAACAATGATAATTTTGAACTCATCATTTTAAGACAATATTAAATGTAGTAAGGGGCACAAGATTTCTAAATCAAGTAGCATACTGGATTGCATAAAGAACACCCAACTCCACTCCAACCCGATCAAGCTCAAATCTCCATACACATTAAATTAACAAAAGTGTAATCATCATATAATTTGGAAAAATGCAGACAACCTGAAATTCCTCCAATATGAGGACCAAAAGGGGAAAGAGTTAAATCCGTTAATAGAATAGGGATATGATGATGTACTAAAATTTTAGAACAACCATAGAGATTCTGAACAAGATCCGATCGGTTAACCAAGAATCGTATAGTGGTGTATAATGACTGGATATTTTTTTTTTTTTTTTTTTTTTACTTTTTAAAATAAAACAATTTTGGTGTATATTTTAGAAAAACAATGTTTCTGAAAGAGGAGAGTTAAAGCTTAATTTAACATTTTATGAAATTAAATTTAATATTACTGTTTCACTTATTAATCTATCCATCCTTAAATCAAGATCAAAAATACGATTGTATAACATTGAGTGAACTTCAATTTATGTTCATTAAAACAGTCAGTTATGAATTTAAACTTAAGAAATTTTAAAGTCCTAATTTAATAAAGTTGAATTTTCTCTCCCTCCTTTTTTTTTTTTTAATTAATCACAGAAAGGTTAGGCCATTCTTATAGGCCTACTGTGAATATAAAAAATTAATTATTTAGAGATTTATACAAAGAAAAACATACCAACTTTGATAATAAACAAAAAAAAAACACAATTTATTTGAACATTTAAAATAATGAAGCAACTAAGTTATCAAAAATAATCTTAATAAAACAATATAACAGCTGATCTTTTAAGTTGAAACCACTCACTGGTTACTTTTAAGTTACACATCATATTTTTAAAATTACCATCATATTACCATTTAATGGTCGTTCAAACATACAAACATTATATATTAACCTACAGACTATTTCTGTTCATAATGTTTATTCTTATTGAAATTATCCAAAGATATTCATTTCACTTTTAAACTCTGGTATAGCAAACATATTTTTTTTTTTTTTTTTTTTTTTTAAAGAGGTACAAATAAATAAAAAGAAAAACTATGCAAATAGTACTTACAACAGGTAGAGAGTTCTACAATTTTAGTCAATGGGCACTTAGGAGCATTTCCTCCTTTTTCAAAATCTGATGAAGCACTTAAGCTGGAGTATTCAGGCTGGGGAAAAATTCAGACGTGGTTTCAAGCTAACATTCATCAATCCTCTCATCTCACTGCATCACTTGCCATCAACTACTAGGTCCATCATCTAGTCCGGAGGGGAAAATCGTTCTACGGTCCAGAACTTCACCGTCGGAGTCAGTAATTTCACCTTCCTGAAGCATGTGTTTTATTCGAAGATAGCCATCACCGTAACTCAGAACACTACGACTTCTAACGACCGGTTTAGTTCAATATCTATGATCACTTCTGATGGTTAAGAAGTCATAATCTTGGAGCGCCACTACGCCAAAAAAAAATAGGCTACACATATCTTCTTCTTAATTTCTCGTTAACAGTTATAGATCCGCAATTCGAAAATGCCCTTATAGCCTCTTTTCATCATAACATCATGATTTAGGATGGTTAATGTAGGGCCATCAATGCCCCACTCTCAAAAAAAAAATCTTCCAGAAACCTGTCCGCCTTCAACAACTTCGCGATCCAGCCCACAGGCCAATCTTCGAGCCCCGTAATAAGTCGAATTTTTTTTACGAGTCAAACGACAGGTCTCTTGGCCAAGCAACAAGTGTCGTAAACATTCATTCTCCCGCGCTGCTTGAAAAACGGGACCGATCCACTCTGCCAGGGGTACGGGAATGGAAACAAAAGGAAAAATGGACTCATCGTGAAGACTACAGCTTGCCGCTCCACTCTGCCGGCCGCTTCATGGGGGAAGGAAACCATGCATCACCCCCATGGCGTGTGCTGAAGGGGGGTCCTGTTAGCCTCTGTTTACATGGGCGCCAGCTATCCGCCTGATAGCAGAGCCAATTGAAGCCTGACGTAAACTTACAAAGCCTAATTGCGTGTATAGTACACTCATAAGATAACGTAATTCTTATACAGGGCGGTCGGTCATTCTTATATCAAAGTCAGACTAGATGACTCCAAATTTTCCACCTGTGCAGTCTACTGACAAAACATCCCTCCCTTGCTGTCTGCTTTTCGTATTTGAAAAACAGGAAGCTACGTTAGACTATAAACGTTGAAATTACTTTGCAAAAAGAAAAAGAAAGAAGAAAAAATAAAAACTGATTTTATTATAATTATTACAATTACTTTTATTTATTTAAATTTTTATTAGAAACAGAAAAAAAGAGTGCTTTTAAATAAATGTTGAGAAAGTGATTTAAATAATTAATGTAGATTAAAAAAAAAAAATTTGTTGAAACCAACCGTAACAAGATTGCTCCCCCCGGCTAATTAAAAAAAAATTTTTTTTGAGAAAACAAATTATTTTTTTGAAAGGTAACTTGGTACCACATGGCATGCTGGGACCTCAACACTGAAAAAACTGACCCACAAACACAGATCATACATCGATCCGGGACGGGATCCAGAGAGTTCACCGCTGAAATACCACCCTGACAATATATTCCGGATATATACAACCAGAGCTCGCACATCCGTAGAAACCATTACCTAAAATATTACCTGAAACATGACCATAAAAGAGTACTACCAGAGGAGGGACCACAAGGCTGATTTTACCACTAAAATGACCAAGATATTTTCTGCACCTGTAAAAGAACACATGTTCCACCTGATTGTGAAACCTCACTTCCCTACTACTGTCATTCCTACGCATAACTGCATCCTTCCTGAGACTTCTGGCAACAGAGCTGTAAATAATACATAAATTGAATTTTGAAAAAAAAAAATTAGCCGAAAAAGAAGAGAAGTGCCCACTGATTAATTGTCACTATACTGCTTATATACATAACTTCAATAATTGGCATCACAGTATATTACAACACTATCTATTAATGTAAATAAGTACTAGTAATATCATAGTTACAACACTGTAAATGTCAATGAAATTTGTAAAACACATATTAATTCTATTATACAAAAATACACAAGAGCAACTGGTGACACACAAAAAAAAATATATATACATATACATCTGTAAGACACAAATTATGGTATCACAGACCATGTTAGAGAATTACGCACACAATTGTAACAATTTTATATGAGAACACATGTTTGTTTTCGAACACAGTCTAATGATTCGGGATATTATGTAGATTTTACAAATGCACGTACAAGTAATGTGCATGGGAAAGAGTATCTCTGCCTCTGTGCTACTTATAGCAAAAAGCAGTTTCGGGCCTTTTGGGCACTACAAGGAAAACATTCCACAAAATAAAATAAAAAACAGGGGTGGTGACATATATCACCAGGAAGGAAAACACACATTCCACAAAAATAGGAAGTAGAATAAATAAAATAGTTAATTTTAGCACTTTTAGCCACACACAACAACATACAGGCATGTACATGAGACAGTATGTACTAGAAAAAGAAAAAGGGCCCACACTCCTTAAAGTTTAAGCTCAAATAAAACCACAAACTGTATAGTAAATAATAAATCTATCTAGTTAAAATGTAGAAATTAAAGTAAACACATACTTAAAAAGTTATATACAAAACACTGATGCATTAAAAAAAACTGAACTAAACAGATCTACCTCGGCAAAAGGGCATACAAAACACAACATCCTAAAAAAATTTTAAAGTAACAAAAATTACATTCGTTTCTTTTTTTTTTTTTTTTTTGCAAAAATATACCCAAAATCTACGAAAACGGGGTGCGGACGGGTATATACCACATAATCTACCATAAAACAGACAAAAACCTTAAGTATAGGCATAAAAAGGGTTAAAAATGCCTACATGAGAGTATCAACACACAACCAAAACAAACCTTTAATACGCTAGAAAAACTAAGTTCCGTTTTAAAAATGTCAAAAAAAAATAATTAAATATACATACACATTAACTAAACTATAAATAAATACAAATAAACAAGGTAAAATTGAATAAAAATGCTTGAATAACGAAAAAAGGTAGTTAGTATTTATAACTCGGACGGTCTCTTCTATCCCGTAGCGAATAGTCGGTTCTAGAAATCGATATTGAACGACTACTTCTATTCGATTTAGCAGCTGGACGAATCGATGAACGAGACCTGCGCGAATCGCTGTGCTCAGCAGTTGAACTGCTTTCTGCCGTGGCTGAATTTTTACCTACGCGCATTTCACTGCCTTCTGCCGTTGCTAAATTTTTATTTACGCACATCTCGTTATTCTCTGCCGCTGCAATCTCCGGAGAAATGGGAGGTGGGGGAGAGGGATTTATGATTTCAGTTGCGTCGCTGTCTGTTTCCTCCACTTCCGGCGCTACCGGAGTTTCGTTATTGTTGACGTTCACTACTGCTGGTGCGCGGTTACTATCATATGGTGCCCAGGGAATGAATCGGTTACGCTTACACCTGCGTACAGGAGGAGAATCGCGCGGTTGGTGTGGTGAATCGATGGTCACGTTTTCAGTCGATCCCAGGCCAATTGTTTGTTTTGGTTTACTGGACCAGATGGGGAGTCTGTCTTTGAAAGAAGACAACCTGTCAACATGGACAACCTGACAATTTTTGGGATTAGCAACTAGCGCTATTTTAAAATTAACCTCATTTAGCTTCTCAATTATAGTAAAAGGACCATTATTTTGCTTGCTTAATTTTTTTGTATTACCAGGGGCGACTGTGGGTGTAAATAACCACACAAGATCTCCTATTTTAAAATTTTTATCAACAGCTGTCTTTTCACGGTATTTTTCCTGCTGCTCAGAAACTTTAATTAAATTACTATGTACTTCAGTGTATACTTTTTGAAGAGCTGGGATTAAGAGTTCGCAAAAAGAGGGTGCATCATTATAATTAAAAGAAGGTGGTTGAGAAAAGAGATTATATGGTAGATTCATATTTCTGCCATACATAACTGCAGCTGGGCTAAGTTTAGTTGAAGAGTGGACAGCTGAACGCATAGCTAGTAGTGCAAATTTGAGTTTAGTGTCCCAGTCAGATTGATTTTGGTTGACTATGTGACAAAGTGCATTTTTAAGAGTACGATTCTGTCTCTCCACTTGCGAGTTGCCAGCCGGGTGATAAGATGAGGTCTTAATATGATTAATACCAAACATTTTATATACGTGCTCTATCGCATCTGAAATTAGATTCTTCGCGTTGTCCGTCGTAATAAAACAGGGCGCACCGTAGCGTGATATGAAATCAGCTAAAGTGTCCGCAATGACATCTGAAGTGGTTGAACTAACCGCATATGCTTCTGGCCACTTAGTAAATGAATCTATATATGCGACAATATACTTATTTCCCGAAAAAGTTTGCGGTAAGGGTCCAATGAGATCCAAATGAACCTTGTTCATGGGAAACTGGGGGGTCGGCATACGTTGCAGAGGGGCGAGCTGGTTCGCTCTATAAGCTCTCTTCTGCTGGCAACTAATACATGACTCCACTAGATGCTTGACATCTGACGACATTCCTGGCCAATAGAAGTGCTCACGAATGCGATCAATGGTCTTTTGAAAGGCTTGATGACAAGCCGCTAGGGACTCATGTGTTAGTGCAAAAACTTGAGTAACCAATTCTTTTGGCACGACTAACTTTACAGATTTATTCAAAATAGCTGACTCCCTTGTATCCTCACAAACTAAAATGTCATCTCTAAAAAAAAATTTCATGTTATTAGGAGCAATTTCTACACCTTGGTCTAGTTTTCTTGCAATCTCGCAGCATTTCTTGTCTGATTTTTGTAATTCACCAATTTTTTCAAGTAGATTAGAATGAGGCATAAAAGTAACTTCCTTTTCGACTTGTATACAAAAATTACAATTAACAGTATCATTGGAGTTATCATTGTTGACATTGCTCGAAAGGAAATCTGCGACACTGTTACACTTACCTTTAACAAACTTGATTGTAAAATTAAAGTCTGAGAGAGTGCAGATCCATTTAGCCATGCGAGATGTAGGGTCGTGAATTTTTAACATAAATGTTAGAGGCGCATGGTCTGTATAGATGAAAAAATGGGTATTAGCAATGTAACATTTGAAGTGGGCAGTAGCCCAAACTAAAGCTAGTAATTCCCTTTCAGTGGTGGAGTAGCGGGTCTCAGCATCTTTCAATTTTCTGCTGGCAAAGGCAACAGGATGGAGCATGTTATTTTCATCTAATTGTGATAACACTGCCCCTAATGCTTCGCCACTGGCATCAGTATATAAATGGAATTCTTTCTCAAAATCAGGGAGTGCAAGACATGGTTTTGAAATAAGAGCCATTTTAAGGTCTTCAAATTCTTTCTGTGCATCTTCATTCCACGAAAATTTTCCTGTCTCTTTCGTTAAGTTGATTAGATTTTTAGCTCTCTTAGTAAAATCTGGTATAAATCTCCTATAGAAAGATAGAGTTCCAATAAATGACCTAACAGCCTTTCGGGTAGTTGAGGTTTAAAATTTTCTATTACGGCAATATTTTTATTGATAGGTGATACTTGGCCACTACAAATCTCAAAACCTAGATATTGTATTTTATTCGAAAGGAAAGTGCATTTACTGGGCTTAAGTTTAAGTTTATGCAGTCTTAACCTTTCAAAGACCATGCTAAGCTTCTCAAAATGAGAATTAACATCACTGGAGGCAATTACAATGTCGTCGATATAAACAAGAATTCCAAGATTGCCTAAATCACCGAAAATAGCATTCATAAGTCTTTGGAAACTGTTACCTGAATTTGAGAGCCCAAAACAGTTACGGGTCCACTCAAAAAGTCCTTTGTGGGTGATTATAGCAGTTTTATGCCTATCCTCTGGGCGAATAACCTGTTGAAAAAACCCACTAGTTAAATCTAGCGTTGAAAAAAATTTAGCCCCACTTAAAGCATCAACAGAGTCGGTAATGTTAGGTATTGGGTAAGCATCTTTAACAAGATTTTTATTTAATCTTCTGTAGTCAACAGCAAGTCGATAGGAACCGTCTGATTTCCGAACCAGAATAACCGGAGAAGCAAATTCAGACATGGAAGGGGAAATTATGTCCGCCTGTAACAAAGTATTAAGTTGGTCTTCCATTTCTTGACGTAATTTGTAGGGGACTCTATAAGCTTTGCCTTTAACTGGTTTATTTGAAGTTAAGTTAATTTCATGCGGGATTGTATCACAGCCGGGTAAATCTAAGACCGATGCTGCAAATACATCTTTGTTTTTGTCTAGAAAATTTTGCATTTTAAGTTTTAATGGGGGTTCTAAATGATCTAAATTAATTTCAGAGCTCCAAGTGAGATCAGCGTGATCAAAGTCACCAATTGGAGGGGCCAAATTTATATTATAGGTTAATTTATTATCAGTTACGGGTATATTTGACTGGTCTACACATTTTTGAATTTTGGCAACAAAGGTTCCTTTATTTAAATGAATACTATTGTCTGAAAAATTTGCAAATGAGATATATAGGCCATGTTCTTTAGTGCAAATGGCTCTGGAGGTAAGGAGACCTTGATTTAAATTTTTCGCCAAAGGTTCTAACATAACAATATCATTTTCCTTAATAAAATTTTCCTTATAACTTTTAACCTGGGCTAACATTTTTGACTGCGGGGGAATTGAAATTTTGCTACATAACACAGCGAAACTTATATTTTTATTTTTATTGGTTTTATCACTACTGCTATCTTCATTGCTCTCCTCCTCGACTTCAGGTACCTTATCCTCTATACTTACCAAATCTTCACTTTCATCAATATTACAAATTTCAGTAGTCTCTTCAGCTAAATTACCCTGAGTTACCTGACTCGCTGCTGAAAGAATGTTGTCGACACTTTGAATACTTGAAGAATTTTCAGTGTTATTACCCTCAGAGCTACCGCCTGATGTTGTTTGCATGCAAAAGTTCTGCGCAACACTTTCAACTTCCTTATCTGACTCAGTTTGAATGACTATCTCAACATCTTTTCTCATATTACTCAACTGCGGGTCCTGAACTACCATATTTTCACTACTATGATTCCCATTTTCAATATTAACTGAGTCATGAACTTTCTCACATGCACAATTTTCAGGAGGGCTATTGGCATTACTACTTTTTGAATTCTCCCCTACTTTGTTGACACATTTTATATTTACAGAATTATTTTTAACACAATCATTATTTATACAATTATTATTAGAATTTACACTATATACAGAGTTAGAAATATTTACAGAATTAGTAGCAAGACAAGTATTACACCCTGAAGTATTACTTGGGGTTTCTACGCTTTGTTTACATTGGCCTGAAACTGGCACTTTAAGAGCGACAGCATTTGTATCACAATTTATACTTGCCCGGTACTCTTTCAAAAATGGCATTCCCAAAATCATATTAAATTCCTCTGCTAATTTACCTTCCACTACATAGAATTCAGCTTGACATTGAACATTATCAAAAACAAATTTTAAAAATACTTTCTTATTTAGGTGAACTTTCTCACCGGTGACAGTCATAATGGGGATATTGCAATTCTCCATTTCAAAATTCTCTAAACAGTTACAATCAGTACCACTCAGGAGATTAATTGCAGAACCCGTGTCACATAATGCATTTAGGCAAACTTTATTTATGTAAATTCTTGCAGTTGGTAATGTATATGATTGGGGCTGAAACATACTATACACAGTTGGGGGGTCCAGGGGCCTGTGGGGGATCGAGTTGACCACATCTGATCCGGCCACTAATAATTTAAAGCCTCACTTTCACTGTTAGCTACTGGGGTGTTATTTACCGCCTGCACTTCATTTCTGTTCGCAGCTGTGCTCCTATTGTTTTGGTAATAACCACCTCTTCTTCCCCTATATCCGCCTCGCTGATTGTGGTTCCCTCTAGGATTTTCACCTCTGTTTCTATAATTTTGCTCACGGCTCCTGAAATTTTGACCACCTCCCCTTCTAAAATTATAGTCGACAAAATTTAGTGGACAATCTCTGGCATAGTGGCCTTGTACGGAGCACCTATAGCAGGTTACGGGTCTTACCTCTTGGTTTTTCTCCTGTACATCCCTAGCCCTAAGATCAACTAAACTGTCTATCTTAGCTGCTAAAACATCAATTTGAGATTTTAGTTGGTCTATCTCCTTCTTTTGTGAGCTATCTTGGTGAAAAACTGCAGCACAGGGTAGGTTTTGGGTCAAATTAGGGTTGAGAATTTCCTCGCGGTGGTTGTAGAAAGGGTTAATGTTCCTATAAGCCTTTTCCTCAAGAAGCGCAATTTTGAGGACCTCTTCTGGGGATTGTGGATTTCTCGCAATTACCCCCTTTCGCACTTCTGGTGTAAGATTGCTCAACAGCATGGAGTGTAGTAGAGCCGTTCGGCTTTTATCGACTACTTCACCCTGGATACCTTCAATTACAAGGGCTCTTAATGACATATCATATGCCTTGTCATAAAACTCCTGAACACTCATATTGGGTGGCTGTTTAAAATTTAAAAAATGACTGAGGGCAACATCTGGTGTGGCCTGTGAAGTATAACTCTCTTTTAAGATTTTTAATAGCTCATCAGATGTTTTTGCTTCGTGAATTTTTATTCGCCTAGAAGCAGCTCCTGATAATCTAGCTAACAAAACGAATTTTTTCTCCTCCTCATTCCAGTCGAATAATTTGGCAAAACTCTCAAATTTCTCAGAAAAATCTGAGAAGCAGACTGAGCTGGCCTCTCCATTGAATGGGGGAATGTTTGACAAATTATCCACTAAAGCATTTTTTCGCTGAATAGTGGCAATTGCTTCCGAGTGCTTATCAGCCATAGTTAGAGTTAGAAAATGACAAACAAACCAAAAAGAAAATGAAAAAAGGGGGGGGGGAAACTTAAAAATGAGAAAAAGAGAGGGGAAAGGAAAACCTTATAAATACATAAAACTTAAGTACAGGACTATGCTTTTTGTAAATAAGAAAAGGTTATGCTCACAAGGCATAATTTTGACTGGGAATTGTAGCTTACTAGCACAGAGAGAGAGCCTAGACCTCTTTTTACACTTGAACATATAAATAAAATTTTAATTGCAAAAACACCCAGTTGCTCTTTGATACATAAATACATACAAGTAAAAAAAAATCAATAACCCAGAGACCGAATTGTTACGGCTCCATTTGTTGTGGAGTTTTGGGGTTCTTTCTAAAACACAACTTACTTAAACTTAAAAAGCTCATTTATTACTCAATCTTCACTTGACAATTAAATATTTAGAAAAAAATAAGTATACCCTGATTAGCTCCACTGAAATCTGTTGCCATGGAAAAGGTAGCAAATTATATTAAACTAATCAAAATATCAAAACTTAAGAATCCGAATAGGTTAATACAACAATGATAATTTTGAACTCATCATTTTAAGACAATATTAAATGTAGTAAGGGGCAACAGATTTCTAAATCAAGTAGCATACTGGATTGCATAAAGAACACCCAACTCCACTCCAACCCGATCAAGCTCAAATCTCCATACACATTAAATTAACAAAAGTGTAATCATCATATAATTTGGAAAAATGCAGACAACCTGAAATTCCTCCAATATGAGGACCAAAAGGGGAAAGAGTTAAATCCGTTAATAGAATAGGGATATGATGATGTACTAAAATTTTAGAACAACCATAGAGATTCTGAACAAGATCCGATCGGTTAACCAAGAATCGTATAGTGGTGTATAATGACTGGATATTTTTTTTTTTTTTTTTTTTTTACTTTTTAAAATAAAACAATTTTGGTGTATATTTTAGAAAAACAATGTTTCTGAAAGAGGAGAGTTAAAGCTTAATTTAACATTTTATGAAATTAAATTTAATATTACTGTTTCACTTATTAATCTATCCATCCTTAAATCAAGATCAAAAATACGATTGTATAACATTGAGTGAACTTCAATTTATGTTCATTAAAACAGTCAGTTATGAATTTAAACTTAAGAAATTTTAAAGTCCTAATTTAATAAAGTTGAATTTTCTCTCCCTCCTTTTTTTTTTTTTTAATTAATCACAGAAAGGTTAGGCCATTCTTATAGGTCTACTGTGAATATAAAAAATTAATTATTTAGAGATTTATACAAAGAAAAACATACCAACTTTGATAATAAACAAAAAAAAAAAAACACAATTTATTTGAACATTTAAAATAATGAAGCAACTAAGTTATCAAAAATAATCTTAATAAAACAATATAACAGCTGATCTTTTAAGTTGAAACCACTCACTGGTTACTTTTAAGTTACACATCATATTTTTAAAATTACCATCATATTACCATTTAATGGTCGTTCAAACATACAAACATTATATATTAACCTACAGACTATTTCTGTTCATAATGTTTATTCTTATTGAAATTATCCAAAGATATTCATTTCACTTTTAAACTCTGGTATAGCAAACATATTTTTTTTTTTTTTTTTTTTTTTTTTTTTTTTTAAAGAGGTACAAATAAATAAAAAGAAAAACTATGCAAATAGTACTTACAACAGGTAGAGAGTTCTACAATTTTAGTCAATGGGCATTTAGGAGCATTTCCTCCTTTTTCAAAATCTGATGAAGCACTTAAGCTGGAGTATTCAGGCTGGGGAAAAATTCAGACGTGGTTTCAAGCTAACATTCATCAATCCTCTCATCTCACTGCATCACTTGCCATCAACTACTAGGTCCATCATCTAGTCCGGAGGGGAAAATCGTTCTACGGTCCAGAACTTCACCGTCGGAGTCAGTAATTTCACCTTCCTGAAGCATGTGTTTTATTCGAAGATAGCCATCACCGTAACTCAGAACACTACGACTTCTAACGACCGGTTTAGTTCAATATCTATGATCACTTCTGATGGTTAAGAAGTCATAATCTTGGAGCGCCACTACGCCAAAAAAAAAATAGGCTACACATATCTTCTTCTTAATTTCTCGTTAACAGTTATAGATCCGCAATTCGAAAATGCCCTTATAGCCTCTTTTCATCATAACATCATGATTTAGGATGGTTAATGTAGGGCCATCAATGCCCCACTCTCAAAAAAAAAAATCTTCCAGAAACCTGTCCGCCTTCAACAACTTCGCGATCCAGCCCACAGGCCAATCTTCGAGCCCCGTAATAAGTCGAATTTTTTTTACGAGTCAAACGACAGGTCTCTTGGCCAAGCAACAAGTGTCGTAAACATTCATTCTCCCGCGCTGCTTGAAAAACGGGACCGATCCACTCTGCTAGGGGTACGGGAATGGAAACAAAAGGAAAAATGGACTCATCGTGAAGACTACAGCTTGCCGCTCCACTCTGCCGGCCGCTTCATGGGGGAAGGAAACCATGCATCACCCCCATGGCGTGTGCTGAAGGGGGGTCCTGTTAGCCTCTGTTTACATGGGCGCCAGCTATCCGCCTGATAGCAGAGCCAATTGAAGCCTGACGTAAACTTACAAAGCCTAATTGCGTGTATAGTACACTCATAAGATAACGTAATTCTTATACAGGGCGGTCGGTCATTCTTATATCAAAGTCAGACTAGATGACTCCAAATTTTCCACCTGTGCAGTCTACTGACAAAACATCCCTCCCTTGCTGTCTGCTTTTCGTATTTGAAAAACAGGAAGCTACGTTAGACTATAAACGTTGAAATTACTTTGCAAAAAGAAAAAGAAAGAAGAAAAAATAAAAACTGATTTTATTATAATTATTACAATTACTTTTATTTATTTAAATTTTTATTAGAAACAGAAAAAAAGAGTGCTTTTAAATAAATGTTGAGAAAGTGATTTAAATAATTAATGTAGATTAAAAAAAAAAAATTTGTTGAAACCAACCGTAACACACTCAACAGATGGAGATGCTATGCTACATATTTCATGCTTTTTGCGATAGCTATATCTCAAGAACTAATGCACAGAATTTCACTAAACTTCAGATTCGGTTAGACCTTGACAAAAGTAGAAGTTGATTACGATTTGGTATAAATAGCCCAATAGGTGGCACTGCTATGCTACATTTTGTACGATTTTTACGATAGCTATATCTTTAGAACTAACGCACATAATTTAATAAAACTTTAGATTCAGTTACACCTTATTATAAATTGGTGCTGATTTGTTTTTGGTGTATGTGAAACCTGTATGAGATAGAAGAAAGTTTTGGGATTGGCACATCAGAATAGCTTTTTTATGTTGTAATCAAATCTGTGAAATCTGACGTTATTTTAGCTTTTGATCATATTTTGATTTTTTTTTTTTGTCTAACCTGTGATAACTGATAAACTTTCTGAAATTTCAAATTCCTTGGGGGGGGCGGCTGCCCCCCCCAGCCCCCCCGAAATGGCGCCCCTGCACCAGCAACGAACCCCTTTCCCCCCTCTATTCCTTCAGCCGAGTTCGAGAACTCACGAGCTGAAACCACCCCCTCCCCCTCCACAGCTGCAAATCCAGTTACGGACACGCCAGACATCTCTGTAGCTAACGAAGTTGCGACAATTCAACCTTCTGATATTCCTTCAACCAGTCGTATTCCGACTTTAATCGAATCTCAGCGAAAAACGAATAATTCGATTTCTTCATCCAGAGACACTTATGGATTCAGAAAAAGGGACAAGCGTCCCAATTATAAACTTTAAGCTGTATTAGTATAGTATTTTTATTTAATAACCTTATATTTTGTTTGTATAATATATATAGATAGTCTAGTGTTAGTTTTGTTGCATTTTATTTTGTAAAATAAGCTTTTTTGAGTACCTCTACTGTTTGTTTTGATTAGCGATAACGGTCTGAGCGGTTGTGTTTTCATCACATTTAATGTTCTATATAGCTAATTTTAGTGTAAATAAGGTAGATTTAGATAGTTTTCATGCAAATAACCTCTCCGCAGGTATTTTTTGGAATTAAATTACGTTTTTTCTCGATTTTTGGGTAATTTCGACACTTTGACAATTTTTTGAGTATTTTGAAAATGGGAATCCAAATTTTTCCCCCTTCTTTTTTCATGTAGTTCATTTCATTTCCCCTTCATTACATTATTCCCTGTCTGTGTAATATGATAGTACCCATCGATTTGCATATTATTTATATTTAAATTGATGTTCTAGTTAAGTTTTCAGTATATGGGTATAGGTGAATTACAGGATAATACTATATTTGAGGGAAATATTAATTGTACTCATTACTAGATATAATGTGTAGTTATCTTGTAGTGTAAGGTAGTATTAGTGTACTGTTTTTGTATATATTTTTTTTATATGAAAATTTTTGAGGTTATTAATTTTTTTTTCTTGAATTACAATACTTCATTAATGTGTAGCGGTGTGGTTATATTGAAAAATTTATAAATTTTGTCTGGTTCTGTGCTATTTTCTCCTTTTTTTAAAGGATTTCTTTTGTCAAAATTTTTACTTTTTACTGTGTACATTAAGTTTCTGCTGGTGATAACCTTCACCATGGCTTTTGGGTCTTTTTCGCCCCATTATGCTTTTATTTTGGCAGTTGGGCAGTTGGTTTCCGAGAATTTAAGCGGGGATTTTTTCATTTAGTAACACATCATCCAATAAACACGTTACACTCTGCCCCTCACCCAATAAGCGTTGAGTTTTTCTGTCTCTACGTTACCAAGGGAACGGGAGTACAGCTAGTAGAGTCAGTGATGTTTTAGAGCGGGAGTTAGGAAGTTGTGTGTGTGGGCGGGTGGGGGATTTTTCCCCCACCCTGCCTGCTCAGGCGGTACGATATTTTTGTTGGATGGGCAGTCAGTTGATAGTAAATGGTCGTTCGTTAAAACAGCCTGAAGAAACAGAGAGAGAGTGTGAAGTTGGAGTGTGAAGACGTTAAGAATTCGGTGAAGTTTTTTTTTTTTGAACTGATCGAAGCAAGTTCGCATGTTGAACTTGGGCCTAGCGGAGCATGAATAAGGCAGAGTGAAAAATATAACAGGATTCTCCGATAAGGAGCGCTACTAGTATCACATTCAAATCGACTATGCGGCTTTGGGTGTCATGATTTTCGTCAGAGACGGCTGACTGTGTAGAGTCATCTTGTTACAACCCGTACCCTACGAATCATATCCTATGGATTCACAAGCCCCAGCTCTGACAATCGTAAACGATTGAACCACGATCGAAAGTGTTCAACTTAGTTTAGTACCGTGGTCTACTCCGAGTCAGTTTTGCCTCATGTGTGATTCAGCACGGCGAGTGTCTGTTCCTTCGAATGCAACTACTTGTTAAAGATGAGATAAATGAACACGAAAATAAACCTCCGCCACCTTATTTTTTATGCTTCCCGAAATAATATGCAATGTGTGATATGAATATCACCAATGTATTCTATTTTTCCAACAACTGGGATGAATCGTCATATCCAAAAAAAAAATGCTGACATGACTGTCTTAAGAAACATCATACTCATTTTATTGTAAGTAAATTTAACTTTATTAATATAATATCTTGCAACTATTATGTTTGATTATATAGTAGTATCGTACTTGTGTTTCAATGAACAATTACATGATATGATATATGAGCCTTAACCAAAGTGTTGATTGTTAATAAATATTAATTATTTCCTAATAAATCTTCTCTGTGTTCCTTTTAATTTTATCTTATTATTTTCTTAATCATTTCAGTAGAGTTACTCTTCAGTAACCCTTTTTATCATTAATCCTTAAGAATTAATTTGGAAATACTATGGATAGTTTGAATTACTAATTTAAAGATATATATATATATTTTAATCTTTGACTTAATTTCTTCTATTGATTTAAATTTTAATTCTGAAAAAAGGAAAAACTTGAAATTTAATCAAAGTAATTTATTGTACTCCCAAATCATGAAGTTAATCTTAAACTCAAAATTTATTGGTTTTTGCAAAATAGAGTAATTTACTCTTTTATTAATTTTAAAATCTACTTTGAGTTATCTCCTTAATTTCGATTCATAAAATTCTGAGTTTCTAAATGTTATTCTAAATACAACAATGGAGAAAATAAACTTATGTTTCACTGAAGACTAAAAATTAACATTCGATTGCTTTATTTTTACTATGAGACTCTTTTTCCTCTCTTTAAATGAAATAGATATGAATACATATATATATATATATATTATTGTAGAAAGTGAATCTAATATTTTAATTTAAAATCTTATGAGAAGCATTGTTTTTTTTTTTTTTTTTTTTTTTTTTTTTTTTTTTTTTTTATAATGAATCACTTTATTCAAAATTTAATTATTTACTAATGGTCTCTCAAGTTAATTTTTCACTAAACGATCATTGTCCTAATACCTGTGAATTCATAAACTAATATGATATCTCTTATATTTATTAATTGATATTTTTGTTTAATTTATATCACTAATCATCACCTCCCCCTCTTTTTTTGCTTTCTCTAAAAAAGAAAGATTCCAGGGTCCTTTATTCAAAATTTTCATTTATTCCAAATTCTTATGTTTATGAAAATTTTCAGTAATTAGATACCATATCAAACCTTGAATTCACAGGGTTAGTTGTTGGAGACTTGGATGTTATGCAAAATTTAGAATCTTGTCAAATTCTGGTGTATGATTAATTCTAGTAATTTTGTAAATTTAAGATTTAGAACTCAGGTAATATTTACCTTTTAAAATGCTTTGGTTTAATTTATTTTATTTGGTTTCTTTTCTAAAATTTAACAAAGTCTATGAATAAACTTATAAGAATATATATATGTTGACAAGATTCAATTTAAAATTTTGGTAATTATGCATAGCTCTAAGGTAATTAAAAGGTAGCAGGTTTCTTAAAATAAAACACCCAACAATTTCTATCTGTAAGTTCCTTAGAAGCATGACTTTAAGTTATGGCATTAAAATTTCGAACCTTTCCTCAAAATAAAATAAATAAAAACCTGCAGACTAGTACGTTTCTTCTTCACGTGCTTAAATAGGTTCATATTAAGAAATATTTAAAAAAAATGTATGTAAATTACTACCATGCTGATACTTATTAGCATTTACAAACAGCGAACGACAAAATTATGTTTCTGTGAGTAAAACGTTTATTGTTTACGATTTATTTTAAGGCACGTAGTTCTTTTGAATTATGATAATTTCGATTAGCAAGTTTCTTAGAAGCACAAAATTTAAGTTGTGATATTAAAAGTTCGAACCTTTCCTCCAAATAAAATAAAAAATAAAAACCTATAGACTAGTATGTTGTTTTCACGTGATTAAATAGGTTAATATTAATAAATTAGCTGACATTCCCGGCGTTTCCTGGGCCCGTGATAATAACCTTAAAAATACCTAAAATCAATGTTGAAAGATTTTATATTTTTAAATGAAAATCTATCCACTCGAACTGAAGGACAATCGTTATAGTTATCGCCGATTTAATGTTGATTTAATTTCTGACGTTTTGATATATTAAACTTTCAATTCTGACCAAAAGTTCCTGAGGAAACCTAAATAGTATAAAGAGCTCCCCCAACTTTCCTCTTTTAAACTCAAAATAATATAGAGTATTGGCCAATTTATTAGTCCTATACGAACAAAATATTCCAAAATCTTGTTTCTAAGATGATTATATTAAAATTAAATAAAAATCATGAACTCGTGGCATCAGAATTCACTTTTATATTTTAACAGAATAGTAAGGCTACTATAATTTGTGACTCGTGCTATAGCTAGTATACATCAGGACACATGGCCGTTATCATTATCTTTTTACGCGTGAAGATTTCGCTAAGGTACTCCAATTGTGAAATTTGGTAATTTTTTAAATCCAATATTTGAAAAACGCCATAATTATTAGATTTGAAATTTATATCAAGAAAAATACAATTTTTTACCTTTCTAACGAAGTTTGTCTAACAATTTTCTGACAAATACTTTTCGAGCTATTAATTTTTTCAGTAACTTCAAATGTTTCATTTCCGAGTTTAATCTGTGGCAACGATTATCAAAAATCCCAGTCGTCAGCAACTCATAGCTTTTTATTAAAGAGGATATACAAAAAAATTAGCATTTACAAACGGCGAACGACAAAATTGTTGTGGTATTAAAATTTCGACCCTTTCCTCAAAATAAAATAAAATAAAATAAAATAAAACAACAACAACAACATCAACAAAAATAAAAAACTATATAGTAATATGTTTTTTACGTGCTAAATTGATTATTTATAATAAATATAAAAAATATATATATATATTTAATTTACTACAATGTTGATACTTATTACACGCAATATTTAATACATTATCTTAATATTTATATAACGCTTTCCTTAATTAGAGGCCTTGATACATGAATCTTATATACATGTCAATACACTTACATCTTATTCATAAAAACGTTGTAATACATATTATTAAGCGTCACAACGAAACTTAAAAGAATTTTTAGACTAAAATTCCAAATATAAGAGCGATAAAATCTAAAACAAGAAATTTACCTGTATCTATATATCTTTAGATAACAATTATTTAAACTCTATTCAATAACTTGTAAAAAAAGAAAAATATATCATCTGCAAATGCTGAAATAAAGTATTTTTTATAACAAAGTATTTCATGATTTCTCTTTTACTAAACATTGTTTTGATAAGGCGAAAAATTATAAAAGATATAATTATAACATTTTTATGAATTAGGATAGTAATGGAAGAGATCCATATACATTATAAGATACATACCGAATAAAAATACAGACCAAACAGTGTAAATCTTTTTAAATAAGTTATTTCAAAAATAGATAATATTGTCTAAGTTTTAAATTTATAAACCACTAGCTGCGAAACAATCCGTTGTGTTGCACTTAAATTGCATCAGGTTTATCGATTGTTTGGCTGAAAAGAAATCCAGATATCTTTTTATACATTACAAGATTCTAGCTCAAACAATTTCAAATAAATCGTAATTCAGAACGTTTTTTGAAAACTTTCTGCTCTTTTTACCTTTTTAAAATTTCATAATTTTTAGAAACCGTGCATATACATCTTAAAAGTAACTTCCTTGCCAAATTTCAAGTTTTTAGCCGCAGCAGTATCACAAAAATTGCAATTTTAGAACGTTTTTGCTCCTACACCCTGTTGGGTGTAGGATCAAGACATCAAATATATAAGACATCAAATATAGCGCATGATGAAACAGAGACTGTCACCATCATTTCGCTATCATTATTTTTGAAATCGGCTTTGTAGTTCCAGGGATTACCCCAACGAATAAAAAAACATTACTTCTTATTATAGACGGAGGAAAAATATGTTTCTCCAAGCTAAAGGTCCATGTTATTTGATTTGAAATTATTTAGTTTTGTAGTTCTTTTGGATTTATGAACATTTCAATCAACGCTCAATTTTAAGTTGAGGAATTAAAATTTTATCCCTCCCCCCCCCCCCCCAAAAAAAAAAAAAAGATGAAAACTTTATGATTGGCAGATTTTATTTATGGACTTGACAAGTTAATATTAATATATTTTTTAATTAATGTCGTACTGCATAGTCAATACATTTTACCCACATTTACACAACTCTTACCTTACTTAGATGCTTCTGTACTGATCTTCCATAATTGCGTCCATTTACAGACTTACATCGGTATTACATACTTACATCTTATCTCATACATACAAAAATACACAATATTTCAAAACACATAATGGCTATAACAAACTTTTTCTCTACATTTTTTTATTAAGAGCAGAACTGCTTTTGTATGATGAGAGGATCAGTGCATGTATCAGTTAAACCTTAATAGTCCAAGCGGCGACGGCAAAATACCTAGCTCAATTATTAAAAGCTGAAAATTTTAAGATAGTATTTATCGGGGCAAAGCACAATTAATAAGGTTTGCCTAGTCAAAGCTGGTACAGAGAAGAGATATAAGCTCGAGAGAAAGGTTACAAGATGAAGCCACCGCTAAAATGTAGAACTTACTTATCTCTGTAGAAAAATATAGTGTTACCTAGTTGCCTAGTGAAATTCCGTTGCATCTAATGGCAACGGTCCAAAATTAAAGCGTAGGTTTGGCACCTACGTAGATCATTAAATAGAAGCTGAAACCAACGCTAACACGTAGGACTTAAAATATCTCTAATAAAGTATATCCCCCTTGAAGTGCACCGGTATATTATATATACCACTTAATTTTAATCCCAAAATGCCACAATGACACCAGAATTTTATAATCAAATTTTGAATTGATACGGTACATGAGAAAAAGCTTTTGCTTATTTTAAAATAAATTCGTTCGTGAATCCTGGTGTCAATCAATCATTTCGACATTTTAGCTACAAGAGTACTTTCCCCCTGAAGGGGTTAAAGGTTGCCTTGTGAACTTACGATGCAACTAGTGGCAAACCTCCATAATTTATGGCTATTTTTGGACACTTAGTTTAGCTGAAAGATGAGCATTAAAAGATGAAACCAGTGCTAAAATTCAGATTTTAAAATTCTCTATAAAAAATATAGGGATGCATGCTAAACGCTTGGTACAACCTGGGGTAACCCCCCAAAAATTAGGGCTATATTTGGACAATTACGTTTTTGGACAACGTACATTTTAATTAATGGGCTAAGTAACCAATGGAAATTCACACCGAAAGAGAGCTTATTACTCTTCTCCGTACCCGCTTTGACTAGGCAACCTTCTCACTTATGTTTTACCATGATAAATACTATATTTTTTTGGAAATTTTCATCGTTTAATAAATGAGCTAGTTTTTTTTGCAGTTGTCGCTTGGAATATAAACTATTGTCACAGAAATCGTCGCATAGCTACTGTCAACGGTCTCTGATACCGCTTGATAGAAATGTGAATAAATGACTCGATTAACTAATAGCATACTGTTTTTGCACCAATATTTGTGAACAGGATTAATACAATTAACATTCACCTATACAGAAGTATTTAGCAATATTATTAGAGCTCCAAATGAAAGAAAATTACACCAGAATCTAGACTTACCCGAGAGTTACCAGTTAAAACTGCGAAGATTGAAAAAAAAGCAGCAGTATGTGAGCAGGCTAATAGCAGTTAAAGTTTAGAAAAAATTATTGTTTTAGAAATAAGTTGAAAGTTTGTTTTTGAATAAGCTTTATGTAAGAGCTATATATATTCTTTGTGATATACAATATTCAGTATCATAATGGAACTATGATAAAAGAATTTTTGACAAAACAGTGATAAAATATAACGCAAGAAATTTAGATGTATATATTTACTTTTAAAAAATAACTTTTAAAACTCTATACAATAATTTGTAAAAATTGAAGTCCAAACCTTCGGAAAAATGCAGAAGTCAAACATATTTTACATTAAAAGGGCTTTTTTGATTGCTTTTTTACCTAAATATTTTTTTTTAAACGAAAACATCATATTAATGCATATTTATGAATTATGGTAATGATGATATATATTATGTATTTCAGAGAGAATTTAAGAGTTTGTTATTTACTAAGCGTTATATACACATCATATATATACATTAAAAATAAATAAACGTTGAAATACGCAGTTTTTAGGATCACAACATAATTAAAAACAATCTTTGAACTGAAATTCTAAGAATAAAAGCGATAAAATATAGTACAGAAAAATTACATGTATACATTTTTCTTTACTAATTAAGTTTTTGAACTCTATGTAAGAACTTGTAAAAAAGGAAACAAAATCTTCCTAAAATGCTGAAGTTAAACATCTTTTATAATAAAAGACTTTTATGATTACTTTTTTTCAAAAATAATCTTTTCATGAGACGAAAAATCATAAAAGCACTTATTCTAATATATTGATGCATATTTATGAAATTGATAATGATGGAAGAGATCCGCGTACAAAAGATATTTGTATACGAAATGTAATCAATGAACACTGTAAATCTTTTTTAAAACGTGATTTGTAATTTTAAAATAGTTAATATTATCTAATGTGATAATTTATAAACTGCGAATGTAAAACGTGTATTTTTTCTACCTAAACGTTGACCTGAATTGTTTTGAAAGCATGCAGTTTATGAGTTATTTTTGATTATGAAAATTCCGATCAGAAATATCACAAACCGCCCTCAATTTTTAAATTGTTCAATTAAAATTTCAATTCCAACTCCACCCCCCCCCTCCCTCGTAAAAGTAATATATTATAATATAAAACAATAAAACTTACATCATAACAGATTTTATGTACGTGCTAGGTAGGTTAAAACGAATAAATATTTGTTTTATTTTTTAATTATTATCATGCTTAATACATTATCTACACACTTCCATAACCCTTCATTAAATTATACGCTTATATACATGAATCGTATGCGTCTCACATTCATCGATATCACATATTTACACATCTTATATATATGATTGTTGTAATACGCAATATTTATCACAACTGAACTAAAAATAATTCTTTAAATACATTTGTAAACGTAAGAAAGATAAAATATAATGTACGAAAATTACCTAATGTATTTTCCTTCAGAAAATATATAATTTTTAAATCTACAGAGTATCTTTTAAAAGAGGAAAACAAAATATTCCCACAAATGCTGAAGTAAAACATATTTTATGCTAAAAGACTTTTGTTATTTTTTTTTTGCATAAATAGTTTTTTTAGACGAAAAACCCCATCCTATTAATACATATTTTTGAATTATAATAATGATGCAAGAGATTCGTATATATATAAGATACTTGCTGAAAAAAAAAATACTAAACATTCTAAATCTGTTTAAAATGTGTTTTGTAATTTGTAAAGTAGTTTATATTGTCTATAGTAATATTTTCTAAGCTGCGAACGATAAAAAATGTTTTTCCGTTAACTAAACGTTTACATGATTTCTTTTGAAAGGAAATCATACAGTTTTATAAAACTTTCGTATCAGGAAAATTTCGATCAGAAAGTAATGCACAGTTTTTTAGAAAAAAGTTCGATCACATTCATAAATAAAAATAAAAATAGTAATAATAATAAGAAGAAGAAGAAGAAAACTTACAGACTGGCAGATATTATTAATTTGCTTAATATGTTACACTTAAACAACACCTTTTAAATTGCTGTCATGTTGCATCTTCCATATTTAATACATTACCTGCATACTAACACCAACCATGCCTTACTTAGTTGCTTAAATACTCTTACATATTTACATTGACATTGCAAACTTATAGCTCATAGTACACGTACTAAAAAGTCCTTCCGGCCTGTACCGGAAGGAAAAGTATCTCCTCTAGTCCCTGGCCTTAAGAGTTTAGCTAATTTTACTCAAAAACACGAAAGTAAAATGCACGGAACCGAATTATAGAAAATTACCGGTTTTTCTCCATACTGAATTTGAATGTAAATTTGGAAAAATTAGATCAGTTATCGCCATGTTGGCTTCATTTATGACGACCTATTTTTACGGCAAATTTGGCGATATTTTTGTCGAGAATTGCCAAGCGAGGCGAGAATATGACATTAGTGGACACGTGGACACCGTTGCGAAGGTACGCCTGTGCGTGAACGAAAAATTTATGAAAACCAAAATGTTTTTCTTTTAATGTTCTATTTTTTTTATTTTAATTCTCCCAATTTTGGTTGTTTACTTTTAATGTTCCAATGTCTTATTTATTTCCAATTTGTTTCTGTTTTTTCTTTCTTTTCTCTTTTAAAATAACGTCATTTTCTGCTATGACTATGTAGTTTTAAGCGTATCAGAGTAGCAGCGGATATTAAAAAAATGAAAATAAATTTTGAAAAAAACATGTTTGTTAAAACTTATAAATTAAACCCGATTATTAAAAATTTCCCTATTTTTTATCCACAGTCTCGTTTCAAAATAGCAGCCACACTAGAATTTCAAACAGCTAAATCTCAGTGATTTTTTTAAGATAGAGTGGAAAGAAAATACAATGAAAAAATTAGGTTCTCAAAATTGAGTAGAAAGTACTCAATTTTAAATACGTAACATATTAAAAATAGCTCCGATCCAAATTATATCAAAATTGAAAAACACATGTACTCATTTTTGATTGCATGGATGTGTTCAAATATGAACCGTTATATACTCATTTTTTATCTCATGGATGTTTTCAAATATTAACTGTGATGTACTCATTTTTGATCCCATGGATATATTCAAATATGAACTCTGTGTGCTCGCTGCTAAATATTCAATGCATTTTTTTCTTATTTTATGTAATCAACAGTATCTTCTGTAAATATTAAATTAACGTAAATACAGTGACCTCTCACTTATACGCGATACATGGTAATTATTTTTCCGTACCAGTTTGTATTTAAAGTAAATTTCGCCTTATTCAATTGCAGAATTATAAATCGAATTTTACTATTTTAAAATAGTGGCATGAAAATAATTACTGAACATCGCGCATATGTGAAAGGTTACTGTATTAAATTATACATAGTATTTTAAAATTATTAAAAAGTGCTTGAAAACAATGCTCTTGGTCATAAAAATATAAAGTAAAACAAGATGGCGCATTAGTAACAAGTGTCAAACCAAAATTTAGGTAAAAAATGGGCTAAAAGACTTAAAACACTTCCAAAACTAAAATAAGTTAAATGGAAAACAATATTTTTCTTGTGAAGGGGGCTCTGCAGATTAAAGTAAACTACTTAGATCATTGCAAATTAATGTAAAAATGTACAGATTTTAATTTCCCTAACAATATTATTAACAAAAGAAACATTTAGTTGATTATTTACTCAGAAAAAGGAGCAAAATGATTATCAAGATATTCAAATCAAGTATTTTTATGACAAGAATATTGTTTGCAGGCACTTTTAAATTATTTTAAAATACTGTACATAATTTCATATTTACATTAATTTAATATTTATAGAAGGTACAGCTGATTACATAAAAAAATGTATTGAATATTAAACAGAGAGCACTTACTTTCAACGTTGTCGGCGAAATCTTGAAAATACAATTCTTATAATTTTCTTTTCACAAACAAATCCATGTCACTCAGCATACAGACCGGACCGACTGCGTATGAATATGACTTTACGAAGCACTCAACAACGCAATGTAATCTTCGCATCATAAAGGAGACGCAAGATATAGTTCCTGCCGACCTTCCGATGAATTAAAATGTAATATTATTCCCTGATTTTCAGGGTAAATTAAATTGTTTTTCTATTAATGAACATCTTTTATGCCGCCATGAATGAAATTAACCATTACAAAGTACAAAATTATCATTTCGTTTGAGTTTGATAACATGTGATGTTTCAAAATATAGAAAGAATAAGTTAATTTTTGATTTAAACATACTCAATTCGATATGAGTACATCGATTTACTCATTTTTGAGAATCCTTGTATCAAACCTAGAACTTAACGAAAAAATGAAATTGGATTTCTAAATTTTTAGCATAATTTTTTAAAGTTTGAAATATGTAAATGGCCAAAATTTTAAAACAAGATGACAATGAAGCTACGATGATCAGGTGATGATCAAGCTGAATAACGAACGCAGTTGAGAACTGAATAACCCTACATACATGCTCCATCATATTCAAATCGGTTCATAAATACGAGTGCTATCGCGTGACAAAAACATATATATATATATATATATATGTGTTATACACATAAATCAACATTTGAACGGAAGATTGTTTTGGGGTCTGGGGGTCATAATCGGTGAAACCGATTTTTACGAAATTTCTTTCCTGCGGACTGCTGCAATAGGTAACATCTTACTTTATGCAATGGAAGCTACAATACGGCATCTTTCATAACACATAATGAATATAACACATTTAAAAAAAATTCCCAAAGTTATCATTTTTATAAACGGTTTTTTCAAACTTGTATTAAGAGAATTCATTGTATTAATCGAAGCAATGTTTTTGCGCTAGTAGAGAAGCGGCGTGTGCATCAGTTAAAAAAGATTGTTTTAGAAATATGTTGAAAGTTTGTGAGTGAATAAGCATTATAGAAACCTTATATATAAAAGTTAAAATAAAAATAAAATCTGTAATACACAATATTTATATGCAACGCAACTGAAAAGAATTCTTAAACTGACATTCTTAACGTAAAAGCGATAAAATCTAACACAGCAAATTTACATGCATATATTTTCTTTTAGAAAATAGTTTTTTCAACTTTATACAATAACTTTTAAAAGAAGAAAACGAAATCTTCCTAAAAATGCTGAAGTCAAACATCTTTTATTCTAAAAGTCTTTTGTGATCACATTTTTTTTTTCATAAATAATGTTTTTATAAGGCGAAACATCATAAAAAGATTTATTCAAACATATTAATACATATTTATGAAATATATGAATAGTATATAAAAAAAATATCCATATATGAAAATAATTTTCGAAAAAAAATACCAAACGCTGCAAATGTTTTTGAAGTATGATTTGTAATTTTTAAAGTAACTAATATTATCTAAGATAATGATTTATAAATTCTGAACAATGAATTTGTATTTTTTTCAGCCAAAAGTTGTCGTGGTTTCTTTGGAAAACATACAGTTTTACAGTACTTTTGGATTATGATAATTTTGTTTGGCATTTTTGTAGTGCAGCTCGATGAAAAATGAAGAAAGTAAAAACAGTCTTCAATAACTTATTAACGAACTTATCAACATTTAAGAGTTGATAATTTCTATCACCTCTTGATAGAACTTATTTACATAATAGAGTGGTTAAAATTAATAAATGCTTTTTAACTCTTAACTTACTTTCATGCTGAATATTACATACTAACACATTAGCTCCATTCTTACATGCTTCACTTTCTAACTGCCTGGCTGCATACATGGGACAATCAACAATTCTTTACACTTATTCCATTCGCTCTCCCGTATTTTATTTAAAAAATATATTACTTTTTTAAAATCTATTAATTACAGTTTGTATTTAACCCAAGAATAACTAGATGTTAATAGATGCTTTATCAATGCAAAATTTCGAAGTAATACACTCTTTTATTAAACTCAGCTTGGTTTTTGCATGTAAAGATGGATTTTTTAAAATTGATTTTCACTTATTTCCTAAAAATTGCTAAAAATATAAAAATTATGTACACAATGTGTTTTGAATGACAGTACACAATTTTAATATTTTTAGTACTTAATTGTAAATTAATAAATTAATCTTGAGATATTTTACCATTAGCCCCCCCCATAAGTAATAAATTGCCAAATAATCCTTATGGTTACAATTGTGTACGAATTATAACAGAAAAGGATTTAATTATGAGACGAACCACAGTCGCCAAAAATGGCCAAATGGCTATGAAACTCCAACAAAGAAATAGTTTAACCACTAAAAAGTAGAAAATATAAATAAAAATAAGGAATGCAATATATATTGTGAGAAAAAAACTCCGCTTTAATCCGTTAATAGTTTTATATTAGTTAAAATATGATTATATGTTGAGAAACCAATTTAAAAATATTAAAACGATAGTTTAAATGATATTTTATTTCCTTCCTGTTTCCATATCTTAAAAACGAAAAATCAGCAAATCTAATTTTTATAATGAATATACTCACTCGCGCTTTCTATCAAGCGTAAAAAAAGCGATGAATTCTCTCTAATCGGTTAAGGGATCCACGACAAATTAAAGTATTTAATTGAAAGTTTTAGTAGAAACATGCAATGCAATTATACAACAAAAATCATGCTTATCTGCAGAGGACAAAAACATACTTATCTTCAGAATTACAGTGTCAAAAGTGATTTGAATCAATTCGTACAAATATTTTGCATGACATCATAATAATGTATTCGATGTTTGAAAACATGTCCTATAAACTATCGTGCGCTATAATTCCACTCAAAAAACATTTATAAATGTATATTTTTAATTTTTTAAAGTTTATAGTGAATGCTATACATAATTCTATATAATTTATTATCATTTAATTTAATTAGCTAGGGACCCAAGTATGGAGATCCGATAAATTTACATATAATTTATTTTGCTCAATGCAGATTTTATCAATAAACCTGTTTAATAAGAAAGCTGCGACGCTTAATAAGATAAATATTTAAATGAATGTGAAAAATGATTTATTATTATTAAATGCACGAAATGTTATGCGCCTTCAAATTTTGATGATAATAAATGATTTTCAGAGTGTACATTAATTCAATAAACTATTATAGATAAATCAAATATCACCGTTTCAAAATATGAAAATAAATAATTTAAATCTTGAGTGAGTGACACTTACAGACAGAAAATCAATATAAGACTGATTATTTACTTGTTTGCTGTATCGATATTTGTATGGTAAATAAAGAAATTAATCTGGAAAAAGTTTTACAACTTAAAATAAAAATCGATTATTTATAAATTAGTCAGTGGATTGCTAACTTCTCGTATTAAAAAAAAAATAATAAAAAAAGGTGAAATTACAAATCGAGTGTAATTTATAACTGTAGTGATTACTATAACTGTAGTGATTACTGTGTTGCGCCGTGGCCTACGTTATACACAGCCAGTTAATGGCTTTTGAAACTTCACACGGAGTGCATAAACTTTACACGGCGATTGGCACAAAACAATGGCCGTGATGCTTTGTACCAATCGCCGTGCAAAGATGATCCACTCCGAGGCTAACGAAAAAGAAAGGCTACCGCGGTGCTTTACGCGTATCTTTTTTTACAGACCGCCGGAGTCACGTGATGCTCGAATGCACCAATGAAGGTGTACGAAAAGAGCATCACGGCATTTTAGCGGTCTGTAAAAAAAGATAAGTGGAATGCACCGCGGTAGCCTGTCTTTCTCGTTAGCCTCGATCCACTCCGTGTGACGTTTTAAACGTCATGAACCACCCGTGTATAACGTAGGTCGCGGTTGTGCGTATGAAAAACGAAAATAAAACACCGTCCATACACTGTTAAAAATTTGCAGCAAACTGTCCAGTCATTCGTCTGTTTTAGTAAATAACGGTAACTTGACCATATTATGAAGGTTATATGACCATATTATTGACTATATTATGATGGTCAGGATAGATTAAAATTACAGTTAAGTAACCGTTATCCATAATAACAGCTGAATGACGGGCAATTTTGCTACAAATGTTTAACATTGTGGGACTTGCTGACTCTCTTTATATAGAGCTCATAATACATGGAATTTTAATCCGGATTAATTCATTAGTCACTATAAATAACGTATAGCTTCATGCACATGATAACAAAAACTGCGATTCCAGTCAATTTGATTTTTTAACCTTTTTCCCACTCAACAAAATTAGAGGTGAGAAATCTGTATTATTAAAAGTTCGTTGGCTTTGTCTATTTTATCTAGAGCTTATCAAAATGAAAAGATATTTAAAATTCTACAACTCAAAACGTCTGAACCTATAGAATATTATAAATAATCTGAATTACAGAGCCAAAAGGGAATCGAGTTGTTTCGTGTAAATTTAGTGCATGGCGTAATTACAATTTATATGTTTTATACTTAAAACAAACCTTGTTCACTTTAACTGTATTTAAAAAACCTTTATAATCCCCCCTCTCTTTAATAATAATTAATTTAAATTATTTAAATAATTTAAAGCAATAATTTAAAGCATCTGTTTATAATTAATATTATAAATACATCTCATATAATTATTTATCATTTATTTTATCTAGACTCAGAAATACAGCAATTCATATAATTTTACGGATTTCTTCAACGCAGATTTTATCAATAAACATTTTTAATGAGAAGGCTGCACGGCTTAGTAACACAAATATTTAAATGAATGCGAAAAATAATTTATGATTCCTAAATGTACGGAATTTTACGCATAATCACTTTCTAGTAGCGTTAAATAATTTTCAGAATGTACATTAATTAAATAAATTATTCTAGATAAATCAAATATCGCCCAATTCAAAATAATGAAATCAGATAGGCTAACTGATGAGTGAGTGACACTTAGAAAAGGATAATCAATATTAGTCTCATTAATTACTTGTTTGCTGTCAAAGAATCGATGTTTGTTTAGTGAATAAAGAAATTAATCTGGTAAAAGTTTTGCAGCTTTAAACGAAAATCAATTATTTTTGTCACTCCGTTATTAACATGATAAAACGGTTCCTAACAAATAATATATAACAAACATGTTGGTTTAATAACATATATCTTATAAACATTGATTAATAACACATTCAGCTGAAACGCAATTATCAAAAAGGTATTTTTTATGAAATTTTAATATGGAAGCTTCTTTAAGCAATCGTTCGGATTTCATTCTGATCAATTTCATATTTTTATTCTTATCGATATAGAAAATAATAGAAAATTTCATTTAGAGAAAGTGCAATGAACACATTACACATAAAAATGACTTTTGATGTAGAAAATAAATCAATTATAGAACTCACCTAGAGGAGGAAAATTAATAGGAAGGGTAATACAGATTTGTTAAGAGAGAAAGAAAAAATGTGTTCAAATAACAAATTATAATTTCCTGATTGGTTTATTTTAAAAATCCAAGACAAAAATAGACACTCTACATTCAATAGATAAATTTAATATAGCTGAACCTAATTTTCTGTGCAACTGTTCTAACTGTTTATACTGCTATAAAGAATCAATATATTCTTATATCGCTATAATATTATAATAGGAATAAAAAACATTTTTCCATTATTGTTAACACTGAAATTTTTTGAATACTAGAGCAAAGAGCATTGGTTTTTTTCTCATAATTGTATCTAGAATAAAAGCAAAAGTACTATTTTATTATATCATTCTAAGTTATATTTTAATGGTAGACGTAGAAAACGTATTTAAAAAGTTCTTTTAAAATGTTGAAATACCAAGTTTTCCAATTTCCATTGTATAGTAAAAATGTACTATCATAAGAAAACTGTAAGACGTAATTTTTAAACAAAAAATCAAAGCTACTTAAAGTGACTTTTTCTAAATCCACGACCAGCTTGCAACTGTGCAAAAATAATCGTGTTGTTAACATTGCTTATTTTCTCTCATTTACTGTGCACCATTTATGTCCTTTTAGGTGCATTCATAATTGGTAAATAAATAGCACCTATAGTCGTCGTCTGGTCCGTCTGTCTGTCTGTCTGTCCGTCTGTCTGTCCAACTGTCCGTCTCTCCACATATAACAGCGCAAAAACTACCCAACCGAATAATTTGAAATTTAATATCCATAATCGCTGCAGAATTTTGTCGAGTCATTTCAAATTGTATGAAAATTGACTCAAAACTTAAAAAGATATTAATAAAAATATTTATTAAGTATATCCAATGGTTGGAGTATCATAGTTGAGATTTTTTCCAATAGAGCAAAAGTATGCCGGGACCAGGACTCGAACCTGGGTACCTACCCAGGTTCGAGTCCTGGTCCCGGCATATTTTCGATCTGTTGGAAAAAATCTCAACTATGATACTCCAACCATAGGATATAATTTACCTAGTTGAATATACTTTCCTCTATTCATTATGATTTATTAAGTAATTTGAATTTTAATAATTTGAATAAAAATTGGTACTTCCTTGTTATAGCAGCTTCAGAGGATTAATCGTCAAGTGACCGAGATGTATTGCCAAGTTAGCTGACATGTTTGACGTTATAGTCATGTATGACGTATATGACATTTTATAAACTCTATGATCAAGTTATAGTCACATTCTTCATTCTGTTAAATTATATCATACGTAATTAATTGCATGATACCCCATGATACGTAATAATTCTAGGTTGCCATTTTGATAACTTCATATTTAAGATGGAGTCAGATTATTTCCGCCTTACTGAATTAATAAACCGAATATGTATACTAAAATTGTTTAATTATAGCAATCCTATAATCTACCGACAGTTTCTTGGATATATGTTTCTGGAAAAATAGATATTAAATGGAAAATGAGTCTCAATATGAATTTCAAGTTCTGAAATTTTTAAAGCTAGGCATTGTTAGGCATAGTTTCCTATTGTAATTTTCAGTAAATGTCAACAAATGTTAAAAATGTTGCCAACTTAAAAAATGTACTTATTTTATTACGGAAATTAATAGTATCATATAACAGACTGTATAATTCATCTCACTGAAACTATTTATAAGTACGAACGAACCTCATTTGTCAAGTTTGACGTACAATTTCCAACTTGTTAGCGATGCAATATTCAAAACTTCTTCAATGCAGCATTAGTAAAAGCCGCGGCAATTGTTCTGCAAACGATGTAACCTTCACCAGGTGCCAAGACTTGGGATTAAAAAATGGGGGTTAAAGAACAATTTTAGAATCAATGCTTCGAGACGAATCTACTTTGCTATTATTTATCTATTTGGCTACAGTTTTCTTTTCAGATTAGCCCAATTTCTAATGTTTGTGAAAAGTCTGCGAGACACCGAGCATAAGTATTTGATTTTTTTTTCAATAACACCACATTTAAAAAAAAAAAAATCTGTAACATAATTAAGAATTATTCTGTAGAAATTCAGAGAGATATACATTAAAAAAAATGAAATAAAAAAATACTTTTTTTAATTTCTCTTTTGAATCCCGAAATAAAAATGTAATGCAGAACACATTTCTGAAGGGGCAATTAGATCATTATTCACATAAAATTGAGGGAGAAAATATAAAGCAATCTATCTAATCTGTAGTTTCAGCCAAAAAAATTTTTATTAATGAGTTTGGTAATTAATTTTGTAATTAGTTAAGCAACAAAATAAAAAATACTTAAAAAATTCTTAATGAGTAATTAAATTAAAAAAATAAATATTTAACTAATTAGTGACACTTTAAAACTGCATTTGCAACAAACATTCAAAAATTTCTTTAACGATTGAATAAATAAAAGTTTTGGATATAAAACATAATTTCTAATATGCCTATAAAATAAATGTAACAATGGATGAAATAAAATCATAAATGTAATTGGATAGATATATGAAGAACGTACACGAGGATGTTAAGGCAGTACTATTATTTCGAAGATATTTATTATCTAATAACACTGATAAAAAAAAAAAGTTTGTGCGTCAAAACGTGTGTTTATAGTAAATGTGTATATGCATGTACAATTTCGAAATATTTTGAGCGAATGTGTAGAAAATACAAGTTGCGACCTTCAAAATTAATGAAATATATTTGATTGTGACTGTTTCAAACCGTATTTTCTTTGCTTGATGGCCAAGACTCGCTGAAACGCTTGAGATAATGAGTTCGAACCCTGAATCAGTATGAGTGTCGTGAAATTCTTTACCTCGTGTTCAAATTACCTAAATTAATATGTATCTTGCTTTATTTTTATTATTTCGGGTATCTCTCTACTCAGTAAAAAGGTTTATAATGCTGCCGATATTCAATCTATTGTGTCAATTCACTTCCCTGGCTTATCCTGCAAAAACTATTGCATATAAAAACATGAAAACGGGTAGTTTTATAGAAAAATGCACGGTAAACATACAGAGCAAAGGCAGTTTTTAGATCGAAGAATTATTTCAAGCGCTATTTAATGTTGAAATCGGTTAAGTGAATTCAGTTACATAAGTTTTATAGGATCGAAAACTCTACATAGCAATTTGATCATTTTTGGCAAATACTTGACTAAATTTTGGTGTGCAGTACCAAATTTTTTTTTTATTTGACTATTTTTTTTAGTTATTTTCAAATATTTTATTCAAAAATTCATTATCTGAATAAATATTTAATTCATACCTTGAAATAGCCGTTTTTAACACTTTCGAACATAGTTGAAAAGTGTTTATGAATTAGGTTTGTCTATCTGTCTGTCTGCCGTCTATCAATTCGTGCTCTAACTCGCGTAAGTATACTCGGATAGTTATGCAATTGATATATGCTGTTGAAATTTACTATGGCATATTCGGTATCGAAAATAAAGTGTATAGCATGTATAGATCATTTACAGGGACACTCAAAATAATTCCGTGACATTACGGTCTATGGGGAGAAATCATTTGTGGCTTATTTTAATGATTTTACGCTACTTCAAATATATTGAAATGGATCTATATCACTGAGGTGCACTACAAGAGTCTTAATATAGAATATGGTGTGCATTGATCTTTACAGGGGCACTCAAAAGAATTCCGTTACATTACGATCTAAGAGGAAAAATTGTTTGCTTGTTTATTTTAATAACAATTCACTATTTTAAAAATATTGAAAATGATATACTATATCACTGAGGTGCATTACAAGAGGCTTACTGTAGAATATTGTGCGCATAGCATTCATCGTTCTTTTACAGGTACACACAAAATAATTCGGTTATAATACTGTCTGTTAACAATATTTGCTGGAAGTGCGTTTTCATTTGCGGAACGAGTTTTTAAATTTAACTAATTTTTTTACCTATTACTTGGTGTGTATAAATTCTATAAATAATATGCAGGGCAGAATGAAAAATCTCGAGTACATTTCCGTTTATTGACGGAAATTCCAGAAGGGTAAATTTAAACTGTAGTATGTGTTTCCTAATTGAACTATAATTTAGCATTCTATGTAGCATATATACAAATCTATAGATCATATGTAGGGTGCACTAAATAATTCGGGTATTTTTCTGAATATTGTTAGTAAATCCTGAAATTTGGTTTTTAAATGTGTTAGGCTTTTTTCAAGTTGATTACTTAGACATCATCTTTCACCTTATTAAACGGTAAATATTTGCAAAAGTATTTTAGAAGTGTCGGAATGTGTTACATAGTCTATGTTTGACGTATGGATTTTCGTTATTGTTTATTTACTGTTGCCACACTTTAAACAGGCCGAATAATAATATTTTCGAACAATGCATTTTGCATAGAAACATGTATTTTTATATGAATACTGAAAATGAAAAAAAAAAAAAACTTTAAATATTACGGGCGTAAAACATTTCATAGTGAAATTTATATCATTTATAAAACGAAGTTTTATGATCCAGGAAAAAATGTTTCTTCTAGACATTAAAACGATGTGTGCATATGCATTTGTTTAAGTATATTTTAATAATAAATGGATAACATTACGTATAGGAAAGTTTTAAGACGAAAATTACGTCATGGTTAAGAAGAGACAATAACTTTTTGTCTAATTTTGTTTTTAAAGATTATTTGAAACATTTATTTATTTTATTTTATGTATAATTATTTTTTTCTGTTGTTATTTAAAACAAAACCTGAGCAACAGTAAATATATTTTAATATCAATACATTATTTTCGAAAGTTCATTATATGGTTTTTATACGTGAATATCGCGCCATATTGAGCATGTGCATTTGCATTTGAAAATCATGAACTTCAAACCTTCCGCTGATGAAAATGTCGTCATATTTAAAATGAATCGTCCAGAAAAATATTTTCGGAAACTTAAGTACTTTATTACGGTTATACAAAATAGCGTAAATTCTTCAATCTTTTTCGTTCATAGTTAAATTCTAAAGATTTTTCTTTCGTTTATTTTTTTCGGATGGTGAAATAGGGCAACAATAATTTATTAGATTAAAAGAACTACAAATTACCTTTGACTTTCTACATTTGCAGCCTTTTTTTTCTTATTACTTACCCATCATACGTAGTATAGGGTAAGTCTTGTAATCGTTTTGAAAATCGAAAAATTTTTTTTGACGGATTTACAAGTTTCAGACACTGGAGATTCCGAAAAACATATTTTTAGAAAAAAATTTTTGCCGTCCGTCTCTGTGTCTGTGTGTGTGTCTGTGTGTCTGTAAACGCTCTATCTCCCGAAAAAATTGAGATAGAGACTTGCAATTTGGTATGTACTTAGTATGTAATAATGGAAAGAAGCCTATTTCATTTCAATAACCTCGATTAACCGGAACAAATTTTTTCGGACTCTCGAAATATTCGTTCTGATGAAAGGTATATAAAAATTTTCGAAATTGTTTATTTTAAGAAATGAATATAAAAGACAATAAAAAAAACATAAATTTTGAATAAAGCATGAAGTCGATCGAATAATTAGTTGCCGAGATATATGGAATCCTATTTTCCACACTCTTCGATTTTTCATGACCCTGTATTTCATCCAAATTTCACTTCAAAGATATATTTTAATTGGAAATTTGACGCTTAATCAGATGCAATAAACCGCTAGTTAATAGGATTATTATTTTTGGAGTTATAAGGAAAAACCTCTTTCAAGCAATTCAGTAATCGAGCCTTTAAAGTTTGTGACGTCATCAAGCCACGATTTTATTTGAATTGCAATGCATTTTATAAGTAGTTTACACATTTTTATTTTAATATTTTACATTATGCATATCCATGATGGGTAAGTATTACGGTGGCCCCCAACGACTAGTTTTAAATACAGCGCAAATTATCTTGTTTTTAGAGACCGCGAAGTTTGGACGGGGGTTGACGAGCGTAGCCCGTAAGTAGGCAGAACCCCTAGTACTAAAATGAAGATACATGTATTTTTAAAATGACGATAAATAAATCTGAGCTTTTATTAGACGCGAAAATACCCAAAATGCACTCATTTTAGAACGCAAGATATAAGAAAAATATTCAACATATGCTCATTTCTGAACAAAATGTACGCGAAATTGAGTACATTTTGCCTAATTTTAATACCCCAATTTTAAATTGTATAGCAATATTAACTTAAATTATGAATTTATCTTCAACATAACGCACCCGAATAGATTACATTTCATGTGAGTACATTGGTAAAACTATTTGTTTAATTACAGAAATCATCATTAAGGAGGAGAATTTGATGCAAACAATGGCTCAGTCAATAAATTTCTCATTGGGATAAGATGCAATCGAAACTCCCACACATTTCTCTTGAACGATCTGCTTTCAGTGAATATAGGGATATTAATACACTGCTCAAAACAATTAAAGGATATTGCAGTTTCAGGTGGATTTTGTATCTGGGGAACTTTTTAGCTGATTGATACATGGTCGACAGACATAGTAGGTTATATGAGAATAAATTACACATGTTTGGCAGAAAAAAATGCATTTTATTGCGCATTTGTGTATAAAATTAAAAAAACACAATTTGTGCATATGAGAAAAAAAGAATAAGAAAAGGTGTTTTCTTCAAAGAAAATCATTTTCAGTAGGGGGTATGGTTTCCACGGGCGGCCAGCAACGTTGAACACCTTTGAGGCATGGACTCAATGAGACTATTAATGACGAGTTGGGGTATTCTGCCCCACTTTTCCAGAAGAGCTCTTTCCAGTTGTTGGAGAGTTTGTGGGGGTTGTTGGCGGCCAGAAACTCGTCTTCCTAGAGCGTCCCAAACGTGCTCGATTGGATTCATGTCTGGAGAACACGCTGGAAATTCCATTCGAACGATTCCTTCCTCGAAAAGGAAATCCTCCACCAGGTTTGCACGATGTGGCCTGCAGTTATCGTCCATTAAAATGAAGTTATCTCCGATTGCTGCAGCGTAAAGGACTACAATAGGTCTGAGGATCTCATCCCTATATCGGCGACCAGTCAGAGCTCCATCTCGAATGATGTAGAGGTCAGTGCGCCCGTCAATGGAGATGCCACCATACACCAACACTCCTCCACCGCCAAATCTGACACTTTCGTGCACGAACGCAGGATTATTCCTACTGCCACGGTCCCTCCAGATGAAAATACGCCTATTATCCGGATGCACAGAAAAACGGGACTCGTCAGAAAACAGAATATTGCTCCATTCATTTCTCCTCCAGTTGACATGCTCGGTTGCCCACTCCCTGCGGTCGCGACGATGCCTTGATGTTAATCTAACACATACCATCGATCGGCGAGAATACAGACCTACAGCATGGAGCCGGTTTCGGACAGTCTGAGTTGAAATCGTGGTGCCTGTAGCCGAGCGAAGGTGTTGTTGGAGAAGAGTAGCGTTCATGTTTCGGTGTCTCCGAGTTAACGCTAAATACCGATCTTCATTGGGCGTTGTTGCCCGTCTACGACCTTGCCCTGGTCTTCGGCCTGCACATCCACTCTCCAAAAAACGGTTCCAGATCCTGGAAATGACACTTTGTGACACTCCAATGGCTTGCGCTACTTCGGCTTGAGTTTGGCCCCCTTCTAACCTACCAACAATTCTCCAAGCTTCTGAATCTGTCAAATGACTTCGCTGAGACATCGTACTCATCGAAACAAAGCAATCACTGAATGCCGATCATCCTTGTCTTCATTCTCTTTTATCCAGTTGAAAGTCAAATTTC
Organism: Maratus michaelseni; assembly: GCA_963931845.1. Lineage (NCBI taxonomy): Eukaryota > Metazoa > Arthropoda > Arachnida > Araneae > Salticidae > Maratus > Maratus michaelseni. The sequence continues at coordinate 185,916,484 of OZ007588.1, read as the reverse complement.
ATTCGCTGCCGCTGAAGCGACGTTTTTGACGTCGAACTCAAAATTTGCATACTCCACAGTTTGAAAACCAGAAAAATTTGCATTTGTGATTCTCTTCTTCTATTTTCGGCAAAAAAAATTTCGTTTATATCTTTATTTTATGTAAAACTTCAAATATCCTTTAATTGTTTTGAGCAGTGTATAATAGCATTTAATAACTAATCACATAATCATATTGTTAAAATACAAACAGTGTTTAAATTTTTGATAGTGCAATATGAAATCGTAATAATATGCGTGTTTTTACCAGTTGAAGATAGTTGAAATGAGAACGAGAACAGATGTCATTAAAACAAATACTACTGAAAATGTTAGCATCAGCGCTAAAAGCAGAATATAAATTTAATTTATGAAATCATCGAAAATTTGTCAGGAAAAAACATACATTAGTTATCCTAGTAGCAAATCAATATTGGGTCAAAACTTTTTATATTTTTACATCTTGACCAATATGTCAAGATGTAGAAAGATGATGTAGAAATATGTAGAAAGATGATAGTGTTCACGGTGGCGTGAAATACTCTCCTGAAATTGGAGTGTTTAATTTCGCTATTATTAAACTAGAATTGGTGAGAAATATTTCCGATGTTAAATCAGTATTTCAACACTATTGGTCTTTCATTGCGTAAAATTCCAATGTAAAGCCAATATTATATCCAACGCATTGCGAATATTGCCAATATAAAGAGCCAATATTTAAACAATATTGGAATTTCATTGAAAATATTTCGCATTAATGCAATATTAGCGCCATATTGGACTCCGATGTAACTAAACTGAGTTTGTTAATAAGGATCACTGCATAAGTAAGATATAAGGGTAAAATGAGGGTTGGCTAAAAGGGGGTGCAATTGGTGCAAAACACTACGAATATAGATGCTTCTAACCTGAGTAAAAATAATTCTCTTTTTGAAAAATTGATTAGGTTCTCAAACGTGTTTTCACCCAAGCCTACATTTAATCTCTCTGCTGGCAAGGGGCACCAATGTGACATAAGGACCTGTTTCTAACTTCGAAAATGTGCATGAGCAGCACCACATATCTTTAACTTTCTGACTGCGCAATTTTTTTTTTCAAAATCCTTTCGACCAATATGTAATCGACCTTTATCTCCTATACCATTACGTATTTCAAATCATCCTGTATATGAAAAATGTAATAAATTTATAGTTTTCATTTCCAACTTTTGACTGTGGAATTTTTAATACAAAATTGCTTCAAAAATTGTAAATTACATAAACTTCTCTACAAACGTCTTGCCCGCGGAAATCTCGGGATAAACAGTCAGAGGGTTAAAGAGAAGCCTTACTTTTAAAAAGTAGACCAATAAAATAAACTAGCATGCAGGTTGTATGTCAAGGATTCTGGAGCTTCTTCTAAGGCCAAAATAAAATTTTAAAAACATGAAATTAATTGCGGCATATATGTTTCCTACAGTATAAATTCTAACGCTGTAGTCTCTGTAGTAAGAAGTGGTCTATTTGTTAATTTGTAATATTTTTCAGTTTGAAAGTATTGGCCTCTAAAGCTATGCAATAACTCATAAGTTATTATACGAGTATATTTCGAACAGGGAATTTTCTTTACGTTAATTAGGACTTGCTAGTTATCTTTTGTATTTGTTAAGAATGTCATTTCAGAAGAAAATAAATCGGTCAAGTACAAGTATAACTCGCGCTCAAAGTATTCCGTATATTAAATTTATTAATTACTATTTATTAATTAATAAACACCTATTACCCCTATTTTTTCATAATTTTAGTTTCAGTAGATTCAGAAATAGGAGGGGGAGGGGTGGAGTACATATTTTTCCAGTATACTTTTGACGATATCTCTGAAAGTTTATTACCTAAAATTAAAATAAATATATTTTTGAGTTCCATGTTACTAGATTTTTTCGAACGATGCCCTACACGATATTTAAAAAGAAAGTTTTAACTTAGAAAGTTTAAGTAACTTAATTAATATCTCGGCTAATTATTGACAATTGTTTTCGAAAATCATTATCAAATATCCTTGGATGGTTCTGCGTCAATATATACCTCGATCGCCCGTCAACTCCCCACTGACGTCAGAAAAGCAAAGTTTGTGTGTAACAGAAATATGCGTTTTTCTCAAAAACTATGTGATCTAGGATAATCGCTATAGTTTTCGTGTACGCTTTAAATAAACTCTTACTACCTCTATTTTTTTCCTAATTTTAGTTTCAGTATATTCTGAAATAGAGGTGGGGAGGGGGGGGGGTGAGAACATATTTTTGCAGTGAATTTTCGACGATAATATAATACCTAAAATTAAACAAATATATGTTTGAGTTTGATATTACGAGATTTTCACATGATATACTAAAAGAAACTTTTTTTTTCAAATAACTGAATTATCCTCCTAAATTTTTTCTAAACATATTTGTGAATGTCTAATAATCTGAAAATATGTTGGTATAAAAGCTTTATAACTTTCACAAGTTTGAACTGTTTACATCCCATAGTTTCCGAGAAAAAGGGATCTGACACATGGACAGACATACACAGGAGTGTTCTTATAATGGTTCCGTTTTTACTTTCTAAGTACGGAACCCTAAAAATAATGAATAACAGGATATTTTACACTGAATACAGTAAATTTAATTCATAATTTACTCGATGCTAAAAATATAGAAATACATATAATTGTAAAACATTTAAAAAATAGTATAATTCAATGAAATAAACATTTCTTTTACATTACATTGTGTGATCAGAACTGAAGCGTAAAAACTAGACAGAGAGATTACTTTTATTGCAGAAAAAAACTTTTTTGGTTTATATTAGTATTTAATGAAGACACTTTTTCAAAAATAATATGAGGCATTTCTGTAATTACTGATTATCTTTTGTTTAATTTTGTTCTAAAGATGCGGCTCTTTTGTGAAGTCTTCTAAAAAAGCACATTAATTAATTATTCTGGCTGTGTGAATTATTTGAATTTTTTGTATTAAGTTAGTTTCTAATTGCTATCACAGTACAGAAGTTTCACCTTTACCTTACAGACATTGAAAACAAATAAAATGAAGTATAATTAATTATCATTAATCTGGTACTAGAAAGTATTTTTTTTTAATTCCTTTGAGCTGCTATTAAAGTTAAATATTTTTTTTTTACCTAAATAAAATCTTTTATTATCGTTTGTCTACTCTTTTAAGTTATTAATTATTTTATAAAAGAAGGTTTAAGAATTGCCGTTTCATATAAACCCAAATTTAAGATTATGTAGAGCAAAGGTGTTATTTCGATTTGCAAAAACTCTTATTATTAACAAACAGGCGGAGTTCTCGGATATATAATAAAACATCCCTCGATAATTAATCATTATGATAGATTAAACGTCTTGTTTGGTCTATACAAGGTAGTGTTGAACATAAAAATAATATGTTTGATAAGATAAAAAATGATATCTGAAATCATAAAGGCTTATTGCATTATTCACTATTTTTCTTATGTAAAGAGCGCCGAAAAACATCAATTTACATCATTGGAAGTATTGATTTTACTAAACTTAATTATAAGAAAAGGATGAATACATTGCATTAAAAAGTGACAAAATATAGTAAAAAATTAAAAGGTATGCTATAATTTATATAACTTTAAATTCTGTAGGAACACCTATGTATAAAACATTGAAAAGTATTTAAATAAGGCTTTCAAATTCAATTTTTTAAATCCTTGCATAATATTAGTTTGAGCAATAACAATTTACTGTAGGCTTAAACAAATGATAGAATATAATGTGCAATAGGCGATTTTGTAAAAATATTCATGTACAAAATAAGCTTTGAAAGCTCTTATTAAATATATATATTTTTTTAATGACCGCATCGATTTCTGGTAATTGCGCCATATATATGTTTCTTAATCTATACATTTCTTAATTTTTTATGCGAAAAAGCTCTGAATTTGTATTATATTAATGGAACTGTTGTTGCTACAGCTATTAACCTCTATTAACACCACTGCCAAGGTTATTATTATTACATTTGACTTATTTTAGGTATCTTCCATTACAAGGAGTAAAAAGCTATCTACTGCATGTGTCCGAAAGAAAACGATTCCGGAAGATGTCGGTATATTTTCCCCAATCATGATCTCTCAGACATCAAAACCATCTTTCGTGCAAATGTTGATTTATATACAGAGGGGTGCAAAATGGCCGGAACGACACGAAAGTGAAGAAATCAGCTGAAGTTTGCTATGAAAATGCGTAAATTTTTGTGTTAAATACATGATATTCCAATTAATATTAAAACATAAATTGCATATATATTTTTTTTAATTGTTTTAAAATATGTATTTTGATAAATTTACTTCAGAGCAAAATGATAGGAACACAGTAAATATTTCGAAACCGCGGCTCGTTATTGGTAATGTAGTTTTTTATATCATTTAACAACGCATTTAAAAGAGATTCTGAGCACATTCGTTTAGTTCGCAAAATTATTTAATGAAGGGTAGAGAAAAAATGCTTTCGGATTTCAAAAAAAGGCCAATTTCTAGCTTATAACAACATAGAAATGTCACTGGAAACAATTGCTGATAAAATTAAACGTTTAAATACTGCCATTTTTAATTTCTTACAGAATCCAACTACTACTTATGATGCTGCAAAATCTACACAAAGGCCCGATCCGAAAGTTTGATTGTTCGCGCAGCCGCAAGCAAAAGAATGACAGCAAAAGAAAAAGGAAGCCAGATAAAGACACATGCATCAATATGGACTATAAGAAAAACAATAAATAATCGGGAATTCTTAAATATGTAGAACTGCGTTAATGTCCCTATTTTCCATTTGGCATAAAAAAAGCCCATGTTAAATTTGCAGAGAAGCAACTAAAGCAACAAACGAATGGGTCTCAAATCATTTTCAGTGATGCAAAAATGTTTAATTTCGATGGTCCGGATAGTATTCATTCTTATTGGCATAACCTTCGAAAAGAACAGGACGTATTTTCCACGCATCAACAAGGTGGAGGGTTTCTATCAACTATGTTTGGGCTGCTTTTTCCTAAGAAGGTAAGCTTAAAATTGCTTTTCTAGAAGAACGACAAAATAGACATACCCATATTTACATGTTAAGAATCAGGGTAAAAAAAAATCCGCCTTTAACTATATTTTCGACAAGACGATGCTTCAATTCCCTCTGCAAAATACATAAAGAAGTGGTATGAAGATAGTGAGATTCTCAAACTTGATTGGTCGGCCTATAGTATGGATCTAAATCCCATGCAGAATGTTTTGGCTATTATAGTGCGCAATATCTACTGAAAAAAATGCAAATGGTCCAGTATTACTTGAAAGCAGAATTGCAATTTGACATTTGTGAGGTATTGGCATGTTTTGTCATCCCGAGAAATTCGAAACCTTGTAAACTCTGTGCACAACGTTGCATTGAAATTATTAAACACTAGCAAGCTTCACCCGCTACGCTAGTCGGTTTCTCCAAACGAATTTTGAATCAAACTAAATATACCGGTGAATTGCATTAATCCAACAATGTACGCTTTTGGTCAGACAGCTACAGGAAAATATGAAAAGAGATCGCATATCAAATTATTGCCTTGGACTACTAAGTATTTGTCTGGCTTTAATTATGATCCTCATATTGATTATTTCAGGAATAAGACTGTTGATCTCGGATCTCAGTTACCCTGCACCTCGTGCCGTGCCTTGAAGTGGCAGGATGAGACTCCCTGATATGTTGCAGTGGCGGTAGTAAAGAAGATATAGTAATGGATGCATTTTTAGAAATTATAACTCGTAATGTTAGAAATATTGATGAGTTGGCACTTAAAGGCATCACCAAATTATAGAAAATGTGCAATATCGAAGCTTTACAGACCCTCGAAACTTTACTTCAGCAAGCATATTTTATTTAAAAATCACAATTACATAAATATCCGTAAGAATAATAGGTACTTTTATAATGCTGGGCGCCAGTAAAAACTCACCAAATCTTGTTTCTATTGGCATCATTTGAATTGGAACATTTTGGGTGACATTTGTATTGATATGTTTGTGTTTATGTATTTTATTATGATTATATTTTAGTTATTTTAAATAAGTTTTTAAAAATATTATATCGCAATGTTAAAATAATGGCTAGTTGTTATTAGCTAACGTTAAAATATTAGCGATTAGCAAACAAAAAAAAAAAAAAGGCTTGGCGAGATTAAAAATTTTTTGGCAATCACTGGCACCCAGCTAACATAAAAATACCGAATAATATTCAATTCCAAATTCCCGAAGCAAACAAAAAAGTTAAAACAAAGAGCAAGAAAACTGGCATTATTGAGATTTCATCTAATCAAAATATCAGGTGATTTTTTTCTTATCCAGTATCTTATAAATCGACAAGTATTGTTTGATCTTTAACAATGACGAATGTATTTTTAAAAATATCACTTGGCGATCAATGCAATAAATCTTAAGGTTTTGTCGCCAAAGGCAACGCAAAATTTGAAAATGTGCAATATCTCACGAATTTTTGGAGTTTGTTGGTTACCATTCGATTAAGCATGCAAAAATACATTGAAATATGTTATCATTTGACAAATAAATATAAAACCCGATTTTTAAGAAATTTTGTTATTGTTCGTTCCCATTTTAACCCCTTTAGGGATGGAATTTTAGGAAAACTTTCTTATTGCGCCTCTACATCCTAAGAAGTATTTTCCCCGCAATTTTCGTGTTTGTAGCTTCAGTAGTTTGGACTGTGCGTTGATGATCTCCCAATTCAGGACTTTCTTTTACATAATATATAATTTTATATACAGATAAAATTAATTAATTAATTAGATAATTTAATAATAATTACAATTAATTATTATTACCTAGCAGGCTTTGCTCGCTACGCTGGTCGGTTTCTCCAAAAAAAACTTGAGTCAAACGAAATATATCGGTGAATTTGATTGTGTGTTTTAAAGAAACATGAACTTTTACCTTCATGTCCTTCCGCATTGGTGTAAAACGATACGAAAGCCATCACGCTGCTATATTTTCTAATGTGTTACACGAAATTTAGGCTGTTAAAGACCAACTCGTTTATTTAATCATTTACAGTATGATTTTCTAAAGAACGATATAACGATATGCAATATACTAAAACTATCCCTGGAAAATTAACAATGCAAGTTCCATAGAAATTCATTCAGCAGAATCTTTAAAAAAGTCTAATGTTTCATAATTGGGTTCAACTGATTATAGAAATCCTCCCCCCACCCCCCTAATTCTTTAACTAAGCAACATAGAACGATATGTTATGCACTAAAACTTCCCCTCAAAATTTAGCTAACTAACAGTGCAAGTTCCAGCAAAATCCATTCAGCAGAATTCAATGTATAAGCGGCAGGATCGAAATTCCCTTTGCATTATACATATACAGTAGACAGATAAATGTATCTTTCATAATCATCTTCACCTGTTGATAGAACTCTCCGGATTTTGTAGAAAGTATATGCTGGTATACGCCGTCAACCTTCTGGAATTTTTAAGACGAAATGCTGCACACCGTCCGTAGCTATAATATATACTCTCTAGTATATATTCTCTGTCTATAGAGTATATGCACTGTTTTTTTTACGACTACACCACTGACAACTTTCTCCCATAGGTCCATAACTAAACAATGTAGAAAATCAATTCCTGAAATATTATCACAATGCGAAACTCCCAACAAAATCAGTTCAGTAGAACTTTAAAGAAGGTAATCTTTCATAATCGGGTTCACCTAATTTTATCTATAACTTCCTCCCGTGGCTCTATAAATAAGCAATGTAGAACAATGTACTTTATTTTAATACCTTTCTAAAAAAAATTACCTAACTAACAGTGAAATCATATAAAAATCTGCTCGGTAGAATCTGAGTTTTAAGCGATCGGAATGGAATAAGAATTTGCGTTTTATAAATATTATAGATGATTATGATATGATTTTTGTAATCGGATTCGTTGTCAAGCTTTCGCTTCAGAAAACACAACGCAGACGAAAACTTTACTCCAGAGAAGTACCAACCATCCCCACAAAATTGCCTAACTAACAATGTAAATCCCACCAAAGTCCGTACAGTGGAACTCAAATTATAAACTGTCGGAATGAAATACGAATTTGCATTTTAAATACAGAGTAGATATATCTTTCATAATTGCATTCACCTTTCCCAATTACTTTCCCATTAGCTCTATCACTAAGTAACATAGAATGATATGTTATAGGGTCATTAACCATACCTGAAAAATCACTTCCATTAAAATTTGTTCAGTAGAATTTTTTTAAGTAATCATTAATAATCGGGTTTACATAATTTTAGAGCATTCCTCCTTAGCTCTATAACAAAGCAACATAGAATAGCTATACGATAAAACCTTTCAAAAAACATTACCTGATTTAAATGTGAATATGCGGTTTATACTCATAGTAGATGATGATATGATTTTCTGTAACAGGATTCATCATGAAGATTTCGCTTCAAACATAACCGATGCTTTCAACATTGTAGCTAATACGCCAATTGGCGAGGTATCCGATTGCGGAAAATTAGCCCGAAATCGTATAAATAACTACCCAAAGAAAAAGAGAAACATGGCTGAAGACTGAAAACAAATAAGGAAGTAATACATAATACTAATCAGACCTTCGACACTTTATTTGGTACTTCTCCATTATCCCGTCGACCACTTTTCATAAAATAAACTATCACCAAACTATAAGATTTAACGCCAAAAATGTAGTCCCATTCACTTGACGTCAGAAGTATTAAACGTGTTTGTTATGTCATGACGCGGTTTTTAATTCGACATTTACCTGTATTTTTTATTTTATTTTTCTGATATTTTAGTTATTTCGTTAATTAAAATAAAAATTGCGTCCTTAAACGGCTGTGCCATGACATTAAAAGAGAAAATGCATTGTAAAAATGTTGCGTTTCATAGTTAAGTGCAATAGATCAATTTCAACTGACGACGTCACAAACATTTATTCACCAGCCGAGAAGGATAATTAACAAAAATAATGTAAATAAATAAATATCCAAGATTTTTTTTCTATTTTTATTTATATATTGTAATTTTTTGTGTTAAAACTTACTGGACACTTCGGTGAGTGGGGCTTTTCCGAATTTATTTTATTTTATTTATTTATTTTGATGTTCCAATGGCAATATTCTTCCATTTGTTTATTTGGAGTTCATGTTTGGCGATGATTTTTTTTTTTGTTAGAAAAGTGGTCGACGGTATAATTGAGATGTACCCTTTATTTTAGCAATCACATTTTATTTTAAATCGTGGCTTTTGTAGAAATAATAATAATACACAATTACATAAATATCCGTAAGAATAATATTCAATTCCCAATTGAGCAGTTAATGTTTCTATCTGCAAAAATAAACAAAAAGATTTAATTTGAATTTCTTCCATTGCTATAGTAACGGACGTATTTTTAGAAATTATCACTTGTATTGTTAGAATTGCTAGATTTTGATGTCAAAGACTTCGTCAAATTAGAAAAATGTGCAATATCTCACGAACTATTTGACTTATGAGTATTTCATTGATACCATTCGATTCAGCCTACAAAAATACATTAAAAAAAGTTATCATTTGTCACGTAACTATAATACCCGATTTTTAAGAAATTTTTTAAAAGTTTGTTCCTCTTTTTACCCCCCTTAGGGGTGGAGTTTTTGAAAATCCCGTCTTAGTGCGCTTCTACATACTAAGAAGTATTTTTCTGCAAGTTTTGTCTTTGTAGGTTCAGTAGTTTTGGCTGTGCGTTGATCATCTAGCCAGAAAGGACTTTCTTTTATATATATAGATAAAGGAAGCACAATTGATATGTAATTAAAAAAAATCTGTTTGATTCTTATCATTTTGGTCCTATGGCATATCCAGTGAAAATGCAATTTGTTATATTGTAGAATACTAAAAGTTACACAATGTTTTCTTTGTGTTTATATTGCTTATTTAGTGTGATATAATTAATTTATACGGTTTATGTGTGGATTAATATAATTATATTTATCATTTAGTCAATTAAATGATCGTTGCTATCGTTTTGCAGCCCCGTGTATACATATATTTCTGATTTCTGTCTCGAAATTGCACCTGTGTTTATAAGCCGATTTGGATGGGACTAAGCATTTGTTGAGGGCTTTCCAAGATCTCGACCTAGTACCTTGATATACAATTTTGTTTTTGGCCATCGTTTGGCCATTTTCGTTTGACCGGCCATCTTGTTTTAAAATAGCCGCCATTTATATACTTCAAATACATAATATACACAAAAAAAATTAGAATTCCATATTTATTTTTTGCTTCGGTGTTAGATCTTGATACAAGAATTCTGGAGCATTTTTTATTTCCCCTTTTCCTTAAAAATTGGCTGAGGTATAGCAGTTTGTTATTATAGAATGGCGGCCACTTTGAAATAAGACATCGGATTAAAGACAAGAGATTTTTCAGTAATTGGGTTTAATTTATGTGTCTTAGAAAACGTCGCGACGTTTGCTAAGACATATAATATATCACATAATATAAATCGTAAATCGAGGTACTCGGTCGCGATCTTGGAAAGCCCTCAGCAAATGCTTAGTCACATCCAAATCAGCTTATCAACACAGGTGCGATTTCGGGACAGAAATCAGAAATATATGTATACACGGGGCTGCAAAACGATGATGGCCGATTTCGAGAAACGACGCGTCGTCTCTCGAAAATTTACTTTCATTGTTGCAATTATTGTTGCTATTCTCATCCGTAAAACTACATAGTCCTAGCATTAAATAAAGTCATATTTAAAGTAAAATAAAATATTGGTATTCTTAATTTATTCGCGCACGCACACGCATCTCAGCGTCAATTTCTCGTCAAGCATAGCGATACTTTGCGAAGTATCGTCAAATTTGGTAACAAAAAGAGGTCGCCATAAATGAAGCCAACTTGGCGGTAGTTGGTTAATTTTTCGAAATTAGACTTTGACATAAATTGCTGTTTAGGCTTGACTGTATATCGCCAAACAGGTGTCGCTGCTATGCTGTGTTTTCCTGATTTTTGAGGCAACTATATCTAAAGGACTAATGTACGGATAAATCATTTGCAATGTATTGTAATGACTTTACACTACTTCAACCAATTTGAAATTGATATGTATTTAACTGAGGTGCACTACAAGATGTTTAAAGTTGAATATGGTGTGGATAGCATTTATCGTTTATTTACAGAAACATACAAAATAATTAGGTCACAGTACTGTCAAAGAGAAATAATTGCTGGAAGTGCGTTTTGAAATGGATGTGCGTGTTTAAATGCAACTAATTTTTTACACAGTTTTTCTGTATATAAATTTGAGTATAAAATATACAGATCATATATGGAACTGCATAAAAGATTTCGAGTACATTTTCGTTTATTGCCAGAAATGGCTGAAGGGAAATCAACAGTCTTATGCGTTTCCTAATTGAACTAAATTTTAATATACTATGTAGTACATATACAAATATATATATCATATACAGGGCTGCACAAAATAATTCGGATACTTTTCTGACTACAGTTGGTAATTTTTAAGTTGAGTTGAGTTCTCAAATGTGTTATGCATTTTCCAAACGGTTTCCTTCGATATCATCTTTCAACTTTTTAAACGGTGAAGTTTTGTTACAGTAATCTGAATGTGTTGGAGAGTGTTGTTTGCTCGACGCATGATTTTCCTTTTTAATTTTCTTTGAAAGCGATTTTGATTTAATGACAAATAGGAAGCTCTAAATGTATCATATTAAACGATCATATATCCAATAAGACAATATTTTTCTTTTCGCAGTCGTATTTCAAAATGCAGCTTTATTTATTTATTAATTTATTTTTATTTTATACAAATAGTGCATTTTTCATTACTTCAAATATTTTAATTTTAGTAAATATATTTTAGCTGTTTCGACACCTTTTATTATTATGATTGCAATTGTTTCTTCTATTACACGTAATGCGATGTTACAATGCAAAAAATGCCATAAGTTTAACTTCTTTAAATATTATTAGTACTGACAATGAAGTTACTTTAAAGACCAAATACATGCATTTCGAAAACATTTATTAATACGAATATTATCACAATTTCAATTATGATATGAATGAGAGCAGAATAAAACTAATTTTTGTATGATAAATGTACAAATTATCTAATGAATTAGAAATCTGCTGCTAATTTTGTATTCGACATTCTTTTGTATGTGTATTTATACATAGATTATATACTGGTGTACAGTAATTAAGGGACAGTGACCAATTTCAGACGTTTCGTTGAATATCTTACTGGAACTCGTGAAGAAATGCCCGGAATGTCCTTGAACTTTGAAGTAAAGAACATGTTTGATTTCAAGTTTTTCAGTGAAGCTTTTGTCACGGGGACAATTAGGGGGGTGCAATAATAATTTTAATAATAAACGCTACAGTTGCAGAGTTTTTCCACGTACAGACACACAGACGTTTCCGAACATTAATAATAAAGACTATCTGGCTTCGCCCGCTAGCGGGCCCCTAATTTACATCGGTGCCTCCAATCTTGTAAAACCTCGAATAAGATAAACCTCGAGTAAGATAAACCTCGAACCGAACGAACCTCCGACCCGGGTCTCCGCTGCCTTCGGCCCCGTATACCGGTCGTGCTACGCACGCACCGGTTAATCCCTTAATTTGCACATTGAATAGTACAAACATCTAAGTGAACGAACCTCCCACACTGGTACCCGCTGCCTTCGGCACCGTATACCGGTCGTGCTACGCACGATCCGGATCCCTTAAATTGCACATCGAATAGTATAAACCTCTAACTGAACGAACGTCCGGCTCGGGTCCCCGCTGCCTGCGGCACCGTATAGCAGTCGTGCTGCGCACGCCCTGCACTATACGTTAGTTTCCCCTTCCACCACCAGGTGGCGCAATCTGTTTATACGAACATAACTGAAATCGTTAAGGCTTTCGATGTCGAGTCGAATGAGCCATACCCCGACGTTTTCATGCCCGTAGAACCGGAGATAGGAAAGCGCCCCCGGTGGTGAAAAAACGAACTAAAATCGGTAAGCTCTATCGATGTCCAGTCGAATGAGCCACACCCCGTCGTGATCCTTTCCATAGAAAGAGAGATAGGAAAGCGCCCCCTGGTGGTGAGACTCGGAGCAAAAATCGATAAGCTGTAGTATCCTCTATCAACGTTGAGTCGAATGAGCCATACCCCGTCGTGATCCGGGCCATAGAAAGAGAGATAAGAAAATGCCCCCTGGTGGTGAAAAAGCGAACTAAAATCGTTAAGCTCTAATATCCTCTATCGATGTCAAGTCGATTGAGCCAAACCGCGTCGTGATGTGACTCATAGAACCCGAGTTGGCTGAGAAATCCTTTAATTACACCTTCCACCACCAGGGGGCGCAACCTGTTCTATACGAACATGACCGAAATCTGTAAAGCTATCGAAATCCAGTCGAAAGATCCAAATCCCGTCGTAATCGGGCTCATAGAACCCGATTTCCGGAAGCGTCCCCTGGTGGTGAAACTTGAACTAAAATATGTAAGCGCTATCGATATCGAGTCGAATGAGACAAACCGCGTCGCGACCGGACCAATACGACCCGAGATAATTTTAAATGAAATAGCAAATTCCTAGATTTTTTTTTTCTGTACACTAATCGGATTTTGCTAAAATAAAAAATTATGGGCTGAATTCGAAATTTTTTTTAATTTCTGAAATGTCAGCCAACTCTGACCAAGGATGCGTACCCTTCAGATACAAAAATAAATTATTTAAAAAAAATTATATAGCTTATAGAAACCGCAGTTTCTTTAAAAAGGAATTCTTTTATCTCCAGGAATAAACGCCGTGATGTCTGCTATTGAAATATGACTGAGATATCAGATGTTCCCAAATAAAATCTTTTTAAGTGGTCTAATTAAATAAAAAATAATTGTAAATTCCGTCCTAATTATCGGAGAAATTCGAAAATTATATATTTAGAATCCTTGTGAAAATTTACGGATGGATGTATAATTTTCAAATAGGAAAATGTAATATTTAAAAAAAATGTATAAACCTGGAATACTTCCACTATAAAAAAAAGACGTTTTGTTTCATTATTACTTCAGCAGACGGTTTGTCCCTGTCAGACGCCTGCTGGATTATTGTAATTAAAACTGAACTTTTTTTCGACTTAGAATTTAAAGGTTTTTAATTGATAAATTCTCTTCTAATTGGTCGAATTTTATGAATTTTAGTATCCTGAATTCGCGATTTTTTTTACGTCCGTCTGCAAATTTTCGTGCCGATGTGATGATTTTCCCGATTTTTTGAAAAAAGGCTGGAAAACTTCCAGCACGCCATGTTTATCAGAGCGGGAATGAAAAATATTGGGGTGCAGGTGTAAGACGAAAGCTGATTGGCTCGGTTGCTAGTCTCGACTCGAGGTCCCGTTCCAGTCAAAAATGAAATCGTTTCTTTGTTTTGGAAAAAATGCTTCTTTTTCGCTAATTTTCGAGACTTTGTTAATTAATAACTGTCTTAATTGAAGGCCGATTTCTTCGATACTGAATGTCAACAATTCCGGAATTTTTTGAAACAAAGAGCGCTTCGCTACTCGCTACGGTTGCAGAGTTTTTCCACGTACAGACACACAGACACTCAGACGTTTCCGAACATTAATAATATAGACTAGCTGGCTTCGCCCGCCAGCGGGCCACTAATTGTAAAACCTCTAATCTTGTAAAATCTCGAATCTTGTAAAATCTCGAATCTTGTAAAATCTCGAATCTTGTAAAACCTCCAGCGGGCCCCTAATTGTAAAACCTGTAATCTTGTAAAACCTCCAATAAGATAAAAATCGAACCGAACGAACATCCGACCCGGGTCTTCGCTGCCTTTGGCACCGTATACCTGTCGTGCTACGCACGCACCGGATAATCCCTTAATTTTTACATTGAATAGTATAAACCTCTAACCGAACGAACTTCCGACCCTGGTCAGTGATGCCTTCGGCACCGTATACCGGTCGTGCTGCGCACGCACCGGATAATCCCTTAAATTGCACATCGAATAGTATAAACCTCTAACTGAACGAACCTCCGTCTCGGGTTCCCGCTGCCCCTAATTGTAAAATCTCGAAAAGCTATTGATGTCGAGTCGAATGAGCCATACTCCGTCGTGATCCGTCCCATAGAAACAGAGTTCGGAAAGCGCCCCTAGTGGTGAAATGCGGAAGTAAAATCGATAATCTCTAGTAAGCTCTATCGGTATCGAGTCGAATGAGCTATACCCCGTCGTGATCCGTCCCATAGAAACAGAGATAGGAAAGCGCACCCTGGTGGTGAAACTCGGAACTAAATTCGGTAAGCTCTATCTATGTCGAGTCGAATGAGCCAAACCAGGTCGCGATGGGACCCATACGAAGGGAGATATTTTGAAAAGAAATAGCAAATTCCTTAGCTTTTTCTTTTTCTCTTTTCTATATAAAAATGACCATTATTTAAAAAATTCTAAAACTTTTAAAAATAAATGTTCCTGCGTTGAATCATAAACCGCGAGTTCAACAAACTATATAGAATCCGATATATAAAAAATAGAAAAAAAAATTAATTTGATATCTTTTGGAGCTTTCGAAAAAAGTAAAAGCAAGTATTCGGAGTGCAATCGGCTGCTTCAGAATACAAATATCCTAGTAGAATAGAATTTTAACTATGAAAATATAATTATTTCTCAAAATAAATCATATATTCGGAAAGCCCATTCAATTCTGTACACAAAATCAACAACGATTTTTGATTCAAAATCGTTAATAAATTAGATAATTACGGCCAAATCAAAGTCACTTATTACAGTTTGATTAAACTGTGCTTGCGCCGAAAAACGCTCATTTCTAGAAACGGGTTTCACAAAAGAGTTTTTTTTTAATTGATAATAATCGAATTTTTTAAAGTCGAAGGCATCTTTCTATAGATGAATGTATGCACTTTTAGCTTCTTCTCTCGGAATTTGTGTACTTCGATAAAAAAGTCCTGCGGCGGGGGGGTTTACATTGGCAAATTAGAGGAAATCGTGAAAGTGAGGTACGGGAACTACCGGTTTCTAAAGGGTTAATGTACATATTTTTTAAAACTGAAATATATGTTTCGAAGAATAAGAAGGTGGCTATGATCTGGTGTATTTTATTTGTCTCTATTCACATTTTCCGAGTCGATGCGGATTTTTAAACATGGACCGAAAAACGAAAATTCACGCGAGTGAGTTTCGGAAACCATTTTTTTAGAAGGGTTAAAAAACGAATTTTTCGAAACTGATACCTGATTTTAAAAGGAAAAAGAACGTAGATTAGGCTCGGTATTTTTATTTTTTCGTATCTTGTTAAGAAGCCCAGAATTGAATTTTTAAAGATTGCAGAAATAGCTGAAAAACCGAAAGAGACTTACGAAAAAAAACGATTTCGAAAGGGTTAACTGAAATATTTTTTAAAACTAAAGGTTTTACAGTGATTTCGAAAGGAGGGAAATGTACTTGGGTGTGTTTGTTTGTGTTTTTGTTCTTTCAGAGAGCCGATGCGCGATTTTAAAAATCGCAGAGAATCGGAATTTGCAAAAGTGAGTCTGCGCGCGAATTTTTTTCGAAGGGTTAATATTTGTATTTTTCAAAAACGATCACAGATTTCGAAAGGATAAAGAATGTAGATCTCGTCTGGTATTTTTAGTTTTCATTGACTCGTTTGGAACCGCCGCAGCGAATTTTTCAGAATAGTCGAAATTGCCGAAATCTTGAAACGGTGTACGGAAAATATACGTTTTCGAAGGGTTAACTGACGTATATTTTTTTATGGAAGGTGACATTGCAGAGGACAAAGACCCATCTTTTATTTGGTGAAATCCTTTTATCCGAATCTTTCTTAGTCCGGCGGATGCGAGGCTCGGACGAAGAGAGAAAATCAAAAACACGAATTCGACGCTTTTTGATTATTTTCTTTGAAAGGGTTAATATCGAAATTTTTTCGAACCGACCGGATCGTTAGAGACGTAAAAGTACGTTCTTTCAGAATATGTTGACGGTTTTTTCGTATTTCAGTCGGTTCGCCGTCGGCAAGTTTAGACATTCGTAAAACGAAACCGGGAGAAGCGATCTTTCCTTCTTCTTTTTGCGGAAGATGAGGATTGAGCTCTTCTGGGCATGCGCGGAGGACTTTCCACATAGGTTTCTTTTGAAGCAATTAAAACAGCTTTGTTCGTTAATAACTCCCTTAATTAAGGGCCGATTTTTTCGAAACTGCAATTCCTGAAGGAACGGATTTTTCTGAATTTTTTGACACAAAAAGCGCTTCGCTACTCGCTACGCTCGCAGAGTTTATCCGGGTGCAGATACACACACACACACACACACACACACACACACAGACACACAGACAGATACGAACATTAATAATAAGGACTAGCTGGCTTCGCCCGCCAGCGGGCCCCTAATTTACATCGGTAACTAAAATCGATAAAATCCCTAATTTACATCGGTGCCTCGAATCTCTTGTATTCTCCGGCTCGCACCCCCCTCGAACCGAACGAACTTCCGACACGGGTCCCCGCTGCCTTCGGCACCGGATAATCCCTTAATTTGCACATTGAGTAGTATAAACCTCTAACCGAAGAACCTCCAACCCTGGTCCCCGCTGACTTCGGCACCGGATAATACCTTAATTTGCACATCGAATAGTATAAACCTCTAACTGAACGAATCTCCGACCCTGGTCCCCGCTGCCTTCGGCACCGTAAACCGGTCGTGCTACGCACGCACCGGCACATAGAATAGTATAAACTCTAACTAAACGAACCTCCGGTTCGGGTCCCCGCTGCCTGCGGCACCGTATAGCAGTCGTGCTGCGCACGCCCTGCAGTATACGTTAGTTCCACCTTCCACCACCAGGTGGCGCAATCTGTTTATACGATCATAACTGAAATCGTTAAGGCTTTCGATGGCGAGTCGAATGAGCCATACCCCGTCGTTTTCATGCCCGTAGAACCGGAGATAGGAAAGCGCCCCCTGGTGGTGAGACTCGGAGCAAAAATCGATAAGCTCTAGTATCCTCTATCGACGTTGAGTCGATTGGGCCAAACCGCGTCGTGATGTGACCCATAGAACCCGAGTTGGATGAAAAATCCTTTAATTACACCTTCCACCACCAGGGGGCGCAATCTGTTCTATACGAACATGACCAAAATCTGTAAAGCTATCGAAATCCAGTCGAAAGAGCCAAACCACGTTGTAATCGGGCCCATAGAACCCGATTTCCGAAAGCGCCCCCTGGTGGTGATGTTCCTGTGTTGACTCTCTGGTTTATTTTACTACGATCGAAATGAAGTTGATTCTTTACATAGTGTATAATCTCTGATCCATCGAATAGAAAGTTTCTATAACTCAAATGGCAACATTTCTTTCCGACGAAATGAAAAAAGGATGCGTTTTAAAACGACAAATTTAAATATATCGCATCCCCACACAAACACAAAATCATAAACCGGGTGTTAAATAAACTATATAGAATCCGATATATAAAAAATAGAAATAAAAAAAAATTATTTTGATATCTTTTGGAGCTTCCGAAAAAAGTAAACAAAGCAAGTATTTGGAGTGCAATCGGCTGCTTGAGAATACAAATATCCTAGTAGAATAGAATTTTAACTATGAAAATATAATTATTTCTCAAAATAAATCATATATTCGGAAAGCCCATTCAATTCTGTACGCAAAATGAACAACGATTTTTTAAATAAAATCGTTAATAAATTAGATAATTACTTCCAAAGCAAAGTCACTTATTACACTTTGATTAATCTGTGCTTGCGCCGAAAAACGCTTATTTCTAGAAACGGGTTTCACAAAAGAATTTTTTTGAAATTGATAATACTCGAATTTTTTTAACTGAAAGGTGTCTTTCTAGAGCTGAATGTATGCACTTTTAGCTTCTTCTCTAGGAATTTATGTAATTAGATAAAAAATAGCTGCGGCGGGGGGTATACATTGGCAAATTAGAGGAAACACGAAAGTGACGTACGGAAACGATCGGTTTCTAAAGGGTTAATGTACATATTTTTTTAAACTGAAATATATGTTTCGAAGAATGAGAACGTGGCTATGATCTGGTGTATTTTATTTGTCTCTATTCACATTTTCCGAGTCGATGCGGATTTTTAAACATGGGCCGAAAAACGAAAATTCATGCGAGTGAGTCTCGGAAACCATTTTTTTAGAAGGGTTAAAAAACGAATTTTTCGAAACCGATACCTGATTTTAAAAGGCAAAAGAACGTAGATTAGGCTCGGTATTTTTATTTTTTCGTATCTTGTTTAGAAGCCCAGAAATGAATTTTTAAAGATTGCAGAAATAGCTGAAAAACCGAAAGAGACTTACGGAAAAAAACGATTTCGAAAGGGTTAACTGATATATTTTTTAAAACTAAAGGTTTTATAGTGATCTCGAAAGGAGGGAAATGTACATGAGTGTGTTTGTTTGTTTTTTTGTTCTTTCAGAGAGCCGATGCGCGATTTTAAAAATCGCAGGGTATCGAAATTCGCAAAAATGAGTCTGCGGGCGAATTTTTTTCGAAGGGTTAATATTTGTATTTTTCAAAAACGATCGCATATTTCGAAAGGATAAAGAATGTAGATCTCGTCTGGTATTTTTAGTTTTCTCTAACTTGTTTGGAACGGCCTCTGCGAATTTTTGAAAATCGTCGCAATTGCCGAAATCGCGAAACTGTGTACGGAAAATATACATTTTCGAAGGGTTAACTGACGTATTTTTTTTAATGGAAGGGGGAATTGGAGAGGACAAAGACCGATCTTTTATTTGGTGAAATCCGTTTATCCGAATCTTTCTTAGTCCGGCGGATGCGAGGTTCGGAAGAAGGGAGAATATAAAAAACACGAATTCGACCCTTTTTGATTATTTTTTTTGAAAGGGTTAATATCGAAAATTTTTCGAACCGACCGGATCGTTAGAGACGTAAAAGTACGTTCTTTGAGAATATGTTGACAGTTTTTTCGTATTTCTGTCGGTTCGCCGTCGGCGAGTTTAGACATTCGTAAAACGAAACCGGCCGAAGCGATTTTTCCTTCTTCTTTTTGCGGAAGATGAGAATTGAGCTCTTCTGGGCATGCGCGGAATAATTTCCAGGTAGGTTCCCAGCAAACACGAGATTTTTGGCCACCTGTTGTAAACGTTGTGGCCAAAAAAGTTTGCGGCAATTTGTATCCAGCCATTAATGTATTTTAACTGAAGCGCCCGCACACCGGATGTCTATCGCCAAATCGTTAACGGGCAAATGGCGGGGAAACTTAATGCAATTTCAGTGCCCAATAGCGAATGAAAGTACGTTTGCGGCCAAGATATACAAATCTATCATTGTTTAAAAGTCAGTGGCCCAGTATAATCTTCTCGACATTTTTATTATAAGAAATAAAAAGTATCTTTACTTCACATTTTATAAGATGATTTTCGTTATTTTAAACCTGGATTTATGTGAAACGATAAAATATGCTGCATTTAAATATTTTATGCAATAAAAAATACACAAAAGTACCCTTCTTTAATTTAAAGAGTTTTTATGGAAAAAAAAATCATAAAAACTGTTAATGTTTTTGCTTTTAAAGTATGCATTAATATCTTTAAATGAATATTTTTTGTGAGCACCTAGAATGAAAATGAATATTGCAATCTTTAGACATACATATTATATAAACATATTAAAAAAATTAATGATAAATGGGAATTTATTTCAATTTCAATTTCAATGAAAAAATATTTGTCAAAAGAAATAAATGCCACTTTACCAAAAAGCAGTTACTGTTAAACGAAAAAAAAAAAAAAAAAAAAAAAAAAAAAAAAAAAAATTCTTTTTTTTCTTGGAGGGGGGGGGGGCGGTGATTTTATATTATCTGTATATTATCTATAAATCAGTTCCAAAAAATAAGTTATTTTCATTTTTTGAAACACTCCAAAGTTTAGATTTAAAAGAAAAAAAAAATCTTAACTAGCTTAAATAAGCAATAATACCAAATACCGATCCCCCCCCTCCCACTCCTTTCACACGGCAAGCCGGGAGTAATGCAGGGAAAGATGAAACAAGATTTCCCTTTTCCAACACATTTTTTTTCCCAGTGGGGATTTTTGTAAATATATTTTTAAATGTTTTCCGCTTTGTAATAATCAGCATTGAAAAATTTCCACTTTTAAAATTATTTAATGTTGTATGAGAAATTTTGAAGATAAAAAAAAAACCTTGAAAAAATAAATCTATTGAAATATAGCTTTTTTTCTGCGGTCTCGTAGGGATTTTTATGTCTTTTTGGCAGCGTCATCGCACATCGCAGCGTTGTTTACATTTCCCTTTCCTGCATCGTGGCGTCGTCTATGTCTAAGTCTCGTCATTCACTGGTTTTTGGATATTTAGATTTACTAATTAGGTAAGATTATTTTTCTATATTATTCCAAGAGTTAGTTAAAAATTAGTTTTCATCATTCTCAGGGACAGATTTAAGTTCAAGATAAAGAAAGCTGAGAAAAAGCATCAGCAATTGTGTAAAATTAACTGCATTGCTTTGCTTATTATGCGACTTAATTCTACAGAAGCGAATAAAAAAAAAAAGTTCTTTACTGATCTTACATCTGCCCTGAATATGCTATTAATAAGTTGATTGTAATATATATATATATCAGAGTAAAATGTGACAATCTCAGAAGTTTTTGGTTTATAAAAAAATTAACCAATAAAAATTCAGCTTTTATTTTTTTCATAATTCTCCGTTGCCTGTTTTATAATTTGCTTTATTGCTGACAATTTTAAACCAGTCAGGCAGCGGAAAGTAATATTTTACAGCTCCAGTGTCTTTCAGTGAAATTATACTCATATGTTAAGATCTGGTTTTAATTAACTAATATATATATATTCTGTATTTTCTGATGATAC
The DNA here is from genome assembly GCA_963931845.1 of Maratus michaelseni. Lineage (NCBI taxonomy): Eukaryota > Metazoa > Arthropoda > Arachnida > Araneae > Salticidae > Maratus > Maratus michaelseni. Next base: position 185,894,445 of record OZ007588.1, on the reverse strand, counting down.
TGGCATATTTTTATTTTGATAGTAATAGAAAACTTCGAATTTTATGTACTAATTAATGACCATTTGCAAAATTTCATTTTATTTTTAAGATTTTAATAAAGTAGGTAATTTCTTTTTAATTCATTAATGTGATTTTTAATTAGTCATGGCAATAGTGCCCAAAATGTTTTGGTTTAGCCGAAAAGCTAAGTAATCTGATTTAATTTTTAAATTCCACTTATCAGAGTCAGAGTGTAATAGGAACACAACTTGGTACTTTTCTGTTATACCAACACATGCCAAAATATACGCTAATCTGCCATTTATTTCTACCCTAACCGTGTAAAGAATTTTTTATTGCAAACTGTACCAAACATTCTGATTGGACTATTTATTGAACGTGAATCTTTTATTATTATTATTTAATCGTAACCTCATAAAACATCTTAACTTGCTACTTTTCAAATAGAAAATATTTATTAAATTATAACTTGCATTTATTATTGACACTGAAATGAATTTTACCATTAAGCTGTTACTTGATGATGTAGAAGCGGCAATAAAATTGTTTTAGGACTTTAGATACATAAAAAAAAAAGTTTTTATCAAAAAAACTCATAAACATCTTCATTCAAAAAATGAAATGTTTACAGCAATCCTAAGAGACATTTACAATTTCAAGCCTGTAGTTTAAATAGAGTTTTATTTTATTACCTTATGTAATATTTATTTGTTCTTTTATTTTAAGTGCATATTTTGTATTGCAATTTTCAAACGTTTTATTTTTAAGTGCTTAAATTCGTGCCAACAATGTTATTTTTGTTTTCAAATGATTCGTTTCATGTGAATTTCCTTTTGTGCCGATTATTATGCTTAGCGACAATGGTGTTGGTATAGCAGAAAAGGACCCAAACTTTTTATAAACAGTTGCTTTTAATATATTTTCATGTTGTAAATATTTTTTTAATAACAAACCAGATTAATTTTTAATGGGGTTTTTTTTTCCTAATGAAAGCACATAATTTGTTTGGGTACATTTCGGTTAGCTGGGCGCCAGTGATATATATACATGTATTATATATACACATATCTATGTATATACACATATGTCTGCATATACATATATATACATACATATATTTATATACATATATGTATGTATATACATATATAGGTATATACATTATGTATTTATATATGTTGATATATATCACTGGCGCCCGGCTAACCGAAATGTACCTTTTTTTGTTTCAAAGTATTGCATCGTCCCTTACCCCTCATGCAAAAACAAATTTGTCTTTAAGGACGTCTTCCTTTTTAAAACTTGTTTTAAGCCTTTTTTTAACCTCATCTCCCCCGAGTCTGAAATTTTCTTTCTGTGTTTGTGACAACATACTCTCAAAGCATGCAATTTCTTTCTTGGAATCCAAAATAGTTGCACACTGTTATACTATACTGTTACATTTTTTTTTTTTTTTTTTTTTTTTACACCCATCCAAAATATTAAGAGGAGAGAGCCTGTCTGATATTACACTTTTAATTTTATGTTAAATAAAACATTGGGTACTTTTCGGTTAGCCAGGTGCCAATGATGTGTACAAGTACATACATGTATATATATTACTGGTGTCCAGCTAACCGAAAAGTACCAAACATTGTATCAATTATCTTCCTTAATTACTTTCCTGGAACTATAATTTATCTCCATCTTTTATATTATGTTCTGCAGTGTTTTTCTTTTTCAGTACCATAATTTCAGTAAAAAGCGCTATAGTGCATATGCGTGTAAAAATTTAAAACAGTCTAAGTGTACAGCACTTCTGCTGGTGTGGCTGATTCAGTAATTTTTTTTTTCTTTTCCTCCCCATAGCAATATTTAGATAAGATGCCATTTTATTTAATGCAAATTATGTGTGTGTGCATGTTGAAATAAGTTTTGATTTAAAAGAAGAAGAAAATGATTCACTGACATCAGTTATATACATTAATCAGTTGTACTTTTTCTTTTTAATTTTCTAGTTGAATATGATAAATGCTTAATATTGCAACCTATTACAATTTATTTTCATATTTTTCAGGAAACTGTGGTGGCGCAGTTCAGAGATGGCAGCAGAGATGACTGTGCAGCATAAACTCGTTTGGCATTCAAGCAAAGGTAAGTTGTCAATTTACTCAGTTTGTAACGCAGGGCTTTTATCTTAGGGCCCATTTTGAAAAAAGTAAAAGTTATTTGTGTGAAATTTATTCTTTTTTTTTTTGTGAAAGATAACATTTTGTAATGAATATGAAATTTAGTTACTCAAATTTGAACCAAACGTTTATTGATAACTTCTTTAAGTCCTTCTGTTAAAGTTTTCCTTTCAATTTGTTTGCAAATTACACATTTTGAAACATAAAATAAAAATTAACAATGAAGAGTATGTTTTTATGGATTGTTTATAAAATAGTCAATTCAGAAAATTCCAGATTTTAAAAGTATTGCTACCCCACATGCAAAAACAAATTTGTCTTTAAAGACTTCTTCCTTTTTAAAACTCAATTTTTTTTAAGTTGCCTGTGTTATTTAAAAAAAAAAATGGGAAGAGATCCTGTTTATTAAAAGGTATATTGTGAAGGGACCTGCTTTACTAGGAAGAATTTTGGGATGGTCCCCTAAATAGGCTCCAAATTTTGTCTGTATTGATCAATTTACATTAGTAAATTTAATTTCACACATTCATAAAATAGAAGTGCACTCTTGTATTTTAGCTGCATACAGTTGGTAAACGTTAAAGCTCTTTACAAAGCTTTCCAACCTTTGCACTTTAAGTGTAAAATTTACACTTTTTAACCTTTTTTTACAGCTAGAATGTACTTATTTTTTACTCTTAAAAGTTATAGAAAAAAAAAGCTATTAAAATATTTTTCGGCAGAATCCTCGAATAAGCGAGGGTCCCCGATTTGGCGATTTTTTTGACGCACGCCAACCGAGAAATCGGCAACCTCCGAATTCTACCCAATCAGAACACGAGCTTTTCGGCAGACGACTTATTACTTACACACATCGTCAAGCAAATTCTTTCACAAAGTACACCGTGAATGTAGCATTGATTTTATTTCGTTTTAAGAATATTAACAAAGTTTTAGTAAATTTTACCGTCACATTTTTCGATTTTTACATACTTTTACCAATATTTTCCTTCAGATATTTCAATTTTTACAAACTTTTACCGATATTTTCCTTCAGATATTTCAATTTTTATAAACTTTTATCGATTTTTTCATTCCGATTTTTTCCATTTTTACAAATTTTTAGCTATTTTTCCTGCCGGATGTTTCCATTTAAAAAACTATTTAGCTATTTTTCACTCCGTATTGTTTCATTTTTAGCAATTTTTCTATCCAAATTTTGAACTATTTATTCCTCCGGATATTTTTATTCTTACAAATTTTTTCCTCCGGATTTTTCCATAAAAAAAAGTTCTACCTTATTTTTTCCTCCGGATTTTTCAATTTTAACCTACTTTTTTCATTTGGATTTTTCGTTTTTACAAGTTTTTAGCTATTTTTCATTTTTACAAATTTTTAGCTATTTTTTCCTCTACATTTTTACAAATTTTAGCTACGTTTTTATTTTATTTCTTTTGTTTTCATTTTTATAAATATTTAGCTATGTTTTTACTTTTTTTTTTCATTTTTATAAATATTTAGCTATGTTTTTACTTTTTTTTTCATTTTTATAAATTTTTAGCTATGTTTTTCCTTTGTTTTTTTTGCATTTTTTGAAATTTTTAGCTATCTTTCCTGTGGATTTTTCAGTTTTTAAAAATTTTTAGCTATTTTTTCCTCCGGATTTTTCTGTTTTTAAAAATTTTTAGCTACTTTTTCCTCTGGATTTTTCCGCTTTAAAAAATTTTTTAGCTACTTTTTCTACCGAATTTTTCAAATTTTAAAAATTTTTAGCTACTTTTTCCTCCGAATTTTTCAATTTAAACAATTTTTAGCTACTTTTTCCTCCGGATTTTTCAATTAAAAAAAATTTTTAGCAATTTTTTCTCCAAATTTCTCAATTTTTTTAAAAAAAATATCTATTTTTTTCATTTGGATTTTTTATTTTTACAAATTTTTAGCTATTTTTTCTTCCGGATTTTACCATTTTTACAAATTTTTAGCCATTTTTTTCCCTCCAGATTTTTCCATATTTTTAATTTTCTTTCTTCTGTATTTTTCATTTGTATAAATTTTTAACTATTCTTTCCTCATCATATTTCCATTTTTACAAATTGTTAGCTACTTTTCCTCCAGATTTTACAATTTTCACACATTTTTAGCTATTTTTGCCACCATATTTTCCCACATTTTTAGCTATTTTTGCCACCATATTTTCCGAATTTCCAATTTTTTTGCTATGTTTTCCTCCAATTTTTCCATTTTAAACTATTTTTCCCACCGGATTTTTCCTTTTTTTTTTTATGAATTTTTAACTATTTTCCCTCCAGATTTCTCCATTTAAAAAAATTTTTAGTTATCTATTCCCTCTAGCTTTTTCAATTTACAAATTTTTAGCTATTTTTCCTCCGGATACTTCATTTTTACAAATTTTCGGCTATTTTTTTCCTCCGGATATTTCCATTTTTACATACTTTTATCAAATTTTTTCTATTTTTACATATTTATAGCTTTTTTCTTCCATCTGTATCCCTTTTTACAAATTATCTTTTTTTTTCTATGAATTTTTTTGAAATATTTATCAAGTTTAATAATTTATTACCTTTAACAATTAAAAAATTTCTAGTAAAATAAGGCTTAAACTTGAAAATTGTCACAAAACGGAATAAAATCAACGTTTACTTCATGAAAGAAATTCTCATAAAAACTCTATAAATAGTCAATTCTCTGCATCACACCACACACGTTATAATTGAGGAAAATTTCGATATTCTTCATTTTTCTAATACATGCAAGACGCGGTTGACTATGCTTCGCGTACATTAACCGAAAAAAAACATCACTGAACGCATGAAACTCGCCGTACAGCAATCTCTAGAATGCACGAAATTCATTCAAGCCGCGGTCAGTAACTTGTGTATGTACGCTTCGCATACATTAACCGAAAAAAAACATCACTGGACGCATGAAACTCGCCGTACAGCAATCTGTAGAATGCACGAAATTCATTCAAGCCACGGTCAGTAACTTGTGTATGTACGCTTGGCATACATTAACCGAAAAAAAACATCACTGGACGCATGAAACTCACTGTACAGCATTCTCTAGAATGCACGAAATTCATTCAAGCCGCGGTCAGTAACTTGTGTATGTACGCTTGCCGTACATTAACCGAAAAAAAAACCATCACTGGATGCATGAAACTCGCTGTACAGCAATCTGTAGAATGCACGAAATTCATTCCTGCCGCGGTCAGTAACTTGTGTATGTACGCTTCGCGTACATTAACTGAAAAAAAAACATCACTGGACGCATGAAACTCGCTGTACAGCAATCTGTAGAATGCACGAAATTCATTCAAGCCGCGGTCAGTAACTTGTATATGTACGTTTCGCGTACATTAACCGAAAAAAAACATCACTGGACGCATGAAACTCGCTGTACAGCAATCTGTAGAATGCACGAAATTCATTCCAGCCGCGGTCAGTAACTTGTGTATGTACGCTTCGCGTACATTAACCGAAATTTTTTTTTTTTCCCCAACAATCCATTGACTAATTTTAAGATTTTTTACCACGATTGGCTGATAAATTTAGCGATATCTTTTAAATGGCCAAAAAATCATTTTGTAAACTTTTTCATATTAAAATTTAGTTAAATTGTAATATTTTAACAAAACTGTATTCAAAAAGTTATAAAAAAATCTTCGTCTATTACATATTGCATAGGAATTGTTCATTTTTATTAAAATTATTTTATTCAAAATTGTTATTTTACAGTTTGTTAAAACAGTTTAGCAGAGTTTCATGAAATGTAAACATCTTGTACAATGGGTCCTTCAAATTACTCAAAATTTTGATGCTTCAGCTCATGTGCTTAGAAAATGTTTGCTTTAAATGTTTTAATATTTGTTTCAAGAGTGATGATTTCAGTTTTGTGATTATTGTGACACCTCTGGAAATATAGTGCATCTAATCTGGACTTACATTTAATAAAAATTAAATTAATTTAAATTTTTGAAATGTAAAATTTAATAGAAAAAGATTGAGTATTTTTTAAAGTTTTGCAGAAATGTGTCAAATAATTTTTGTTAACAGGGTTTTTGACTTTCATGAACTTTGACAATACTTAAGATTACACAGATTTATGCTAAATAATTTTTTTTAATTTATGCTATGTATGTAGAAGAGGAAGGGAGGTGGTGATAAAATTATTTAATCTTCTGACCTCTAAATTAAGGATTTTTTTTTAATATGTTGTCATATAAATTAATTTGGATTTTGATTATATGTAATGTATAATTTTTAACAAATTAAAAATAAAGCAGATTCTTTGGAGAAAGGGACCTTCTTTAATACTTTCTTTGACCCTTTTTTCTTAAGAAACTTTAAACAAGAACGAAAAATCATGCGTCAAGCATAGATTATGTAACACTTCCCAACGCTTCCAAAATAATTTTACGAATCATACTCTTTAATAAGCTAAAAGATAACATCTAAGTAATCCGAATACTTTTATTCAGCCCTGTATAGGATCTATAGATTTGTATATATACTACATAGGATGCTAAATTTTAGTTCAGTTAGGAAACACGTAGCACAGTTTAAAATTCTCCGTCTGGAGTTAAATAATACGGAAATGTGTTCCTGAACTTTTGTGCTTCCCTGTATAGGATCTACAGAATTTATACACACCACGTAATATACAAAAAGCGATTTAAAATTAAAATCGCATTCAGTAACTTAAAACGCACTTGCAGGAATTATTGTAAACATACAGTAGAGAATTCTTTTGTGTGTCCCTGTAAATGAACGATGACTGCTATACACACAATATTCTGTAGTAAGTCTCTTGTAATGAACCTTATATAAATTTCAATGCGTTTAAAATAGTAAAACATTATTTAAATAAACCGCAGACGATTTTTCTCCATAGACGTAATGTAACGGAATTCTTTTGACTGTCCCTGTAAAGTAAGTATAAGTGCTATGCACACCCTATTCCATATTAAGCTTCTTCTAATGCACCTTAGTGATATATATAAATTTCAATGCGTTTAAAATAGTGAAACATTATTTAAATAAACCGCAAATGATTTTTCCCCATAGACCGCCATGTAACGGAATTCTTTTGAGTGTCCCTGTAAAAAAACTATAAGTGCTACACACTTCCGTTGAAATAGGGAACATGCTATAGATAACGATTATAACATATAAAAATTGCAGGGCAATCCGAGCATATTTACGGGAGTTAGAGCACGGACAGACGGCAGACGGCCAGACAAACCGAAGTCATAAACACTTTTCAACTAGGTTGGAAAGTGTTAAAAATGATATTTAAATTCAAGGTATTTTTAAAACATTCTTATGTTTTGCCCAAAATATTTTGCAAATGTAAGATTCTGGAGAGGAGCTGAAGGTTCAAATCCATGTTTTTAAATTTTCCTTTAAATCAAATATCAAGTAATAAAAATGGTGATTTTTTTTTCATTGCTAACTAAGCGTAAAACTGACAGTGTGAAATATGTTCGAGCCTGGAAGCTTGGTTACGCTTAGTTAGCAATGTAAAAACTCACATGTTTGTTATTCAATAATTTCGAGTTAATTTCACTGCTGAAAATAAATTAAAATTACTCAAATATCAAGTTTTTAGAATAAAATAACTGTGGCAATATTTGTATTGGAGTAATTAGTGTTTCCCCTAGACGTTTTCGAGAGGGCGCAGCACCCTGCCCATTTTTTTATAGTTGTAAATGCGCCCTGCCCGTTTTTATATAGCTGGAAATGTGCCCTGATTATTGTGGATTCGCAAGAATTTGCTTTCGCGAATTTCACCAAAATTTAGCGGGAAAATATCACAAAAATCATCTATCGGTCATGAGAAAATATCGCAAGATTCGTCTATTGGTCACAGTAAAATATCACAAAATTTGTCACTTGGTCGCAAGAAAAATTACAAAATTCAAAAATCTCAAAATTCGGCAGTTTGTTGTAGGAAAAAAATTGGGAAATTTGCTTATTTGTCGCAAAACCTCCCTCCCTGCACAATTCGGCAATTGGTAGCAGGAAAATATTCTGAAATTCATCAGTCAGCTGCGGGAAAAATCACGAAACTATTCAGTCAGTCATGGGAAAAAATAGCGAAATTCTTCCAAGATCGCATGAGAAAAATTGCTAAATTTGTCAATCGATTGCGGCTAAAAATAGAGAAATTTATATATCTGTCATGGGCAGGGCATTCGGGGCACGGGCCCAGGGTCCCCGATTTTCAGGAGTCCCCAAATGCTACTAAAAATTTTTGAATTATTGGCCAAAACAGTTTTAACTGTTAAAAAAACAAAATTAAAATGGAAAAATCTGTTTGTCAGAGATTGTCTATGATGTGTCAAAGCAGGGTTGGCAAGTTTCTTCCAAAGTGGAAAAAACCGGCCTGAAGAAATAGGTTTCTTCCAAGTGGAAAAAATGGAAGAAACTGTTTTTCTTTAAGAATTTACCATATAAGTTACAACTTTGTAAAATACAATAAAAATAAATGTATTTTCTAATAGATAACCTTACATAAATTTAATTAGACTTATAAAAATTTAATTATGTATGATAAATTGATAATTACACCAGTTTTTTAGCCAAGATCACACACCTGTCTAAAGCTTTCCAATCATTGTGTACCTGAATAAAATAAATGGGACTTTTCTAACACCATGCCAAAATGTATGCTAATGTGCTATTTATTTCAACCCTGAACGTGTAAATATTTTTATTGCAAACCGTGCCAAACATTGTGATTTGCTATTTATTGAACATGACACTTTTTAATTATTATTATTACTTAATTTACTCTGTAACCTCGCAAAACATCTTAATTTGCTATTTTTCAAATAGAAAATATTTAATATTAAGTAGTAACTTATATTTATTGTTGACACTAATGTGGATTTTACCATTAGGCATTTACCAGATGATGAGGACGCTGCAATAAAATTGTTTCAGGACTTTGGATACAAAAAAAAAGTATGAACGTCTTCATTCAAAAAGTGAAATGCTTACTGCAATGCTAAGAGACATTTACAATGCTATGCCTGTAGTTTAAATTGAGTTAATTTTATTAATTTATCATATAATATTTATTTGTTCTTTTATTTTAAGTCTATATTCGTGTCGATTTAATAAAATAGTTCGTGAAAGTCTGTAATTTTCAAATGTTATATTTTTAAATGCTCAATTTTGTGCCAGCATTTTTTTTTTTTTTTCCAATTGAATCCTTTCACATGAATTTCATTTTGTGCCAATTATTGCACTTGGTGACGACAATGGTGTTGGTATAATGGAAATGTACCAAATAAATTTATCCAAAATACACAAAATCAATTAAAGGTAATTCAATTCAAAAGAGGCACATTTTTTTTAATATATATAATTTAAACTTCTGTAACCAGTAGTAAATAGTATGTGGATCATTTACCTATTGTAGAATGAAACTCTTTTAAATAAAAGACAGTGCTTTGAATTTACGCCCATTTTATTAAGGAAACTAATATACAGTAATTACTGTATTGAAGGATTTCATTAAAATCTCCATTTTCCTTACTACAGTGCAACATTGTATAACAAAACAGAAGTAATTTAGCTTTAAGATGCTGCAATCAATTTCTCAACTTAGAATGGATGAATTCAAAAGATGAAAAAAATTCTTATCCCTGTAGAGTTTATTTTCAGAACATTTATCTTTTAAATCAGCATGCTAGTATACATAATTACAAATTTGTTTGTTTTAAGTTTTGCACAATAGTTTTTAAAATATTGCATTTTTATATGATAAATAAGGAATTGGTAGGTTTTTTTTTTTTTTTTTTACAGAAATTATATTAAACAATAAAAAAATATCCCCTACCTCTAAAGTTGTAAAAAACATAACCTGTAAATACCTGCTGAACCTGAAGTTTGTTATTAAAAAATAACTTATTTTTCCATAAATAATATTTTTAATATTAATTAAAATTTCCAATTTAAATTTCATATAATTAGGTTTTGAATTTAATTCTTTTATATAGTTAATATATTTTAATTTTGAGCATCTGTTTTGTTTTCTGTTGTTTTCCTCCAGTTTTTTCCATTTCTTCCGGTTTTTTCCAGTTTCTTCCGGAAGAAACCCAACCTTTGTCAAAGTAACTTCATTTTTTCTTTATTGTCTTTTAACCCTTTGAGGCGTGGTGGGATATATTATATCCCACCTAATTTAAATTTTACTTTTTTAACTTTGACGGGGAAAAGTTGAAAAATTGCTTTTCCTTATTTTGAACTAAATTACGGTGAGAATTGAAATGCTATCGTTTTATGAGTGATAATATCAGATTTATAGCTTGGAGGTACACAATGTATTTTCCTACTTTACAAAGCCATTTTGAAGGAAATGTTATGTGAAAAAATAAGGTACACAATGTATTTTCCTACTTTACAAAGCCATTTTGAAGGAAATGTTATGTGAAAAAATAAAGTGAAGAAAATAAAGAACTGCTGGTTTCTAGAAATACAAATTCTAGAAACATTTACAAAGTGAGCAATTCGACTTTTATGAAATGAACAGAAAGAGCACCCATACATCATATGTAAAGAATATGAATTTATATATTTGAAGTTATTCAAAAGAATTTATAGAAAGCCTGTTTTTATTTTGTTTTAGTGATTAACACAGAGATAAAGTATTTAATATATACAGCCCCCCCCCTCCCCCCCTGCTCTTAACACATAAAAATAGAAACAATATTATTGTTAACATGGTTGCAAAAAGAAATGAGAGAATATGATATAACATAAAATTGCCACCATGAAATGCAGTTTCGCACCTAGAAAAAAAAAAGGAATTAGGTGTCATTTGACAACGCTGCCCTTTCATGAGTTTTTGTTAAAAGCAAATATAGGTATACTGCAATAAAATAGTTTCATTTTGTACAAATAACTTGAACTACAAAGCTTTTTGTAAATAGTTTTTTTAAATTATAATTTCTGTTCCGATTATATTTATAAATGGCTAATTAATAAGTGGTGTTTTTAAAGTAAGGCATTTTAATTTTGTTTTGTAAAATTTATTTTTTGTTTTTCAGAAGAAGAAGAATAAAAATCTGGAAAGAAAAAAGTTCTCTGTGAAGATGACTGTAGATTTTCAGCTCTTGTTTATAAACTTAAATTAAGAAACATCAGAAATTTAATTGTAACAGGATTAAATTTTCTTGTAAAATATTTCTGATAAATTTTGAGCATCTTGTAAATACATAAATAAATGTTTTTTGGTTGGTTTGTTTTACATTTGTTGTGAAAAATAAAATTTATATGAAAAAAAAAAGCATTCAGTTCTAGTGTTTTTAAATATATATATTTATTTATGCAAGTGATGTTGTTAAAAAAGATGTACTATATATTTTCCCCTTCTTTCTCATTCTGAGAACATTCCCCCTTCTTTTTACAGGTTAAGATATAATTGAATAAAAGTGTTTTATGTAGGCTATATTTTAAAAACTGATAAACTGTTTTTGTTGGTTGATTATAAATTAGCATTGCTTGGAGATCAGGTATTAAAAATAATTTGCTGTATAAAAACTTTTGAAAATTTTAATAAAAATTTCATCATAATCTCATTAGAAGTTGAGATTAAAATTTTAATGTACATAATATTGTATGAATCAGTTTGAAATTTTGTTAGTCAAAAAGTCACATACCTCCTGCTGGAAGGAAAAATATTTTAAAGATTTCTTTATTGGTAATATATTAAAAAAATATATATATATATATTCAGTACTCATTACTTGCTAATTTTTAAAAAGTAAAAACAATGATATATTATTATTTATGAGTAATGTTTAGTCCATTTAAAAAAAAAAAAAAAAAAAAAAGATTTAGTGTATGAATGGTGAACTTGCCGTGTTCTAGAAGATCAACTGCCACTACTATTTTGAAAAAATATTAAACTTATTTAATAAGAGAAATTTTAAGATTTACATAAGAAGGAAAATAGTGACAATTGGCTTTCTGTCAATTAGTAATATTTTGTAAATATATATACATTGAAATTTTGTTCTATGATGTGTATAAAGGGGGGAAGAGTCCTTAACAGACTAAAACATTACTTTATAGGAATACTGCTACATTTTTCTGATATATGCCAAAGAGATGAAGATAGTGAAATGACATTTTTTGAACGGACCTAATTTACATATATATATAGTTACATCATTAAAAAAAATTCTTAAATTTCAATGATCAGTAATGTCAACATTTTACCAATTTTATAAAATAGAGTTCCTGCGTTTTTGTTTTATTTTCAAGCTGGATAATTGGAAGAAACATCCAGGTAAGAAATTGTATTATAAAAGCACCAGTGGACCCATGCGAAGATTTCACACTGCAGTCTAATACTTTTTAGCAATATCTAATACTCTTTAGATGCAGGTTTAAACTTGTAAAGGAAAATTAAGGACTGAAACTATCTTCAAACAACATTAGTCGAGCCAGAATATCATCTCGTTTATTCCATCACAGTTACAGTAAAAACTGATCGAGCATAGCAAAGACAAAAATATATATATATCTATAGTTAATTAACTGCTTTAGAGATGACATCATCTGTTTCGGAAAAAAACATGGGACAAAGAAAAATAAATTGAGCATTTCAATTTTGCTTTTTAGTCATAAATATAAAATAAACCCGTGCAGCAACTATGTCCCACTTTATCTTTTTTGTAGTATTTATTTTTTATAATCATTTTAAGCATTATATAATGTGGTATTTTATTTTTGTGGCTACACTAATTTGAGGAAAGCCTTTCATTTCTTTTATGAAGACAATGCAGATATAATTTTTAATTTACAGCAATTTTTAATCAAAAAATATGTTTTATCGAGATGTGAGTGCACTATGTCAGAAGCTGGTTCAAAATCCTTTCTTATGGCATCTCGTTCATTGTTGTGCATTTCATATTTTCTGAGAAAAGGGGATGTTGATAACAGAAATAATATATACTAGTGGGCCTGTGTGAAGATTTCACACTGCAGCCTAATATTTTTTAGCAATATCTAATATTTTTTAGATGCATGTTTAAACTTCTAAAAAAAAATAAAGCCAGAATATAATCCAATTTATTCTTTCATACTTTACAGTAAAAACTGACTGAAAATATCAAGAGCTATATATATATATAAATTGTATTTTAACTACATTAGAGAGTGACATAATGTTTTGAAAAAAAAAAAAAAAAAATTGAGCGTTTGAATTTAAATTTTGCTTTTTTATCATAAATATAAAATAAACCCATGCAGCAACCATGTCCACTTTATCTTTATTGAACATTTTTTTTATAATCATTGTTGTGGAATTTAATTTTTGTGGCAACAGTAATTTGAGGAAAAACTTTCATTTTATTTCTGAAAACAATGCCTATTTAATTTATTACTTGCAATTTTAACCAAAATACATGTTTTAAAGAAATGTGAGTGTACTATGTCAGAAGTCGCTTGAAAATCCTTTCATATGGTATCTCATTTAACATTATACATTTTTTATTTGCTTCGAAAAAGGGATGTTGAATATAATCATTAGATAACAATTTTCAATGGAAATTCTGGCTGGACAATCCACCTGGTGAATTAGCTTGAAGAAACATAAATTGAAACTACTTAAAAATTTACTCCTTTGAATAGAATGTTTAAACCTATAATTTAATTAAAAATTGAAGAAAATTAGTTTTTTTTTCGTATTCTCACCATCATTGGTAATTTAACGCTCAATATATATTTTACACCTTGTGTTACACCTTATTTTACAACTTTTTTTTTATTAATTACAATTATGGCTTTTGCAACTTTTTCAGAATAACATTAAAAAATAAATCATAACCATATGGCCTTTTATTCCGATCTAATGAGATGAGTGGATACGGCCAATTTTTGCCTCCATTGGGACACTTAAAAAAAAAAAAAATATTATTATTGCTTCCAGATTGAAAGTATTCTATACAAGATCTGAAGCACTTTCGATTTTATTGTATTTTGACCTTTTTAATATGGGGTGCTTATAACACCATTGCAGTTTTTAACTGAAAAATATTATAATAAAGTGAAACATGTTTGCATAAAAGTCAGGTTGGTGTTATGAGCTCTTGTTAAGAAAAATATTCCAATAGATTATTATTATTTTTTTTTTTTTTCAAATTTTGAATAAAATATTTAGAGTTTTCAGACAAAAATTATGGACCAGTAAATTTAGATTCTAAAGTTTAAAATAACTTAAAAAAAGAAAAAAAATTGTCCCTGCCAAAGGAGTAAAAATGGAGATTTGCTCAACTTTACTTTTTTGAGGACCATAAAAAGTATAATTCTGGCCAGCTTCCATTCATGATATCTAATAGTGGCATGAATATGGCTAGCTTTGGGCTATCATTTATTAATGATGCCCATTGATGGCGACAAAGTGGCTAGCTTTCGGCATGCATTCATTAATGATTACCATTGATGGCAACAAAGTGGCTAGATTTAGGCTTGCATTCATTAATGATGGCAACGAAGTGGCTAGCTTTCGGCTTGCATACATTAATGATGCCCATTCATGGCAACAAAGTGGCTAGCTTTCGGCATGCATTCATTAATGATTACCATTGATGGCAACAAAGTGGCTAGCTTTCGGCTTGCATTCATTAATGATGGCAACGAAATGGCTAGCTTTCGGCTTGCATACATTAATGATGCCCATTCATGGCAACAAAGTGGCTAGCTTTCGGCATGCATTCATTAATGAATAGCATTGATGGTATGTGGATGGCTGGCTTAAGGCTAGTTTACATTTATGATGACCAATAAATTAACATTTATGGCCAGCTTTGGGGTAGCTTTTATTCTTAACAAACGCAGGTGGCATGGCTGTGGCGATCTTCTGGCTAGATTTTATTCACGATGATCGTTAATGGCCAAACTGTGGCTAGTTTTCATTAATAATTGCCACTTAAAGTATAACTGTGGCCAGTTTTAGGCTATCCGTCAATTATGATTAACCACTTGTGGCACAATTATGGGCATCTTAATGTAGTTATGGCCAATTCTGTTGCGGCCACATTGTGGCCGGCGTGACAGTTTTTTTAAGTTGCCGTTACGGCAAACGATTGCGGCCCCTCATCTACTAGTTTGGGCCAAGGCTAACGTAGCCATCAGTGGCCCGCAAGTTCTGTGTTAGTTGGGTTTCTTTTTAGTAATTAAAACAGTTTTGTTCGTTAATAACTCCCTTAATTATGGGCCGATTTTTTCGAAACTGCAATTCCTGGAGGTCCGGATTTTTCTGAATTTTTTGATACCGAAAGCGCTTCGCTACTCGCTGCGCTCGCAGAGTTTATCCGGGTACAGATACACACACAGACAGACACACAGACGTATACGAACATTAATAATAAGGACTAGCTGGCTTCGCCCGCCAGCGGGCCCCTAATTTACATCGGTGCCTATTTATATTAATATATATAATATATTTTATATTAATTTACATCGAAACTTTTGCATTTTCCGGTTCGCATCCCCCTCGACCCGAACGAACCTCCGACCCGGGTCACCGCTGCCTTCGGCACCGTATACCGGTCGTGCTACGCACGCACCGGATGATCCCTTAAAGGATTTGCACATCGAATAGTATAAACCTCTAACTGAACGAATCTCCGACCCTGGTCCCCGCTGCCTTCGGCACCGTATACCGGTCGTGCTACGCACGCAGCGGATAATCCCTTAAATTGCACATATAATAGTATAAACCTCTAACTGAACGAACCTCCGGCTCGGGTCCCCGCTGCCTGCGGCACCGTATAGCAGTCGTGCTGCGCACGCTCTGCAGTATACGTTAGTTCCACCTTCCGCCACCAGGTGGCGCAATCCGTTTATATGATCATAACTGAAATCGTTAAGACTTTCGATGTCGAGTCGAATGAGCCATACCCCGTCGTTTTCATGCCCGTAGAACCGAAGATAGGAAAGCGCCCCCTGGTGGTGAAAAAACGAAATAAAATCGGTAAGCTCTATCGATGTCGAGTGGAATGAGCCATACCCCGTCGTGATCCTTCCCATAGAAACAGAGATAGGAAAGAGCCCCCTGGTGGTGAGAGTCGGAGCAAAATTCGATAAGCTGTAGTATCCTCTACCGACGTTGAGTCGAATGAGCCATACCCCGTCGTGATCCGGGCCATAGAAACAGAGATAAGTAAACGCCTCCTGGTGGTGAAAAACGAACTAAAACCGATAAGCTGTAGTCGAATAGTATAAACCTATAACTGAACGAACCTCCGGTTCGGGTCCCCGCTGCCTGCGGCACCGTATAGCGTTCGTGCTGCGCACGCGCTGCAGTATACGTTAGTTCCACCTTCCACCACCAGGTGGCGCAAACTGTTTATACGATCATAACTGAAATCGTTGAGGCTTTCGATGTCGAGTCAAATGAGCCATACCCCGTCGTAATCCGGGCCATAGAAACAGAGATAATAAAACGCCCCCTGGTGGTGAAAAACGAACTAAAACCGATAAGCTCTAGTATCCTCTATTGATGTCGAGTCGATTGAGCCAAACCGTGTCATGATGTGACCCATAGAACCCGAGTTGGCTGAAAAATCCTTTGATTACACCTTCCACCACCAGGAGGCGCAATGTGTTCTATACGAATGTTATAGAGGGTCCTTATTACTTTAATTCTGATGTTTGGAATCAGTTTTGGGGAAATTCGTAATATAGTTTCTGAGTTATAGAAACGGACCACAGTTAAGATAAAAAAAACTTGAAAGGGGGGGGGGGCGAGGACACTGCTTTTCCTTAAACAACTGAATTAGACTGCCGGAAAAGGAAAAAAAATATCTGATGTCTGCCCGCTTTTTACTAATCGAAAATAGTGGTTATTTTTCTATACATATAAACAATCAAACGTTTAAAAATGTTAAATTTGTTGAAGTGGAATTGGTTTCCTCAAAAATAATACAAATGTACAAATATGTCTTAATTACAGCAACCGACCCGATTCGATAACGGGCGAAGCCCGCTTTTCCGTATCATAATATCTGGTTGCGACTCTAAAAGAAAAACGTAAAATACTCGTCATGCAGTTTTTGGACGCGGCCTACTTCTTAAAATCGTAATATATAGCGGGCGCTGTGATGGAAATCTTTCTTTTGCGTTAATTATACGAATGTTGATTAATTATACAATCCTAATAATATTATAAATCTGATTGTGTGCAAATGTTAGGCTGAAGCCAGCGTCAAAATGGAGCATTTAATGATCTTGTATCTTTGCATATAGGCTGATTATAACCCTCAAATGAATATAGGCTGGTTTTTGTTCTTTTTATTCAAATATTTTTCTTACTAATTCAAAATTTCGTTATTTTCATTGAGAATAAATGGACATTTTTTCGTATAGCATTTTAAAATGGTTAAATTTACTTTACCGTTGCTAATACTTTATCGTTGCCAAAACTAATTCAAAACCCGGAATAATAATTTTTACTCAACAATTTAGTTTCAATTGAAAAAATTTCCCAGTAAAAATGAAAATGAAATAAAAAAAATTAAAGAATTAAGAAGAAGATTAAATAATATTATTAGAAATAAAACGTACTTTTTTTAGTTTTTGATAATAATACAGGGTTTCAGTGTGCGTAACCATAAGAAACAGACGAATATAACGTCATTTATTGAAAATAAAGCGGATATGCTTCGATTGGTGAAATAAAATGATCTTGGGTTTTTTCTTCACTTTTTTTCTATTTTTTTTCTTTTGTATGGTAACAATACTTGCCGTTTTACCGTCTGCGCACGGCTAATATAAATATACCGTACGATGTCATGGATAGCGGGAAATAGTGATTTTTCATTCTTAAAACTAAAAGAAATAACTCGATTACCTCGTGTGCATTTGTGTAAGGATAGCACGTATATTCATGAAGATGTTAACGTTTCTGTAGAAGATTCTAAAGGTTTTTTATAGCATGCAGAGTTTTCGGCCGAATTTAACACCGCTTTCCAAAAACTTGACAAGAATTCGTATAAATAGTATAACTGTGATTAAAATATTAATATATTGAATATTTGATGAGATATGGGTATTTTTATGAAATAAATTTTAACTGCGCATGCGCGAACTACAGCAAACATTTTTTGTCATATTTGATAGTCAATACTATAGGGAACACATATACAATGACCAGCGAAATATCGTGAAAACTCAAAAAGTTACTAAACTCAAAAGTTGCCCTATAGTATTGATTATCAAATCATCAAACATGTTCATCAAGTCAAACCTGTTCTTTACATCCTCAAAGTTCAAGGGCATTTCGGGCATTTCCTCACGAGTTTCAGTAAGATATTCGACGCAATGTCTGAAATTGGTCACTGTCCCTTAATTTCTGGACACCAGTGTATGATGTTCTGCTTGAATGTACGCGTAAATACATTAACTCTAAATTGTTTTGTTGTGAACTTTAGAGGTCTGCACGGGCCCAGGCCTGACCCGAAGCGTTATTTTTGCATCAGCTCTAGTTATCGCGATATAAGGAGGATATTTGTTTTTTAAAGAAAAATACATTTTTTGATAACATTTATTTAATCACTCTAATTCAACTTCACAAATTTTTCTCTTATAAGATTTTCTGGAGTTAACAAATGTGCAACAACTACTAATCTGAATACTCCAGCAGTAGTCCGTCATATCCCAGCGACCCTGATATCGCTTCTCAATAGTGAGCAGATCTTGATGGAGACGTCCGCTTTTTTCTTTACTCAGATCGCTAAGATTTTCAGGGAAACGATCTAAATGACGATGAAGGAAGTGTATCTTAATGCTCATATTGCACCCAAGCTTCTGAAAACGTAATAACAGTTCTTCAACGCTGTGTACTTCGAACTCGTCAGAGCATTTTTTAGATGTAGATGGCTTCAATGCATTTGAATCCTTCGAACTTGGAACAGGTGTAAGAGCAGATCCTAAGTTCAGGTAAGCCCGCTTAGAACGGTTAATTCTTGTTATACTCACAATACAAAGATAACAATCAACGGGATGATTTAAGGGTTCACACCAGATTATCGGGGTTTGGTACTTGAAAGATGATCTCTTCTTAGTAGCCCATAAATATAATGGCTCTACACAGCTTTTACACACAACATTAGAAACCCAGGACTTGTTCTGTGTTTCTAATTTAAATACAAAGTAGTAGAAATACACGTGTTTTACAAAGTCGAACAGACATCAGCGAAATTTTTGAAAGGTATATTCTTTACAAATGTACCAAAAAGAATTCGGATCGTTTACACAGGTTCTTCTTGAAAGTGGCATTATAAAAATTCTCTAAATTTTGTTATACAGGGGGATTTTATTAAAGTCCCACTTTCAAAATGCTGTAAAAAAGGAACCACTGGTCAGAATGACTTCAAATTTGAACTGCATATACTGGAAGAAGGGGGAAATGGTATGGCGTAAGAAAGAAAAACTTCCAAAGTGTATCAATAGATGGCGCTGTAAGCGGCATAACGAAAGTAGATTCGGCTACAAGTGGCATTTTTAATCGAAGTACGATGGCTTTGGCATGAGTTGCACATTAAACCAACCGTACTGTTCAATGTAGATGAGTGTTTCGGTTGTTTGACCAAAAAATTGATTTCTAAATCAGTCAACAGTTGTGGTACTGTTAGTGTAAAACCCATCCACCACAGCAAGGTCGTACCACATTGGATGGGAAAAATCGGTTTTTAATTGTCCTTGGCCAAAAACCGCATAAAAAGCACTTAATGATTCGGTTCTTAATTGCGCATGAATGTCTTTTAATTTGCATAGTATGCCGCTTACAGCGCCATCTATTGATACACTTTGAAACTGTGTGATTTTAATATAATCAAAGATAATATTATACCTGGTGATAGCAGTGATATCGAGCCTGAGATTTGAAATTAAGCTGTAAATGCAAAGTCTAGTGGTATTATTGAAAATTCTAGTATAAATAATGCAACTGTTCAAAATATTAATGAGAATAATTTAAGAAGCGATTCTGGTAGTGCAAAAATGAAATGCAGCAACGTTTCCTTAAGGAAGATGTATGCAAACTTGTTATTAACTTCTCAGACACGAGAACATGTTTGTGCAGTTTTATACATTTCAAAATGTCTAAAGGAGCATTGGAAATTTTGAAGACATTATTTGTCTATTTCTATTAAATGAGTTCACTAAATTAATTTTTGCCAAAAGGTGCATGACAGGAAAAGTAAAATTACCTATTCTAAGTGTGTCCAAATTGAATAATTGGAAAAAAAATAATTTCTGAATTTGGGTCAGTGATTAATTCGGTAGAACATCATAAACTGTCACCTAAAAGAAAAAATGAAAGAAAGTGCTTCGCTTGATAAATATTTTTTGATAATGATGTAGTTATGTTCTTGAGGTAATATCGAAGTCTCTTCTCTAATTCAATAGGTTTTAAACAGAATAAACGATGCTGTGTTTAATTCCTTTTATAAGGATGTCAAGATATGCATGAACTCCTGCAGAATCTTAAAATTAATGAAAAAACAAGATGTGACTAGACTATGATAGTATTAAACCAGGCCAAACCAAAAATTGAGATTGAGCTTAAGTCTAAACCTGAAAAATTCATATTCGCTGTTATAACTGCCGTGAAAATAATCATAAGGTTATTATTATAATAATTAATATAAATGTCGTCTTTGTTTTCGTTGTTCGAAGTATGGTCACAACACTTTTCTATGTACTAAATCAAAATAGACGAAATTTCCTAATAAACATTCTGAGGTAAGCATTGTTACTTGTTCTCAGAATTTAATTCTTAAATATGTTAAGCTTTATTCATTAAATTTAATTTCATTGGTGGACACAAATAACCCAAGAACAATTTTGAAAAAGAGTAATTATGACAATATTAAAGATTATATAAAATTAGAACCGACAAATATATCCTTCATCCGGTTAAGAAAGAAATATTTTAGATTAATTGGGACATTTCAATGCAGAAATTGATATTGATTACTTGAATTTTGAAACTTTCATTTTAGTACTTAATGACAATTGAATTAACTTTGATTTAATTGGTCGTTACTGCCGATATTCAACAAGGTAAATTAATTGTTTCTGCTATTGATGTAACAATACGTAAATTTGAAGTAGAATCTAGCATTGTTTTTAGTTAATGCTATAAATTCAAATGGAATGGCTTTTGATTCTAAAATTAATCCATAGAATGAAGAGAAATCTCTTCTTTCCAAAAAAAAAAAAAATCATCGACAAGTATTAAAACAAAACATCATCATTTAATCAATTTCATCATTTTAGCATAGAAGTTAAAAAATACAGACAGAAAAAGGAAATTTAATTTCCCGACTTAAAGAAGCTGAAAGAAAACAAACAGTGTTCTTATTTTACAAACTGAATTAATCATTTAAAAAGAGCTAGTAATGTCAGAGAAACTAAATTAAGAGTAGATGTAAAAACTTTAAAGTCTAAATTGCATGAAGTAGAAATTAAGTTAGAAGAAAAAGAAAAGAAAAGCAGAACACAGAGAAATCCAACAGAAAGTTAGAGAAGTGCATGAAAGAATTACTGTCACATTTAGATGAAGAACGAAAAAACACAGATAAATACAAATAACGTTTAGAAAAAGCTAACAAGCATCTAAATAACTAGAAAATATGTTAGATGAATCAGAAGAAGAATGTGCGAGAGTGAAAACTGTCAAAAAAAGTTCAAACAAATTTGAATGATTTTGATGAAAATTACGAAAACATACAGCGATAAATAATGTAGCTTAAAACAAAACAAAAGGAAGTAAAAGATCCAAGAATACTCATAATGAAACAATTTTTATGTATTCTTCTGATTTTGAAGATACAAAAAAAAGGTGTCATACTCGGTCAAAATTGTAAATAAACCAAATTTTGAAGTTAGAAGAGAAGAAAGACTTTAAAAAGTTATTCTGAAGAAAATGTCAAGTAAGAAGTTATGAGTAATATTCCTAAGAAAGTTAAAGATGTCCTGCATTATTGGATGAATATGAAGATGAATCCGAAGTAAATTATTCTGAAGATTATGAAATGAAAACACGAAAGATGATGTTAAGAAAAAAGGAAGTTTGTGATAAAAAAGAATGTTCGGAAGAAAATGAAATTAAATTTGAGTTATCCCGAGATGACATTAGTTGTGACTTTTATATCAATTTTGACAAATACTATCTCGATTGCGACTAATCTTTTAATTATGAAGAAGCTTCCATACTCCCAGGAAATTATTCCATTTATAATTATAAAAAAAAAAAAAAAAAAAAAAAAAGTAAGAGATGTGATGAAATTAAAAAAAAAATCTAATGACGATAAAGCTATAAAGAGGAAATTGTTGCTTTTATAAGACGAACTCTACTCAGAAAATTTATATTCTAAATATTTATTTTGATGTTTCTTTTAAAAATAATTCTAGTGTTGTGTAAATATTGACTAAATGGTTACACCAAAAATTGTTTTCCATGAATAAATAAAAATGTTGTAAACTCTCTTTAATTATTTTGTTTAGATATTTTTGTTGCTGTTTGTTTTCTCATTTATTTAGAATATTAGTCATCTAAGTCTGATGAGCATAGGATAGCAGAATTATCAGAACGGCCTTGTATGTGGAAAAGACTCCGCATCTGGCAGATAGATGTCAACACTATGGATTTCTAGAGGTTCTGTGTCGCCATCATTACGTAAGAATGAACATGACATGAGATCCTTTGAGAAGCAGGTATGTAACCGGGCTAAAAAACGTTATTTTTGAACGATCTTATACGCCGAGGCAGATAAAAATTCTATTAAGAATCTTAAATTTTTACTCTGTATACACTAAGCACATATATTTTAATATAATTACTTATTAACACAGAAACAACTCCCGTGGTGATCCTTCAACTTTAGTAAATTTTATTTTAGAGTTTATGTCTTCTGTGAAACGGGCACCTATAACATTTTCTTTTTCAATCCGAAATTAGCCTGTTATTTTCCATCTTCTTTTAATGATCAGATGAAAACAAAAATGAGAAGTCAAGATTCTATTAGAAATACTCCTCAACATATGGTAGGAGCTAGCCACTCTCTTATAAAGGGAGTATAGTGCTTGATTGCGAGAGTTTTGTCCGATGTTTTATATGGGTGCGTGAAAGCGACATCTATCCAATATGTTAGATGTATCCAACTTTCACAATTGCAATTGGGCCTCCCTGAATCTGTGTTTCGCATATATTCCATGCAGTTTTATGTTAATACGGTCGAGGTGGTCAGCAGGCGGAGTATAAATATGGAAGTTAAAGGTTAAATGAGTGGATTTGAGTCGATTCCGACCTTAGACTTGAAGTTCTGTCTTTGGATTGAAAACTCGCTTTACTGCTACGTGCTCGGAGATTGCTGACTTGTTTTAATGGAAGAGTTGGTAAGAAATTGCTTCATCGTATTTGAATATAGGGATTTTGTGGAAACCACGAGTTCTATTTAGTATTCACATTTAGGACATTTGAACTGTTTTCCAAAAAGTATTTTCAGAGCTATAGATTCTTCGACAGCGAAGACGTCATGGATTTGATCTTGAGAAGCTATTTTTTAAGTGAATTTTAAGATTGATAAAAGTATGGTTAGTTCTCTTTTGAAAGTTTGTTGAGGCTAAATTTGATTAATATATATCTCATTAACGTAGTGATTAGATTGCTGCCAGCTCCACTGCAGTCCGTATTCCTCAATATTATTATTATTAAGGCAGTCATGACTGCCTTATTACGTGATGTGGCGGACACGTCCGTTACAAATTTAGCTAAAGTTCTAGTCGCTAACAAAAAAGAAAAAATATATCAAAAATTGAAAAAGAAATTTTATAAAAAGACTTAGTGGATTGTGTTTGATTATGTTGTAATGCAGAATGTAGAGAAGTACTTTTCTCATATGTTATGTTTATATTTGTGTCAGATGACATTTTTGAGCTTATTTAGCTTATCTTTTATTTATTATGTTTATCCAATTTTTATTTTAATAAATACTTATGTTCGTTATAAATTCAGTTTAATCCTTTCAAACATTTTGTGGTAAAATTATTAAATCATTTAATAGCCTCATATAAATCATAATTTTACTGGCATTTTGATAATATCTCATCTTAACATAGACGGTTCTTACATAACTACGTCCGCAACCGGGATATTCATAAATATTAATGGTTTTCTAATTCATTGGTCAGCTTATGTAATATGGAATTTGGAATTAGAGCTAAGCATTTCTACAATAATTCAATTAATATTGAAATGATATTGTATACGCTGTCTCACATTATATATTTAAGGATAATAATGGTTTAATAACCTTTAGCGTATGCACAGTGTGGGGAAAAGTAAATCGGCGGTTTAAAGCTGCATTTAAAACAAAATTATACTAGTTTAATAGGATTGAGTTTTAGAGTAATTTTATAAATTTTATTATAAAATAACAACAAGGCGACTGGTAAAAATGTACTTAAGTTAGAATTGGTTTTTTTTTCATAATTGTTTTTGAAGAATGCATCAAAAGTATGAAACATGGAATATTATCATATCGGAAAAATATCATAGTTTTTCTTAAGGTTATAGTATTTTTCTTCAAAGATAGAAAAAGTTTTCTTCCAGAAGTTATTAGTTCTAAATTAATTTTGATTGAACCTTTATATTTGACACCAAATGGGGACCTGTTAACTCCTTTGATTTATGAAACAATCTCGCCAAGTGCATAAAGGAACACGTATCCATTATTTCTTAATAAAATATTTTTAACGATTTTTGTATAATGTCTTTTAATTTAAGTGTATTATTTTTTAATCATTTCACAAAACATTATACAATAAATCAATAAATTAATTGAAAATGTTGCTAATCAAACGATTTTAAAATTTAAATTGTCTTTTTATATTTAAATCAAAAATTCTTTCAAGTAATAATGAATTATGTAAGGTAAAGCTAGGAGAGTCTGCGCACAATTCAAAAGAATAACAATTAAAAATCTAAATATTAATTTTTTGCTAAACTATCCATGAATAATTTTCACTTTATTTGTTTTTTATGCGCTTCCATTGCTATTTTGTTGTTATATTGTAATTTAATAGAACAGTTGTAATAAAACCAAGAAAGTTATTTTGCGCAATCGGTCCTTACAGGGTTGGTGTGATTGCGCACATGGGTAAGAGAGATTGTTACTAATAATAACTACAATTAAATTGTTAACAATAATAATTACACTTAAATGACATGTTGTAATGTTTTTGTGAACAAATATTATTGTATTAGGAGTGAATATTTCAACCTAATGATTAAAGAATCAGAAAAAGGAAATAATTTTAAAAACGATTAAAAAATTTGAATTGAAGGGGAAAAAACTAAAGAATCAGAAAAAGCAAGTCCAGATAAGATTACAAAATAACATTAAGTTACTTGAAAACACGTTTAACTTAAAATTAGTCCATTTTCATTTTTCATTTTTTATGCAAATTTACCAATAACCTACGTAATCTCTCCTAGCATGACTGTACCTAAATAGAGGAAACACAGGGAATCTCCCAACCGAAAATTCATACATGATACAGATCTAATCTAAACTGGCTCCCACATTGCCAACAACAAACAAACAAAATTAGAAAATCATTTTGGATGATGGGACGGATGGTCTCTAAGGGATGGGATCTACAACCCAATATAATTAAAATTTGGTATAGGTCAGTAGTGGAGAAAACACTTACATACGCCGCCCCAATATGGGGGCATAACCTGAATAGATGCAGCAAGGAAGTATTATCTAGCTGTCAAAGGCACTTTGCATTGGCCATAGTCAAAGCTTATAGGACAGCCTCAACAGCGCCACTTCAGGTTCTATCTGGCCTGATTCCAATTTACCTTCAAGTACAATACGAAGCAGCTTACGGCACTGTCTCAAGATTACGCAAAACAGTAAACAAATACAACACAGCTATCCATCACACGGACTATGTTAAAAAGATCAACGTTTGGCACAACCACCCAGCAGAAACAGTAGAACCAAGATTAGGTCACAATCTAAGAGACATAGTCGTATACACAGACGGTTCGAAATTGGAATCAGACGCTACGGGATCGGCTTTCGCAGTATACAAAAATGAACAAAAAATCAAGACATAGTCGGTGCCACTAAGAAAGTGCAGCAGTGTCTTCCAAGCCGAACTACTTGCCATATTGAAAGCCGCAGAATGGGGTAATACCACAGGGCAAGATTACAGCATACGCTCGGACTCCATGTCAGCAATACAAGCATTAAGCAAACCCTTTAACGTAACTGAAATAGTAGATACAATACAACAAACAGTAAAAAAATCAAATAATAAATTTAAAATCAGCTGGGTCAAGGCCCACGTGGGCATCCAAGGAAACGAGGATGCTGACGAATTGGCCAAACAAGCAGCACAAAACCCATACAATGCAATAAACAAAACTAAAGAGAACCCTGAAAGAGCTAACAATTAAGAAATGGCAGTTCGAGTGGGACTACGGGGACACAGGCAGGCTGACACACAGATACTTCCATAAATGGATACACACAGATTAATAAGCTGCAAACTACCTTCTCAAGTCTACACAGGCCATGGCGCGTTTCCAGCATATCTGCACAGATTCGCACTGGTGGAAACGCCAGATTGTGAGTGTGGATTGATGGGAACTTCCAAACACTACCTCATAGCCTGTCCACTCACACAAGCACTCCATCTGGTAGGCATAACACCAAACAACGAGCAACTTTGGCACAAACAGCTAGCTCAAAACAAACATGTACAAGCAAAAGCCAAAACAGTGATCAGATGGTTAATTGATAACATAGACTTAATTTCACACTAACGTGAAGCAAAACTGAACAAGCCCTTCCCACCATCCACACAAGATTAATTTATCAGCAGCAACAGTAATCTAGCGTAGTGCATAGCGAAATAATAAAAAGCAATTAATAGAATCCTCTATTTTTGCACAAAAATGCATTAAAAGAACTTTACTTGTACTGCACCAAATATATATATATATATATATAAATACATACTAAAAGCACAATGTGCACAAAAAAAAAAAAAAAAAAAAAAAAAAAAAAAAAAAAAATTCAACGAAGCCATGTACGCTAATGGAGCCTGGTGCATGTAAAATCAGTCGTGGGTGCAAAGTCCTCCAAGTTCTCTTTGAATTATACCTCTGGAGGTGCCTAGTCAGGTGAAGGTCTCGTCACCTGATTACGGTTCTAAATTACGAGACCAATTCCTTTCTCTCTTCTTTTTTTAATTTAATTTTTTTTATTTTAAATCTGCCATTTCAGCGAGGTTGGCTGGATGCCGTGAGCTGTCAAGCAGAGAAACTGTGGCAAACCACTAGAAAACACTACAGACAAGATGTAATACATAGCGGAAACACAAATATTTAAACTGAATTATATAAACCTGTCTATATTAGCAACCATAGTCAGTGTGAATATGGCCCGAAAGCAAGCCCCTTTCCTTATTCGACAACATATCCAGAAACCCATAATTAATAACAAACTAGAACCGGCCAACACAGTAACTAAGTAACTCTCACGAAATAGCGTTGCAGCCAAGGACACCCAGGAAGCTAATCAGGTGAATCTCCACTATGAGGAGATTAGGCGAATTTCGCCCCGCGGCCAGGTATACAAACTCGTTAAGCTGGGCATAATGCCCGGCAGGTAGGGGCCTGGTCTGCGGTTTAATAATAATAATAATAATAGGAAAAATGCGCCATCTCTCCTAAGTAGCAGATGCGCAAACTCTCCAATTTCGGTAGGAGAGATTGCGAGGCCTTTTATTTAATCATGGCCGCTACTAAAACGAACCGTTGATGTTCACATTGTTAGTCTAGATTAGTAGCTTATGAGAAATCATTTAAGTTTAAGATATTTTGTACTACTGACATTGTATAGAAATTCTGATGAAGAGCTATGAAAATTCAAGAACTTACTTTGGGAAAACAAAACAAAATAGCAATGCTTTATCTTAGACGCTCAAAACAATCAACTTACACTCTCAAGTAGACACTCCACTACTGCTGTTGTACAACTACCTGGAGTCACTGATACCTCACTCTACTCCTTCCCCCCAAACCTCTATGTGCGCAATCTCTCCGACCGAGCCATCTCTCCTGGCTTTACCTTATTTAGGTTTTATATTTATATAGAAACATTCCATAACATTTACATAAGAATTTTTGCAATAATTCAATTAATATTGAAATGATATTGTACAGACATTTTTCACATTATATATTTAATGTTAATAATATGATAATAACCTTTAGCGTCTGCATACTGAGAGAAATAGTAAACAGGTGGTTTAAAGTTACATTTAAAAAATTAAATTATACTTGCTTAATATGATGTAATTTTAGAATAATTTTATACATTTAATTAAAATATACAAATTAGGTGACTAGTTAAAATTTATTTAAAATTAAGTTTTGATTTATTTTTTCAATTTATTTGTTGAAAAACGCATAAAAAGTATAAAATACGGAATATTAATCAATCAGAAAAATATAATAGTTTTACTTTAAATCATATAGTATTTTTTCTTCAAGAAATTTTCTGAAATTAATTTCTCTAATATGATTTTGATTGAACCTTTATATCTGTCATCAAATGAGGGCATTTTAACTCATTTGACTTATCAAATTAGCTCGCCAGTGGCGTAAAGGGTCAAGTATTCATTATTTCTTAAAAAAAAAATATATATATATATATGATAATTGTAAAACTTCATTTTATTTAGGTGTACTTTTTAATAATTTCGAAAATCTTATACATCAAAATAATAATTTAATTAAAAATGTTGCTAATCAAATACTTTTTTAATTTAAATTAACTTTTTAAATGTAAATCAAAAATTCTTTTAACCAAAAATGAATTATGTATTTAGGTTTTATATTTACATAAAGACTAGAAGAGATAATCGTTTCATATTTATGCATATAATCAATAAAAAAAAAATCAATTTTCCGATGTAAGTTAACTTAAAAAAGCTTCAGGCGAAATATTTTTAAATTGAAGATTATTGCAAAAAACATGTTTATCTGAAAGGAAATTTTTCAAAACTCAACTTATTTTTTTTTGCAACATTTCTGCATAAATCGTATAAAACGGAAATGTATTTGTAAAATTAATCAACGTAGAAGCAGTTGTAAAATTAATCAATGGGAAAAAATATGTTTTTTGTATCTTTTTCTTGCACAGAATATTTAATTTTCCGTTATTTTTTATTCTTGAAATTTTTTTTATAGTTTTTAGAAAAGATCAGAACTTGGTGTAAAATTTGTTTTGTATTACATAATGGGCTATTATCTAAGTTTACCATTGTAGAATTTAATGAAACCAAAGCAATTAAAATTTTTTTGATAGATTTATTTTAACAAATAAGTTGAATTCTTTTAAATGAATATGTATTAGGAAATTAGGTGTTTTATTTATATAAAATTCGTATCTGATTACTCTGTATTCATTAATAAATGTAACGTAATAGAAGTCAAAAAATTACCTGTAATAAAAAGTTATAGTTATATTAATTAAATTCAAAAGTTTCACTGAATGAAATAGCACATCAGATTAAACAGAAATTATTTTCATGCATAAATGCAAATTTGATTATGTTCCATTTTAATACATAAACAATAATCGAAAAAAAAATCCACTTCTAATGTAGTTTATGGTAAAAAAAGAATTTCGTACGGAAAAATATTTGTAATGGATGATTACTATAAAATCACGTTTATTAAGAATGTTTATTAATTTTAAGTGTACCTTTTTAGCAACATTTATCCATAAATTGAAATTTACAAAATCAAACTGCGATGTTTTATTTGTAAAATATACTAGTGTAAAATACTTACATGCATTGGTTTTGTATCATACAAAATTGTAATTCATTAGACATTCTGAATGAAAAAAATGAAGACATTATATTTTCTGTATTCATAAATAAATATAATAGACTAATAATCTAATTTCAAATTGTTTATACATTGAAATAAAACACGTAAAAAATATCAAATCTAATGTCAGACATAGGATTTAAAAGAGAGATTATGAAATACTACCATTAAGAAGTGAATGATTTTGAGCATTTAGATTTTACACTTGCATTAAAAAAAAACATCAAGTTAATAATTCCCTATTCATTCAAATAATTATTGAGCCCAACTAGCGAATGAGATGTTCCATTCTCAAAGTTCTGAGTTCGAACCCAATCGCGTCCGTCGGTCCAAAAATTCAGAGTTTTACGTGGTTTTCTTCGATCCTTGTGTAACTTTGCGAAAATACAAGTTCCCTTAGAAATACCCTTACGGAGCCCCCCCCCCCCCCCTCCCATAGGCCTATATTCTTTGTGTAGATAATCGACCGTAATATACAACACCAACACAATCAAAAAATTAATTTTAAAAAAGTTGAATTTTCCAAGGTTAAGATGCAAGTTTAAAGGAAGAAAAGAATTCGTAATGAAAGGTTTCTATAAAACCACTAGGGGGCTCCACCCTCTGTTCTCTAACGCTTACTGACCTTGGTGAGTTGCGAACGCTACGCTCCCTCACTACATTTTTCAGTAATTCTAGCCAAAATGAATAATATCATAAATAATTTTAATATATGAAATTTAGAAAAATTTTAATGTAAAAAACGTAATTGAAAACTTTAATGAGAACACATTTAAAAATGCATTTAATTGGTGTTACCAATGAGCATAAATCCTTTTAACATTACGAAATTTACAAATTTTTGAATTGTAAAATAATTAACTGAAAAAATTACCTTACGAACAAAATTAATTTAAAACTTCTTTGAAAATTCAGTTAAAAAACCAAGTAAGAGAACTATATATTTGAGCCTATAATATTGTTATAATTGTTATATTGCTGAGCCTATAATACGTTGTACACTATAATATTGTACACTAATATTGTACACTATAATATTGTACAGTCTACATAATTTGATATTAAAGTTCGTTCGACGTGCAAAATACATCTCTCAGACGCTTGGCAAGTTAACAAAACGTAAACAACACGTTTTCTGTTGTGTCTAAAAGAAACTCTTGATCAAAAAGCTGATTTTTTGAATGCATCACATAAAACGAACGAACGAA
The DNA here is from genome assembly GCA_963931845.1 of Maratus michaelseni. Taxonomy (NCBI): domain Eukaryota; kingdom Metazoa; phylum Arthropoda; class Arachnida; order Araneae; family Salticidae; genus Maratus; species Maratus michaelseni. The sequence goes on along the minus strand of OZ007588.1, from coordinate 185,863,120 downwards.
TTAATTCTATTCATACAACGGTCGGAAGATCGTACGGTGTTTAAAAAGAGCTACTGCTCTGAATTTTGATTTGCTGAATGGATCATGTGACCGTAAAATAAACCACTAAAAATCGTAGCTCTATAAACTACGGTTGTTTCCAAGCAATAAGCTACAAACCCTATTTTCACTTCACGTAAGAGAAATATATATATAGATGTTTATCAAAAAGAATTTTTTTTTCAACTACCATTTTTATCAACATTTCTGCAGAAATTGAAATTCGGAAACTTAATTTAAATTACAGTTCTGTCAATCCTCTTCTCCGGTCAGAAAAAGAAGTAAAAGTCGAAGTAAAAAATATTATTATAGTTTCACGCAAATTTATTACGAGATAAAATTATTTAAGAAATACCTTGAAGTATTGCGAATTGAGCGTTTATGTTGCATATTTCCATAGAAAAATTGTGTCATGCCAAATTTTCCATTCTCATACATTAAAAGTAATCGATGTTTAATGTTATTATTATTTTAGGTTAAGATAAAAATACCTCGCGCGAAAAGATTTTCGAAATGGAAAATTACTTAAAAATCACCTTTTTTCAGGAAGAAAATGTTTTACATATTTCTATTATTTGAAAAGATTTTAAATATTTCCATTATCCTTCTATTATTAATTATTTCTATCATTCTATTACTTTCTATTATCTGTTAATATATATCCGTTTGCAACTATAAATTGAATTTTATGAAATCAACAAACGAAGATTTATTTGTATTTTATATTTGCGTAAAGTACATAACTTTCAATGACATAGTTTCATCCAAAGTTGTATAAAAGAGCTATGGAAAAGAGAAAAAAAAATAATTTTGTTCTGTATTCATAGCTAAATATAATAATGCACATTAAAAATTCCTATTGCGTATATACTAAATTAAACATTTACACTTACAAATTTATAAGCAGACTTTCAAATAAATTTTAAAAGGGTATTTAAAATATATTACTTTGAAGCGAATATTAAAAGTTAACTTATGGCGAGCATTAGTTTTTTTTACTTGTATGAAAATTTGTATCAAGTGAAACACTCTATTCATGCATGTATGTTGAAAAATAATTGAAAAAGAAATTGATTTTCTTTAAATTTAAGATAAAATCCCAAGTCAAATTAAAAAGTCTTCGAGTATAAAACCATTGTTGTGTGAAAGGAAATATTTTTATTAACTTGTTTTTATAAAATGTCTGCACAAATTGAAATTTAGAAACTCCGTTAATATGAATTACCGGCCTGTCACTCCCCATGCTCCGGTCGGAAAGAGTAACGGAGCTGGATGCAAAACAGTTAAAATTTTTAAAAAATAGGTTTTTTGACAAATGTATTATGAGTTAAAAGTACTTAAAATATATTTAGGAGTAAATGGGAATTGAACCTTTATGTTTTATATTTGCATAAAAGAATCATATCAGGCTTAAATTTTAATTATCATACATAAAACAAAATAGAAAAAAAAATCCCACTGAAGGTTAGAATAAAAATTTTTCGTGATAAGATTTTCGAAATGAAAAAATACTGTAAATTGAAGTTTGTAAGGAAAAAAAAAATATTTTGTATATTTCTATTATTTTTCTATTAATTATATCGATCTTTCTATTACTTTCCATTTCTATTAATTTATATTTTTTCAACTATAAATTGAAATTTATAAGATCAATTAACGAAAATTTATTTGTATTTTATATTCGTGTAAAATACATAACTGTCAGTCACTTAGTTTCGTTGAAAGTTGTATGGAAGAGCTTTGGAAAAAAGAGAATGGAAATTTTTGTTCTGTATTCATAGATAAATATAATAGTGTAACATTAAAATTTCTTATTGCATATATATTAAATTAGAAATTATCAGTAGACTTTCAGACTAAATTAAAAAAAAAAAGTTTTTAAAAGATAGTTCTTCGAAGCGAATATTATTGAGCGTTTAGATTTTATACTTCTATGAAAAATCGTATCAAGTTAAACGCCCCATAGCCTTCCAAAAAAGCAATCGAAAAAATAATTGAATTTTCTAACGTTAAGATGAAATCCAGACTCGAGATAAACATTTTTCGTGTGAAAAAAAAAAAAAATGTTTTGTGGATTACCTGCATGTCACTTACTCTTTTAGGAAAGAATAACGGAACTCGATGCAAAACAAACAATAAGTAGATTTTCAGACTAATTAAAAAATAGGTAAAAGTTCTTAAAAATACTTTAAAAGGAACGTGAATTTAGAATATATATTTTTTATTTTCATAAAAAGTCATATCATCTTAAACATTCCATTTTCCTAAATAGAAAAAAAAATCCAATGTAGATTGAGAAAAAGTCTTCTGGCGGAAAGATTTTGTAAATGGAAGACTACTGTAAAACTATGTTAATTATGAAGAAAATATCTTTTAACTTAAAAAATTTTGCCACATTTCTCTATGCATTAATAATTTACAAAATCAAACAACGAAGTTTTATTTGTATATTACACTTGTGTAAAATATTTAATTTTCGTTGATTTTGTTTTATAAAAAAATTAAAAAGAAAACGGTTGAAAAATATTTTTATTCATAGTTAAATGTATTATATTAACATTCGAATTTCTCAGTGTGATTACACTGAATTAAAACACCTATACTGCAAACAAAAATTGTTGATTTTGCGGTATAATACTGGCACCCCAGCTGCTAGTATTATACTGTAAAATTAACTGTAATAAGTAAAGTAAGCAGTAATGCACTGCCGCGCATGCGCGGTAGCGTTTTACTGCTTTCTTCAATGTTTATTGCTGTTAATTTCACGGTATAAAGCTGGAAGCCAGTATTATACCGTAAAATCAACAATTTTGTTCGCAGCGTACAATTTATCAATAGATTTTCAGAATAAATTATAAAGAAGAAACTACTTAGTACTTAAGAATAATACTTTGAATTAAATGTGATTGAACATTTACACTTTATTCGTTCATAAAAAATCACACCCAGTTGAAAGTTCTATAGACATACGAAAAACATAATCTAATAAAAAAATATCCAAGCTTAAGATTAAAATTCTTCGGATAGAAAAGTCTCTGAAATGGAAAGTGGCTGTAAAACCGTGTTTTTCCAGGAATATATATATATTTTCAAATCAACTATTTTTTGCAACATTTTTGCATAAATTGAAATTCAGAAAGACAATCAATATGAATTACCGACCTGTCATTCCTCCGCGCCAGTCGGAAAGAGTAACGGAACTCAGTGCACGATTTTTCGAAGATATTAAATATTAGCAGTCAAATTTCTCATTGTGATTATACTGAATTAAAATACCTACAATTTATCAATAGACTTTCAGATTAAATTATAAAGAAGAAAGTACTTAGTACTTAAGAATAATACTTTGAATTAAATGTGATTGAACATTGACGTTTTATACGTTGATAAAAAAAATCACACCCAGTTGAAAGTTCTATAGACATACGAAAAACATAATCTAATAAAAAAATATCTAAGCTTAAGATTAAAATTCTTCGGATAGAAAAGTCTTCGAAATGGAAAGTTGCTGTAAAACCATGTTTTTCCAAGAATGATTTTTTTCCAATTCAATTATTTTTTGCAACATATTTGCATAAATTGATATCCAGAAACACAATCAATATGAATTACCGACCTGTCACTCCTCGGCGCCGGTTGGAAAGAGTAACGGAACTCAGTGTACGTATGTTCAAAGAGATTAAATATTAGCATTCGAATTTCTCATTGTGATTATACTGAATTAAAATACCTACAATGGAGCAATAGATTTTCAGATTAAATTATAAAGAAGAAAGTACTTAGTACTTAAGAATACTACTTTGAATTAAATGTGGTTGAGCATTTACGCTTTATACTTTCATAAAAAATCACATCAAGTTAAACGTTCCATAGTCATGCGAAAAAAAAATCTAATAGAGAAATTTTTCTAACGTTAAGATAAAAATTCTTCGGACAGAAAAATCTTCGAAATAAGTAAAAAAGTCACAAGTCCCAGGGATCACAACTCCCCAAAGAGTCACAAAAGTTGCTGTAAAACCATGTTTTTTCCAGAAAGGACATTTTTTTTTCTAAATTAACTATTTTTTTTCAACATTTGTGCATAAATTGAAATTCAGAAACTGAATCAATATGAATTACCGGCCTGTCACTCCCCCGCGCCGGTCGGAAAGAGTAACGGAACTCAGTGCGCGCATGTTCCAAGAGAGAAACGAAATCGGAGATACCAATTTCTTTCTCTCTCAGACGCTCCGCAACATCCGATATTTGCAGACGCTTCCGTGCATAAAGGACGGTCCGGGAAACATGTGAAATATATTGACGAATCCAGTCTCCATGCACTCCTATAATCCTTTCCAAAAGTAGTGGTAAGTAGAAAAAAAAATTTGGTATAATTTTTTAAGCCGTGAACAACTTTCAAATTGAAATAATCAGAGTGATTTCTTTAAAGATGAGTAAGAACTTATGTATGAGAATTTATGTAACTAATTTTCATTTCTAATTTTATTAATTTTCCGGGGTTTGAATATAATTTATAACTTTTATTTTTAATATTTTATGTGTAATAAAAGTTTTTTTCTTTTTTTTAAAAATCTTTTTTAACTTTTTATTGACACAATTTCAGGGCTCCCAAATGGTCCGCTTTTTAAATACCGGGATTTTCTTTAAAAAAAATTTTTTTTTTGATTTTTCTTGCTAACTTTGCCGGAAGTAAATTTTTACGGAAATGTTGAAGACACCTTCCATAAAATTTTCTGTTAAAAATATTGGTATTCAGTTGGCGGGCCATTTGGGAGCGCTGCAATTTTTATCTCATTTTTTTATTTTAAACATAATTAATAAACTAATTGTTTAAATACAATTCATTTTCTTTCCGCACATAAATCCTGGACGGGAAATATGAAATATACCGTCAAAGTTAGTTTTCATGCATTAAATATAATCCTTTCCAAAAGTAGCAGTAAGTAGTGATATTTTTTTGGAATAATCTTTTAATCTGTAATAAAGGTTGTAAAATATAATAATCACAGTGATTTCTTAAAAGATGAGTAAGAACGTTTATATGAGAATTTGTATATAACTAATTTCTATTTGTATTTTTGTACTGTGAATTAACTATGAACAGTAACTTTTATTTTTGATATTTTATGTGTAATAAGAGTTTAGAATTTTTTTTTCCCATTTTTTTTTTCTTTTCGTTCGAACACTTTTTACCTCAAATTTTATTTTAAATATTATTAATAAAATAATTGTTTGAGTACAATTAGTTTTCTTTCTGTACATAAAGCCCGAACGGGAAACTTGTGAAATATATTGTTGAATGCAGTCTCCATGCATTCATAAAACTTTTTCAAAAATAACGGTAAGTCGAAAAAAGTGCTGATATATATATATTTAAATTTTTAAAGAACTTTTAATATAGTTGCCAATCTTACGGATTTTTTAAGGTCATATTTTGAATCAGAAAATTCTTAATAAATGAAGTCAAGTAAATATTAAATAGAAATAAGAAACATTTTATATATACAAAAAAAAATGATACAAGGTATGTTTATTTCACATGAAAAAAAAAATAGAAATTTTGACAGCTATATTTTAAAATGAAATAATGGCAGTGATTTAATGAAATATGTGTAAGAACTTTTAGGCGTTTAGTATTTTTTGGAGATTTGTATAATTTTTATTTCTATTTTCGCTTATTTATTGGGAATCGAATATAATGTGTAATTTTCCTTTATGATCGTGTATATGCAATAAACATTAACCGTTTCTTTTTCAAATATTTTACAATGTGCATATTTTGCATCAGAATTTCATTTTAAACACTTCAGAACGGATGTCCCGTATACGTTCCATATAGGATGCATATAGTTTTTCTTTCTTTATCAGAATATATCAGAATTTTTTTTAAAAACTGTAAACAGCTTTTAAAATAAAATAATGACAGTGATTTCATAAAAGATGAGTAAAAATTTTTAAGTGCTTAGTAATTTTTAATGTTGATGTAATTAATTGTTAAATATAATTTAATTTATTTTCTGAGGGTTGAATATCACGTGTAGTTTTAATTTGTGATCTTTTTTATGAAATAAATATTTACAATTCTTTTTAAACATTGAAACAGTTTTACCCAGATTTTCATTTTAATCATAAACAATAAACTATTTTATTTTAAATACAACTTCGTTATTTCGTTTAACGTTGAGGAAATACGTTATTTTCATCAGAAAACATAATATTTTTTTGAGAAAAGACGGCTTCCTGATATTCAGCTTTTCAGTGTGAATTTTTTTTTAAGTAATTTACGTAGTATTTAGGCAATTAATACTGTTTTATATAACAATTATTTTCTGGTAATTAAAAAAAAAAACTCTTTTAGTGCTGATTATAAATAATTGTTTTTAATCGTACGACCGTTATATTTCGGAGAATATTTAGAATACTTTATCACAGTTTTTTTCTGTAATATTTTATTTTGTATAAAAATAAATTAACAGACAAAGTTACTATTATTAGTTTAAAAGTTAATAATAAGTGTTATTATGATTTTTTTTTTACCGTTACTGATTATTTTGCACTTTGTTTCAATGCAAAACTATAATTTTGCAAAGTATACTTTGCTACAAAGTATACTTTGTAGAATACTTTTCAGAAAATGTTTCCTGCTGTTAGAGATTTTTATGATGAATAATATCAGTTGATGAACCTCTGAAAGTTTTTTAATAATAATGAGCGTGATGTTCTATAACTTCCCTTATACATTCAATGGTTGGAGTATCATAGTTGAGATTTTCTCAAACACAGCGAAAATATGTCGGGACCAGGACTCGAACCTGGGTACTTTGGTTTGCCGTACTTTGGTACTTTGGTTGCCTACTGAGCTATCTCGACGATATTCTGGGCTGGCATATTTCACTCTAATATTTTGTAACTCTTATACACTGAAATGTATACTCTTATACATTTCAGTAATTTAGTCAGTAAGTTAAATTGATTGTGTTATTCAGATACAATTGGGAGCGTACTTCTAATTATACGAAAAAGAATACTAACAATAAAGAAGAATTCGTTAATTTTTCACATCTCTGAATAATATAGGAAAATCTGTGAAAATGAAACCTGTATATAATGTAATCCCACATAAAGCGGAAAAACTCACCATACCGCCGAGAACAACAACAAAAGAAATAAACATGTCTAAAATGCAATATGTTTCGGCTGCCGTTCGATTCCGTCGTAAAAGGTTTTATTTTAAATATTTTAGTTACTTAGTATAGTATTCTTTAAAGATTTTTATTACGGAATACTTTTAAGCGATTTTATTTTTACTTTCTTCTATCTTTTCAAGAAAGTATTGGATTCATGAAAATTTTCGACTACCGGTTTTCGACAGATTTATACGTTTTAGAAGGTCCTGAAAACGATTTGACTGTTTTTAGAAAATGTCTGTCTGTTTGTCTGTCTATTCGTCTGTCTGTCTGTATGTGACAAATAATTTGTGGGCGCTCTGTCTCAAGAACTAATGCACGGTATTTAATAAAACATTACATTCAGTTAGACCCTGATATATCTTGGTGCTGATTAGTCTTTGGTGTAAATCGCCCAACAGCTTGCGCTAGTATGCTATTTTTTTTCATGATTTTCACAGTAGCTACATTCATATTTGTGAAAATTGCAACACCCTGAAGGAATTATGCAAATTGAACTATACTTACAAGGAATGTAAAGTGAGGTCAGACATGCAAAGGATTAGAATTATAAAGGAATTGCGCATGCGTGGAACGAGAACCGGATCCTTATCAATCGCTTGTTCCAGGTATATGAATGACTGTAAAGCTGCGCTGAAATCCGTTTACTTTCCTCTGTCTGCGGTAAACGTTTCACGATTGGTCAATATGCCTCGACAAAAGCGGAGGAAGCCATACCAACAACTAACTGAGTTCGTACGAGGCCGCATCACCGGTGTGCGAGAATGTGGATTTTCGTATCGAGAAATCGCAGCCCGCACACTGTGTAATGCCACAATAGTGATGCGTGTTCAGAAGAAATGGACAGAAGAGAATCAAACAAGGCGAAAACCTGGCAGTGGGGCACGTAATTGCACAACAGCACGGGACGCCAGACACCTCACCCGCATGGCTGTGATGGACCGTACAGCGTCCTCTCGTGTGTTAGCACAACGTTGGAGAACATCCACAGGTGTTTTGTTGTCTAGCTCCACAGTTCGTCCCCGTCTGCAGCAGCACGAACTACGTGAAAGGGTTTCTCTGCGCAGTATTCCCCTCTCGCTGAATCACACACGCCTCCGACTTCAATGGGCTCAGCAACACAGCGCGTGGTGTGTCCAGTAGCAACAAGTTGCTTTTTCCGATGAAACTTGCTACAATATGGAGAACAATGATGGAAGAGTGCGTGTCAGACGTTACAGAGGGGAAGTCTACTCCCACAGTGTGTTATCTAGCGTCATACCGCACAAACGCCTGGCATCATGGTGTGGGGAGTATTGGGTATAATTGCCAATCCTTTCTAGTGCACAATGCGGGAAACCTCAACAGTGATCACTACATAAGTGAAATTGTGGAGCCAGAGGTCCTCCACCTTCTTCGACGCATTTCGGGTGCTGTATTTCAGCAGAATAATGTTCGTGAACATGTTTCTCAGACTGCATAAGACTTCTTCATTGTATAACAAGTTTTGCTTCTTCCATTGTCTGTTTATTCCCCGGATACGTCTTCAATCGATCATGTCGTGGATTTCCTTGTTGGGTGACTCACTCGTACAGCTGGTGGGGCGCACAGTAAGACAGAACTTTGGCTTCAAGTCGAAGACATCTGGAATGCCATTCCCCTAGATTACGTTCAGAACCTGTATGATTCAATGCCACGACGTGTAAAGGCTCTCATCACGCAGCGTGTCGGACTCACAAAGTACTAATTTCCGAGGTTCTTTTTGTTTTTTTGTTTTGTAAATTTGATCGTTTATTTGTATCACTATCAGTAATATGTGGAATAAATTTCATTAATTTCTGACAATTCTTTCATGGTGTTGCAATTTTTACAAACATGAGTGTATATCTCAAGAACTAATGCACAGAATTTGATCAAACTTAAGATTCTGTTAGACACCTTGACATAAATAGATGCTGATTACGTTTTGGTGTAACCAGCCCAACAGGTGTCGCTGTCGTATTACTTTTTTCATGATTTTCACGATAGCTATATAGATAATGCACAGAATTTCATCAAACTTCAAATTCAATTAGACGTTGACATAAATTGTTGTCAATTAGGTTTTGGTGTAAATTTCTCAACAGGTGGCGCTGCTATGCTGCATTATTTACGCTATTTTAGTGATAGCCTGAACGTTTTTCGCGATAGTCTCAAAAACTAATGCACGGAATTTAATAAAACTTTAGATTCAGTTTAACCTTGATATAAATTGGTGCTGATTCGTTTTTGGTGTATGATTACCTATATGAGATAGAAGAAAGTTTTGGGATTGGCACATCCGACTAGTTTACTTTTCTGATAATGAAATAGCTTTTGTTCTCTTACATTTATTTGTATGTAATAAAAACTCATAAAAGTTTTACAAAAATGTACAAGTTGTTTTATCGCTCCGAAAATTCTAACTTTAATCATGAATGAAAACTTAATTGTTTAATCAAGTATATTCATGTAATAGTAAATCGAAATAATAATAGAAAATTATTCTAAATAAAATATTTAAATTCTATCATTAAGAACTTATATCTTACCAGTGAACCCGTGCGATAATTTGGCATTGTAATCATTTAGATTAATTGCTTATACTTTTTTTCAATAATTTTTTATTAAACGACGTGTTCTAACGAAATGTTGGTGTACTATGTAAAAATCCTGTTGAAAGCATTCCATATGATACTCATTCGTCAATATGCGTTTTGTATGTGCATAGCATACAAAAAGGAATGTGTTTTGAAATGTGTTATAATGTTAGCAGTTTAATAACAGAATGGATGAGACAATATTTGGGTGTATAATATTTCAGACATTTTTATTACTTTTACTTCTTGATTTACTGTTCAACTTTTACTGCATAGACTATGATTTGTTATTTTTTCTATTTATTATATTTTTTTTATTTTTGACACTTTATACAAGTAACAGAATTTCTGATTTTTTTCAAACAAGCAACAAACGGATTTTTTTTTCTTAATAAGAATACACTTTACCTGAGTCTGCGAATTAAATTTAATGCATTAATTTCTTTCTTTAAGAATTTTCAGAAAATTAAGAAACATTGTCTTCGAACTTTTCACAGAATAAATAGCTCTTGAGATGGAATATAGCGCTAATACTAATAATAGCCTATACACGCATGACTTAAATAGATAAATTAGTAATGTAACAGACAAACAAACTAAAACAAAAAATTATAAAAAAATTACTTCCATTTGTAAACCATACACTAGGACATGTACAATAATAAAGCCAATCGATATACAGATCGTTAATAGCACCCGTTTATTTGAATAATGCTCTCTATTTTTAAAGAAAGTTAAAATATAAGGGTAAATTAAAAAGAATTCATGTTTAATTTACACGGAAGAAACGTAAAAAAACACAGCAATTAGGTCACCCAGTTGATGAAATAAAAATTTAAATTTGTTTTTAAAATTCTTCAAGTTTATGAGATTTTTAAATGAAACATTTTAAAAGGAAGTCAAGGAATTATGTTAAAAACGCAGACTTCTTGAAAAAATTAAAGTATTCAAGTATGACCAAATTGTTTGCACGAATTGTCTATAATAAATACTCAGATAAATTTCCATAAACGAGAGAGTAGCGGAAATTTAGATCCCTTTAAATGAATATTAATATACTATAGATAAACGTAGCATTTAGATCCTCTATTTGTGAAAGTAAAAGCTTTCGATAATAGTATTTATTATTTGAACAGCTTTTTAACCATCAAAATGTCCGTAAAATATTGGTAAACTCAATTAACACGAAAAGATCGCACTAGCCGTTATTCTTAAAATAAGTAAATTTGAAGAAATTCTTAAAATACACATAAAATATCTGTTACTACAAATAATTGTTCTTACTATTCTCAGAGTTAATATCAGCTCTATTATGCTTTTCTTTTTAATACTATAAAAAATATAATTTTTAATACTATAAAAAATAATTAAAATTAAATTTTCAAAAGGAATTTTTTGTTACACAAAAATAGACTTGGAGTGAAATTGAAGGTGCTGAAATCTAAGCTTCTAAATAACCAATTCGAAACAATTATGAATATCGCACAATGCAATGGATTTCTGTATTTGCTTTTCCTGAAAAATGTTGTTGACATTAGCAGTCGTCATTTTAATTTTTAAGACTTTAATTTCACATATCCTTGTCATTTTTATGAGTGCAATTTAAGACATGAAAAAAACTATTTATTGAAAGTTCAGAGGGATAAAACATAACGCTAATATTATTCCTTTCGTATCGGTAAATCAGCTAAATTTAGGGATTCCATCTGCTTTTCTTCAAAAACAGACAACATATTTCTAAAAAAAAAAAAAAAAAAAAAAAAAGGAAATAAACAAATAATTTTACAGTTTTACCTGTGATCCTTCTATTTTAGCCTGTTAAAACAGCAAAAATCTTAATGTAATTTAAATGATAAACCATTACCAACTTGCAGATTTGATTGCTCATTTTAGTTACGTCACCGTTTTACCAACTTCTGTTAAATGCGTTCGACTATATTAAATTATGATTTTTTGAACAGGTAATTAAAAAAAAATAACTACTTCAAGAGATTGTTCCTGATTTTGTAACTTTTATTTTTACTTATTGCACGGCAGCAGATCTTTTTTTTAGTGACAGTGGTTTGGCACAAGAGTGTTTCTCGTAGCAAACATTTATTGTTTTTCTGAACCACTTTAAATCGAATTGTTGCCACTATCGTTCAGTTTTACACGCGGTTGACAATCACATATTACTTTTTTGTGCTCCTGGGAAAAAATATATAGGATATGCCGACTATTTTAAAAACAATGGTCGAATCATAGTCATAGTTAGTATGACTACTTATGAAAATAAATATATTCACTGTTATCTGTATCTTAATAACATACTGAAATTTTGCAGCGATTGGATAAATTTTACGAAACTTACAACCTAGAAAGTAGATAAATAAATAAATAAATAAATAAATAAAAATACAGGGTGATTATAAAAAAACTATCTCGATATATGAGCCCCTAACTATCATACCGTTCACAGAAACTGAATGAAACTTTGGTTTAAAGTATTTTGAGGTATGCGCTCAAGAATCATATGAAAGACAACAGTTAAATTCTAACAGTTACTGTTACAGTGACAAAATTTCGAAAATTTCAAATGGCAACACCTACTTTTTTTTATTGAAATGTGATCTTCATAGTGAAAAACCATAAAAAGCGTTGGAATGGTACCTGTAGCACGAAAATCGCCGGCGCTAAACAGTCTAAGAATAATAGTGAAAACAACCAATAAGGACAGAGAAGCAACAGAAAACAAAACATTTTATTGTGTTTCATACATTTTCCATTTTACACACGACGACACTTTACATGCGGCAGATGGTGGATAGCACTGAACAATAAAATGTTTTAATTTCTGTTGCTTCTCTGTCCTTTATTAGTTGTTTTCACTTTTCTTCTTAGTCCGTCTAGCGCCGGCGATTTTCGTGTTACAGGTACCGTTCCAACGCTTTTTAAGGTTTTTCACTACAAAGATCACATTCCAATAAAAAAAAAGTAGATGTTGCCATTTGAAATTTTCGAAATTTTGTCACTGTAACCGTAACTGTTAGAATTTAACTGTTGTTTTTCACGTGATTCTTGAGCGCATACCTCAAAATACTTTATGCCAGAATTTCATTCAGTTTCTGTGAACGGTATGACAGTTATGGGCTCATATATAACTGGATAGTTTTCTTATAATCACCCTGTATAAAAAGGCAAGAAAATGAATCAGCAGGGAAATATACTACTTTTTGGGTCCTGATAAAATGTGCAATGGGCCACTTCCAGAAATAAAACTTTCCAATAAAAAAGAAGGATAAAAATTTAAGCATCCGTCCAATCGTTTTGTGTTGGCATACTTTTTTAAACCTTTGACCAGGCCCCTGCCTGCCAGGCTTTTGCCTAGCTTAATGGGTTGATGCCTGGTAATGGGGCGAGGCGTGGCTTCAGTGTGTCTTGTTGCCTTAATTGCTTTTTCTTAGTTGGCCGGTTGCTAATTGATTTTGGATGAGACGGTTTAACACTGCACAGTGTAGCCAAGTCATGCCGGACGGATGTGATATGCTGGGATATTTACTAATTCCACGTTGCATCGCTCACTCATACGTCATGTCGCCACTACTCGAGTTGGTCTCGTAATTTAGAACCTTGATCTTGTGACGAGACCTTCACCTGACTAGGCACCCCCAAAGGTGTGATTCACAGGGAACTTGGAGGACTTTACACTCACGACGAATTTTACATGCACCGGGCCCCATTAGCGTACATGATTGCGTTGGCATACTTCATTTACTCGCATAATTTTCGCCCCCGCTTAGTTTACGCACCCCATGCTTTTGAAAGAAGATTTTAGTCAATAAAAGAAAAAGTTTCGCATAATTGAACGCCCTAATTTTGAAAGAAAATTTAGAACAACAACAAAAAAACCTTATAAAGAAAAACATAATTTTTAGATGATGCATGTGTGGGAAAGTCTGAAATAATGTAACAAAATTTCAAAACATGCTAATCGCATATATCCTAGCAATTTTGATTTCATAATCAGATTTAAAGTCAAAATTGAGTTTAAATCTGTATAACTAAAAGAGTATAATCCGTCCATCGTATTTGTATGTTGTGATTTTCTATTTCCACCTGTTCGGTGAGTGCAGGTAATTTTATGACCAACTAGCCGATCTTCGCCTGTCTAGTCGGTCGCTTCTGAGTGGGGCACAGATACCTTCTGCAGCGTAAAGACCTGACTTTGCTTGGGGCCCAGAAAGTGCATTTTACATGCAAATAGAAAAATGTTAATTAAATTATTTTAAACTATATGAAAATAGCTAATAAGAATATCAAAAAAGTACTTAAATAGAGATTTCGCGACATAAATAACATTTTTTTTTCATTAGCCCCCTGACAAAGTACTGATCGGCCCTGGCCGTGATTATCTGGGGGAAAAAAGAGATATTTTAGATAAAATAAAGAAAAATGGGATTGCCTAAGATACATGGCACTGTGGCTTTACACCCATAAATTGTTAATGCCGTGATCAAAATAACGGAGTCCTGTGTGTTTCTCAGCCATATATCGTTAGTACAGCAATCATTATAACGGGGTTCAGATTTGCGTGCATAAATCATTGAAATGGAATTATTTTAACAGAGTCCTTTGGGTTATACGCCTATAAGCCGATTATACGGCAATCACTATAACGCATCCTTGTGCATAACTGATCACATAAATATGGCGATCAGCATTTAAATCGCAAAATCTTTAAATCCAAAAAATATATTTTGAACACAGAAGAGGAAATGCATTATATTTTGTATAAAAATATAAGTCTAATCGCTAAAAGACGAAAAGCGCAGAAACAATTTATAAAATATGAAATTAAAAAAGAAATTTTTCTTGGAAAAATGTCACGCAAAATATCTAACAAAAAACAGCAATAGTTGTCTTATTCGTCCAATCTTCCATGATCGGGTTCATAGCCGATGTTGGCGACAAACTCGCTAGCTCTTAAGCAGCTTAAATACGTGTTTAACTATACTTTTCGTAGATTTGTAATGCTGAATTTCATCCTCGTACTTAAAAATGCTGCTGAGATGTGGCGAAATGACCTACAACTTTCGATCCAACGTTTAATCTCCTTGGTGGATGAATATCTAAAAGCGCTGAAATACCTATTTAAATTTTTTTTATTACATTTGTTATCCTGGATTTCATGCTCCTTTCTATAACTTCTACTGAGATATGGCAAAATGACCTAAAATATTTGATCCCCATTTAATGACCTTTGCCCCCTTAGTGGCTGAATTTCTAAAATCGCTGAAATACATGTTTTAACTATTTTTTTAGTACATTTGTTATCCTGAATTTCACGCTGCTACCAAAAAATGCTGTTATGGCGAAAGGCCGAACGACCTAAAACTTTCGACCCCCCATTTAACCCCTTTAGTGGTTAAATTTCTAAAATCGATTAAATATGTTTTAAACTATTTTTTAGTAGATTTATTATCCTGCATTTCACGCCCCTATCGAAAGCTGCTGCTGAGATATTGCGAAAAGGCGAAATGACCTAAAACTTTTAACCCACCCTTTAACCCCCTTAGTGACTGAATTTCTAAAATTGCTGAAATAAGTGTTTAACTAATTTTTCAGTAGACTGGGTATCCTGAACTTCACGCTCCAACCTAAAACTGTTGCTGACATGTAGCCAAAACAGCGAAATCACCTAAATCTTTCGACCCCCATTTAACCCCCTTAGTGGTTGAATTTCTAAAATCACTGAAAAACGTGTTAAACTATTTTTATTAGTAGATTGGGTATCCTGAATTATACGATCCTACCTAAAACTGCTGCTGCGATATGGCGAAAAGGCGAAATGACCTAAAACGTTCGACCCCCCATTTAAGCCCCTTAGGGGGTGAATTTTCAAAAAACCTTTATTAGTGGATGTCTACATTGTGTAAGGAACATGTCTTCCAAATTTCGTTGTCGTAGGAACGACGGTTGAGGGTCGTCGCTGATTATGAGTCAGTCAGGACATGCTCTTTTATAAGTATAGATAATAGCGCATTAACAGACGTGTGATAGATTAGTACTTCTTATCGAAAGATTTTCCGTCTAATTTAAGCCATTTGATCAGATGTTTCATACTGTGAAATTATTATGGGTAAATAAATAGGTTTTACTACAAACTTTAAATGTAGAGCTTTGAAGGAAACTATTTCAATAGAATTTTTAAATTCGATTAATGCTCTTTCGATAACTCAGTTTTTATTATTGTTATTAGCCTAGAATACTCTTGAAAACTAAAACAAAACTGTGTTCACCCTGTTTAAAACGCCACTTAAATAACTTATTTTTTAATATTAATTATTTTTTTAATATTATAATTATGTTAAAGAGAGACATTTTGTTAATTACTTTAATTTTTCTCCAATAAAATTTAATATCAGTAAATACTTTCAAAAAGTAAACCGCGTATTTTTTGCAATCTTGACATTTACTACGAAAAAATGATAAAAAAGTGCACAAAATACACGAGTAAATACGATGTATTAAAAGGGAAAGGGGTGGGGGCATACAAAAAAATTGCACAATCTCTTTTTTTTGGAAGTCGACAAAAAAAAATAATTAAAAATTTGTATAAATTTTGTAAACATCATTAAATACTCAATTCTGAAATTTTTTTTTTTACAATTGTCGTCAATAATAATAATAATAATAAACAGAAGAAGAAGACGAAGAAAAACGAGCAGAAAATGTATAAAGGAGATTCGATTTTACTTTTAAATACACTTTTATTTTATAATTAGTAGCTGTTTCTTTCTTAGAGATCTTTTTTATATCCACCTTCAGAAAAACAAACAAGCAATTCACAATGTCATAAGAAATATCTAAAATGTTTACATAATCAAATTTACGAACACAACATAAAAAATATCAAACACTGAAAAATAAAATACTTGAAATATAATTTGTAAAATGGCTTCGTTTCAGAAATTTAAGAAAGGGTGCATCATTTCAACTTCTGAAGAATTTTTGGACGAAAAATATTTTTTCATGAGGTAACGTATTTTTTTTTAATCCTGAAGGGATATTTTGTAAGGATATAGTCATGAATTTCTTTCCCTTTTTACTTAAAAAATATTTGAAAAAATATTTAAAAAAATACGTAATTTAAGTCTTGCAGATAAAACAAAATTTTAGGAGCATATGGAACATATATCAATTTAAATTCAATTGCATATAATATGAATTTATTTTGTTTATGTAATGATATAAACGTTAAAGATGACAGGTAATATTCTGGAGCACTTTATATATATAAAAATACCTTTTGAAAATATTTAGTTGATTAAAAAAATACATAAAGGAGATCAAGCTTCGGGGCGGTTTTCCATTATCCATGATAGATTAAATCTCTCTTTTTGAAAAGAGGAGTTTATCTTTGCTATCAATTTTTCTTTTGCCCACACTTCTTCACTAATAACCTACATTTTTTTAAAGAATAATACCTAAGTGCTCTACTAAAGGTCTTTTACTCATATGCTTTTTTGGATTTTTAATATAAATTAAATACAGCAACATTTAATTTTATGCAATTCAAATATATTTATAGCATTATTGTTTGCGTATTATTATAATACTGCTGTTGTATATTTTTTTCTGACATAAAAAATAAGTAAGTTTAAAGACAAATATTCAAAAACTTTGTGCATGATTGTGCGGTTTTCCTCTTTCTGTAAAATTGCAGAAGACTTAAGATAAATGATTAGCAGTAGATTTTCCGTTATTTCACAGGAAAATTTTTAACACTACAGTTTAAAAAAATATTTTTAAGTCTGTGACAGTCAAGGTTATTTTCATTTTTAAATCTCAATTTCCAAACTGCAGTGTTAAAATGTTCTTGTGAAATAACGGAAAATCTACTGCTAATCATTTATCGCAATTCTTATGCAATTTTACAGAAAGAGGAAAACCGAGATTAAGCGAGATGGGCTAATAAATAAAGAGACTAATCTGTAAATTTTCCGTAGATTCTGTAATTTACATATATAAAAAACTCACGACACTGTAAAGTTACATGAATGGAAATACAGGAGTCTAACTAATTTTACACAAAATCGAGCAATGACTGTTTGTTTTGCTTTTCATATTGTTGGTAAATTATATCGTATTGTACGCGGAGGTTCGTAAAGACGCATTGTAGGCAAGTGAGAAACTTTTCGAAAAATGCTCGTGGAGATTGTTGTTACAGAAGCTCCCAATAAATTGAGTTCTGTAGAACATCTGTAAATTAAAATGAATTGGATTACATCTCCTTTCATCTTGTATACAAAATTTCGGGTGCAAGCACTAATTTCTCCTATCAGTTCAAGCCCACCTGTTTGTCTAGTCTTTAGGGTGTTGGCTTATGGAAAAGGGTGGCGGAATTGAATCCCGACTCTGGCATTGGTGTTTATCGTTGGTAGTATTCCACTGTAAACAGAGGTCCTGGTCTGTTTAGTTCTCGTGCGTAAAACATTATTGTAGCGCCTCAACAAACCGAACTAAAAAATTTATTAATAGAAAATAAATAAATAAATAAATAATTTAATAATCGACGATCTTGTTCAATTTCCCCCCTTTCATGAAAAACTAATATAAATGTACCTAGAATCTCTGTTTTTCTGTATTTTTGCTTACTTGTAGCTAATTTTTTTTGGATCATTTCATACAGAAAAAAGATTTAAATTTGGGACATTGAAAATATATTATACTCAGACAAAACATTATTACAAACGATATTAAAATATTTGAATTTAACTGCCTAAAATATATAACATGTCATTTCCGAAATCACCGCCCTGTATACACTCAATAGAAATAAATATTAACATGAATTTGTGATCGATGTTTTAAAAACGTCGCATTAAACTAAAAAAAGTGTTGCTTAACCCGATATTACAAATACAGTTTTATTTTAAAAGTGTTACTGCTATTTCATTATATCTCGAGAGATTCGAATCGAATTGCACGAAAACCTCTACAATATATTTGTATTTGAACGCAAATAAAATATTTGGAACTATTGAATAGACTTTGTTTAGTGAAATCGGTTCCATAAAAGTTTCCTTTGTAAACTTGTTATTACAACCCCGAAGTTTTATAGACTAAAGTAAAGATTTTCTTCTTTATTTAGGATTACATATTACAAAAAGTTTATACATTGCTTTCTTGAATAGTTATTCTAGAATGACAACAGATGAAACGTACTTAATAAAAGAATCTGGATTACAATTGATCCACGGTATTTTTTCTAATGCCAAACTAAAAGTCAAGTTTCGAACTTTCACTAAACTTTCATTCAAAGAAAAGAAAAATCAAAGAAATCCGATATCAATCTATTTGGTAAAAAAAAAAAAAAAAAGACTGGTAACTGAAACATTTTTTTCTCTATTCGATATTTTATTTATTCTCTGAATCATTTAGTATTTTTTTTTTTGTTCATTCGTAAGATTTTTATTGGTATGGATTTTATCTTTAAGACTAAGCAATAAGGGATTTCTATATTTTATTTCATTACACCTTTTCTATCGAAAATCAATATGTAAAAGTAAAATCATGTTGCTCTATCATTCAACTATGAGTTTCAATTTTGTGGTCTATTCGTATCTTTTTACCCGCAGCTAAGATAATTAAAAATTTGTAAAAAATCAAAATCTTTTTTTGAGATAATAACAGTCCGTAGGCAGTACTGCACTCCGATTGATTTTTGCGTTCTGTAAAAGTCTTTTGGCTGTTAAATTGAACACCCTGCATGCCATAAACAATAAATGCGGAAATTTCGTTTGTTTTAAAAAATATATATTTATCTGTCAATGAATGTACTTGCTATACTCACACAAATGAACACAAATGTTTTACAAGATCCACATAGTGATGATGTGCAGATCTTTTCGAGCAGTTTATTTTATAGTTTGAATAGAAATATAATTATTTTTATTTAATTTATTGTTCGTCCCCTAATTGCTTTTGTGATCAAACCTTCGCTGAAAAATATGAGGTTAAACATGTACTTTATATTACTGAAGTTCCACACGAATTCTTCAAGTATTTCTTTAGGTATTCGATAAAAATGTCTAAAATCGAAAGTGCCAGGTGACTTTTAGCCATATGTACTTAGCCTGTGCATTCTGTAAAGTTTCGATGACTTGAAAGTCTGTACGGTTATTATAGAATTTTTCTGGCATGAATGTCTATATGTTAATTGAAAAATTTACACACAGATGCGCGAACACACACACACACTCTATATATATATATATATATATATGTGTGTGTGTGTGTGTGTGTGTGTGTGTGTGTGTGGCAATCTTTAAAAAATATCGGTGAAACACAGTAACATTTAACATTCATAGCTTGGAAGCTCCACTTGGTCTGAGTCTGACACTCTCTCTCGTATATAGCTGAGCTATTTAAACTAATATAGTAAACTAATATATAATAGAAGAAAGGTTTGTCATAAATACAACATACTAGTTTTTGAAATATGAAAGTATTTTTTATGAATATGATTAAACAGTCATTTGCATTTACTGATTGAAATATTCCATTATTCATTTTATTTTGTTATCAACGGTAATAATATACCATCTTTTTGCTTATATTGGATTTACTTTTTTAAAGTTTCATTCCGGTACATTTTAAGATTGGAATGGTTTTCGATATCGTTTTTAGATCACAGCGAAAACCATTATTCTGAATTAATAAATATTTATGAAACAGTCCGACCATAATTCATTTATGAGATTTCAGATATCAGAAATTTGGCGATCAAATTGATGGGACTGTTCAATTCCTCAAACACAGATTGCGTATGGGAATTACATTATCATAATATTGCATAGATTTAAATAATTAGCTATTCTCTGATTAGTTGAACAAATATGTAATTGATACTTGATCCATTGTTGATATCATTCTATTTAGGGGATATGATTCGTTTTCTATTTTACTAAAAGTTTGCTTAAATATTTTGAAAATTAATCATATAGTCATTAATAAAGCTAAAACAAAGAGAAAAGAAAAATATCAATGTTGTGTCATTTAACTCAATTTTAAAAGCTCAAACTTAGAAAGCTTTACTTGTGAAAAGAATTTTTAAAAGTGAATAGAAAATTTTTAAAGAATTATATAATAATTGTTAATAATAATAATGTTGTAATGTTTTAAATAAAAGTGATGTTTAAAATAAGTTGTGTTGTTTAATTCATTCAATTTATTTGACTATCATTAGTATAGCATGTAGCAGATTCGCTTTGTGTTTTATGGATTAATTATTTAAAATTTTCATTTGGATATACATATAAGATTGAAACGGTTTTTGATATTTTCTCTAGAACTCTAAGAAGAGGATCGTTATGTTGTAATAAATATTTATGAAAATACCCAACCATAATCCGTTTATGTGAGTTCATATCTCTGAAATATAGCGATAAAATTGTTTAGACTAATCTGAATTATTCAAACACAGGATTGCTTTATCATAATATTGTATAGCTTTAAGTAAATCACTATTCTCTGATTAGGAAAACAAATATGTAATTGATATTTGATTCATTGTTGATGTCACTATGTTTAATGGGTATGATTCGTTTTCTGTTTTAGCGAATTTGTGTACAAATATTTTGATGATACGTTTAATGATAGTACTAGGCTATGACAGTAGACAAAATATGTGCCTTGAAATTCAACTCATTGTTAAAAGATTGAGTAAATATATTACTTGCAAAAGAGCTGTTAAAAGTGTACATAAAAATGTGATTTAAAATAAGTTCATAAATTCATTTAATTCATTCATTTTAATTTGTTATCAACAAGGATAGACCAAATCCTCTAGCAGCTTGCGTTACAAATAATTTTTTCAATGTATATTCTACAATTTTATTATTCACATTACAATATAAATATCTATGATTTGTTGAAGACAGGTTTATAGTCAATTCAGGTTACAATAGACTTATTATAGTACAGTACTTCATTAAACCATATTTGTGAAGTTTATACTGAATTGACAATTATTTAAGTATGCCAGCAATATGTAACCATAGAAAACAGAATATTATAAAGACAACATGGAATTACGATACTATACACTTACATAACATGTTACAATACAACTATAGCCCACAAAGGATAAAACAGATATTTTTTACAACTGAAACTACATAGTATTTTGTAATGGCTTATATGATGAATTATGCTTTTACAATGCTTTTTTCAATTTTCTATTTACGTATTTAGAGGTTTGAGAAAAATATTATATATACACTTTCATTGAAATACTGAGAACATTTTTAAAGCTATTAAAATGGAGAGAATTACTACGATGACATAACCCGATCACTACATCAGAGTACAAAAGACTTTTACCAGATAGAATTTTGTGGGTAATGTATGAGACATTACATAACTATATCATATTTTACGTAATTTACATTTTAGTAGAGACATCTAGTGAGCGAGAAATGTGAAGATTATACAAAATAAATACTAAGAAGGGCTTTCTGAGACTGAACCAAACACCAAACACCGAACTGGAGCGAACTGGCTCCAATACCTTCTAGAAAGACTAAATATGTTGAACAAAATTATGGAATGTAAGAAATTGTCCAATGGATAAGAGTGAAATATGCTAGCCAGGATATCATCGGGATACTGCGTTGATACGGCAAACCAAAGTACCCAGGTTCGAGTCCTGGTCCCGGCATATTTTCTCTCTGTTGGAAAAAAAATCTCAACTATGATACTCCAACCATTGGATGTAAGAAATTCATTGAAAAAATGAATTCTTATTTATACACCCTGATTTTTTCTGAGCTGTTTCCCCTTCACAGGTTCAGTCTCAGTATTAAATTAAAAATCGCATGCAAAACAACTGACAGCATTGTAACTTTTCTCGAGAACTACTAAACTGATTTCAACATTTCTAAAAGTTTGGCAGTAGCTAAATTATGAGTAGATTGCTTGGAAAACAATAACAATTAAAAATGCAATATTTATGTTATTTTATTTATCTTCTTTTTTAACCGAGATTTCTTTTGTTTGCGAATTTTTCTTTCTTAATCTAACTATTAGTTTATTAATTTTTATTCTATTCTAAACCATCAGCTTATTGTTCAGTTATTGCCAAATTTATTACAACAAGAAAGATAAATCATGCGTTAATCTTAGATTATGAAATATTTCCAACACACTCAGAATACAGAAACAAAATTTCAACCTTTAATCAGGTGAACGATAATATCTAAATAAACAATTTGGAAAAGCAACATAATATATTTGAAAACCTAATTTCAGCAATTACAATATTAGAAAAATATCCGAATTATTTTGTGCAGCCCTGTATTTGATCTACAAAATTGTATAAATACTACACATTATGTACAAATTTAGTTCAGTTAGGAAACAATGCACAATTGAAAATTCTTCTTCAGCAATTTCCGTTAATAAGCGGAAATTTACTCAAAATCTTCTGTGCAGCCTTGTATATGATATATAGAATTATATAGACATACCAAGATATATAGACACACCAAGTAATATGCAAATATTAATGTAACTTAAAAAAAGAAAATACAATTGAAACTGCACTTCCAACAATTATTACTAAAACACAATATGGCAAACGAATTATTTTGTGTGCCCCTGTAAATGAAAGATAAATGCTATGCACATAATTTTCCATAGTAAGCATCTTGTAGCGACACTAAATGATGTATATCAATTTCAATATATTTGTAATTGGGTAACATCATTACGCCGCAAACGATTTTTTTTTTCATAGACCATAATGTAACGGAATTATTTTCAGTGTCCCTACAAATGAGCTGTAAATGCTACAGACTTCATTTTCAATTGCGAAAATGCCGTAATAAACCTCAATAACATATATCGATTACAGGGCAATCCGAGTATATTTACGCTAGTTATTGTGTGGACAGACGATGAAAAATATTTTATTCTTTTGAAAAATACAGTAGAAGAAATTTGGCAGTTAAAAATATTGAAACTTTTGAAATTTCAAAATTTAAAAGACAACGAACTTTTCTGTAAACTCAGGATGAAACTAATTTATTCTTTGGGAAAATGCACAAGCATAACATTTATCAGTTTAAAATATTCTAGTTTTGCTGATGTTTTAAACTTATGAATTTTGTTTATACTGTACTTGACCCGAAATATCGATATATATTAGCTCTATTTGGAAGAAACACGAAGGAATTCGATTGAAAAGTAAATAACATAGTCATCACCAGAGAGCATCAGCATGTATTAGTATTATGTATAATGTTTTTGAAATAGTATTCTCTCTTTATATTTTAATATATGCAAGACATTCAAGTCTCAGTTTTCTAACCATCCTTTTACTATTTTAAGTTACTTATTGTAGATTGTTTTAGTTGTAAAATAAGTTTCCAAACATTTATAAATTATCCTAAAAGTTGTAAAAATTATGGAGAAAAATACTTTTTCAGAATTTATATTTATTTATATGTTTCATTTTGTTAATTTTTAAACTATGTTAATACATATATAATGAAAAATGGAATAATAAAAATAAAATCAATATAAATTATGTATATTCGAAAAGTTTTTGTTTTGAATACTTTATTCTATATGTGAATTGTGACTACTTGTTAAAATTAAGAAACATATCGCTAGTGACATAAATTTATTGTTTTCGTAGCATCCAGTTCGTACAAATTCTATTAAAAATAGAAACATCTGTGATGAATAAATACCTGCAGGAATACCTAGTCATTAAATAATCTCTGCGGGTACTACTATAGGATCTGAGACCGCAGTTAATCACGATGCAGTTTCCAATATTAGAATTAAGAAAAAGACCATAAGAATTGTTTTGATATTAGTTTTGTCCTTTTAGAGAAAATCGTTAATCGATAGCTTTTATCAGTTCCAGAGTGTTTTTCATTTAACTTTTAAAAATTGATGACTAAAATAAGGCACTTTAAGGTAAGTTTACGTTGTTAAAGTTAAATGCTTATTCCACTCATTCTGTTTACTCAGTGTTTCAAAGTAGCACTAGACGGTTTTTGATCAAGTTTTTAAAAATAATATTGATGACTAAAATAAGGAATTTTACGTAAGTTTACGTTGTTGCAGGTAAATGCTTGTTATATAACGGTTTTTTATTTGACTCATTCTGTTTACTTAATGCTTCAAAAAAGTACTAAAATTGACGAAAAGTGGCACTAGAGTGTTTTTCATTCATTAAAAAATATATTGATGAGTAAATAGGGCACTTTACGCTAAGTTTATGTTGTTAAAGTTAAATGCTTGTTATATTACTGTTATTGCTTCAGTCATTCTGTTTATCAATGTTTCAAAAAATTACAATAAAATGAACAAAAAAATGGCATATTGTGCTTTAATTATTTTGCATTTTACTATGGGAAAAAATAAAAAATAATGAAAACGTGCATCAGAATTGTTTT
This sequence comes from Maratus michaelseni, assembly GCA_963931845.1. NCBI lineage: Eukaryota > Metazoa > Arthropoda > Arachnida > Araneae > Salticidae > Maratus > Maratus michaelseni. The sequence goes on along the minus strand of OZ007588.1, from coordinate 185,837,845 downwards.
AACTATTATTTTTAAGGGGGGGGGATCACGTTGAGCAGCCTGAAAGTGACAATAATTAAACCTTTATGAAAAACTCTGTGGCTTTAAAACCAATGAATGAAATACAACAATTTTTTTCTATAATTTAACACATTCTTGTAGTTTAAAACACCCCTCAAATTATATATATTTAACAATATTAATTAATTGAACGATAACGACAAAAAAGGTTTAAAAAATATATAAATACTAAAATATGCATTTTGCGCGCAAAGATTTAAAACCTTCTACTGCAGATACATGTTTCATATTTAATTTATTTTCACTTATACCATAAAATTTTACACTGAACCTAAATTTAAAAGTATATTTAAATTTATTAGCATAATTAATGACTTTTAAAATGCTATTCACTAAATTTATCAAACATTTTAGATTTAATTTTTCAATACAAAACATTCTATGACAAAAATCAGGATAAATTTAGGTTCAACTTAAAAGTATACATGAAAATTAATTATACGCAAAATTTCAAGATTCAATGATAATTAGTTTTTAAATGAGAGTGCGCGCAATGGCAAAAAAAACACAGTTTTGAGAAAAAAGGCTTCAAAGTTAACTTTATAGCATAACATCATATGTTTTTATGCGAGACATTTTTAGCGATAATTTCTGTTCTAATTGAAATTTTTGTAAAATTCTTTTTCCAGGGGATTTGTAACATTTCAAAGTATTCATAATAATATGTTTTTTTGGAAAATCGAATTTTTTAAACCTCTAATATGATTTTCTCCCTTAAACGCGTAAAGAAAATCCCTAATGATTGTTCGACAAGTAATTTCATTTATCACTGAAAATAGTTACTTTACGATAAGTTGAAATGTTGCTGTATTTGTTTCATTGTTTTATTTTTACCCATTTTGTGCACTTCAAACTTTAAAGAAAGAAATAAAAATTATACATTGTGTAGTTAAATTAGTCTATATTTAATTATGGCAAATATTTAAAAATATAAACAGAAATATCGAAAAGAAAATACATGTGGACGGATATTTAAATAGCAATTTCTGAAAATGTTAGGAAGTTTTACAAAACATGGGGCGATATAATTTTATTAGTTAAGGTTCATTTATTTGCAATGAACCTCAGTATTATATGCAAGAGTTGCAATATTCGACGAATGTTTTAAACAAATTGAAGAATACCTGTTGCATTATTCATTAACACGCTGCAAAAAAAAAAAAAAAAAAAAAAAAAAAAAACTGTTGATTTTACAGTGTAATACTAGCGTCCCAGCTGTCAGTATTATACCGTAAAGTACCGCAATAATATGCGCGGTAGCGTATTACTGCTTATTTTACTGTTTATTACTGTTAATTTTACGGTATAATACTGACATTTGGGACGCTGGTATTATACTGTAAAATCAACACTTTTTTTTGCAGTGCACCTTAACAGTTTCATTTTCAAACATGTGAAGCTAATTAAACAAAAGTATGGGCAAAATAGTAAATTTCCAAATATTAATCTTTTCTTATTTAATGGAAGAACTTCTTACTTTAAATAACGCGAAGAAAAATAGTGGCGAAGTATTAAAAAATAGTGGTGTCAAACTCTGAGTAACGGAGAAAGCAAACTATAGCATATATGTCGATCAGTGAAGGGGTTAAATGCGTCACATTTAAATGCTTACTTAATTTATGTTACGCAAAATTCTAAATCCCAACTTGGAAATATTAAAGGAATTAAAAAATTATTTACAGCAATTACTTGCGCATTGACTGCAGTGAATTTATTCTCATCGTGTAAAGAGATTGTGGAATTAAATGTATTGTTAAACAGAATGATTTTGTATTTGCGTGCTTATATTTCAGAAAAATAATTATAACGACTTAAATGTATCATGATAAATACAGGGTGGTCATAAAAAACTTTGCCAATATATGGAGCTCTAGCGGCCGGTCCGTTCAACCGATCGAGGTGAGATTTCAGGCATAGTTATTCAGAGGTATGAGCTCAGGATTCTGTGAATGGTAACAAAGTGGTGCTCATGGTTACGGTTATAGGTACAGAAACTCGAAATTTTCAAATGGCAACGCCCCTTTTTTTTCGTCGCAAAATGCTCAGCGCATGCGAAAACCCTTAACGTTATGCATGCACAAAAAACAACTCTGCGAACGGCCATAAAAAAAAAAAAAAAAAAAAAAGACACGATTGGTGGTGCACGGAGGAAATTTGCATATGACAGAGAGTCAGTACACCAATCACTGATTACAACACAGATCGGAGAAAAGAAAACTTTTATTTTGATTACACATTTTCCACATGAATGCCATCACAGGCAGTTACACATTGCATGTGGGCGACTGTGGACAATGCAGCCGAACGTAACATCGCATGAGGGAGATTTGCAATCTCACGTTTGATAGAATCTTTCAAATCCGGCAACGTTTGCGGATTGCACATGTACACTCTAGATTTGAGATATCCCCAGAACCAGAAATCCATAGAAGTGAGGTCGGGGAAACGAGGAGGCCACGGAAATAGAAAATGGCGTGAGATGACACGGTCGCTAAAATGCTGTTCCAGGATCCTGCGAACAGACTTCGCTATATGTGGAGGTGCCCCATCTTGCATCCAAACGAAGTCATTCAGTGCATTTCGCTGCAGCAATTCTGGTATGACGTAATTTTGCAGCATTGCCGTATAGCGGGAGCTTGTTACAGAGCAAGTTACAAATCCCGTTGGTGTCGCTTCCTCAAAGAAGTACGGCCCTAGAATAATTGTGCCTGCAATGCCGCACCACACATTAACTTTGACGTCGTATAAAGGTACTCGTGTCACAGCGTGCGGATTCATGTCTGCACAGTGCACACAATTTTTGTTGTTGATGTTGCCTCTTAAGGTGAAATGTGCCTCGTCCGTCCATAATATGCGAAGAGGCCAGTCGTTATCTCCATCATATCGGATAAGAAATTCATTAGCAAAGTCTATACGTTGTTGATGGTCCCCCACTTCCAACATCTGGACGCGCTGGTACCGGTAAGGAAACATGCGGATTACAGAGCGCAGTAACTTTAGGACCGTTGATTTCGGTATACCCAACACACGAGATGCACCTCTTGCAGTTTGCATGTGTCCTGTAGTCACTGTGTGATGCACTTCCATAACAGTATCCTCCGGAACAGTTGGTCGTCCGGATCGCGGTCTATCACAGGTGCAGCCAGTTTCTTCGAATTTCTTTACTAAATCACGAAGAGCTTGAGGGCTAGATGGGCCACGTTTCGACGGTAAACAGTCAAGGTTTTCGCAGCATTCATCCCATTTTGAAAATAGAGTTTTATCAATTCACCACGAACTGTCGCTGGAAGAGTCATTTCGTCTGCATGTGCGTGCTCCCAACTGAAGAACTAACATTCCCACCCCACTTTTTATCCATTTTCTACGCTGACTATCTGGCAAACAGCGTTCCGTGATTGGTGTTTTGCCTCTGTCATATGCAAATTTCCCATTTTTTTTGGTCGTTCGCAGAGCTGATTTTTGTGCGTGCATAACGCGTCCGTTTATTGCGATACACGTACCGTTCCAAATCTCTTTAGGGATTTCGCATGTGCTGAGCATTTTTTGATGAAAAAAAATGGGCGTTGCCATTTGAGAATTTCGAGTTTCTGTATCTATAACCGTAACCGTGAGCGCCAATTTGTTGCCGTTCACAGAATACCGAGATCATACCTGTGAATAACTATATCTGAAATCTCATCTCGATCGGTTGAACGGACCGGCCGCTAGAGTTCGATACATCGGCAAAGTTTCTTTATGACGACCCTGTATATTCTTATATTGAATAAAGAAAATATAAGTAATATAAATGAAGAAAAAAAATTATACATCTAGATGCATACATACTTAAATTTGGAAAGAGCGTCCGATTTTTTTTTTAATTATTCAAATTTTTAAAAAAGGGAAAGAAAAGATAGAAAGAAAAAGAAAAAAAAGAAATATTATATAACCTCAAATATATAATATGCAATTTATTAAAAATTGAAAAACGTAAACTATATTTTATTTATTTGAACTAAACTAATAAAAATAAAAATAAAAATATCTTCTTATTGTAACTTTTTATGTATTTAAAAACACGAATATTTCATTCTGTATGAAAAATAATTACGTACTAAATTTTAATTTATGTAATACATCTGTCAGAATTTTATGTAATAAATAATCATGTAAATTCAGAAAATAATTTTTAATAAGTAAAATCTGCGAGAGGTCAACAGAAAAATGTCTTAAAATTAATTTATTATTTTTTAATTAAGTTCTAAAAATACTAAAATGTTATATTGTCATAGGAAACACATCTGTGTCCACAATTTTTTTAATTCTAGCATATCAGGGAGTGAGTGAAAATTCGAGTCAAAAATTCCATCCTTACATACAAAAAAAAAAAAAAAAAAAAAAAAAAAAAAGTTAAAAAGCGTAAAAAATAAATAAATATGAGAAGATCTAACTTACGCGGTTTCGTTTGTTCGTATTATTTTGTTAATACTGGAGATAATAAAATGAGCTTTTGTGGTGGAAGGAGGTATTTATAACAAAGATTTTTCATCATAAACAGAAATCAGTTCGCGAATGTATCTGAAAGATTCGCTTTGTTTAGCGGGGATCTTAGAGTATACGCACTCTCTATATATGTGTTAAAAATGTGTTTAATTAAGGATAGAAAATAATTATACAAAAATATCACAATTTTCTTCTGAAGAATTTCTTTTCTACGAAAAGTATTTATCTTTAAGTTCTTGAAACAGAAATGAGGTAAAATGTACTTTAAAAAGAGTAGATTCCGAGAGTCACTACTCAGAATATTACGTTTAAAGTTTAGATTCTCCCTTCGCCTCTTTATGCCTATTTCCGTAGAATTACGACTGTGTTAAGTAATGTTAGCCATAAGATGACAGGAAGCATAAGACATTTTAAAGATAAGAACATTAAGCAGCAAACAATTTGAATTTGTGGGGTCTTATATTTATCTGATATTACTTAGATACGTGTTATTTTTTGTTTAAATCTGCAGACTTGAGATAGTTCGTATAATTTCTAAATAATTTCTTAGTCTCAGAATAACAAAATTTCAAGCATTTATAATGATAAAAATACTACTAATAATAACAGCGACAGAAATAGTCTTAGAATAATAACAACATTCACAACAGCAAAATATAGGTAAGGCAGCAACAGAAATAGCCGTAGATTAAAGAAAATGATAAACAAAAGTAAACAATTAATAAAGAAATTACACATATAAATTATAATCCCTTTGAAGTAGACTTTATGTATATACCAGCGTGGTTAAGAGTGTTACATACTTATTACTTTTTATTTTAAAGTATTTATTTACATGCTGATACGTCAATCAAATCAACATATGAGACAAATTATATATATTTCAATTGACAATCATATTGTAATTTTTTAGATATTTTTCTTCATTCACTATCCCTAATCGAGGTACCAGTCCTTTTTCCATGATCGGCATTCCTTTCGATTGTAAAAAAACAACATGTAAATTACATTTTATAAAATAAAAATAAAAATAAATACTATGACATGACGTTTAAATGTTTTTGCCGCATGACTAGGCTTTTTATCTTTTCAAACAGTATCGAACGAGTGAAAAATTCCAGTTTTATAAAAATATGATTCTATTTCCTGTTTTCTCGTGGAAGATATTAGTATTTCTGAAAGTAATTTAAGCATTAGTGTAGGTTTCAAACTATTAGTGTTTGTTTAAATACTTGGAGGAATTCAGCCGTTAATATTTAATTTAGCCCTTAATAGTTAATTTTACCAGATACTAAATTATAAGTATAAACTTAACATGCTATAAAGTTAATAATTTTATGCCAGAAATTCATAAATAAATGTATAAAAAATATATTGTAATATGATACTCGAATACACATACAGATATTTGTGCAGATAAATCGATACAAACTCTTTCGACAAAATTTCCTGCAACAGGGAAAGGGATAATTTACAGCAAAAAAGGTTTTTTCTTTAAAAATAATATTTTATATGTACTTAAAAAATATATCCCGTTTCGTAAATGTGACATAAATGTATACAGTTACTTAAAAAATTATTTAATTATAATAATTAATATTTTTTTAAGATTTTAAAATGCATTTGCTTAAGAACATTTAGGAAAAAAGAAGATTTGAAAAAAAAAAATCTCTCTCTCTGTATATATATATATATATAACTCAAGAAGCTACATACACACACAAAAAAAATATATCATTATTTTTATTCGAAATCAACGTCGTTTAAATCCAGTCAAGCTTATAATTCTGTTCTCACAAGATTGATGGGGTTATTAGAAAATTTATACAGTTTTTTCATTTTAAGATGAACTTTTCAACCATGGTTGGGTTTCTTTAAAAATAAAATTCCAAAGAATAAATGTGCGACAATTAAAGAATATTATTTTTGAAAAGAGTTTAAAAAAATGGTAATAGATGCTTTTTTATGAGAAAATAAATATAAAACTAAAGCCAAGAAAATTTAAAAGAAATCACTGATGTTTATTTTGTAAATAAATGTTTCATAAGTATATATATATAGAAATTGAATTATTGATGTTACCGCATAGTTTTTAAATTTAGTAAATTCTTAATCAAGTACGAGAAAATAAAACAAGCAAAACAAGTTATTAAAATAACATAAGTAAAATTAAAACACTCATTCGCGGATTTTGTTTTTTTAGTTTTTCAGTGATGGACTAAACTAAACTTAAACGCTGCATGAAACTTTTTTAGAAAATATTCTTCAAATGTTGTTAACAGAAATCTAACGAAACAGTTTCAAATTCCTAATAGTTTAACAGTTACGATGAAATTTACAAAATTCTGGCGTCTCTATACTCTGTTTTTAATTATTTATACTACCTTATAGTTTGCCAGTTGTGTTTTTCGAGAAATGAAGTAATTTTTCATTCGTAAAAAATGACTCATTAGGTTAAGGATCCTCTCCCCTCACGCGAAAACACCTGCTCGCTAATGTTAATCCTACGGGGCAGTTATTTTCTAATATCTCCATTGAATTTCAATATTTTTAAACGATTTTTTTAATTGGATAGCTGAGATCAATTTCTATATTCTCCATTGATTACTTTTTCGATTTTCTTTGTGGATATTTTTTTACGAAGATACTTTCACTTTCCAAACCGGTAACTAAAGTAAAAGTATCTTTAAAAAAATCCGCAAAGAAAATCAAAACAGTAATCAACAGCGGATATTGAGAACGATCTCAGCTATCCAATGCAAAAAAAAATATCGTTTAAAAATATTGAAATGCGAACGAGATATTAGAAAATAACTTCCCCATAGGATTAACATCAGCGATCAGGTGTTTTCGCGTGAGGGAGAGGACCCTTAAGAACTAATCTTTGGAATAATCTAATATGATCTGCGTGGAAACAGATCAATTTGGAACATTTAAAAGCCTCAATTTAAGATTCTCTAAATTTTCTTTGCAGCCTGAGTTACATGTGTTATTGATATAAATCAAGTAGTATCTTACATGTAAAAATTGGTCTGATATTGTTTGGATTTTGGAAAAATAGATTTATTTGAGAATCACAATGCTTACATTTAGGTTATCTTTATTTTATTTGCAGGCAATGTTTTTAAGACAATACATCAATTGTAAAAAGTAATTGTTAGTTTGTGGCTTGACAGATCTAATATAAGTTTCTCACATGATCTATTTTCCATTGTCTGAATTTTCTTTGTAGCCCATGTTACTTTTGTTGTTAAGAAAATTTTATCACGAAACTTCATTTTAAATATTCGTTTGATAATTTGAAAGATGTAGCTGAACATATAAAAAATTTTATCTCATGGTTTCTATTTTAAATTATCTGAATTTTCCATATAACATTATTAATAGCATTGCTAAGAATATTTAAATGAGAACCCACTTGTAAAATTTTATTCAGTATTTTGAAAAGTGTAACTAAAAAAAGTCAAATTTGGTTATCCCATGACCTGCGTTTCAAGCTCCTTGAATTTATTCTCATCCCAAGTTAATAGCGTTGTTAAAATAATTACACGGTGCCTCGTTTTTAAAAATTGCTTTAATAGTTTCAAACATGTGGCTGAAAAGATTGTTTAGGTATTTCTCCGCTTTTATTTTAGATTCAAAAAATATTTTCAAAGCATGTTATATTAGCGCTAAAAAGTGAATGCAACATGGCTGAAATTCAATTCTTATTTCTCTCATTGACATAACATGATGAGAAATATGAGTTGTAACCAAGTTACTGTGATTTATATATGTGTGTTCTATTCCGTAACATTAAATAAAAATTGGTCTCGGCGATTCTACATCGAGTTATCAAATAACGGTTACACGAGGTTCATTATGTAATGAATTAAACAACCACCTGACAAAAATGGTGCGCTACAGTGTTTGTTTCTGACTCGTTTGATGTACTCGGCCCTGGTAAAATAATAAATAAATAAATATAAGACTCCACGAATCAGTGGTGTTCTACATAAACAAGAATGACTTACAGTATTCAAAGTTACATTTCAGAAGAAAATTTTAAAGTGAGATAATTTATGTTTAAAATGTACAACGAAGCATCAAAATTAAAAAGAATACCAAGGAAACATTTAGGTAGATACACTCTCAAAAAAATCCGTGAATTGAACAAATTTTTCCGTTGCCTTTTTTCGTTAAACCACGAAAATTTCCGCTTTGATTTGCTTCGCTTCCCCCCCCCCCAAAATACGGAAAACTCACCAATCTAAACTAAAATATACCTGAAATTCTCCAAACTAGGTCTGAAATTTCTTCAAACCATAGGGGTGTACCAGCAATTGTGCTGCGTGTTACATTTCCGTATTAGAAACGGAATTTTTACGTATGTTTTATTTTCCTTCAAAACACGGAAAATTCAAGAAATGAAGGTCAAATTTTCCTGAAATTCTCCAGCCACAAGACAGAAATTTCTTCAAATGACAGAAAAATATCTTCCAATCACAAGGGTGTCTCGGCAACTTGCTGTCTGTATTTTGCACGGTTTTTGACGAAATTTATTTTGAGAGTATATGGGCCTTTCTTGCATTCAGTGTATTGATGAAATCAATGTCATATCAGCATGTAACATGTCAACAATCATATCAGCATGTAACATGTGACAAATGCGACAATGTTTTCTTCTTAACCACAAGATAAAAAATATTGTAAGTCTATTTTACTGAAAATAACTGAAAAATCTGCTTTATTTACATTAAATAAAATACTTATTTAATTAATGCACATACGAGTATATATAGCTATATGCATATATCTATATTTATATCCATATATATATACATTTATGTGAGTGTGTGTTTCTAATGTATGTCCTTAAAGCCGAGCGATTATCTAGATATTCAGTTTCAAGTAGTCCAGATTAAATTTTGGCTCATGCATGCCGATGTCTGCAATTCAGGGTTATGTATTCATATAAGATGTTTACTGGCTTATTTTGCATCAAAATATTTGCTTTTCTCTTGTAAACAAAATAGGAATTCTGTCATTCCAGCTTATGTGCATCAAGCATGAGAGCCGTGGATAAATTTGAAATTTATATTCAGTTCTATAGCATATTGCTTCTCGGCTTTCATGTCTGGAAATGGGTTCAAATTTTCACATTATTGCGATATTTAAACTTATTTTAGTTTTCGCTGACAATATTTACATTTTTAACTGTAAAAACATTCAAACGTCTTATTCCCTCTATTTTCTTCTCCGTGTAAGGTTAATCTTTCTACTGAATGTAAACTGTTTTTATTTTTTCTGATTATAACGAATTTATTTTGCATTTCAGAAACAAAAATATAAATTATGGAAATTTAACATTTAAAAATAAAAGTGTATAAACAGGCTAATACGCATAGATAGAAAAAGTAATATTTAGACTGCGTTTATATCGATTTATTGTTCTATTTTCACATATATTGTTATTCATTACGAGTACAACAGAAAGAACGCACATAAAAATGAAAACTATTACTTTAACTATAAATATTGCACACAAAAATAACTCGAAATCGTATCAGAAATTTATATTTCAGATTATTTGATGAAAAAATTAAATCTTTCAACGATAAAAATTACAGCACACTATAAGCAGTAATTACCTCTATGTTGTAAATAGAATTAAAAACCTTAGTCACTCATTGACTAATTTAATAACTAGTTCTTTGTTATCGAGCACCAAACGATGCAAAAATTTTAACGTAAATTTGCAAAACAATGCAGGGAATTTTCGAAATTCGATAATGAATATTTCTTATGAAACAAGAAAAGAAAATTTTTTGCTTCGTATTTTTTTCTTTCTTTATTTTATATATGATGGATGAAAACTTTTCTGTACATAAATATGTCTGCATGAGATGTAACATGTATCAAAGGGAAATTTAATTTATTTACAGAGAAACTATTAAATTTTATATAGTATGTTAAAAATATAAATTGGAATTCAATAATATATTGTACCACACAGAAAAAGTGAAAAAGTGTTCCTTTATAGAATGTCAAACATGCAAAGTCTAAAAATGAAAAGTGGTAAAAAATAAAAAATAAAAACGTCATTTTCTGGAAGTAATTGTCTTGCCATGTATATACCAATACATACCAGAATAATATGTTAAATTGATGATACTTTACAATGATCCTTTTTTATTTTGAATATAAATATCCACCAAATAGAAATAAATAGCGGCAAATGTAATTTTTTTGTACTTAAACATTCTAAAATCTAAAGTATTGTCAAGTATAAAAACTTTTTATTTTGTTAATGTCATGTTTCACGAGAATTCTCTTCAGACATCTAATTCTTTCTAAGTTCATTTTTTACCTGAAGGTATTTAATTTTGTATATTATCATATTGAATGTTGTATTTTGTAGTGTTTTGTAGTCACTACCATTTCTTTTGGTATTCGTCTGTGCTTTTTTGTTTCTTTATTAGACATCCGTTCGGAATCCGTAGGCTCGAAAAACACGCTAATTTGTTTCATTTTAAAAAGATTACCCGATTATGGAAGATTGAATGATATTATCACGGCAAGTGGCGATCTTCTGTAATCGAATTGCCATTCAATTCCCTTTTGATTGTTGCCTTTTTTGGCGTCAAGGCCGCATATACCGCTGTCGCGACAACTGACGGCAATTTTCGTGATTAATTAAGTAAGATCAATTAAACATGTGAAAATAGGCTTGTATAAAATGCTTAAGTAGAATATGTCAATGTCTCTCGGACTTTTATAACGACGTATAAGAAAATCGTTTTAAATATGACGTTTTGAATGTATCATTTTAAATATGACGTAAGTTCCAGCATTAAATACTATTTGCCCTTAATATTTAAAGTTTTTTTAAAGTTTCTTTCTTTTTCAATATTTACGTGTAAATGTATTTTTCAATTGAAAAGTGTTTGTAAATATTATATTTGGATCATTTTAAAATCTGGCAACAGTTTGGTAAAAAACGAGACTATTACAAACTACGAATTAAATATCCATTCAGATAGTGGAAGTTTGAATAAAAATAAGAAAAGACTCAATAATTATATAAAAAATAATTATTGGACACTGCGTACCACAATCTAGTGTAAAGTATATGCCTGCAAAAGATGGTTAAATTGCTATGCCTATTTTTTGATCGTATAAAACTTATTTAACCGAATTATCTTGACTTAAAGATATACACTTATTATACAGACAAACATACATTAAATACAATAATCCAACATGGAGTGAAAAATTAGCCAGAGCCAGGAATCGAACCTGGGTCCACAGCGTTTCGGGCTGTTGGTCTAACCACTGAGCCACTCCGGCCGATTCCTGAGTCTGCAATTTTTCACTAATAAACCATGTTGAAGAGAAGGTTACCAGCCATCTAACCGACAGCCTTGGATGACCGGACAACGGTGAATAGATTTTATTATTCCTCCGATCTACGAATATATATTAAAACACACATAAATAACGCCTGCATTCAGCATTTAAAGATATACAATTATTATTGTGTGTTTTAATATATATTCGTAGATCGGTGGAATAATAAAAATCTATTCACCGTTGTCCTGTCATCCAAGGCTGTCAGTTAGATGGCTGGTGACCTTCTCTTCAACATGGTTTATTAGTGAAAAATTGCAGGCTCAGGAATATCGGCCGGAGTGGCTCAGTGGTTAGAGCAACAGCCCGGAACGCTGTGGACCCAGATTCGATTCCTGGCTCAGGCTAATTTTTCACTCAATGTTGGATTATTGTATTTAACGTATGTTTGTCTGTATAATAATTGTAGATCTTTAAATGCTGAATGCAGGTGTTATTTATGTGTGCTTTAATATATTTTGACTTATTTTAACATTAAATAGCGCTTAAACTAATTATTTGATTAAAAAAGTGTCTACTTCAGGGAGCCTATCCCCCATTTCTATAAAGACTACCAGTTTTCTTGTTTTTATAGGCAATAGTTTTTTTTTAGTATAAACCGAGAAAGTATAAAGGTCACAGTAAATTTAATTAAGGCAGCAGCATTGGTTGCTTTTCTTTATAATAAAGAAATTATGCTTCTTCGCGATAATTTTTTTTCTGCCTATTTTACTGCAATGGCAAAGTACGTTGCATACTTTTATGTTACGGAAAATTTTTGTTCTGGATTACTTATTATTATTATTACTGTTATTAATAGATTATTTTCATAAAAAAATGAGAAATATGGGAGTTTATGCTAGCGTGAAAAATCGAATTACAAATCTGAAATGTAACATGATTTAATGTTGGTGCTTAATTTTATTTCATGCTCATTTTCAGGAAAACTTGGTCATTTTAATTAGCACAAAGTATTCGTTCAACGGAGTACAAAAAAAAAACATGGATTTGCTTCCTTATACACACACACACACATATATATATATATATATATCATATCATGAAATGTTAGTAAATGGAATTTATTTAGAAGGAATTTACTTTACATGGAATCTCCCTTCTCATTTATTAAAACAAATATTCAAACTTTAATAAGTTCAAGCTTTTCAAATTGAAGACCGAAGTAGCACAGAATGGTTGGCGCAACGTTAGCTAATTGTTGGTCCACGTTGACCCCACTCTAAGAAATTTGCCGTACCATTGGCCAACGAACCACTTGCCAATAACGAGCCAACAATGGTCCAATATTAGCTGCTCAGAATCTTGCTGAGATACGTTTTGAATTCTATATTTTTCTGCAACTACCTTTTCCCAACTATTTCCCAACCCTACCATTTTCTAACAATTTCCACAAACTACCAACGATCGGACAAGAATCTGTGCTGCTTGTGATGTATTACTCTTGTGAACTAAATTATAACTACGTCCATTGGAAATATTTCTTATGCTTATTGAACACTATATTCTCTATGTAGTAAGACAAAATTAGCTTTGTTAACTTTAATTGTACAGTTCATAATTAGTAGTAGCACTGAAATTGCTATTTTGTATATTCTTTTATTTATATTAATCGTTTTACATTATTTTCAAAAGCATTCGAACAAGAACACTGTTTAATAAATTTTTACTCTTAAAACACTTTTGGTCTTATGATTTCAGTTTACGAAAAAGTTATTCAAAGTGGTTGTATGGGTGGCAGTGACACATTTTTGCAACCAATTTTAACGTCGACGATTTTGGTACGTATGTAAGAATAGGTGGTACAGATAACGAAACTGCCAGTTATCTGGCGAGGCATCAAGAATGTCACAGAAAGATCGCACAGCTCGTTGAAATGTCAAACGAATGGCAACCCGATTACTCCTGTTACTTCGAATCGGAGGAAGTCACCAGTAACTCGGTAGCTATTCATTTCTCAATGCATCGGGTTCTGGGTGGTTGCTCTTGCATCGTAACAGTTTCTATTAGCAGTTCCGTTATCTGTACCATCTAATCTACTATACAAGGGGCAATCAAAAAGTTCATGGAATTTCGCTGTAACTCTTTAATACCACAATATAATTAATTTATTTGTTTACACACAACGTTCTTTCCTCGACAAAAGAAATCACGTCATGTAAAATCCAAAACAAAAGTGATGCCCATTGCGTTTTTCGACAATGAAGGTGTGGTGCACCATTAAGTTATACAAGCTGGGCAAATTGTTAACGGCCCTTTGTACGTGCAAGTTTTGAAAAGACTGAGCGAGGTAATTCGAAGAAAACAACTAATGGCAAGGAGGATGGTCACTGCATCACGACAATGCTCCCATCCCACACATCGATTGTTGTGCAGACATGGCTAGCAGAAAAGAATATTCCCCTCCTCCATCAGCCTCCCTACTCAACAGATATAGCACAATCGGATTCTGGCTCTTCCCCAATTTTAAAATGGGTCTAAAAGGTAACCATTTTGACACCGTAGAAGACATCAAAACCAACCCAACGGCTGAACTTGACAAGATACCAAAACAGCACTTTCATTGTTGTTTCCAGCAATGGCAGGAGCGATGTAGCAAGTGTGTGTTTTCTGAGGGAGCCTACTTTGAAGGTGATTAAGTAAATGTGTACCTATATTGTGCTAATAAAGTGTTACAACGAAATTCCGGGAACTGTTAGACTGTCCCTCGTACATACCCAAATAATCGGCGCTAAAATTGGTTGCAAAAATGTGGCGCTTACCCAGACTATCAGATTGATAAAGAGATATAAAATTAAATACCAAAACAAAATAAAATATTGAGTGAATAGTTAAATTTTTTTAATGTTTTAAAAATTTTTAATAATGACTAAAAAAAAAAAATGTCTGAATTTAAGAATAGATAGGAAAATCCCTGAAATGATAAATGAAGGAATAAGCTGAACGACTATAATTCTTTAGAGATGAGATAATGCTCAATTTTTGAAGATAAAGATTCAGAGATTCAATACGAAACATGCAAATAGTAGATCGAATCATATTAAATAAAATTTGATTCGTCATTGTACTTTTACAAACAGCGTCGTTTTGCCACTGCAGGTTAAAGTAAGACGTCAAAAATACATGGATTAAATGCAAAATTTATATAAAAAAATGCAAATTGTACAAATATATATATATATATATATATATATATATATATAATTCTTATCGATATTTATGAGCCCTTTTTTAAAAATCTGAAGTGTAATGACATTTGTTTCACTACGTATCACGTCGAAGCAACTTATGTGAGCAGGCATATATAAAAATTAAATATATAACATCGCACACAAATTAAATATAGAATATTCATTTGACATTACATATGTATTTAATCAACATGTCAGCAGGTATTAGTTAAATCATTTACAAATTCAATACTGAGTCGATATTTCTGCTATTGCAAAGGGAAATAATCTACAAAATGAATATTAAGTCGATATATCAAATAACGTTAGTTGAAATCTTCTACAAAGTTTATATCGTTTGAACACGTCGAGTTTTGTGAAGTAGCATCCTCTAAAAATTTAATATAGAAGCGTTAAGTCTGCTATTGCTAAGTGAAAACATTTTCAAATTTAATATAAGATTTAGATTTTTAACATTTGCATTGTTAAAAATGTACAATAAACTCTTCAATTATTCAACCTTTTTATAGAAAACAATTACATAATCGTAATTAATCTCTATTCTGACCTATGAGAGCACTTCATAATATGGCCAAATAACCGTTATCTACAACATTAGTTGAAGGAGCGGACAGTTTTAAATTTTTAACAGTGTGTTATTGTTAGGGGAAATTATTTTCAAATGTTCTGTAAATTCGATACGCCTTTTTTTTCTAGGTTAAATTGTTTCTTACAGAGGTTCTCATTTCTACCTTATGCTTATGTGTGTGAAAAGCGATTTTCTTAAAACCAATTTCGCCTATTATGGCATTTGTCAAGACGCAATAATAGGTATGCTGTGATCTTCTGCATAAAATTAGGTACTTTTATGTTAGCAGGGCACCAGCGATATATATACACCAGCTGGGAAGACCGAGGTAAGCTCGGTTAAAAATAGCCAAAGTTTAATCTTTTCGTAGACTTCTAAGTATTTTGCAGATCGCAAGATAGCCAAATATCGTCAAATTTAGCGACATTCTTTAATTTGGCGTAAAGCATGCGATTTGGCATTAGTAAAATTAAAAGTAGATTTTTCCACCAAATCCCGCCAAAGTCGCCATCGTTTCGCCAAATTTGGAAAAATGTTGCCAATATTACGATTTTGCTTACTGCCGACTGTTAATAACTGTTTCAAAATTCATACTCATTGAAATACATTGACCCGTAATGGCCCCAAAATGACCCACTAATCGAATTTTCTCGAACATGTGACCTAGCCCAATGGTTTTCTGGTGCCCCAAAACGGTAGGATACAAAATTTCGTCAAAATCGTTTGAACCGTTTTTTAGATAGAATTAGCTTGACCCTGACCCTTGATGACCCAAAATGACCCACTAATCGAATTTTCTCGAACACGTGACCTAGCCCAATGGTTTTCTGGTGCCCGAAAACGGTAGGATACGAAATTTCGTCAAGACCCATTTTTAAAATAACATTTGCATAACCACACACAAGATTTTCTCGTATTATAATATAAGATATATACCAGCGGGTACGACCGAGCAATGCTCGGCCAACATTTGCTTTGTGTTCAACTTGTTAGTTAAATCATGTATGTCGGCTCCTATTTGAAATTTCTAGAAAATTATTTCAGATTCTAAAAGCCAACATTTTCGCCCAAATGTCGCCAAGTTTAGCGACATTCTTTCATTTAGCACCAAGCATGCGTTGAGAAAGTTATATGTACCCTGATTGGTTCAAATCTTTTTTCGATAACGTTCCATGGACTCTGATTGGTTGAATTATGTATCTCGGCTCCTATTGGGAATTTCTAGAATATTACTTCAGATTCTAAAAGTCAAATTTTTCGTCAAATTTGCCAAATTTGACGATATTTTTTTCTTTTGGCGCCAAGCAAGTGTTTTGGTATTGGTAATCTTAAAAGACAATTTTCTTTATCATATGTACCCTGATTGGTTGAATTCTGATTTCGAGAACGTTCTATGGATTCTTGGTTGAATCATGTATCTCCGTTCCTATAGGGAATTTCTAGAAAATTTCTTCAGCTTCTAAAAGTCAATTTTTTCGCCAAATGTCACCAAAATTGGTGATAATTTTTTATTTGGCGCCGAGCAAAATTGTTGTTTTGGCATTGGTAATCTTAAAAGTCAATTTTCCTGCCAAATCCCGCCAATGTCGCCCACACTTTTTAAGATAAAAATAGCTTGACCCAGAATTACCCATGACCAAAATGACTCACTAATCGAAATTTCTCGAACATGTGACCTAGCCCAATTGTCTTCTCGTTCCCTTAAACTGTAGGACACTAAATTTAGTTCAAATCACCTGAGCCGTTTTTAAGATAAAATAGCTTGACCCATAATGACCCATGACCAAAATGACCCACTAATCGAATTTTCTTGAACATGTGACCCAGCCCAATTGTCTTCTCGTTCCCTTAAACTGTAGGACACTAAATTTAGTTCAAATCATCTGAGCCATTTTTAAGATAAAATAGCTTGAACCATAATGACCCATGACCAAAATGACCCACTAATTTAATTTTCTCGAACACGTCACCTAGCTCAGCAGTCTTCTCGTTCTCGAAAACCATAGGATGCAAAATTTAGTGTAAACAGCCTGAGCCGTTTTTAAGATAAAATAGCTTGACCCATAATGACCCATGACCAAAAGGACCCCCTAATTGGATTTTCTCGAGTATGTGACCTAGCCCAATGATTTTCTCGTGCCCAAAAACCGTAGGATACAAAATTTAGTTCAAATCGTCTGAGCCGTTTTTAAGATAAAATAGCTTGACCCATAATGACCCATGACCAAAATGACCCACTAATTAAATTTTCTTGAACATGTGACCTAGCCCAACAGACTTCTCGTGCCCGAAAATCATAGGATGCAAAATTTAGTGTAAATAGTCTGAGCCGTTTTTAAGATAAAATAGCTTGACCCATAATGACCCATGACGAAAATGACCCACTAATTGAATTTTCTCGAACATGTGACCTAGCCCAACAGTCTTCTCGTGTACGAAAACTATAGGATGTTAAATTTAGTGTAAATAGTCTGAACCGTTTTTAAGATAAAATAGTTTGACCCACAATGATCCAGAAATGACCCACTAATCGAATTTTCTAGGACATGTGACCTAGCCCAATGATTTTCTCACGCCCAAAACTCGTAGGATACAAAATTTAATCAAAACGTTAGAGCCGTTTTTTAGATAAAATAGCTTGACCCATAATGACCCATGACCAAAATTACCCACTAATTAAATTTTCTTGAACATGTGACCTAGCCCAACAGACTTCTCGTGCCCGAAAATCATAGAATGCAAAATTTAGTGTAAATAGTCTGAGCCGTTTTTAAGATAAAATAGCTTGACCCATAATGACCCATGACGAAAATGACCCACTAATTGAATTTTCTCGAACATGTGACCTAGCCCAACAGTCTTCTCGTGTACGAAAACTATAGGATGCTAAATTTAGTGTAAATAGTCTGAACCGTTTTTAAGATAAAATAGTTTGACCCACAATGATCCAGAAATGACCCACTAATCGAATTTTCTAGGACATGTGACCTAGCCCAATGATTTTCTCACGCCCAAAACTCGTAGGATACAAAATTTAATCAAAACGTTAGAGCCGTTTTTTTAGATAAAATTTATTTGACCCGCGTTGACCCAAAAATGACCCACTAATCGGAAGTTCTCGAACATGTGACCCAGCCCAATAGTCTTCTCGTGCCCGAAAATGGTAAGGTACAAAATTTCGGCAAAATCGTTTGAACCGTTTTTTAGATAGAATTAGCTTGACCCTGACCCTTGATGACCCAAAATGACGCACTAATCGAATTTTCTCGAATACGTGACCTAGCCCAATGGTTTTCTGGTGCCCCAAAACTGTAGGATACGAAATTTCGTCAAAATCGTTAGAGCCGTTTTTAAGATAAAATTTGCATATATATATGATTGTCAAAATTATGTGCGTGCCATGTGGACGTGGATATTATGCAGAAGTTTCTATATTTTGTCAAGATTTGCTCGTATTAGAATATATGATATACGTATATATATATATACACACACACATATATATATACGTATATACATATGTGTATACATATATGTATGTGCATTTGTATATGTATATTTAAATACAGAGTGATTATAAAAAAATTATCCCGATATATGAGCCCCTAACTGTCATATCGTTCACAGAAACTGAATGAAATTTTGGTTTAAAGTATTTTGAGGTATGCGCTCAAGAATGATGTGAAAAACAACAGTTAAATTCTAACAGTTACTGTTACAGTGACAAAATTTCGAACACCATAAAATGAAAAACCATAAAAAGCGTTGGAACGGTACCTGTATCACGATAATTGCCGGCGCTAGACAGACTAAGAAGAATAGTGAAAACAGCCAATAACGTCAGAGAAGCAACAGAAAACAAAACATTTTATTGTGTTTCATACATTTTCCATTTCACACACGACGACACTTTACATGCGGCAGATGGTGGATACTGAACAATAAAATGTTTTACTTTCTGTTGCTTCTCTATCCTTTATTGGTTGTTTTCACTTTTCTTCTTAGTCTGTCTAGCGCCGGCGATTTTCGTGTTACAGGTATATTTCCAACGCTTTTGATGGTTTTTCACTATGAAGATCACATCCAATTAAAAAAATAGGTGTTGCCATTTGAAATTTTCGAAATTTTGTCACTGTAACCGTAACTGTTATAATTTAACTGTTGTCTTTCATATGATTCTTGAGCGCATACCTCAAAATACTTTAAACCAAAATTTCATTCAGTTTCTGTGAACGATATGACAGTTTAGTGGCTCATATATCGGGATAGTTTTTTTATAATCACCCTGTATGTGTGCATATATATGTATATGTATATATATGTGTATATATATATATATATATATATAATATGTATGTATATATCACTTGTGCCCGGCTAACATATACCTAAAATTACAAAGATGCTTCAATGCGTTTTTTTAAATACTCAGGCCTATAGTTCTGCATGCACCATTGTTTCTCTAATCCACAGAATATTGATTATACTGCAACTTGAAATAATATGAACATTTTTAAGTAATCAAACGATAAAATTTATTTAAAAAAAAATCAACTTTTATCGCTATGACAGTATGCTAAGAAATAAATTCAGTTATTTTTACTCCTTTTAATAAAATATGTTTTAAATAATAAAAAAAATATCCAATGCAACTTTATGTTTTATACAAAGCACAGCTGTAATTTATCTTTTAATGCACTCATGCCATTAAACGAAAAAAAATATATCAGTATAGATCACTTTGGATTGAAAAGTAGAAAAATCAGTTAAGTTTTTTTTTTTCAGTATATTTCCATGTTATGTAGTTTATCAATAGCATAATGTCTGTTCCTGATAATTAATGATCGGTAATTTAGTGATAGTACCTAGTTTTATTCAAAGACTGAAAAAAGTTTATGTCTAAGAAAGCATAAAAAATAACAAATTCGCAGGAAAAGAACTACGAAAACCATTTTGTCTGTTTTATTTAACTATTGTCAATGTAATAAATTTAAGTTGTCTACTGAGATATTCTGTTGATTTTGTAATATACTTGTAAGTTACTGCGTTTAATTCAGTGTGTTTTATTGCGATGTAAGCAGTTTCTTCTGTTACATTTATTATTCCAGATTGAAAGAAATATTTGTCTAGACAAAAATGTTCAGGATATGTTTTGATATTTGAAATAAGTATTAATATAGAGATTGGTCATAAATTAGGGCAAAAAGAATGGTTTTATTATTCATAGTTATATAGCCAGACATGAGAATACACATGATTATAAGATAATGAAACACATAAAGTTTACCTTTTTCGCAAATTTTCGACGTGGCTAGTTTACCGTTATTCCCATAGGTGAATCAGTTTTCACTATGATTGTGAGCATGTTCTCATCGATCAAACACAATAAAATATCTAATTCGCAATTCCAATTATAAAATGGATTTCAGAAGCGGCTACTGGAAACCCGATATTTAACAATCCTCACACATTAAAATCTAGGGGTGAAAGTTCTAGTGATCGTTGTGGCCATGGAATACCATCTCCACGACCAATACAAACTGGGACTTTAGCATTGAGGTGAGAGGTGCATCCATAAATACAATATGTACATAGCATACAATATTTCTAATCTGTCAGTGAAATAGTAACTTCCTGTTAATGTTTCGCAAATTATTCAGTTACGAAATTACCCAGCTAACTTGTGTCCACTCTGCATTAGAAACAGAAGTTAATGAATTTTAAATTTGTGTTTGTCTTAGATTTTTTGAAGCTGGACAAAAATATTACTTTGCATTTTGCATTTAAATTACTTCCTGTTAAAAGTAGTTAGTAATATTGAATTATAAAGGATAGCTGTAGGAAAACTAACATCCTAAATTGACGAAAGTAATTTCTTTATGGCGGAAAAAAATCATATTTTTATTCATTGATTTTGTAAACGCAATGCGATTGCATGGAGAAAAATGGATCTTAATTTTTGTTATATGAGCCGAAAAAATTTGAAGCTTTGCTATCGCCTCACATATGAGACACAGTATAAAAGACAATGTTCACATTTTTCCGCTCATAGAAAGCGAACGCTTTAAATTATAGATTCAATGAGCCTAATAATTTAAGAGTAATATGTTAGCAAGGATTAAAAACTCCTGTTAATATTTTAAAAATACATTTAGTGTAATTAAATTTGAAGTGAATGCTATATTTTAGATTTTAATTGTTTTCATTTACTTTTTATATAAGGAGTTAGGACTGGATAAAAGGGGGATAAATAGAGGATCATAATTTTATTCATATGTCACAAGTAACTAATTCAAGGTTTTCGAAAATTTACGTTTCGTAATTTTGAGAGAAGATAATTGAGAATTAAGAGCATATAAGAAAATATGTTCAGTGAAATTATTAGTTTTACTAATAGGACTGGCGCGTTAAGAGGGTAAGGTGAAAACTGACAGTTATATCGCACTTAATTGAAGAGAGTCACAGATGGCGATCTCTCATACACTATATGCTTGTATTTGGAATATAGTAGACATATGAGTTTAATTTGTACGAGACTCCGCCGTCAATGTCACTGTTAGCAAGATGTAAAACTGTGTGAATAAGATCAAAAATATTTTTTTTTAACATTAAATCTCTAAGTGAATAACTCTTCGTAGATTTCGATTGCTTTCAGGAAATTTGTATCTCACTAGACAGATTTTGAGTTTATGGTTTTACACATGTTTTCAAGGTGAGATGGATCATTGAGAAATATGAATATAGAGAGCCAATGAATCTCCGTAATATGGAAGCAAATTGTAAATGATTATAGGAGTATCACTATTATTTGAATAACAATATATGATTGATATATTAAGTTTATATAGACAATATTTCTTTGAGAAGACGTAGAGAATATTGATATGAATCATATTACACAAGAAAACATCGAAAATAACACTCGAAAAGATACAATGAGACAATATTAAAAAAATTAAAATGCTTTATAAGCCGAAACATAACAGAAGAAGAAATGTTAAAAACTAAATACTGTTTCATAAGAGAAGTTAAAATTCTCGACCATTCATTGTGTTTGACACCAACGCCGCATCGTTTGTCAAAAATGTTTAAATATATTTCGAGTTTCGCAATGATGAGAAGGTCCATGAAAAAATCTTGCTATGTCAGAGGCAATGGCTGATTCATACACAGTGGTCTAGAAGATCCTCAGAGCAAAGATACGAGAAGTTTATTAGAAGGTCTATGAGAAGATCCACCTCAAAAGAAAGCGAGGCTAGATAAATTAAGTGAATGATCAAGTGAAATCAAGTACATGTAAAGGTGTACAATATTACTTAGCAGCTACCGGTAGTTCTTTTCTATCTGAATATTGTTCATACTGACGTTAGCTGATGTAGTTAGGTGTCACAGTGCTTCACATCAGCGCGCATGATTTTTTGAATAATTTTACAGATATCTGGAGTGTCGTAAATAATAGAAGCTTGGTGGCGATTCCAGTCATATGTTCTAACCCGACTATGTTCAATTATAGCATTCAAAGAATGCATTTAAATGTAACAAAAAATGTGACATTGTAATAATTTTTGCCGACGGCGGAAAGACCGAACACTTGACCTCTTATGTTCTCTCGGGAGCCATGCGGGGGTCCGAAGGTCTTCTTTCCAATCCACTACCTTCTGGTCCTGGGCTTTTGGTCTGGGGCTTGGTTGGGTAGTGGATGTGTACTTCTCCCCTTGCGACGTATTTGATCCTTAAGCTTAACAGTGGGCTGGTCGTAAATAGGGGGATTCCTGTCAAAAGCAACGATAGTTTAATAGATAATGGATTTCAAGATCCACCACAGAAATAAATTTAGGCTAAAGGCACACGTAGGTGTACAATGCTACTTATGTGTTTTCAGTAACGCTCTCGTTTGTAAATATAATTCATAATAATGTTATCTACCTCCCTAAAATTTCGTGTATGGGGCTTTTGACATACCATGTACTACCAACACTTTTTTGAAAACACATCATCTTATTTCCTATCTCAGAACCCCTTTCCCATTACAATTGATAGAGATGACTCTAGTTGCCTGCTAAAAAGAGGATTGTCTTTCATCCACTTGTGAGTTTTTTATACACTTTTATCTACAATGTTTTAGTTTGTTATTATTGTTTTCGTTTACTATGTTACCTGTATATTTTGCATTGAATGTAATAAATAAATTGACAAAAAGCTCTATAAAAACATTCAAATTTTAGACTGAAAAATGTTATGAATGACAATATACAACCTGCATCTGCATTGGAAGAATCCTTTTTAATCTGAATATGCATAGGATTTCAATGTTTGACCAATATATTTGCCAGAGGTCAGGGCGTGTTGAAGGGTGCATCAGTGAAATATATTTAATCCACAAGAAAACTGCTAAGTTGATTGGCTATGTAAATAATGTTGTGAAATTAGATTCTATCGGAAATCTCATTCATCAAGCACAATCGAAATCTTTGCATGAAAAGTATGATTCAGTGTTATACTTTGTGTTATTTCTGAATAAATTACATATATCATTGTAAAAAATGCTCAAATCACTATAATCACACACTAAAAGCAAATGCTATAGTTGCGCAAAGGTATAAAGTTTATTGATACTGTAAAAAATGTACAATTATTTTCATGCTTTTGAATTTTCACATATTTAAAATTTTTATACCTTACATTTAATCACGCAATAAAACCATTGAAAAATAACATTAACTCTCAATTATATGAAATTTTATTTCTGGATAAGACGAAAATAAAAGATAGCTTTTAATTTCGAAAAGATACATTGTTCACGCAATCCATATAAATGGAATTTCCTTGCCATTAATCAAACTCCTAAGAGATTAAAAGTTACAGTCTCTTTTTTGTATTTATCATCTCATGAATGTGAAATTAAATTGCGTGCGCAAAAGCCATGTAACTTAATAATAAACATTTTTCGCGAATGCAGATTTTTTAAGTTTTGTAAAAATCTATATTTGTTTATGAAGACATATCTCCTTTTTAAATAAGAAGGGAAAGGAAATTACGAATATTAACATTATAACTGTTTTTTATTTGTTGTTTAATTAATATTTTCTAAGTGAAAATATTAAAAATCTCAAAGGTGTATAGTATATACCACTGAAGTTTAGCTTAAAAAATAATTTGGCTAAGATGCTTTACACTCACGCAGAAAAAAAAATTAACCGGTTAAAAAAAGGAAAAAAGTTGCCAAATTTAGGGGATTTTTTCCTTTAATGGCAACCTAGCCATTGTATTAAGTTATTTGTTTGGCGTGGTCTTGAAAATCGCGCCAACCAAAAAGTCGCCAAACTTATGTTTACATGTTTGCGTGAGTGTAAAGCATCATTTCCAATAATTTTACATTGATAAAACGTGTTTGATTATTTCCAATGCTAGTTGTTGAATAAATATTTCATGAAACGAATGATATTGAAATGGCAGTTTCTAGTAAACAAAATATGAATATCCGAATAAAAGTCGAAGAAATATAGCAATAATAAAATATAGTTTAGAAATATAGAAAAAAGTATAATGTAAATTTCACATTGGAAGCAAATTCAAAATAATATCTCTTACTACGCGTACTTTCGTTATAGAACATTAAAAAAAGTATATAATTGTTCTAATGTCGAATTTACAGTATACTTAACAGAATTTCACATTTTTATAAGTAATTTAAAAATAGTAACATGTTTGTTGATATATTACAAATTCTGGGTTCAAGCCTGAAAAATAAATTAAATTTTTAATAAAATAAAGTTGTAATATTTATTTGAACAACAAGTTAATTTATTTTGTAATTTTCTTCAACGGGAAGTAGATGAAAAAAGGTATGCACATTAACCAGATATACCAGCTCTTTTTACTTTTAATAAGTTAGTGCAAGTAAAAAAGAAACCCAAGTTTTTATAAATTGGTGTATTTTTCTATTTCTTTTGATATAACGGTAAGTATATACCGTAATGAAATATGTTTAAAATATTTTCACAATGGTGTATATCATGCAGAGAAATAGCTTCTCAGCAGTTGCGTTGTGGCGCGTAAATGTGCTTCGAGAATGCTTTAGATGCTTCGCAATAATTATAAATGTTTGCATGTTATCAAACACAATGAGGGTTCGAAGTACTTTACCATTCAAGCTTGTTTTGATGATACTAAAATATGTTTTTATTTATATTTTTAAAATTCTTGTCTTGCTTTTGAGGAAAATAGACAGAATTCTTCTAAATTACATTCATAGCTACCGACGATAAAAACATTCTGTTTTAACAACACAATAAAGCAGATGTCAACTTTTATTTCTTAAATTTTTAACCTCTTCTGTGAGATAATAAAATAGAAAAGAAAAAAAAACAAAAAAAACATAGGTTTTTTATTCTGATAATTTCAATGGTTTAAGCGCACAGTTCGATTACATGTCCGTTAACCTTGTGTCTTAGTTATATTGTTTTCTTTTATTATTAATTTTTTTATGAAGTTTTAATTTCGTTATGTAATATTAGCCGGAAGCAAATACTGAATTATTTAGATTATTTTAAGTACAAATGGGTTAATCTTTTGTAGTCGGGATATATGCGATTGAGATAACTTTTTTAAAAAATCATGCTTGAAAAATATTTTAAAAAACATAAAAAAACAGTAAATTTAGATGCAATTTTCACATCAATTGCATTTGAAGTAGCATTTTTTCTGTATTTAGTGGTGTAAAAATTGAAATTGTGAGAGTTTAGAAGATAAAAAAATTGCAGTGAATGTGAAATTTTCGTGTCGAATGTTACCCGTCACCGCTACTCACGGGCGCATTTTTTCTTTATAATGTAGATTTCTTTACATATTTTTATCACAGTCAATTGAAAATAAAAATAGGAAAAGAACTGGAATCGATAAGAATATGAAAGGTGTCCTTTTCGATGTGAAAATAAAAGTCTTTCTGTCTTTTTTATTATAACTTTTATTATGTATTATAATAAGGTCAATATTAAATAACATTTACATTAATTGCCATTATTAGACAGATCTTTTTTGGCGGACAAACGTTTTTTGCTCATTAGCTGAGAAAATAAAAATTCGCTTAAAATTTAAATAGTGTTTATTATAACATATTTTTTATATTCATTTTATATATATTTTTTTGTACTGAAATTAAATTATATTTCTCTGATGTCAATAAATAAATTATATTTCTATAGCGCCCATAATTAGGTTAAACTAAAATACTAATAGGAAACTCAATACAGTTCAATATTACTTAAAAGGAGACATTAAAAAAAAGATATATTTCTATATTTCTTTTAAATACAAAAATGTGTAAATTAACAACATAATACAAATTAAAATAACTTTTGTTTCGACTCACTCCGAACCATTTTCAAAAACAAATGAGAATATTCCATAATTGCACGGGCTTTGAAGTTATTATTTAAAATGATATCATTTAATTTTCATGTACTTTTTAAAAAATTACGCACGTTATCTTTTATTTCTACTTGGTTGTTTATTTTCATATCTGTAACCATGGAGTAGATCGAGCCACAATTTCGGTAAGTTAAAAGATGCCGCAGAAGGTGAATATTTGCGTTTCGCTCTATGATTTTTATTTAACCGCAAAACAAAGTGTAGTTTCAATTTATATTAAATAATTTTCATACGCATTATTTATTATTTACTCGATTTTTTTAAAACTTTTAATTGCGCATTGTTAGTTAATAATCATTCTATGATATATATTAAAACTTTCATGAATGTCACAGGGCCACATTTAGATGCTTATCGATTGCATCTAAGCTATCTCGGCAACCCAGTAGAACAGATTGTGTATGTTTTAAATTAAATTAAACATTGTGTGTTTAATTAAAATCCTTTATAAGGTGTTTCTGGAAGAAAAAAATGATTTTAAATCGTAAATTTAACAATACACTATTAAAAGTTTGCAGCAAACTGTGCAGTCATTTGACCGTTTTTATAGAAAACGGTTAAATAACCGTAATTTAATTTTATTCTGATCATATTATTGCCTATATTATGGTCAGTATAGAGTTAAATTACGATTACGTAACCTTTTTCTATAAAAACGGTCGAATGACTGGACAGTTTGCTGCAAATTTTTAACAGTGTAGTGAATATATGTTAACGAAATATTTAATCAACCACGGTAACTGGGCATTTGACATTCAAGATTTCGTTACCCCATAGGGATGAAGAGCCACTAAAATGACATAGGTGGTCAAAATAATCCTACATTTAATGAAAAACCAAACTGTTAAAACTTTGCAGCAAACTGTCCAGTCATTTGACCGTTTTTATAGAAAACGGCTACATAACCATAATTTAATTGTACTAGGGGGCTCAGCCCCCTACTCGCTAACGCTCGCCAACCCCCCGTGAATTGTGAAGCAATTCACATTGAGAGCGCTACGCGGTCACAGCTCGCTTCGCTCGCTCACCCCTTTTTTTCAGCAATTCTAGCCGGAATGAGTTCTACCATAAAACATTTGAACATATGAAATTGACAATTTTTTTTTCAATGTAAAAAAGTAATTCTCCGTTGAAAACACAACTGAAAATCTATTTAGTTGAGGCTACCAATGAGCATATAAATCTTTTAAATACTATGAAAAAAGGATCTTTTGTACAGCACGACTTAAATTCATTAGAAAAAAAAAACTACGTAGAAATTATTTTTTACTTCCTCAATACATCGACAGATGGCGCCAGGTGCAATCTACAAAGTTGATTTTTTTTCTTCTCCGACTTTTGAGGGAGTGAAATTCGTAAATGAATTCTGAATAAGAGTTGAGAATTCATTTGAAATTAACGATATTGCTCATAATTAAAATGAGGAATCATCTCAGACGCTTTGGATTAAGTACATGTTATTTTATTTTTAATAATTGCTAGTTTGAGCTTCATTCTATGGTCTCAATGCTCTCACGCTGACGGCCATATTGGAGGTGGAGCTAATCTAACACAATCTAGTCTGTTCATTGGTCTGTGCTCTGGAAACTACGGTTGTTGCCAAACCATAAGTTACAAATTCAGCCCTATTTTCGCGCCACGTAAGACAAATATATATATAGATTCTTATCATACTATGGGCAATACCACAGTCAGAATAGAGTTAAATTACAGTTATGTAACTGTTTTCTATAAAAACGGTCAAATGACTGGACAGTTTGCTGAAAATTTTTAACAGTGTAGGATCTACTAATTGTAGTTCTGTTTGACAGCATGACTAACGAATAATTATCCTAAAGTAACAAAACTCGGTACAGATGTCACAGACACATCGGGGTGCTTTTTTAGTGCCAAAATAACGATTTTATGCCTGTGTAATCCGGTGTATGCTTGGGTAACACGGATATTTTGCTTCGTATGGCAACCCAGTAGAACAGATTGTGTGTGTTTTAAATTAAATTAAACATTGTGTGTTTAATATTAAATTAATCATTGTGTGTGTTTTAAATTAAATTAAACATTGTGTGTTTAATATTAAATTAATCATTGTGTGTGTTTTAAATTAAATTAAACATTGTGTGTTTAATATTAAATTAATCATTGTGTGTGTTTTATAATACGATAATTTGTGTGTATTAATAATAAAAAAATTTGTGTTTTATAGTAAAATTGCGTGTATTTTATAATAAATAAAACTGTTCCATAATAAAATGAAATAACACGCTGTTTTTGCAAGCTAGGCATAACAGATGTTTTCTAGCCAAAATGCCGCAAAACAAAAATCGCGCCAACCACGGTGCGTCTATAAGATTTGTCCCCAAACTCACAAGCTAACTTATCGAAGTCGAAGTATTCTTTCGACTTTGTGTGAAATACAATAATATTACTAAAAGTGATTGAGGAGCACAGTAATTCATTAAACAGTACTGCATGCATAGTTGCCAACCTCCCGATTTTTTTCATACCAATATTTTTATGTAAAAATATTTGTTTTATTTAATCTTACAATTTCTGCAATTTAATAAAGCGCATATTTTTGAAAGATTTTACTGGTATTAAAAAAATCGAGTGCTTGGCAACTATGTGTATGTAATGCGAAATACATTTTGGAACAAGACGTGCCTAATTTAATACTGTTCGTATACCAATGGTAACCACATCTACCATTTTACATGATATCGTTACATTTTAATGTCTACTGCAAGTGGCGTTAAAATATCCTTTTTATATTTAATGTTGTGGAATAAAAATCCGGGTTCAAAATGAAATGAGACACTAGTATCGATTACCATCATAGTTGCCTATATAAAAAATGTTTGTTGTGTTTTCTGCCTGTCTGTAAATTTATGAACAGTTGTTCTTAATCCAGCTGTATTTCTTTTCTTTTTAAACTGTAACTGCTCAGGTGGAAACAACTATACCATTTTCATTTATATTTAGATATAATATTTAGAAATATCTCACTAAAAGACCAAATTTCTTGAGATGGAAATTTAATAAATAACACATTTTTGTTCTAACATAAAAAACCAAAAATAAGCTATTATTAAATTATGTTGACATATTATAATTAATTAGGCATGCATTGAGCTTCAGAATGAAGTGTTTTACAAAATAATTCATGAAATTAAATTTTTTCTGTTATGTATTTTCTCACCTTTGTTGCATTTTTTTTGCAATATTTTCCGCTTTTTCTGATTAATTTTGAAAAGTGAAATTTCTCAAAGATTTCTTTGAGCGGAAATATGTAAGTTTTATAACAAAAAAATTCTGTTCCTCTTCGGGACAACGCTTATACTTTCAATCGATCGTTACACGAATCTATTTTCCAGAAGACATCCGTCCCATGATAAAGTTTGATTAGATGAAATATATGATTAATTTTACTCTGCCTTATATTAAACTATTTCGCATGAATGCATATTAATTTTTTAATAGAAAATGATAAAGTAAGCATAACAAAATGAAATACATTTCTGTAATTCGTCTGTTTTCGATCGAGTTATGAAAACAAAGGTGTTATTTTCTGAGACGTTTTACTATTTTAGCATGCACTGTTAAAAATCTACAGCAAACTGTCCAGTCATTCAACTGTTTTGAAATAAACCGATTACATAACAGTAATAATAATTAATCTCTATTCTGACCAATGAGAACGCTTCAAGTTATGGTCAAGTAACCGTTACGAATAGAAAGGGGTAAATGATTTGACCGTTTGCTGCAGATTTTTAGCAGTGTAAGGTGTCTGCTTTAGTAGTTCATGAATCGGATTTTTTTCTACATCATTTAGTCTGCTTTGCTCAATCAAATTGCATATTATGCTCAACCAGTGGTTTCCTGCATTTATCTTACACTGGTAAAACTCTGCAGCAAACTGCTCAGTCATTCGCTTTTTTTTTATAACGATAACGGTTGCTTCACCATAATACGAAGCATATCAGACCATGTTATGGACCATATTATGGTCAGAATAAAGAAAAATTAGGGTTATGTAACCGTTTTCTATAAAAACAGTCGAATGATTGGACAATGTGAAGAAAATTTTAAACAGTGCATGCCAAATAAAACTGTGCATATGAAGTTTGCTTATGCTGACCGTAAACGAGTGATTACGTTCTTAATGTAAAAAGTAAAATTCCCATAGTTGTTACTTCTGATATCTTCGATATTTGTCTCTCATAATTTTCCATACGCCGCCAAAATTTTGCAGCAAACTATCCAATCATTCAACCGTTTTTTACAGAAAACGGTTAGTTAACCGTAATTTATCTTTATTCTGACCAGTGTGAACGCTTCATACTATGGTTAAATAACCGATATATATTTTTGCGACAACATGAACTGCAGTCATGACATTAGATGTGATTTTTAAAACAAACATTGAATGATTATAAAGAGCGGTTTTTTTTTACTATTTTTACATTTATGCTTATTTTTGATTGTCTTTTAATCGGTTTATGAACACAAATGGACAGAGTTCCATTATTGTGATCGTCGTATTCTTAGGATATTGCATTTTTGTTTAATTTATGTGGAAGGCCTCCATGGTGAACACGCGCAAAGCTGGGTGGGACAGTTTGCTGCAATTTTTTACAATGTAGTGCTAGATGTTCCTCCAATAACTGATCATATCTCTCAAGCACGATCTACCTCTAAATTTGGTAACTTAATTGGATAAGATATACTAGTAATTGGTCCACTATTGAAGGTGTATAAGCTACCAGAACAATTTATCCCGATAAAAGTATTTATTATCAAGATAAGGTGCCAGTAACTCTTTAGGAACAAGTACCGTATATGATACATACACTGTAGAAAAAAAAGAATAATGTTTCTTAATACGGGACAATATAATATAATCATAAACAAAAATACACAATAACAACCTACAAGATATCCACGATTCCGAAAAGATTTCTTTATCATTAAAAACCTCAGAAAATGATATATATTCGAGAGTTAAAGAAGAATTTATAAAAGTAACATTCCTTTTGCCGCTACGGATTTTCGGAAACATTTCCGAGTAGATTGTATAGTGTATTAATCCGTTTTCACAACCCGGAATATGTTTTTTTCGGATGCTATCCATTCTTAAGTAAATATATTCCTGTTCAAAAAACATATTTTACAGACAAACTTAATAATTAACAGCAGTAACATTAACATTGCAATTAATATTATTTTGTTACTCTTTCAGGTATAAATTCAGTTATGCCGCTGAAAATGTTTGATTAGGAATTGATAGCATCATAAATATCGATATTCCGATTTGAAAAAAAATGATTAATACACTTAAAAACGTATTCAAAAACATTTTCGCAAATAAGTGGCAGCAAAACAAACTTTGTTTTTATAAATGTTTCGTAAAATCTCAAAAACATATTGGTTTCTGAGGTTTCTAAAGATAAAGAATGGTTTTCGGAATCGTGAATAAACCGGAAAACGGTATTGTATATTTTTGCTCGTGGATATATTATATTTTCGCAGATTAAGAAACATTTCTCTTTTTTACAGTATACGGTTCTTAATTTTGAGAATATCTGCCGCGTGTTCGCCCACTTTCCGTTCTTTATAAAAATAATTCTTGAGATAAAATTTCCCACGTACGTTGAACAAGTTTATGATATTTAAAATTTTTAATATTCCACTGATCTCTGTTTATTTTTTGTAAAAGTGAAATGTCTGAAAGTTTTTTTAAAACGAAAATAGTTTTACAACTGAAATTTTTGTTTCTCCTGGGACAAAAATTATATTTTCGATCGATCATATACGAATACATTTTCCAAAATATAACTGTTCCATGTGAAAGTTTGATGGATGAAATATATTATATAAGTTTTTTTCTGCCTCATATAAAACTATTCGCATGAATATCTATTTTTTTTTCTAGAAAATGATAAAGTAAACAAAACAATATTATATAATTTTTGGAATTTTCAGTTTTATTTCGAGTTGTTCAGTTTTATTCGAGCAAAAGTATAATTTTCCAGAATGTTTTACTATTTTAATATACACTGTAAAGAAAAAGGAAAGTGTTTCTTAATCAAGGAATTACCAATATATTTTCAATATTTAAAAAAACATTTATAAAAAAACAAAGATCTTTGACTGCCAACATTTATCGGAAACGTTTTCCACTATCTTCTATATTGTATTAATCAGTTTCCTCAACGTAGAATTTAAATTTTTCGGATGCTATCAATTCTAAAGTAAACATTTTCATGTTCAACAAACATGTTTTATTGACAGACATGATACATTAAGAACATTAACATTAACATTCAAATTACTATTATTTTCTTACTCTTGCATGAAAAAATTTTAACAGCTGAAAACGTTTTATTAAAAATTGAAAGCGTCATAAAAACCGATATTTCGGTTTAAAAAAAACCCTATAAAAACTACTCAGAAACGCTTCCGAAAATCAGTGGCAGCCAAAGTAACTATGTAGTTACAAGTGCTTCTTTAAATCTCGAAAACATATCGGTTTCTGACGTTATAAAGATAAAGAACACTTTTTCGAATCATTGGTAACTTAGAAAGAGGTTACTTTATACTACACAATAACTTTCTACGATATACCAACGATTCCGAAAAGCTTTCTTTATCATTAGAAATCCCAGAAACTAATATATTTTCGAAAGTTAAAGAAGGATAAAAATTATAAAAAAAATTATTTATAAAAAAAAACAAAAATCTCTGCCACGGATTTATTGACAATTTATTGATTCCACGTGGTTTTATTATATTTTCGTTGATAAAGAAGTGTTTTTCTTTTTTACCGTGTAAAATTCCTACTCTTTTAGCCGATAAAGCACGTTTTGTTTCCCAGATCGTGTTTGATTTGCTTTCCTCAAAGAACTATCATGTTTCACCAGTGATTTTTTGCGTTTTTTAACCTAAATAAAATTGTGAAAATGAATTTTTTTTATGCCAGGCCGTTAACTAGTGATCCTGTTCCAAGTGAAGGGTGGCTACAGGCGACTTTTTTTTAAATTTAAATCTACCATCTATTTCTAAACAAAAATATTCGTGACACAATTCTTCAAGAACATGACCGCAGAGATTTTTGTTCGGAAATATTGTTAGACAAAACATCAAAATGTAGCTGTTGAAACCCCGTAAATGTAAAAAAAAAAAAAAAACTAAGTTTCGGCAAAAGTTGATATGTCAGTGCTAAGTATACATTAGAAGTGATCCAATATTTAAACAAGTGTCCCAAATACGTTACAACAACTAGATATGATACGGGCTCAGCCAGACCTCAGTTCATCTGTGAGGCTGAGTCCGATCCCGGTCCCGAAACGGTCTCCGGGCTTGATTTTTAAAGCAGTGTTCGAGCTAATTCTGAAAGTGAACATTTTATTTATTCCATATTGAAACAGAATAAAAAAAAATAGATGCTATATGAGAAACAAGAATGTAGTCTGAGTTTCTTAAAGCATTTTACAATCCTTTAAAAATCAGTTTGTAAAGGAATAGAATTGTTATTGATGGAATATATGAGGAAATATTCTATCTGATTCTGAAACCTTTGCGAACGGAGAGTGTTAGATATCCCTTCTTTATCCTCGTTTTCTGTTTAAAGTCTTTCTCCAGAATTACTGAAACACTGAACTCATATCTTTCTTCGTAGTTGTACAATGATATTTTAAAAGAATAAAATTTGTCACTTTTGCACATTTCTGCCAGTGGTTTACGGTTAAAAATTTTGCAGCGGATTGATCAAAATTTTGGTGTTGCAGTAGCTGCAACCAGAAGATGTTTCAATATTGTTCCAACATTTGTAGCTATGGGTCATACGGATCTCCATATATTAAAACGATATTTCATCATCTTATGATTGCAGCTACTGCAACACCAAAATTTGGTTCAAACCACCCCAAAAATTTTAACAGTGTTGGGTATAAATGACAAATTAGCTATTTTAAACAGATTTTTGGAGATATGAAAATCACGAAATGTTGTCTTGAGGGAATATATGGTATTCATACTTATTTGTATGGAATAAGAGATTTTTAAATGAGAAAATTATTATTGTAATAATTTTAAAGTATCATTAACAATTTTCTACTGCGTATTTTTGGTATCGAGTTGTGGTTCCAAAAAAGTATCCGAACTGATCTCTAATAACTACTAGGAAGCAATCAGTAAAAGTGTACGTAGAAAACTTCACTGGGTAAGTTATACTAATCGATCATATACTATGGATCGATAATAAGTTGGAGCAGTTTCCTTATAAAAACATTTATTTTCGTGATAAAGTTTTATTATATGTTTCCTACAGTTGAAATGTATTCATGACTTGAGCCTACTAGGCGTTTGTTCGTTTTCTTTCAGTAATTTATAAAATAATTCATGCGACAAAACTTCCTGGATTATTATTTTTTTAATACCTACTTACGCTGAACTCTTTTGTGGTATTTTTAAATTTCAAACTTCCGCTTCTCTCAGCTTAATTTTTACAAAAGTGAATTTTCTGGACGATTTCTTAGAGCGGAAATATAGAAATTTTACAACTGAAATTTCCGCTTCTCCCGGGGAATCGCTTATATTTTCGATCGATCGTATACGAATACATTTTTAAGAAGCCTTCCGTTCTATGCGAATGTTTGATAAATGAAATGCATTATTTAAGTTTATTCTGCCCCATATAAAACTATTTCGTATGGATGTATATGAATTGTTTGTCAAAAGAATCGTGAAGTAAATGAAACAAAATGAATTATATTTCGGGAATTTATCAATTTTTTTATAGAGTGTTAAGGGCAAAAGTGTTATTTTTCGGAATATTTTAATATTTATTTATAAGTGCCTTCTCTAGTAGTTATTGATATTTTTTCGGATTCAAACCTTTTTTGTTTGCCTTGCTTAACCAAATATTATCTTCAACCAATGATTTCCTCCGTCCTTTCAGGCTAAATAAAACTGTGTGTTTGAAATTCACTTATGTCGAGTTTCTGCTCTAAGTTGAACAAGAAAGTGTCAAGCATGGATTATGAATCAGTTTGTAACACATTCAGAATACTGTAACGAGACTTTCCCGTTTAATAATGTCAAAGAAGATATCTAAGTAAACAATATAGAAAACACATAATATATTTAAAAACCCAATTTCAAGAATTCCTGAAAGTATTCGAATTCTTTCGGTGAAGTTTTGTATATATATGATCTATAGATTTGAATATATACTAGTTAGTAAACTAAAATTTATTTTAGTTAGGAAACGCATAACAGAGTTGAAAATTCCTCCTCGGTAATTTCTTTAAATAAATGGAAATGTACTTGAGATTATTTGAGCAACTCTGCATATGATCTATAGAATTTATACACACCAAGTATTACGAAAAAATAGTTAAATTTAAAGACGCATTCCACAACTGAAAACGCACTTTCAGCAGGTATCGCTCATAGGCAGTAACCGAGTTCTTTTGTTACGATAAATGAACGATAAATGGCAAGTACACTATATTCTTTTCTAAGCATCTCGCAGTGCTCCTCAGTGCTGTATATTAATTTTAATATGTTTGAAATACTGTAACATCATTAAAAGACACTGTAAACGAATTTTTCCCATAGATCAAAATGTAACGGATTACTTCTGACTGAGTGGCCCTGTAAACGATCTATAAATATTAAACACTTCATTTTCAATATAGAGCATGCTATTGTAAACATCAATAAAATATATCAATTACATGGCAATCGAAGTATTTTTACGCGAGTTAGAGCACGAACAGACAGAAAGACGGCAGGCGACATTAGACAAACCGAAGTCATAAAAACTTTTCAATTATGTTGAAAAGTGTTAAAAAGTAAAGTGACCACAGTAGTTGATCTCTGAGTTGAACGTGATCCAGTAGTTGGTTATGTGTCTTAAATACTGCATACTTCGACGAAGCAAGCTGGCACAACAGTATTATTACCCGGAATGATTTCAATTTTAATGCAGGTTGTTTGCTTTGATCAATCGATTTTGTTTTCGTTTTTTATGACTTCTAAGGTCTGCTTTGCTCAACAACAATTATTTCATTCGTTTTTACAGTTTTAATAAAACTGCATATAAATTTCAATTATGCCATGCCTTTAACTGTTGGTTATGTTTTATGCGTAAAAAGTAAGTTTTTGATTGTGGTTTATCTCCGAGAGCTAGTTCTTCATCAAATATGATCCATTTGTTGATCAGGTGGCTCGAGTGCTATGTCACTACTACGAAACAAACAGTAAAAAAGCACGTAGAAAACTTTATTGGGTAGCATGTACTAACTCATAAAATACTGAGGGTTGATCAACTATTGGAGCAGTTTTCTTATAAAAGCATTTATTTTCACGATAAAATCACGATTAACTGCTTCCTGGAGTTGAAATGTGTTCATCTTCAGCCTGTCTACATATTTATCTTCTTTTCGTGCTTTATAAAAGTACTCATGCAATAAAAATTGCTAGCTTATTTATTAATTTATTTAATGCCCACACAAGTAGAACTTTTTTTACGATATTTTTAAATTTACAAACTGACATTTCTTTCTGATTAACTTAGTAAACATGAAATTTCTCAAACAATACTTAGAGCAGAAATATAAAAGTTTTACAACAAAATTTTCCGATTCTCTAGGGATGTCGCTTATATATGTGATCGATCGTATACGAATACATTTTCCAGAAGATATTCGCTGTATGCGAAAGTTTGATGGATGAATGGCTTTATTTATCCGGTCTCACACAAAACTATTTCGAATGAAAGTCTATTAATACTTTTTTTTCGGAAATTATAATGTAAACCGAACAAAATGAAGTATATTTTTGGAATTTGTCTGTCTATATTCAAAACACAAACACGCATATATATATATATATATATATATATACAGGGTGTCCCTAAACTCATGGTACATACGCTAGGGGGTGATAGAACACATCAAGACGAGTAATAGTAAATAGGAAACCAAGGGTCCCAAACGTATTCCAAAGGAGATAGGCGCCATCAAAGTTTAGGGTCCCAAATTGCAAATGATGATAAAAAAGGGGAAAATGGGTCGATTTATTTGCGGTTTTCGCTAAAATCATTCTTTAAATTAGTATTTTCTTTAAAAAAAGTTTTAAAGAGAAAGTTATAAAAAT
This sequence comes from Maratus michaelseni, assembly GCA_963931845.1. Taxonomy (NCBI): domain Eukaryota; kingdom Metazoa; phylum Arthropoda; class Arachnida; order Araneae; family Salticidae; genus Maratus; species Maratus michaelseni. The sequence continues at coordinate 185,799,568 of OZ007588.1, read as the reverse complement.
GCCGGTAGAGGGCGCTCTAGAAATTTGGAGTACCGAATAACTACTTTTTACCGTTTTTTTTAACACTGTTAAATGTTTTCTAAAGCTTAGACCTTAACTTAAATTTTGTGTGCACAAGTGAAATCATCGGGAGTGGTTAAGTGGAGCAAATTTAACTGTGTTCAGGGGGTTGATTTTTGAACGATCATATGTAATGTGCAAAATAATAACAAAATGATGGAAAACAGGACAGACAGAGATGGATAAGAAACCAACAAAAGGAAGAAAAACACTTTATTCAACCAAATGAAAATAAACAACACGAAGTACTCCATCACAGGAATTGTTCAAAATTGCGGCCTCCAACACGAACGCAGGCTTGAAGCCGTCGATGGATTGACCGCCGTACATTGGCGAAAACACCAGGCATCTCTCTTATTGTGGCCGAAGCAACGGATATCCGGGCAACAAGGTCTTCAGCAGAATCTACGGGACCTTCTTCGTATATCAGGCTCTTCATATGACCCCACAAGAAAAAGTCCCGACAGGATAAATCGGGTAAACGGGCCGGCCAGCTGATTGGACCGCCACGACCTATCCATCGCCCCGGATACATGATATTCAGGGCGTTACGGGCTTCCAGGCTGTAATGGGTCGGTGCTCCGTCATGTTGGAACCACATACGTCGTCTGATGGGTGCTGGAACATGGTTTAATAGTTCTGGCAACATCTCTTGCAGAAACACAAGATATGAATCTCCATCTAGGCGCGTTGGCAGTAAGTATGGCCCAATTAGATAATCGTCAACGATTCCTGCCCAAATATTGACCGCGAAACGTCGCAGGAACAAATGTTGACGTATTGTGTATGGGTTTTCATTTGACCACACGTGATAATTGCGGATATTCAAAATACCCTCGCGTGCGAATGTGCATTCGCCCGTGAACAACACATGTTCACAAAAAGCAGGGTCCACAACCATTTGTTGGAGCAACCACGTGATAAAATTGACACGTGCCTGGTAATCCGCTGGTTCTAGGCCTTGAACTCTCTGCGCATGGTACGGATGCATTCCTTCATCTCGCAGAATTCGCCACACCGTATTACGGGAAACGTTCACATCTTCGGACAGTTCCCGCGTGCTAGATTCAGGCCTCTCGCTGATACGATCCAAAATGTTATCCGTAACGGATGGCGTTCTTACACTCGTGGAACGTCCGGTATCCTGCATGCAACTTGCAAAGGAACCACTTTTGCACAGTTGTTGGTGCAGTCGTTGAAATATCCTCGCATCAGGAACACGTCTGGTTGGAAAACGCTCTCGGTACAATCTTTGAGCTTCTGTTGCATTGCCGTGTGCAGCTCCATACATGTAATGCATCTCGGCCTTCTCCTGGTTAGAGTACGAAACCATATTATCGGCTATCCACAGAGCAAATGAAGACAGCTGCTGTGAACAGTTCCTAGTTTTACAATTACGCACTCGAATAAGTAACTTTTATGTTAGCAAAAATTTGCATACGCGTTCTTCTTTTTCCCCATATCACATTTTCATATTCTTCTTCTGGAAACTTACAGCATAATGGTAGTTATAGCGCTTGCATGTAGCTAGTTTGAACATGCTCTAACACGTTTGCGTTTGAATTCAAATCATGCATTACTTAGTGAATGTTGTTTGTTTTGATGTGTACTATCACCTCTTAAAGTTTGCTTCATCACTTATTATTTTGCTCATTACATACGATCGTTCAAAAATCAACCCCCTGAACTCAGTTAAATTTGCTCCACTTAACCACTCCCGATGATTTCACTTGTGCACACAAAATTTAAGTTAAGGTCTAAGCTTTAGAAAACATTTAACAGTGTTAAAAAAAAACCGGTAAAAAGTAGTTATTCAATACTCCAAAGTCTAGAACGCCCTCTACCGGCATTTTTATAACTTTCTGTTTAAAACTCTTTTTTAAAAAAATACTAATTTAAAGAATGATTTTAACGAAAACCGCAAATAAATCGATCCATTTTTCCCTTTTTTATCATCGTTTGCAATTTGGGACCCTAAACTTTGATGGCGCCTATCTCCTTTGGAATACGTTTGGGACCCTTGTTTTCCTATTTACTATTACTCGTCTTGATGTGTTCTATCACCCCCTAGCGTATGTACCATGAGTTTAGGGACACCCTGTATATACACACCCACACGCATTGTATAGTTAAAAATGAAAACATATGTGAAAAACAAAAGATGAGATATTATAAAAAGCAATGGAAAGGATACAACAGGAATTAAAATAAATAAAACGAAAATTAAAAAAATGGAAAACTATGAATATCTTATGAAATCTCCAGAGGAGCTACATACGAAAATTCATAGTAAATGTGTGTTATTTCATCAAATATTGTCAGCGTTATGCCTAAAATCGACAATATTAAGCTTCTAATATCATATATAAGAAACAAAATAAAAATAAAAACCTACTGGAGTCCAAATAACAAAATAAATAAATAAATAAATTATTATTCAACATAAATAGAAATTAGATCATAAAGCATGGAACAAAACTCACCAAAAAAACTAATATTGGGGGAGATGTAACTGGATTAAAAGCATATTACAAATACTGTAACTTTTCATATCACCAGATAACCCAAAATGGCTGCTAAAAAAATACAAACTCATTGTATTGATAAAAAATATGAAAGGAAAATAAAATTGTTTGGTGCTGCCATCTATCTCATAAAAATAAAAGGAATAACTGGAGTTACAAACTAGTTAAATGATAAATCTGATGCTGCTATCTATTATGAAAGGGGAGAAGATGGAAAAAAAAGAAATGTTAACAAAGTAGTAATTAATGTAAACAAAATTTAGAATGTGATGAAAACTTATTTGAATATTATAGAGATGAAACGGGAAGATAGTAGTACAATAATTAGCCACATATGAGGAGTCTGTGTATAAGTAAAATGCAGAGTGTATAATTTATGTTGTGTAAATGATACGGGGCTTTACAAATTTGATAAAATCTGGCAGCCAGCAAAAAATTCTAGTCGCCAGTAAAAAATATCCCCCACCCCTTGTCCCCGTCATTGATTTTCAAAAAGCATAAATGTTTTTTATGAATTAATTGAGAAAGAATAGTAACAAGCATAGTTTAGAATAATTAGTTAGATAGTTTAGAATAATTAGTTAGATAGTTTAGAATAGTACATAATTTAGAAAGATAATTTAAACGAAGTTTTCTAATGAAACTTATCAAAATTATATATTCTGAAAAAAAAAAGAAGTACTGTAAAAGTTGAATTAAACGGCATGTTCAGGAAATGCTGATTGCCGAATGCTTCAAATGACCCGATAGTTCAGTGCTACATCTCTCTATCTGATGTACAAATCTATAACTGATGAAGGGGTAGTTCGACGAAATAGTGAAGCAGAGAGAGAAAATGCCGCTTGTGCTCATTTCTTAGGTAAATGTTTTTCAAATATAAGACAGATTCAATAACTTGTTCGCCAGGTAAAAAAAACGAGGTCGTCGGTGTCTCATGACGACCACATTTATCAAGCACTGTATATATATATATATATTATACACACACACGTATATATATATATATATATATATAATGTATGTATTATATGTGTATGTGAATATATTTGGTCAATCCTGTCAATCTTCAAATTGGTTAGATTTGTCCAAACGACCTTTTACATTTATTTTCTATTTAAAAGCGCATCTACATAACTAGAAGCAATTGTATACCAATTTGATAATATTGAGAAATATCTCAATAAAAGTACAACCTACTTCAGATAGAGTTTTTAACAGTAAAAACATTTTTTAATGAAACAAAAGAAAACTTTTATCAAATTCCGATGACACAACAGAATTATGCAAGCATTTAGCTTTATAATAGTGTGCTAAAAAACTTCATACAACAAATATTTCTGAGTTCAGACTTTTCATTCCCATTTAAGATAAACCATCTTTTTACAATATTTTTAAATTTACGAATTTACAAACTTTTTTACAACGAAAATTTCCCTTTCTCCTGGGATATCACTAACATTTTCCATCGATCGTTATACGAATGCATTTTCAAGAAGACATCCGTTCCATGCGAAAGTTTGATGGATGAAATACATTATTTAAGTTTATTCTGCCTCATATAAAACTATTTCGCATGGATGCCTATTAATTTTTTTTCTTCAGAAAATGATAAAGTAAACAGAGTACAATGAAATCTATTTTTTTTGCAGTTTGTCTGTTTTCTATCGTTATTGAAAAACTAATTATTTTTAGAAATGTTTCAGTCTAGTACATTTAGAGTTCATATAACAATTGAGGAAAAAGAGATTTTTTATTACTCATAATCAAATTTAGTTAATTTGTCATACAACAAACCCGCCCTTATGTTGCATTACAAGAGAAATGTTTTTTTTTTAATTTTAATGGTCGCCATGCATGGAAGTTTAATTTTAATGTTATTTAATTCAAAGCAGTTATTTTGTAGTTTGCGTGCATGATTTTGGAAGAATTACTGGCTCTATTATTCTGAAATTTCAACATATTGTACAGTAAATGAATGTACGTAAAATCATTTAAAAATTTTATACTTCAGTTATTATTCATAAAATTATGTTTTTGAAACAAATTTCGACATTTTAAAAATATTTTTGCTTTTTATTATTGAAAACATCAAAGTTCTGCGTCGACAACAGGTAATTTTAATTAGAAAATATTTATCTAACTATACAAAAATAACTTATACTGTTAGCTAATACTTTTAATTTAGCTGAATATTATCCGGCATGCATTTCATAAATTCTTGAAAAATATGCTTATTTATTTGTTTTAAAATTATTAAACAAAAAATGCTTTATTTTCTACAAACAAGTGGGTAAGTGTGATCAAATATCGCACAAAGGGTTTCGTTTAATGTTCCTTTCAAAACACTTTATCTTTTAATTAATAAGTCCAAATCATTAATTTATAATTATTAAATCCTTATTATTTATCAATACACTTTTCCAATAAATAACATAGATGGTAGCAGTTTAATAAATTAAAAGTGAAATGGCAGCAGTACTCGCTAACGAGAATTAATGATTTAAAGAGGAAACTTAATATTTAAAAATAAAAGCTGTTACAAAAATCAAATTATTTAATTAAAATTCAAAATTCAAAAATTTTTTTAATTCCACAATTTTAAAAATTTAGCGAAAGTTTAAATAAAATTTAAAATTTATAAAATTAAAAAAAAAATGCTTAAACGAAACTTAAAATGCTGAAATTTCTCAAGAATTTAATGGGTGTTCAAACAAAATTTAAAATTTCGAATTTTCTTAAAACAAAATTAATCGTTTAATGAAATTTAAAATTCCGACATAAAAAGAAAATAGAGAAAGTTTAAACAGAAATTAATATTTCGCAATTTCTCAAAAGAAAAAAATAATATTTTAACTAAAAAATAATTGATAAAATATTTTTCAATAACTTTTGGCCTTAAAACTGAAAAAAAAAAAAATCTGTAAAATTGAATCTATTAGATAATGAAATCTATTCCAAGGAAACAATTTCAAACACCGATGCCCGACATCGATTCAGGACCCTTTTGAATACCTGGTAAATTCGGTACCACTGAGCTACCTAGCCTACGCGAAATTGACTGAAATTAAGGTTCTGATTTAAAATCTAAATCGTAGAAATGACCGAGTCTCATTAAATTAATTTATTTAATTAAAACAATATAAGACTTTTTCTTATGATTTGCCGTTTGATAGGAGGTGTTCAGCCACAAGTATTCATAATTTCAAGTTTCTAACTTACACAGTTTTCGAGAACAAACTCTGTGACAGACAGAAGAGTGATACGAAGGTGTGTTTGGTCAGATCAACGAAACCCTAAAAAAAGGAGGTTGTTTAAATATTCCTTTAAATTTTTCTATAAATGGATCTAATAATTTTAAGGACAACAGCACATTTTCTGTCTTTTGGCATTTCAAAGATACTTGACGTTTGAGTTTTTTTTTTCTTATGACATAAAAAAATCAACAGTCATTTACATGATATTCTAAGTAGAATCCTGCCTCTGGTTGGATAATCCGATTCTATCCGAGCCCCACCAGTGGCTGAGAGGTTGTGCTCTCGAAGCTGGTAGACGGGAGGTGCTGGGTTCGATCCCAATCGCGCCCGTCGGCCTAATCGTTCGGAGTTTTCGTGGTTTTCTTCGAGCCGTGGATTTATCCATGCGTAAATACGGGTTAGGTCCCCTTAGAAAGACCCCCACGAAGGGCACTCCCCCCGGGCCTATATCCCAAGTGCAGATAATTGGCCGTCAACAATCAACCCAACCCAACCGATTCTATCCGAACCTGTCTCGACCCGCGGTTCGGGTCGGTTCTAGTTGATGCTAATTTTTTTCATTGCAGATGAGGTTCCGGTCGGATTTAGGTTGAATTTTTATTCTTTCGGGTCGGGGTCGGGTTGACATGATTTTGGAAAGAAAGTCCTGAATATTTTTAATAGGAAAAAAAATATTTCAATATTTATTATTTCAATTGTGAATTAATTGCATATACCTTCACTCAATTCTCAATCGTATGTACATATTAATTGTATGTACATATTGAATTGGGTGTATATATGTTAATTTTTATACAAAAAGTATGAAATTTATATGAGAGATTTGATTTTAGTCTAATTTTCCATAATTGTATTGAAATGTGGATTAATTTTCTTCCATTTCGGATTCGGGTTTCGATATTTAGGTTTCAGTTGGTTTCGGATTGAAGTCTTTCAGGTTCGGGATGCTTAAGCAAAATTTTCTGGTTTGGGGTGGGTGCAACCTGATCCGTAGACTCTAATTCTAAGTCTATATAATCCTACACAATTTAAAAGAATATTAAAGTGCCTTAATATTTCAGCTTCGATTACGGTTTCATTAGAAAACACTTTTCTTGAGTCCTGTTATTCTCAAAATGGGCTTTATTAGAGTTTAAATCTCTTTATTTTTCTACATAAAAACGCATCTACAAACGTGGAATACATTATACCAATTTCAACTACATTTAGAAATAATAGTTAAAAATATCCCAATATAAATACAATCTTCTTCAGTTAGAATTCGTACAAGTAAAACTCTTTTTTTTTTCTTTAAATGAAGCAAAAGAGCAACTATTAATAAATTTCTATGCCGAATTATCACTGTAAAAAAGGTTCCGTTGATTTTCACTACAATTTCCGTATTTTTACGGAAAAAGTTTTTTTTCTAATGGAAATGATTTCGTGAATGTATCAAACAGTATGGATTTCAGATTACCTTTGACAGATAATGCTAAATTTTCATTTTCTTTAAAGATGTGGATTTATTTTTATTATTACACTGCAAAAGAAAAAAAATTGTATAAAACTGGAAATTATATTTGTCAAAATAAGAAAATTTTCTTTAGACTGTAAAGATGGAAATAAATCCCAAATCCTTAGCGAAAACGACAAATTAACTAGACTTTTAGCAATATTATCTGTCAAGGATATTCTGAAATAGTTATTTACTAATTTCTGACAACTTCACGAAATCATTTCATCAGTAAAAAAAAATTCGTAAAAATCCGGAAATTGCACTGACATTCGACAGATTTTTTTTTATAGTGTGTGGAATGAATTGTTTCTTTTTTAACGATTGTACACATTTACTGTTGTGCAAGGAGTTAAAATTTTATGATAATCTGGTTATCCATGTTCTTGAAATCGTTTGCACAAGCTCTAAGATAGCCATTTTGAATAAAATAATTCTAAAAATGAAACTTTTGTATGGTCTATGGAGATACTTTCTCTACTTTGGAGATAGTTGAACTTATTTTTAGCTTTCTGTCTAACTTTTGCACTAGTGCAAATTTTTAATGTAGTTTTGTTTAAAACATAACAAATTAACAAAATTATAATGAGAGTTAATGAAAACAAACTCGATTTTGACCGACGTGCATATTTTATAATTGCAAAACATTTCTGAAAACAATTCTTAAATCCATAAATAACTTACAAAATTTGGGAATATATTTCATTTTCTCCTGTTTAATTTTATAATATTTTAATGGGATAATTAATAGAAATAGATGATAAATAATTCTTTCAGTCAAAATAAAATTAAATAATGTATTTCATCCGTCAAACTTTCGAATGGAACGGACATCTTCTTGAAAATGTATCACTGCTCGATCGATAGAAAATATAAGTATGTCCCTGGAGGAACGAAAATTTTCGTTGTACAAGTTTTATGTTTCCGCCTTGTGAACCCTTAAGCAATTTCAGTTTACAAAAATAATCAGAAAGAACTCGAAGTTTGAAATTTAAAAAATATTTTTAAAACAGTTTACCTTAAATAGGAATTTAAGAAACACAACTTGGGAATACATTTTAACATGAGTAATTATATAAAGGACACCATCATGAAGCTAAATGCTTGCATATTTACAATGTGTTACAGAACTTGAACATACAAACTTTGAGGGAACGTAGAGTCCACTACAGCAAAAATATTTTATACAAGAAACTAGGGTCGCAATCCATTTATCACATAAAAAAAAACCTTGGTGTTTCATTACAATTCGAAACCTGATTGTTGTCCATACCTTTAACAATAATGAGGACATTTTAACAAAATTTGCAACAGATTTCACATCGGGTACCATCTACATCCAAACAATGTCGAACTAGACCAGGCATATCCAACCTGCTGCCCACCGACCGTGTGTGTGGCCCGAGGTCCACAATGTTTTATCGATATTTATAAAATTTAGTGATGCGCATAAAAGGCATTTAAGATCTTCACAAGTATTTTATATACTTTTGCAGTAAAATAAAATATGTCCTATCATTTATCATTAATTTGAAATTTATGTTTAAAAAATCCTAAATGTCATTTTTTAGTGAAAAGTTCTTTTTACATGAAGTATTATTTGCATTAGTGTAGAATGATGTACAATGAATAGTGTGGGTTTTTATGTTTCAACATTAATCGAACATTATTTACAATTAATTAAATTTGGAATATATATTTTCATATTCTAAAAGATAAACAAAATTCCATGCAGCAAAAGACCCTTTATTAAAGAAAATCTAATTTTTTACCTTTAAAATTTAGGCATTCTGCATTATTATATTATTATATTTTACATTTATTATATAGATAATACTAACTATATTAATTTTGTTAACTTGCTTTGTAAATACATTTTTATTGTCTTACTATTTTAATTACCCTTATTATTATTATTATTATTTAAATTCTAACGTATTGCAGTCCACCTAACTTAGAAAACAAGTGATTGCGGCTTGCGAGAAAAAAAAAATAAGTTGAGAAGTCGATGCATCACATTTTGGAATGTAATTCACATCAACTACGGTTCCATTAGCCAAATTATTGTGATCTTGAACCACTTTTCGTATTGTCATTGTATTCCAAACAAAGCAAGTTTGTAAAAATTTTTCTTACAAAATCTTCATATTGGTAAAATTAAAACAAAAATCCATGTTTAAATTGGATGAGACTCACTACTCTGTTAAAAAAGACAAATGTTTCTTAAGCTAGGAAAATAAATTATAACCACCAACCGAAAGTGCTCAATAACTTCTACCGAGTTATCCACGATTCAGAAAAGTATTCTTTATCATTAGAAACCTCAGAAACCAAATATATTTTCGAGATATAAAGAAGTATTTATACAAACGATGTTTTTTTTTTATGCTGCCACTGATTTTCGCAAACGTTTCCGAGAAGTTAAAATAATTATTAATTTACTGAAAAGGTGCATAAAAATTATTAAAAATCATTCTATTACACGTAAGTAGTTTTTAATAACATATGTAAAATGATGTTACATACATATTCCATTATTAACCTCGAGATCTTTCAATCACGAACGTGATCATTTTGAAACAGATACCTTAAACTAAAATGTCTCTTTTATTGTTCCATTTTATATGAGTTTGGAACAAAGGCCAGTCTATTAATCGTTGAGGGTATATATTAAATTCGTACGTTTAGATGCTGAAGTCCTTGATAATTTCAAATTATGGAACCATATCTCAAGAATCTTATAAGAAAAAGAATCATTACATGCGCCTTTTCCATTATTCTAAATTTCTGATGAATGATTCTCTCACTTTTGAAGTATACTAGTTTGTTGTAGATATTATACATTAGTATAGAACAAAATATAAAAATATATTTCGAAAACACAAAATTTATGATACCTACAACGAACTATTATACTTCCAAAATCATAGAATCAGTAAAAATTTTGAATAAACGGAATAGCACATGTAATAAGGCTTTATCTTATAACATTCCTAAGATATGTTCAATATTTTGAAAATATCAAGGACTTCAGCATCTGAACGTACGAAATTAATATACACCCCCAACGAGTAATAGACTGGCCCTTGTTCTAAACTGATATAAAATAGTACAGTAAAGTGACATTTTAGTTAAGGTATCCGCTTGAAAATGATCACGTTCGTGATTGAAAGATCTCGGGGTTAATACCGGAATATGTATGTAATCTTTTACATATATTTTTATATATGTTTTTAAAACCTAATTATGTGTAATGGAATGGTTTTAAATAAATTGTATGCACCTTTTTAGTAAATTAATAATTATTTTGTCTATATTAAATCAAGGTGAATGAGACATTCCACTTTAAATTCTTTTTGAGTTTTTCTATTACGTTTCCGAGTAGTTTGTACACTGTATTAATAAGTTTTCTCAAACTGGAATGTAGGTTTTTCTGATGCTATCAATTTTTAAGTGAACATTTTCATGTTCAACAAACAAGTTTTATGGACAAACATGATAAATTAACAGCATTAACATTAACATTAAAATTAATGTTATTTTGTTAGTCTTGCATGTTTTGTTACACTTGCAATTCAGTTAAGCAGCTGAAAATGTTTAATTGAGAATTGATAGCATCCGAAAAACCGGCATTCTGGTTTGAGAAAAATGATTAATACAATGTAAAAACTACTCGGGAACGTGTCCGAAAATCAGTGGCAGCAAAATAAACTTTGTCTTTATAAATGTTTCTGTAAATTTCGAAAATATATTGGTTTCTGATGTTTCCAAAGATAAAGAACGTATTTCGGAATCGTGGGTAACTCGGAAGAGGTTAATGTATATTTCCGTACGTTATATTATATTTTCGAAGATTAGGAAACTTTTTTTTTTTTACAGTGTATATATTTTGACTGAATAATCGGCAGCACCATAGTATGAGATAAAAATTATGTTCGAATTTTAGATGAAACAAAGTATTTTAAAATGTTATTGAAATCAGTTAAATGCCTTCAAAAGTAGTATTTGTATTAACATCGTTTTTGTTTCTTTTTTAAATAAGAATCAAAGAGGAAACATACAGGAAATTAAAATGTTTCACGTAAAAATGCGTTCCTATCAAAGGTCATTAACAGGTAACATATAATTCGGAAGTGAAATAAAACTGATTTTTCCGGAACTTTTCCCTTTCTTTCTCATATAAAGTTTGAATGCGGAAGCTGTTATGAAAGCTGTGATGTAATTCGAACAATGAACCAAATAGTTTTGCTGCCATAAGAAGAAAATATTTAGATTTTTCCCCTTACTTAAAAAACTAAGGCAGGCGTAGGAAATTTTGCACTGTAAGCTGTAGTATACTGTCATTCACTGATTAATATAAGGTTATATAAGAATAAAAAATATATGCCCAAGTACTCTCTCTATATATGTGGACACACACTAACACATGCACACAAAAGTTGGTCCAGAACTCTACCATTAGAATAAAAAGGGTTCTGATATACGTAAACAACAAACATATTTTATTGAGGAATCATGGGCACAATCTTCATATTCGGTCACTAAAAAAAGGTGTGTCAAATCCACTCTTAATCAGGGTTTTCGTAAATAGCTTTAACAAAAGTATTTATATTGTAAGAAATTTTTTATGTATTCACATTGCTTTGTGTGAGATATGATGACACATTATAACAAGTGCTGTAATGACCCATCATGTTCATTTTAACAGCTCTTGATTACTATCGTATATATTATTTCTCCTGTCAACATCCCTTTTTCTAAGAAAATATGAAACACAGAATGACGAATGAGATACCATATGAAATGATCTTCAACAGGCTTCTGAGATAGTACACTTACATTTTCCTACAACATGTTTTTTGATTAAAATTTGCTGATAATTAAAAATTAAATCGGCATTATTTTCATAAATGGAATGAAAGGGTTTCTGAAATCAGTGTTGCCACAAAAATAAAATACTGCATTATCGGATGACGTCATCCTCTAATGCAATTAAAATACGATTGTTAATTTATTTCTTGCGCGTACTTTTTGAAAAAAAATATCGAGCTTTTAATTGGGTTTTTATTAATTTTTGCGTCACGTATTGTTTATTTGTGTAATCATGGCTATGTATATGCGTACTGTATCGGAGCACCAGTAGATTACGTAATTTAAGAATTATCTTCCGCAATTAGGTATACAGTCCATTAGGATTTACAGAAATTTTTAGTATTTATTTTTTAATATTTCATTAAGCTGTTTATACGCCAGCTAAGTCTGACGTCACTTAAATGGCTGTCGGACCACAAAGTTTGGACATCCCATGTTTTAAGTTCCTATAGGCTTGCAAAGAAGTGGTGTACCAAACATGGATTTATGTATTTAAGACATTTCTGGAACAGTTTTGCAAAATCTGAGAAAATGCTTTCATATGCATTGTCTAAACGTCTGATTCAATGTTTCATTTTTTTTTTTTTTTATAATTCGGATGGGTTTTTTTTTAAATTATTTTTTTAGTATAGGGGTCTTGGCAATTTAGAGAAATGACCTTGGCGAGAGAAGAAAATTTGGCAACAAATTTTCTTATACACAAGCAATCATCATACTTACATGATGTCTGTTGTCAACATTCCTTTTTCTATGCACATACAAAACATATAACGATGAATGAGGTATCACTCGAAAAGTTTTTGAACAATTTCTAACATAGTACACTCACATTTCGTTAAAACGCGTTGTTTGATTTAAAAAAATCAGTTAATTAAAAATTAGTGCTAAAACGTACTAGGAAATAATCTCAAAGATTACAGTGCGAAAGCTTCGCACGGGTCCTTCTGGTAATTCTTATTTCGAAATGTGGTTGACCTTACGTCTTGCGTCACTAGTTGCATTGCTATTCAATTCTAGCACACTATTTCATGATGTCTTCAGATATCTCCACTTATCTGGATTTTATTTTTTTACAATAATTCTATTATTACTAAAATAAAATATACATTTGCATAGTAAAAGTAAATACCGCAAATATAAAAGTGTCTTAAAATCTTTTTAATAGCAAACCGACTGTTGAAATGAATCAGCTTCTTTAGAAATACCTGGAATTTGGCGTGAGGTGCTGCGTAAACTTAAAAAATAGTATAAAATAAATCACGTCTATGGAAGATTATTGTTGTTAAAGAGCAATGACACTAGATGATGCCCAATGCTATCTCGTGATACTTGTTTATCCTGTTCAAAGATTAATTTGATGCCGGAATAGTTTATTTCACTGTTTGTAGATTTTGAGAATGTCACATTTGGAAGTGTATGAAACTAGTCGGTTTGTTATTAAAAATTGTAAGTATGCTATATGTACTGTAAGGTATCTGATTACGTTTAAAAAGTAGTTTTCAACCAAAATTGTCAAAACGGTTTTATTACATTTTATTAAAACCCAACTTTTTTACATTTCCAAAACTGTATTAATTTTTATTGTACGATAAATAGAACTGGAGTTGTAGCAGTTTTTAAACTACTCAACAGCTGTCACTCAAACCGGAAGTACTCCTTAAAGGACCAGAAGTACTATTTAAAGGTACTAACTGGCAAAAATATGGCCTTATAGAAATAAACAAATGATCAGTACTTGAAAAAAAGAGTATGGCTCACAAAAACAGTGATTTTTAGATGCATATTGCTGCGTACATTCTTGTAGCAAAACATAAATATAAACTTTAAATGCATCTTTTGGAATATGTAATTTTTGGTAAAAATTCTATACGCAAAACACGATTTCTCAAAAAGTTATAAGAATATCACTATGAAATTTAAAGTGCACGTTATTTACACTATTGTGAAGGCAATGAACTAAAGATTTAATTTTAGAATAAATATTTTTTGTTTTATGGATGTTTTCGTGGAATGACATCGATGAATTTTATGAAAATAAGCATGTAAAGAGGTGCGATACACTATACATTTTGATATATTTAAAATATCTCTTATATTTTAGTTCATTGTCTTCATCAATCTCATAAGTATGACGTGTAAAAAGAAAATTAAGATACATACAATAGAATTTTCTCTGGAGCGTTTTGCGTATTGGGCCCAATTTCACTAAATTTTACCACAAAATTCCTCATTTACCAAAATTTTATGAATTAATGAAATATTTTTTGCCTTTTTTTACAGTTTCTAGCCATAATCTTAATAAAAATATGTTAAAAAAATAATTAAATTGTTTTTTTGGAAAAAATTGCTCCGTACGTAGTCAGGCACCTAGTACTTTTACCATTTAAATGTATATTTTATTTTAGTGATAATAAGTGATTTTTTTATTATAATTCTTCATCTTTATTATCGTCCTTATTCCATGCATTGGGATATCTTGTATTTTTGATCCAGAATCTTTTTGCCACATCGACTTCCATAAAAAGTTTTGTTTGTTGTCAAGTGTACTGCCATCTATCTTGTTTTGATGGCTCTGAATAGTGATGGGCATAATGAATGATTTTGATGTTCGAGTGAATCATTCTTGCATCCCCAAAAGTATAGCTGCAAACCTTCGTATTCTTTCTAATCAATTAAAGCCAGAAATTTTGTAAAAAAAGTGGTCATCTAACACACATCCCAGCACAGAGCAAATAGTGAAATAATTGTTATGGTGAAACATAACTGGAAGCATAAAAAGGGGGGGAAGCATAAAAATAAGCACAATTAAAAAATAATTAGGAGCTCATAGAAATAGGAAAATATAAAAACTGTAAAAGAGCAATGTTAAGGACAGTATTGCAATAAGAATATATATATATATATATATATATATATATATATATATATATATATATATATATATATATATATATATATATATATATTAATTTAAAAGAAATTATGTTCTTTATATATATATGTCAAATTTTTTTTAAGAAGATGACACAAGGGATGAAAGAAAAGTAAAAGAAATGTTTGAGAGTCTGATTTAAATCATTGTGCCAGTAGAAAAATGTGGCTTAGAACGATGATAAGAGACCAGGGTTGTTCCATCCCGGTAAATAACAGCCTTGAAAAAGGCCTATTAAGAAACGGAGGCTACTGGTGACGGCTTGCACATTGGATGCACGCGCCAGGAGTGACAGGTATATATACCAGCATGACAGGAGAGGCGGGGCTAAGCCGGCCACTCCGCAATCACTACACACAGATTCAATAACTTTGCAATTTTGGAAAAAGTAAAAATAAAAAGGAAAGAGAATGCACAAACAATGATAGAAACTAGTCGTTTGGGGCCACCGTAATACTTACCCATCATGGATATGCATAATGTAAAATATTAAAATAAAAATGTGTAAACTACTTATAAAATTCATTGCAATTCAAATAAAATCGTGGCTTGATGACGTCACAAACTTTAAAGGCTCGATTACTGTAAGACTCCTATAATAGGAGCTGACGCATATCCATTTTGTTTCGAATTATTCGTGCTCAGTTCAGCATCAATCTACCGCAGCCGGAGTTGGGGTTGCCTAAGACTCGGTTCTGATTAGCTTGGTTTTTCGACTGAACTTCAATTTGAGACCCAAATCTGCGAGGATGCGTCAGCCTGTATAATAGAAGCTCTAGATTACTGAATTGCTTGAAAGAGGTTTTTCCTTATAACTCCAAAAATAATAATCCTATTAACTAGCGGTTTATTGCATCTGATTAAGCGTCAAATTTCCAATTAAAATATATCTTTGAAGTGAAATTTGGATGAAATACAGGGTCATGAAAAATCGAAGAGTGTGGATAATAGGATTCCAAATGTCTCAGCAACTAATTATCCGATCGACTTCATGCTTTATTCAAAATTTATGTTTTTTTATTGTCTTTTATATTCATTTCTTAAAATAAACAATTTCGAAAATTTTTATTTTCATCAGAACGAATATTTCGAGAATCCGAAAAAAATTGTTCCGGTTAATCGAGGTTATTGAAATGAAATAAGCTTCTTCCCATTATTACATACTAAGTACATACCAAATTGCAAGTCTCTATCTCAATTTTTTCGGGAGATAGAGCGTTTACAGACACACAGACACACACACACACAGACACACAGATACACAAACGGACGGCAAATTTTTTTTCTAAGAATATGTTTTTCGGAATCTCCAGTGTCTGAAACGTGTAAATCCGTCAAAATTTTTTTTTCGATTTTCAAAACGATTACAAGACTTACCCTATACTACGTATGATGGGTAAGTAAAAATTGTAAAACAAGGAGATTTAAGATATTAAATAAAAGAATTCAAGCCATACTCTTAATTTAATTATTTTACTTTAACAAAATTTCTGGTTTCAATTGATTAAAAAGATTACGAAGGTTTGCAACTACGCTTTTTCGCATGCCCGAATGATTCACTCGAATATCAAAATCATTCATTATTTCCATCACAAGTTCTGAACCTAACCGTATATAAATATGTGTGTAAATATGTTAGTATAAAAAGGATCAATAACGATTTTTTAAACCTATCCCAAAGTAGATAAATTTTACAAAATATTTAACATTTATCTAAACAATTTTTTTTTATGTTGGTCAGTTTTCTTTTTAAATTGAAGTTTTCGGAATTTCCGGAAACACAACAGTTAAGCTATAACAGTTAAGCTTGATGTGCGCAGGAAAAAATGAATTTCTAATAACTAACAAAAAACACCTAAATACTTCTGAAACTCATGTTACGAATTTAATTTTCTTTAGAGCAGCCAGCATATGTTAACTAAATATCGAGAAGTAACAAAAAAATTCAACCCACCTTATTTTTATTTTATTTTATTTTATTTTATTTTTTGTACAGATTTAGCTTAATAGAAATTTAATATTGCAGTGCTTGTTTTCAACTGCAATAACTATTTAAAAGAGAAAAAGAAAAACGAAATAGGAGATGAAATTTTAGAATGAATATTCTGCATCGTCATTATAAAAATTCTTTTAACTAATTAGAAGAAAAAATTGATATCATTACACTCTACCACAAAAAATATCTTTATTTGTAATTTTGTTTAACTCATTTTTTTCTGTTCATAAAAAACAGAGAGAAAGTATTTATTTCTTTTTTTTAGATACAAAAATAAAAACTTTAATTATGCACGTCTAATACAAATAAGCATTAGATCATTAGAATTCTTAAAATTTAATAACATGCACATGATATAATATGATTTTAAATGTAATATAACTTTTAACTCTATGTAAAGTTTAAAGGGGCCAGGGGCAAAACGATGATAGTCAGAAACTAGATCTTCAACATTATTTCCTTAAAGCACATTGCTTTTCACCCTTCTTCAGCGTTAAAAACTATCTTCCAATGTTATCTTCTAAGGACCGCGTTTATTTGGGCCTCGATCCAAACTTACTAACTTTAGTATGTCCTCAGAAAATATGGACTATCATAAATTTCTCCTAGCATCCTTCAATTCATGAGAAATGCCACAGCACTTAATGACAGATAACATGCAATTAAATTCATCCACATACTGAACAATACCGCAATGTAAACCGTAATGGTACTTCTTATAGATTTTATTTTCTGCTAAATAGGAAACAGAAAATTGTAATAAAAGTTAGAAATTTTCACAAAAGCTGTACAAGCAATCCCTGCTTCCCAAAAATTAAATTATATTATGTCTGAATAAAAAATTGAAAATTAAAAAGACATTTAAAATCAGACGTTTAGTAAAACTAAAAAACAACACATTAGTGTCACATAATAAAATCAATAATAGTAGACATTTCAAGATTATACAATATCTTCATTAGTACAAATGTCAATCGATACCGAATACGTTATTTACACATGTTCATGTTGAAGCATATGACATTTAAAAATATTAAATCACCAGAGAATATACAGGGTAGTTATAATATAAGTATCTCTATTTCGAGCTATCTGTAACTCGAAGGAATAACACAAATGAAACCCCAAATTGTACACTTACTATTCGAAAAGGGGGAAGAAAAATGAAACAATAAGAAAAAATTGCTATAATCACCGGCAGATGGCGCTACTGAGTTTGAAATGTAAAGTGTAATACAAGAACAAAGAATTAAGGCGTCAAACCGAATGGCATACGTAATTTATTGGAAAATGTCACAGTGAATGTGGTTACTCTTTCGTATGGTGGTGCCGATTATGTTCAGGTTCCACATGGCCATTGTGCTGGAGAACACAATCCAGGGGTGCACGACATGCTCAACTGTGGAATGTAACGCATCAGTAGTGATGTTTCTCACATGTTGAAATATGCGGTAAAGTCTCTGAGGTTTGCCACACCTCCACGGTACACAATATTACACATTACATTTCACACTCAAAAGCGCCATCTGTCGGTGATTATTGCAATTATTTTTTTAAATTGTTCCATTCTTCTTCCCCCTTCTCGAATAGTAAGTGTACCGATTTTGGTTTCATTCCGGTTATTCCTTCAAACTACAGACAGCTTCAAATAGATATACTTATAATACATCATAGTAGGACCACATATTCTGGTGGAATCAACAATTGGGCGATCATGTAACATCCGCTTAGAAGAGCATAAACGCGTATTTACCAGCAATTTGCAATATAAACTTGTTAATCATTCAATAGATACCGACTACATCTCAGATTTCGAAAATATTACAACAATTGAATCCAACTCCAATCATGTTAAAAGTAGAATTTTTCTAGAAGGTCGGTTAACATGATTACAGAAATCTCTCCTAAACGAAGCATGTACAATTACACAAGAACGAGCAGGGAAGACCGAGCTATGCTCGGTCAAAATTAAATTTGAGTTGAAATATCATGACCCATGACCAAAATGACCTACTAATTGAATTTTCTTGAACATGTGACTTAGCCCAACAGTCTTCTCGTGCCCGAAAACCATAGGATGCAAAATTTAGTGTAAATAGTCTGAGCCGGTTTTAAGATAAAATAGCGACCCATAATGACCCATGACCAAAATGACCCACTAATTGAATTTTCTCGAACATGTGACCTAGCCCAACAGTCTTCCCGTGCTCGAAAACCCTTGGATGCAAAATTTAGTGTAAATTGAGCCGCTTTTTAGATCTTGACCCACAATGACCCATGACCAAAATGACCCACTAATTGAATTTTCTCAAACATGTGACCTAGCCCAACAGTCTTCTCGTGCTCGAAAACCATTGGATGCAAAATTTTGTGTAAATTGAGCCGCTTTTTAGATCTTGACCCACAAAGACACAGAAATGACCCACTAATCGAATTTTCTCGAACATGTGACCTAGCCCAATGATTTTCGCGTGCCCGAAACTCGTAGAATACAAAATTTCGTCAAAATCGTTTGAGCCGTTTTTTAGATTCAATTAGCTTGACCATGACCCAAAATGACCCAAAATGACCCACTAATTGAATTTTCTCGAACATGTGACCTAGCCCAACAGTCTTCTCGCGCCCGAAAACCATTGGATGCAAAATTTAGTGTAAATTGAGCCGCTTTTTAAATCTTGACCCACAATGACCCAGAAATGACCCACTAATCGAATTTTCTCGGACATGTGACCTAGCCCTATGATTTTATCGTCCTCGAAACTCGTAGGACACAAAATTTAATCAAAATCGTTAGAGCCGTTTTTTAGATAAAATTAATTTTACCCGCGTTGACCCACAAATGACCCACTAATCGAAAGTTCTCGAACATGTGACCCAGCCCAATAGTGTTCTCGTGCCCGAAAATGGTCGGATACAAAATTTCGTCAAAATCGTTTGAACCGTTTTTTAGATACAATTAGCTTGACCATGACCCAAAATGACCCTAAATGACCCACTAATCGAATTTTCTCGAGCATGTGACCTAGCCCAATGGTTTTCTGGTGCCCCAAAACGGTAGGATACAAAATTTCGTCAAAATCGTTAGAGCCGTTTTTAAGATAAAATTTGCATATCATATATATATATATATATATATATATATATATACTATATAATATATATAACCACACACAAGATTTGCTCGTATTAGAATATATGATATGTGGTCCCACTGTGACGTATACTTTCTGGTGATTTAATATTTTAAATGCATAATTTTGAATGTGAACATATGCAAACAAAAGCTTCGGTTATTGATGAACATTACATTTGTATTGATGAGGAGCTTGTATAACGCTTGAAACATGTGTTATAATTGATTTTGTTATGTAATATTAATGAGTTGATTTTAGTTTTATTAAATGTCTGAATGTCTTTTCAATTTTACAATTCTATTTTTTTAGCATTCATTACGTATACAAGAAACTATATATTCGTTGCAGGCAACAAAAATCCATGCAGATTTAAAAGCAGCATTTCCCATTAATATTATTTTATTGCTCTTATAAGCTAGTTCAACTAAGAATATTTTTTTAAGTAGATATCTAATATTTTAAATTATCACAGCTTGATTTCGTGATTATTTTATTGTGGGTTCATACAATAAAAATATATTACTTTTTCCAGCAACAAATATATTTTGCGTCAAAAGCTACTGAGAAATATTTAAAAATTTAATTATCCCTTTACTGCAATAAAAGCATTTCAAAGACAATAAAATGAAATAAAATATAATTAAAAGTAATTAAATAAATAATTGAAACTAAGGGAAAAAAAATGTGGAATGAAAGGTCAAAAAATTACATGAATTATACAATTGGCGCAAAATGCACACTATATATAAGAAATAATAAATTGAAAATCATTCTTTTCTTTTTTTATTTTCTCCAAGGTCATGTTTACTTATAATATAAAAAATCGATTATTTTTGCATTTTTTGAAAAGTATAAGTATTTAGAATGTGTTGCTAAAACGGTTTTTTAATCCCATTCACTAATACGTTACTACTGCTTGTGGAACGTACATGCATTAAAGTCGGACACGGGCGGCCAGGTTATAAAATTGTGAAAATTGCTACATGTGTAGCTTAAAATTTATTTAATGAAACAAGATTTTTTTCATTAAAAATGATGAACGATTTGGGAATTTCTGTTAGTCTGGTTACCAAAATTTACGCCGTCAATGCCGATGAATTTCACGTCCAAAATGCAGAACGTGGTATGTCCAGGGTTGCGAGAAATGCTCCCAATGCTAGACGAGATCAACAAGTCGTTGATATGGAAAATTATGAGGCAGATGAAGGACAATTGTATGACCCAGAAATAGCTGACTAAGTGTAAATTAACATATTTAAAACATATACATAATTTTTTAATCCTTTGCCCTTTTGAATTTAAAAAATCTGACCTCAAATTCGTGTTAAAAAATCCCCCACCCCCCAAAAAAAAGAAAAGAAAAGAAAAACTAAAAATAAGTTTTGTGCAAAACGAACGAATGGTAAAATTTTATGCTTCAAAGAATTTACAAATCTTTAAACGCGTTTTTGTCGAACTATTTGTTTTTCAAAACTGCGTAGGTTCTAACGAAACAGCCGTTGTTGATTACTAATTTATTTGAATCCCCCCCCCCCCAATAAACACTTTTGACCATGGAATGAAGCTATAATATATTAAAATTGTCCATATTAAATATTTTTTACGACGGGTCAAAGCCAAAAGTATGGGTAAAACATTAACATCAATTTCAAGTGTCCGCCATACTGTCATTTTTTAAAAAACTTTTTCAACCTTTATTTTTTATTTTTTTGAGTGTAACATAATAAATTATGTTAACTAATATAAAGAAATAAATTTCTAATTTCACATGATGTTTTTAATTATCTGGAACCTACGCAGATCGGCTGTGTTGTCAAACTCGAGATTCTTCAGATCGTCATATTGGATGCCATCTTGATTTTTGTTTCTTTATAAAAAGTTTTATTCAACTCTTAAAAGATTAATAAACATTTCTGAAAAATCACAATGATCACAAGTCTTCGCTATTCCGTCAAGGGGGAAAAAGTCCCAAATTTGACCTATTTTCTCACACAATTATAAGTAAACATAGCCTTAATTCTTGGAAGCAAGCGGGAAAAATTGTGCAATTTAATGCAAGGAGCTTAAATTTGTTTAATCTTATTGGTTGAATATAAAACAGAAAAATCCATAATGTGATGATTTTTAAATGCTAGTTTATTGGTAGATGACAAATTTTTCATGCTATTAAACTGTTTCATTAAGTGATATTACGATGTTAAATAATGATAAGTGATAAATGAATTTATGTTTTTAATTTTTGGAAATTTCTTAAACAATATGATTAGTGCATGATTTTTATAGCTATCTATCAAAATGTTAAAAATATTTTTTAATGCGAAAATGGTATAAAAATCCCCATTACGTTACCTTTTCTTTCTTTCTTTTCACAGCATTTAAATAACCGATTTCCACCCCTGTAGAAAGTTTGATAAAAATTTTAATTAAAAAAAATGAATTTCAATTTCGAAATTTTAAATTAAAAACATTCCACGGATCTTTACGAACAATTGACGTTCATTTCAGTCTGGCATTCATCAGATTCCCGAAAGATTAGAAGTGAAATGCAAACATACAGTTAGAGTTTAAGATATTTATTGCATTTATTTGCATAAATGTTATTTAAAAGGATATATCGCCCTCTATATTTTACAACCATACATACTTCCTTCTTTCATTTTTAGGCCACATAGTAGATGATATGAATGTTGAGATTTTATGCATCGTAAGGCATCTTTTCAAACTAGATCTTAAAATTACTGACGCTTTCCGCAAAATTTGTGAAATTGGAGGCCTGGAAAGGAATAGCGTTTGACCAGCTCGTAATGGATTCAAACATTTTAAGGGAGGAGACTTCAGCCTTGAAATCAAACCCAAAAGTGACGGCCACCAGTTGTGATTTTTTGCCACTTGATGAGGAAAAAAAAGAGAAGAATCCAATCATTAGCATCCGAAAATTGTCAGAGAAAGTCAGATACAACAAAAACGGCATATGACATGTTTTATATAAGTTTAAACGAAATTGCAGGGAGTCAAAAGAAGCCAAAAATCGAAAATTATTTTTATACACTCTAATACGTAACAGAGTTTAAACATGCAAGAGTAACGATATATTTTTCATTTTATACTGTTAATTTGACATATTTGTCTGTCGAATATATTTTTTCAACACGAAAATGTTTGCTTCCCATATAGCACACGTGCTTCCCTAGGACATCCCCAGGAAGATTGACATTCATCCTCCAGGCATCCCTGAGGATGCAAAAATTTGTCACCAGGAGGTCCTCAGGAATCGAAAATGTCCGCCTCATAGCATCCCGGGGAGCTCCCCAGGACCTCCTTCAGGTTCCTCCTCAGGTTGTTCTAGGGAAGATTTCAGGAAGTAATACCGGAGGAATTTGGGAGACTTCAGGGTCACTTAATGTGCATAAAAAACATCCGAAGTTATTATTATTCGACGTAATGTAAAAAGTATTTTTTTTTTTATAAATACGGACATTATATTTTAAAAATTTGCCTAACTAATAATAATATACATTACTTTTATTAATCACGCACACGGAATCACATGAAAGTTATGCTATAGATTTTAGGGAATATAAACTTTCTTACCGCCGACTGGATTTGAACCTGGGTACTTACGCATACGAGAAACACGCTCTAGTGATTACGCTACACGGCCGTTGTGCCTGAGCCGTTTATAAGGTATTCATGTATTTCTTTCTCCTCTTATGAAAGTGAGTAAATAGAAAACATGCATATTTTTACGCTTCGTATAGCAGGAATTCTGTAACTTTTATAGCAAATAAAGATGCATACCCTTTGATATATATTCAATACAATTTTAAATTGATAACTAGAAAAAAAGCGTATCAATTATTTAAGGCTGTACAAACCCAAATGAGCTGCTTTCTGACACATTTTTTAACTATTTTTTGTTCGGAAATGCATTAAATTGGCAGGTGGTCTTATTTAGAAACTATGTAATGCTAGAAAAACGTTTTCCTTTCCTTTTTTTTTTTTTTTTTTTTTTTTTTTTTTTTTGTAAACGCAGATCTGTCAGAAAATACTGTGAAAGTCGTCGTTTTGAACCGAATTCCCCACGCGGCATCACAATAAAAGGGAAAAGGGAAGGGGTATTTTATCATTTGCAACAACATTGCGTTTTATCATTTTAGTTAGGAGCCACATATATCAGGGTCAGGGGTCTATGATAAGGGGGCCAATTAAATAAAAATATTTAAAATTAAATTAATTAAATTATAAATAATCAAAATTAAACAAAGTGAGAGAAAAATTGACGTTTTTATAAACCAAAAGTTGAAAAACAAATTCAAAATGCACTTTTTTTTAAAATTAGAAATATTATAATTTTAAATTTAGAATTAGAATAAGCAAAACTCAATTTGATTTCTAATATTGATATTACCATATATCTATAAAAGTTTTTCTGAGTTTATGCATGCTAGGCTGTTCTCAAATCCAAATTGGCTACTTTATGACATATTTTTAAGTTCATTTTCGTCGGAAACTCATGAAATTGGCAAGTGTTCTTATTTATTAACTTTGTAATCAAAAGATGTTTTCCATTTTTTTGGTAAAGACAGAAAATCTTTCAGAAAATACGGGGGGGGGCGTATGTTTGTATTTTTTAAAACCAAATGTGCCATTTCAATAGAGCATGTAATCTCTTTAAGTTGGTGCGTGTTATAATTTAGACTTAAAAGTAAATTATTGATTTGATAATGACGATAAATATAATATAATGTAATATAAAATTATTAATTAGTTGATAATGTAATAATAAAATACATAAATTATATATGTAATTTTTAGAAAGATCAGAAAAAAATAATTAATAGAAGAATAATAATAAAAGTAAATATACTCGATATGACTTAAATATGATTCAATTTTGAAACTTACATGAAAATTAACTTTTACAATCGAAATAAGATTTTTTTAAATAGATTGTTTAATTTAAAAATGCTTATCTCTAATCAATTTAGCAAATTCTGAATATGTACAAATATGTAAATATGTATTAAACTGTTGATAAAATCCTTATTTGTAACAAATTTTTGATTCCTTTTGATTTCTTACAGTTACGGGGGAAAAAAAACTCATTAATTAGGAATAATAAAAGAAATATACATGATAATTTAAAATGGTCAGCGAAAAAAAATAATAATAAATCGAATTTATATTTAAAATTAAATATTGATCCAAAAATTATTTATATATAATTCAAATTAATATGAAATGATTAATTATTTAATACAAATAATAATAATAATTTAATATATAAGACTATATTTAAAGGATCAGAAGAAATAATTTTTACTAGGTATTTCTAATCTTTAATTTATAAAATATGGTTATATACAAATATATAAATATATATTAAACTTTTGATAAATTTCGTGTTTCGAAAAAAAAAAAATTCTGATTTCTTATCACTGAAAATAAAAATAATTTATTAGGAGAAAGTAAATCAATTTTATATTTAAAATTAAATTATTTCTATAGAAACTAATAACGTATATATAAGTGAAATCAATGTAAAATTATTAGTTAGATGAAAAAGTAATAGTAAAAATATATAAATATATAAGTAATTGTTGAAAGTTCAGAAAAAATAATTAATGAATTTAATAATAAAATGAATTAATATATAAGTTAATTTTTAAAAGATCAGAAATAAAATAAATAATAAATTTTCAATTTATATTTAAAGATTAATTTATTTTAATTATTAATATATGATGTGGAATATTAAATTTAATTTTCTATATTCAATTTATTTAACTACATTTTGATTGCATTTTATAAATTAAAAATATAT
This sequence comes from Maratus michaelseni, assembly GCA_963931845.1. Lineage (NCBI taxonomy): Eukaryota > Metazoa > Arthropoda > Arachnida > Araneae > Salticidae > Maratus > Maratus michaelseni. The sequence goes on along the minus strand of OZ007588.1, from coordinate 185,773,479 downwards.
CTTAATAAGGATAATTAAATATTATAACAATAATTAAAAGTTAAACAATAACCAGATGTGCTTAGGAAATAAGATAAATCAAATAATAATATAAACTTTATTAATTGAAAAATCTAACCACATCAAATCAAATATTTTTTTAAATAAAAAGTTATAATAAGTTATTTTAGTATCCAAATCACCCATGAGATGGCACCAGTACTGTCTCTTCCTAGGTACTTCCCCAGGAATATCATCCCAGGGAGATTGCTCCCTGGGAAGAATCTGGGAGGTCAGTCCTGGGGAAGTGATAAAAGTATCTTCCCCAGGAACGCCTGATAGTGTCATTGCAGTTTCAGGAGGAATTTGGGATGAATTAGAGCTCCTGGGGAGGTTTTCAGGAGCTTTTGTGCTATATGGGTTGAGAATTGATAGCATCCATAAAACCGATATTTCCTGCCTATACCGGGTTGTGAAAATTTATTAATACACTGAAAAACTATTCAGAAACGTTTCGACAACTGCAGGCAGCAAAAGAAGATTTTGTTTTTGAACTGCTTCTTTAAATCTGGAAAATCTATTGTATCTGAGGTTCTTGAAAGTGAAGGAATGCTTTTCTGAATCGTGAGTAACTGGAAGAGGTTATATTGTAGTTTCGTAAACCTTCTTGTTAGATCAAGTAGCATTTCTCTTTTGTTCAATGTACCTGCATTCATTTTATTTTACAAGTAAAAAATATATTATAATTCACATATGCTAGGATATTAATTTAATATTAATAAAAAGTAAGGTTTTTTTCTACTGTTTTTTCTTGTAATCGTTCCAACTTAATTAATCTAACTTATTAGGCTGAATATAAAAATATCACGCCTGCATGCATTATTTATCCTGCATCCAAAACCTATAAAAGAATTGGGGAATAACGGAAAAATACGTATGTTTTTTTTTTCGTATTCTTTTAAACCTAATTAATCAAAGTTATTACGTTAGAAATAAATAAAATAAAAATATGATACTTGAATGCACCCTCTATCACAATTTTGGAAATATTGAAACAATAAGGATTTTGGTAATTCCAAAATTTAGTTTTTTCATATATGTTCCTCCCTAGATTCGCAAAATGCTTAAATATACGCATACTCCTGCGTACCCACAGAAAAAAGTGTCCCGAATATCCCGAATAATTTAATTTTTTTTAAAGTTACAATTTCCAATTTACATGGATCTTTCTTTTCATATGAAAAATATATATAAGCATTTACATATATTGTGATAATTATTTAACCCTAACAAAAAGTGAAAGTAATTAAAAAAAGGCAATAACACTTATGTTTTTCTTGTACTCTTTCCAACCTAATTAATATAAGTTAATAGATTGGAAGTAAAAAATATTATTCCTGAATGCATTATATATCTTGCATTCAAAAAAAAGAAATCAAACCTAATTAATATAAGTTAATATGTTGGAAGTAAAAAATATTATTCCTGAATGCATTATATATCTTGCATTCAAAAAAAAGAAATCAAACCTAATTAATATAAGTTAATAGGTTGGAAGTAAAAAATATCATTCCTGAATGCATTAAATATCTTGTATGCAATATATATATATATATATATAAAAGTATTCACATACGTTGGAATATTAATTTAATATTAATAAAAAAATGAAAGAAGTTTAAAATGTATGGAAAATACTTCTGTTTTGCTGGCATTCTTTCCAACCTAATTGATCTGAGTTATTTAAAAAAAAAAAAAAAAAAAAAAAAATGAAAATATCATACTTGCTTGCACTATCTATCACAACTTTGACAATGGAAATATTCGAACAAGAAAGATTAATAATGGTGTGGAAAACTTTTTTCAATCGAAGATGTCTGATTTAGTTAAAATGATAAATTACCATAATGAACTTCACGCAGAAAAATCACGTAAATTTTCCATTTTCGCTCAATCAATCACAATCTAATTTTTATTATAAGAGATATTATTTGTGATTATGATGAATCTGTTTCGGCATATTTAAACTCGAATTAAGCTATTATTTCTGAGTACGAACAGTACAAAAAGTACGAAGAGATCTGAAGTATTATTTTGTGTAACTAATTAGATTGTATGGGATAATAATATACATGGATCCTTTTATCGCTAGCTTATAAATTTTATTTTGAAAAATAAACTTTCAATTGCAAAAAAGTTTCGAATTTTGTTTTCAACCATTTCAAAAGCCACTAAGTTAATTTTGTAAAAATTACGAAAATGTAACTGTTTATACTGTTCCTGGGTCCTATTAATTATATTTAGAAAAACTTCTGTAAATTATATCTATCTATCTATCTATAACTAAATAATATATATATATATATATATATATATATATATTATACATTTAAATATATATTACATATATATACATTTATATATACATTTACATATATATTAACATTGAACTTATTTATATATATATAAATAAGTTCAATGTTAATCTGTCTTAAGTGCTGAATTTATAATTCATTAAATAACTTTAAAACAATAAACACAAAACAACAACAAAAACAAAATCACAAAAATATTTGAAATGAATAAATGTATACACAAACACATCCTTAGGTACTAAAATTTTAAGTAGAAAAACACACAATAAAGAAAACGTTTATGAGAATATATTTTTATGGAATTATATTATATAAAATATTTATTTATGGTTTTTAACTATTAATAAATAATAGGGCAATAATATCCCATATTTATAGCTTCGAAAATAATTACCCAAAATGACAGAAGTATTACTTTCCATATAATAATGTCACTTATGTAATAACATTGAGCGTTGACAAAGAATTACTCTCACTCTGCGAGAAAGCAGTTGTTTATCCGATTATAGCATTTTCCCGCCAATCAGGAAATGTAAATAATGTACATCACGCATTCTTCCTTCTTATGTATTTAGGATTTCTTAGTATTCGTTTCTTATTGATCCGTATGTTTTCATATATCTTCAGATTATTTACTCAGTTTTTATAATATTTGCTAGAATAAATTATCTAGACCACAGAGATAAATTCAATGGTTCCATCCTGACGGAAAAACAAAACATGATGGTTCCAAAATTACAGAAAAAGTGAGAGATATATTTATACCTTTTTAATAATATTTTCCATCATAGTTGAAAAGTATTTATGACTTCAGTTTATTTGCCCGTCTATCCGTTCTCTAACTTTAATAAACATACTTTGATTGCCCTGAAATTTTTATATACTATTGACGTTTATTATAGCACGATCCGTATTAAAAATGAAATGTGTAGCATTTATAGTTTGTTTACAGGTCAAAGGTCAAAGGCAACTGTTTCTTGGGAACCTGCGTGGGGCGTAATGCCCACATTATCTACGCAGGAACGATCTAAGCAGAAAGTATCAGATAGTGTAGATCGGTAGTCATCTCGCAGCTGGGCTGCGGTTCAGTGGAGTTCAGATGACTGGAGCTTTCAGCAAATGTGCTTTGACGATTGATGAATGACAGACATGGACAGTATTAGGGTAAGGCCAGGGGGGGAGGTCCAGTCAGAGCCATACATATTCTTTTTTTCTAATACATGATGCAAACAGTTAACTAAGCTATGATACAAGAACAATATAAAATGCAAAAAATATTTTTTCCCCTAACAATAACAAATTCAAATTCAAATTCAACCAAACAGGGGAGCCTACCATATGGTTTGAGTTCTACAAGCCCTGCTCGGAAAGTTTATTAACAAAAAAAAAATACAAATGAGGCTTAGGCCATTAGGTTTTTATATAGCAATACATTTTCTCTTTTTGAATATTGTGCATAACTTGGATGTAAAAGATTTTAAAGTCCATAAATTGGATGTACGAGTTTTTATAGTCCATAAATGCGATGTAAATGTTTTATTGTCCATAAATTGGATGTTAAATTTTTTATAGTCCAGGTAAGGTCCAGCTAATCCTTTGGGTTCACATACGGGAGAGTGATCTGAAAAATGTATTCATTGTCCTCTAACAAGTTTATACATTGGATTATTTTGTTTAAGGAGGCATTACTTTTTAGGATAAAGGAGTACCATGAATGAAGTGGTGTGTTTGTTGGACGGTTGAGATGAAAATGCGATGTAAGAGTACATTGTAGTATATAATGTAGCAAATCACCAAGCTGGCCACAGGTGCACAATGGGGACGGTTTTCTGTCGATGTTATACAGATAGAGCGGAAACGGTCCGTGGTTGGTTGCCATTATATAAATGTTTCTGTGAGTTAGTAAAAAGTTTTCCGATACTTTTGGTCGGTTTGTAAGTATAGCGGCCTGTTGTTCCATAATCCCACTCCACTTGCCAATCTTGTAATGCTTGCAATCTGAGAAGTATTTTGAGGTAAGATGCTGGGAAAGGATAAAAACGTTGATTTTCTGGAGATGAGAGGTTAATGGCTGATTTTGCTAAGCTGTCCGCTTCTTCGTAATCTTCAGTGCCCGAGTGGCATCTGATCCATTTACAAGAGATTATCTTCGAGGTGCTTTGGAGTAATTTTGTTATATTTGAGACTGTGAAATCTGTTGTAAAAACGTTCTCCAAATCTTGAAGGCTAGATTCGAAAGGCTATCCTTTGAGTTTGCCATCCTTTGTTGAGTTTGCCCATTGAACTGCATCATTAATCGCCAGCTTGGAATACGGAGGTTTCCTTATAAAGTCTTTTTTGATTAATGTATTTTCTTATGTTATCTTGATAGGCGCAGAATGTGTATGCTGTCTCTTTCTCCGATTTAGATCCATCTGTAAAAAATAAAATTTCCGAAACGGATGTATCTTCCTCTTGTGACCAATTTAGATAAGCTTTAAATGGGATTGTTAGTGCTGAATATACTTTTGGTTGGTAGTTATATGATTGATGTTCTGCATATGGAATCCCAAGGTCCCCGTTACTGCTATTCTTTTAAGTTGTATCGTTATCGGAACTATTCCGCTGAGAACACACAATGCAGCTGTGCTAATGTAATGACTAATAAATTTTGGTATTGTATTGAAGAGAGGAGGCAGTATCCATGTGAGCGTTGTAGCTTTGGGAACCATGCTGCTGCAGCGTAAGATAGTTTCATTTCTAAAATGTTTAAGTACCATGTTTTTAGAATCTGTTTAGAGAGTCCTCCATAAGCTGAGGTAAATTTTAGAAGATTTTGTATAGTTGCAATTATTTCCTGTCTCTTTTGTCTTAAATGCGGAAGAAATGATAGAGTGTTGTCCAGGATTATGCCTGAATAGGTGATTGATGTTTCTGCTTTAATAGTGTATCCGTCAATTTGAAAATTGGTGCTCTTTTGAGAAATCTAGGACGACGAAAATTGAGCGCCTGGCATTCGTTGTATGAAATCGACATATCGTTTGCTAGTGCCCAGTTACTTATAATCTCTAGTGCTTCTTTTCTTTGTGCTGTAAGTTCACAGCGTATGTCAGCGTCCAGCACTAACAGAATATCATCAGCATGGGCTATCACCCGTAGACCGTTTTCCTTTAGAATTTTTAACGATTTATTTACAAAGATGCGCCACAGGAACGGACCAAGGCATGAGCCTTGTGAGAAACACTTTATGAGCCAGTGAATAGTATCTGTTAACCAATTTGTATAGGCTCCTCGTATGGACAGGAAAGAAAGTAGTGTGTTATGGTAGGCTAAAGGATTGTTTAGGTTTTTAAGTTCTGCTGCTGTTGCTTTCCAAGGTAAGTGGTCGAAAGCATTTTTAAAATCTATTGATAGAGGTGATGTATAATGATTTTTCTCCACGTTGATGACAATTAAGGAGAATAGTTCCTGTATTGCTGACTCGGTAGAGCGGTTCTCCTGGAAACCATGTTGGGACGTCTGAATTTGTTGAGATTGAGCTAGTGAGAAATTTAAACGTTTGAGTAAAAGCTTCTCGTAGACCTTTTCGAATATTGATAAGAGAATATTGGTAAGGCCGGTATGAAGTTTATTCGTCTGGTGGTTTTTATTCTTAAGAAAATACACCAACTCACCCACCTTCCATTGATATGGGAAATAATTGAGTTGAAGGAGTGCGTTATACCTATTTAAGAGGAGATCCGTATGTGTTTTAAATAATTTGCGTAAAATATGATGGTCGATTTCATCTGGACCAGAATCTTTGTTGCTATAGAAATAACAAATGGCTTGTTTTAGTTCTTGTAATAGAAATGGCGGCTCTGATTAAATCTATACTTCTTGTGGTGATTGTGAGGTAATCGATGGACCGAAAATTTTTGTTGTAAGTTATTTAATACTCTACAGAGTAGCATACTACAGGCGCTCTACAAGGCCGCTTTGTGCGGCTCTGTAGAGCGCTCAGTGAAGCTTTTCTCATCTAGAGTGGTTACGTCAATTTCCTTTCTGATAACCTTGCATCTCAGATCGTTATCCGACTGGTATTTTGGGTCCGTAGGGTACTCTAACAGTCCTTTGGTCATAATGATAGCAAAAAGTTCCACCAAGTTTATAAAACAAAAGTTTTTTAACTCAATTAACTAAACTCAATATAGAATGTATCGCACTTAGCGAAAATACTTCGGTAAGTACCGGCAAACGCACGAGAAAACCTAGCGACTCGGGAAAAAATACTTGCATATCACAGAAGAACGGTTTAAAAGCATCCTTCTCCCTCTGTGACAGACAAGCGAATCCTCAAAACTTATCTCAAAACTGCCCCAGATCGACAATCAGCATTTTAAAATGTGTTAAATGGTTTTTTAACTGTTTGCTTACATATCTTCTTTCACTTTATTTAACGATGGAGTTTTGTTACAGTTTTCTAGATGTATTGGAAAGTGTTTCATAATCTATGCTTGAAGCATGATTTCTAGTTCTTGTTTAATTACATTTTGTTTTTGTAAGTAAAGATGGAATTTTGTAATTATTATTTCACAATAAGATAACTCGTTCACATTTAAAAGAAAGTAAATGCTGTATAAACTAATATTTTACTGAATTGCAAAAGTCTTGTATTCTAATTGAAATCTTTTGCGTGTATTTTTTTTTTTTGTATGAATAATCAGATAAAATAACAAAAATCTCCTTTTATAAATTCTTTAAAAAAAGTAAGGATCGAATGCTCTGTTTCATGCTTTCAAACGATGTCTGTTTCAGGCAGACATTGATGAAAAATTACATTTACGAGTAATTTATTTGCTTAATTTATCTTAGTGGCACTTACATACAAAGCCTTCTATGAATACTTTGTATAAATTGAGTGGTTTACTAAAAGACCTAATTATACTTTACCGATTTTACGAAATAAGTATGCATATTTTATGCTTAACAATAATAAATCTCAGTAGTTAATTTATCTTAGTAACGCAATTTATCAGTAATGAGAAAACGGTTAAATATAGTGGAAATTTGGAGAAAGTGATGTGTATTTTCTTTGAAAGTTTTTATTTTACAGTATTTAACCGGTGTTTTGAAATATTCTACATTTCAAAACAGGTTATCTTATGTAGAGCAAGTTTTATAAAATATTTTAAAGTTTTAACTATTGTAATTGTATAGATATTGTTATCGTATTGTATTTAGTGAACTGTGTCTGTTCAGAAAAAAGTCCATGCAGATACATTGTACTTGTTCAAAAATGTCCAATAAGAAACACAGATCTACAAAATTTGCGTTTGTGAAATGTTTGTAAAACTTTATACCAATTCTATAATTTCTCGAGATGCTCATTCAGAAATGGCCCCAATTTTATTTATCACGCTCAGTTTTTCCACAAACTGAGTCAACATGTGTTACATAATTGGGTACTTCTCTGTTATCCCGTCGACCACTTTTCATAACAAAAAACTATCGCCAAACTGTAACACCAAGTAAACGGGAGAACGTTGCCATTGGAATATCACAAAAAAAAAATAAATAAAATATAAGAATTTAAGGACACAATTGTTATTTTAATTAATGAAATAACTAATAAATCAGTAAAACATAATGAAAAATACACGCAAACTTCGAATTAAAAACCACTTGATACCATAACAAACATGTATATTGTATAATGCTTCTGACATCAAGTAAATGGGACTGCATTTTTGGCGTTTAATTTTAGTTTGGCGATAATTTTTACTTATGAAAAGTGGTCGACGGGATAATAGAGAAGTACCCATAAATGTACAGTCGTGGGGAAAAAAAAGTGAACACGTCCCCCTAACTATGAACAAATTATAGTAGAAGAAAGTTACTGGTACCAAACGATTGGAAATAAAGTCTACTTTTAAATGATGTATATACTTTAGTCCTCCAACACCCATAAGGAAACTTATATTTATTTTTTTCAAATTCAAAAGTTGTATTGTATTGTTTTCACTGAAAAATAGTAATTTAAAAAAAACAAACAAACCTTATTAAAAAGTACATGTTACCTATGTAGCACACAAATTCAAGATCACAACACAGATATAAAAATTAACAAGACATTCGAAATCCTACAAATATCAATTCAACATTTAGTTAATTTTAACATTCGGGTAAAACAAAATATAAGACTTACTACTTTTTTGACATTTTTATCTCAACCATGAAGGCGCAACTCAAGTCCTTGCTTGTTTGAAAGAGATACAAAACTTTGGAAGGTTATGGTATCATATCAAAAAATCTGAGAGATATGGGAATTTTTCCGTTATTGTATAAACTTTTCGAGATATCAATAAAAGCGCCACAGTAAATATTCACTTAAAATCTAAGCCTAGAAGTCCTTTCAAGGACGTGTCACCTGAAGGTGACAATGGTATTAGTATTTGTGTTTTTTCATTAAACATACAAGAATCATAATTGAGCTGCACTCGTTACACATACTTTCCTCTTAAGAGTCCACTCCAATGCTTTTCCTACGACGCTACTCCTCCTAGTTCGACCAATGAGCGAATAATTCATGCATTACCGGCAAGGTTCGTGTAGACAAAAATTTGACAGAAAGGGTGTTTTTGAGGTATAATTATAGATCATAAATTGAAGGGTTTGCTGCAAAAAAGATGTAGCTCAATGTTTGCACTTTTGTGTAATTAAAAAAAAAGTCTTAAGAATTTAATTTTAAAGTTTCGTCAAAAGTATTCTTTCTATGTATGCATTAGTCCATACAGCTATGAATGGTTTGCCATCAATAATATCCAACAATGTCTATTCTGACAGATTTTTTTTGCTTTTAAACAAGAAAATGGACGTTTTAAAAATGGACTACATCTTTTTTGCAGAAAACCCTTCATTCGCTGAAATGACTAAGTATTTCCTAAAGTAGAATCCTAATCAATTTCTACTATCAGTCAATGGAGTTGAAATGTAATACCATTTAAGAGGGGCAGAAAGGTTTGAAATGACTAAAACTTGCATTTATTATTATTATTATTATTATTATTATTATTATTATTATTATTATTATTATTATTATAAGGTTTGAACATTTTAGATTGTCGCCTTCTTAAAAAAAAGTTAGATTATTTTATATGTAATAGGAAAAAATAATAATAATAAAAAAGAGGCGTACAAACGCTAAATTTAATTGATTATTTATTTATAAGGAGTTTCTTTTTATTTATTTATATTAAATAAAGGAATATTTTGGAATAAATTATAGAAACAAAAAAAGTGTTAGTAAATTTAATAAATATTTCCCAATAATTATAATTTTATAATTTTATAATTTTTGTGTGCTGTGAATAAAAATTAGGCCACTCTGCTCTGTGGATTTTTACCATTAAACGAAATGTTTAGATATTGACATATTATTATAGTATCGAAAAACTTTAAAAAAATTATTCAAGAAAAACATGCTAGAAAGGAGTAAGGATATTTTCCTAAGCATGGAAAAAAGCGTTTTTTCTTTTTCTTTCTTTTATTTCGTTTTTCTATTCTCACACTTAGAAAAACAGTATGTCTTGGCAAAAACAAATAACGAAGGTTTTCATTGTTTAGTTTGTTTCTTTAATATATTCCCAAGCGATTTGGTAAGAATTTTGAAATGTAAAAGCATGTGATCACGTCTTGAAATATTATGTTATATTCTAAAATGAGAAATTTCCAAAAGTGCATTTTCTATATTTTATCTAGCAGACTAAAAAGAAAAAATAGTAATTTTAACGATTTCTTAATATTTTTTTTAAAAGAAATTTGCGGAAAATAAGTTAACTTTCGATTAGAAAGATCAATGCACGTTGAGATATTTACCGATTCTAGTTAGCACAATTATCTTTCAATTTCTCTGTATTGAATTCAGTATTTTATTGAAGTAAATTATATATTAAACTCATTTTAATAAAATATATGACATTTTGAATTGACGTGTTTCTCCAGAAATCATTATTTAATAGGAAATTGATAAATGTAAGATGGTGGAAGTAAAAGCTACATTCTACCCTTATTATGTATAAAATGCAATTAGTTAAAACATTATTTAGAGCTTTAAAACATATAATAAATGAATTAATGTAATTACTTAAAAATTATTTATTGATAATCTTAATGAGCCTTTGCTAACTTTATAGAAATTTGAATGGTAGTTTGAAGAAATTTTTCTATGTATTATGTTTTTATTCAAGTATTTATTATAAGTGGAATTCTAGTTTTAAAATTAAGCTTCACTAACTCGTTTGGTATTCATTAATCCATTTGCATTGTATTCTGATGGTTGAATTAAAGAATATGCCCTGTTCATCTGTAGATTTATTATATGATATACTTGTAAATATATATATCTACATGTTGTTAAATAAATATATGTATTACTTTTTACTTCAAACATTTTCACATCCCTAATAAAGTTAATTTTGTACACCGAGGTTTATTTACTTTTTAGCATTTGGTATGAAACATCTTTTCTTTTTTCATAATGATAGTTAGTAATAATAGAATTCAAAATGATTCTTATAATATTGCATCATCATTTTTATTGTTAGTCTTAACTAAAAGCACATATGATCTAAATTGAAGTTACATGCTCCTGTAAATCTCCAACTCTTATTTATTATAAATTTTATTATTTTTAATATAATACATTAAAACAATTAAACGATAAGATTAAATAATCAAAGAGTAAAATATAGCAATTTTGGAAAATATACATACTAAAATTTAAGATTTATTAAATGTTACATTTTATATTTCTTCAAATGAATATCTTAATTTAAAGATTTCAAGCATTAATATTATATTGCTATAATTTTAGAGAAATGTATAAGTGTTTGCAAGTTTTTTATACAAAAGCGTAAAAGGAAAATGAACATTTCTAGTATGTGAAATATGTTTAAGAGAAAAATGAATAGAATATAGAATCATTAAATCCCACGTAATGCGGAACTCTTTCCATGTCTTGAACTTCTACCATTATGTGTGATAAATTATCTTAGAACATCCGAAAATCATACATAAGAGCAGTAAATTATACACTGCAGGAACCACCATGTTCTTGTATATAAAAGACATGAAAAAAAAAATCAATAAATGGTTTGAATGAAATATACCGGAATGATGGTGATTAATAAATTGATTTGTTCCGAGCAATTTTTTTTACTATGATTAAAATTAAATACTATAATTAAAATAAATACCATACTAAAAAATTTAAATAAAGATTAAAGCAAAATGGGGTTAGAGAGCTTATCATTAAAACTTATTTTCTATTTCTATCATAAATAAATTTTTGTACCTTTTTTTTTTTTTTTTTTTTTTTTTTTTTTTAACATAAAACAGGTTTTATTCTCATTCATTTATTTTATTCATTATTATGTTTTCTAAAATGATGAAAAGGTTATAGATATCCGACAATATCATATCACGTGCGATGATATTTTATTTACTAGTTTGTAAATAAATATTACCGAAAAGTAAAATCTTGTTACAATTTTTTTTTTCTGGATATTTTGAAAGTGTAAGATTCCTGAAAATATTTATTACTCTTAATTTATATAATTACTCTTAATAAATATTTCTGTTTAAAAAAAATAATATTTAGAAAATTGTTTAATTATTTTTATATATAAATATGGATTTCATTTTCATCATAAATAAATTGTAATTTTTTTATTTAAAATATCCACAGTTGCTGTAATCCATTTAGTATTATCTTTAACCTTTTGATTATGTGTTAGGACTGGCAAATATATTTATATTCACTCGTACCACAATTTCAAAAAAAAAAAAAGTCCTTTTGGTCGATTTCTCTTGAAAGTATCCTAGTATAAGTGTATAACAGAGATTATTTTTCAAAAAGTGGTGTGAATAGAATAAAGAAATATCCGCTAGAAAGACATATGTCCCAACGCCGTAATGAAAGGTTAATTAAAAAATATATATTATTATATTTGCATATTTATTAATTCTAAAACATAAAAGAGTGTTTTTGTTTTTATACAATTAAGAAGCCGAAACGGAAAATTCAATAAAACATTCGCATAGTGGTAAATGTAAAGGATATGTAATTTATTTCCATTGTAATCAATTTTTTTAATCTACGATTTACGTTGCAATGACTAAATATGTTTATTTATAAAAAATAAAACAAATCGTGGAATACAGACATAATGTATTTACTTCTTACATTTCATTCATAAATACATATAAATTCACTGAATAAAGTTAGGCTTCAACTTTTTTAAATTTACATCGATCACGTTTAATGTTTTTAATTACATTTACCTATTTTTTCGTTACATTAATCTATAAAAACATATGACACCTCATGCATGGGAATATTCATTTTATTAATGTTAAGGTAACTGAGGATATATATAATACGGCTGTTCTCTCTAATTTGAAAATAAAACTTGCATTGTTGTGGTAAAATTAAAAGAAAAATAATAAAACTCGTCGGTTATTAGATCCATCTTTTCTCTTGAAGTTTTCAAAACTTTTTTTTACGTTTGATTTTTACTTTCAAATTTTAAAATTTCAAAACACCTTATGCATAGCAATTTAACTTACTTGATTAGATTGTAGGGTGCAGTCATTTTTTAAATTTGACTAATTTTAAGGGTTTATTTTTCCAATTTTTTATTCAGGATTTCATTACCTGAATATAGATTTAATGTTGGGTTTAAAAAAATGCTGTTAAATTAGATTTTTAAAATTATTAGCCATTTTTTATAACTTCGACAATTTACTTAACTAGTGTTAAACAACTTTTCATTACAACTTTAGATAAAGAATTAAAAATCATATGAAACGTTTTATACAGAGAAATTTTTCTTTCATTTCTTTTGTTACAGAAATTAATTCTAATGCATGTTTATTTACAAAAATTCTATACATGTGTTTTTTTTTAGTTTAAGTCAGTATAATGTGTGACATATTTAAAAAAAAAATATTTATATGTTAATAACTCTTATGTTTCAATTATGGAAACATTTTAAACTAACAAGTAATGATTTTTTTTATATAATCATTGATGTTGTTCGCCTACAAAATAGTATAGTACACAGCGAGGCAGATAAACAAAATAATGATTAAAAGTTAGATAGAATCAAATGAAGAAATTTTAACCCTAGCAGAAATAAATCTGCTTTTTGGAAACATCTTGCATACCGAATTTACTAATGCACATGAATGGAAACAGAAAACAAAATCTCTTTGACTAACACTTTAACAAGTCTAGTACAAAGTGAGTCAGTGCTAACTTTTTATGTGCTTCTACGAGACATTCAGTAATATGGTAAATCACTTAGCAGTTCCTGCATTTCTGAGCATCCATACTTCAACGACTGCATTTTAGAATGCATTCAAGGGTCCAAAAACTGCTAAATAGAAGGACTGGAGTTTGTGGTTATATATTATCTCTAATTATAGACACCCATATCTCAAAATAATAAACGTATATTAATGTAACACACAGTGCATTTTATTAATTATGGAATAAATATAATTGTACTATATACAATGATACACTGTTACACTGTGTATCAGCGCCCTCCATGTCTTACCGTGTATACCACTTCGATTTGTTTGGAAAAAAAATCGTTACATACCTCTTCTTACGACTTTGTTATAGTTAAATCTTTGGTATTAAGTGGAGAAATAGTGAAGAATAAGTTTGATATTTGAGCTTAAATACCATATACAATTAGACCGAAGATTTATGATCTTTAACAGAGTTAAATGGATAATTTCAGGTTCGAAAAGTTACTTTTTCTTTCGTAACTTTCAAGCGAAATAACGTCTATACTTAAAATGTGGTCGGAGTCGCTGAATAATTTAAATCAATCTGTACAAATACAAACTTCGTTTTTAAAAGGGTCTCTGTTTCACTGTGTGCCCTGTATTTTCTTTATAGCATAACAAAAGACGACGTTATATTTGACGATTCCGGTATATTAAAGTTACTTTCGCATCATTTAATTAAATATGTATTGTATGTGTTTGTACACGTATGAAAAAAATTAATAAAACTGTAAAATATTATAATATTTGAAATACTTTTAATATACTATTTTATTACAAGGTGCGTTCACTTCTTGGATTCTGCAACTCATCTGGCACTACTGTATCAAATTAGATGATTTCTATTTAATATTTAAATCAATCTCAGAATTCGCAACCACATCGCAGATTTGTAACGTTCTTCAGTGATAAATAAGGTCAAAATTTCTGTTACAAAACTGTGTACCCAACAGTGTGTACCCAGCAAATATGTTCCCAACAGTGTTGACAGCCCACTACTTTTTCTTTTTTATGGTGTTTAGTTATTAATCTAATTAATAGATGGCAGCACCACTGCGGAAATTCTGTCAATTACCGGTAAAAAAAGTTTGTTTAATGTTGTGTGCATGGAGATAGAAATAAGAAGGAGAACAGTGAAGATAGGCTTTCAAGATCAGAACATGGACCGAAAATTAGTTCCCAGTTCGTGGCGCTGGTGCTCCTAAAGGCCGGTCATGTGACCTGTCAAACATGACAAATTGTCGTCTGCTCTTCCTGCATTTTGATTTCGAGCATGGTAAAGAGTTGGCAGTCCAAAACCGGAAATAGAGGGCTCTACACTCCCCAAAGACCGGAAACGCCGCCATACTAGGTACCGCTTTTAGTTCCATAAGTAGAAACATTATCGTTGTTCTCCTTCTCTCTATCTCCCTGGTTGTGTGTAAAATGTATCTGTTCGATGTACGTGTTTGTGATAGTATGTAAATTAAAGTTCTTTAAAGTCCACTTCGACTAATTAATAATGTTGCTGTTTTAATTTCCTTAATCTAAGTACTTAAAATACTATATAATGGCGACGAGAAAATCAAGTTTCTTACCGGAATTCAATTGAAAAGAAATTCCAAATGATTCGCAAAATGGCGATACTTCGGGTTTTACATCTACAAGAGTATATGCTGCATTAATGTTTTAATACGTACATCATTTCGAGGGTGGTAAGTGCTGACATTTTTTTTCTTCTCTGCAATAAATAAAAGTTCATAATGTTTGCTAATTTTAAAGAATTTAACGATTCAATTGAATCGTTCCAATCATATGTTAAGAGGTTGGAACAGAGTTTTTTATTACATGATGTTGAGGGGAAAAAAAGGTACCTGCAATTATTTCCTGTATGGGGCCTAAATTGTATAATTTGCTGTCAGATTTAACATTTCCGAAAAATCCTGAAGCACTGAAATATGAGGATATAGTTGATATTCTGTTAAAGTACTTAAGCCCCTCCCCTAATAAATTTTGTTCTAGAATTAAATTCCCTAATTCTTATCAAAATGAAAATGAATCGATACAAGATTTTGTTTCAAAATTAAAGAAGTTAACTACATTCTGGGCGTTTGCTGGCGAAACACTTAATGAAAATTTGTTAGAACAATTTTTACTCGGTTTAAAAAATGAAAGTATCCAAGTAAATTACTCTCACAAATAGATGATTTAACTTTTGAGAAAGCTATTGAAAAAGCAAATATTTTGCAAAATAACGAACACGATATTTCTGAATTGAAAAACAAGAATGTAAATGTTAATAAATTGGCATATTCCAAAAATGTTCAACCGAATAAAATTTCAAATAAATTCCAGAAACCGAAAATAAACAATGTAAATAAGGGTAATTTTGATGTAAATAAAAATAAATTACAATGTTATTGATGTGGAAATCCTTCTCATCTTGCCAATAAGTGTAAGCAAGCATATCAACACTATCTATAAAATTTGTAAAAAAAAAGAGGCCATCTAGGTAAAGTATGTAAAAGTAGTTCTCAGAAACAAACAAATGTATTGCAGACGGTTGATATTTTATCCGTGAGTCATGATAAAAGTTCTACACCTATAAAAGTGTGGGTTTTAATTGAAAATAAAGCTAAAGCTGAAATGGAGGTAGACACGGGCTCAGGAATTTCTGCGGTACCTGTAAATCGTTTTCGGAGAATTTTTCCGAATAATAAATTTTTTCCGCCAGACGTTCAGTTGAGAACTGCAACGGGTGAGGTGTTTACACCTGTGGGGTATGTAACAGTAAATGTTTCTTATGCAAATATTACTAAAAATCTTAAATTGTATTTGATTAAAGAAGATAATTTCCCACTTTTATTTGGCAGAGACTGGGTATCTGCATTTAATTTGTTTCCTACTAACTTTAAATCTGTGTATGTAAATGAAATTGTAAATTCTACGGATCAACTGAAAACATTATTAAATGATTTTTCTGATTTATTTTCGGATAAAGAAGGGGAAATAAAAGGTTTGAAAGCAGAACTTTATCTAGAAAAAGGTTCTACGCCCATATTTTGTAAGGCTAGAACAGTCACGTATGCTCTACGTAATGCAGTAAATGATGAAATATTATTATGAGGGTATTATTAAACCTGTCACCAGTAGTAAGTGGGCAACTCCTATAGTTCCAGTGGTAAAACCAAATGGTAAAATTCGGTTATGCGGAGATTTTAAAGTTACAGTAAATAAATTTTTGAAGGTGGAAAAATATCCTTTACCTAGGGTAGAGGACATGTTAGCTACTTTAGGTGGTGGTTTACATTTTACGAAAATAGATTTAAATCAAGCTTATCTTCAGTTACCTGTAGACGAAAAATCACAGGAATTGTTAGCTATAAATACTCCGAAGGGCTTATTTAAACTTTTAAAGTTACCAATGGGTCTTACTAGCTCTCCAGCAATTTGGCAAAGATCGATTGAACAAATATTAAGTGGTATTGATGGTGTCACTGTGTTCATTGATGATATTGGTGTTACGGGGGAAACTGATGAAATTCATTTAAAAAGACTAAAACAAGTCTTAGAAAGATTACGTGAATATAATATTAGGATAAATAAAGATAAATCAATTTTTCTGGCTGACTATATTACATATTGTGGTTATAAAATTGATAAGCAAGGTATTCATAAAACGCAAGATAAAATTGAGGCTGTTGTCAATGCTCCTAGACCAATTAATGTGTCACAAGTTAAAGCTTTTTTAGGCTTAGTCACATATTATTCTAAATTTGTACCAAATTTATCTACAATTGTTCAAACTTTAAATCACTTACTCAAAAAGAATGTAAAATTTATTTGGTCTCCTGTTTGTGAACAAGCATTTAAAAATATAAAAAATGAAATTACTTCAGAAAGAGTTCTTACACATTTCAACTCTAAATTGCCTTTAGTGTTAGCAACAGATGCTTCACCATATGGTATATCTGCAGTTTTTTCGCATGTGATGCCAAATAACGTGGAAAAACCAATTGGTTTTGTGTTCAGAACGCTTACGAATGAAGAAAAAAAATATAGCCAGGTGGATAAGGAAGCACTAGCTATTATTTTTGGAGTAAAGAAATTTTTTCAATATTTATATGGTAATAGGTTTACTTTATTTACAGATAGCAAACCACTTGTGTCCATATTTTCTCCAAATAAAAGTATTCTTGTTCTTTCAGCTGCTCGGATGCAAAGATATGCATTATACTTACAAGCGTTTAAATATGATATTCGCTATAAGAAAACATCCGAACATGGAAATGTCGATGCTCTTTCACGACTTCCATTACGTAGTGAAGATTTACCCCCACAATTAAATTCAAGTAATGTAATTGATGAATCTGAATTTTTTCAAATTAACCAAATTTCTACATTGCCTCTAAACGCCAAATCAATTGCTGTAGCTACAAAATCTGATCCTTTATTACGTCAACTTTTTCATCATCTAATTTCTGGTTCTCCAATTCCTAAAAATTTACTTTTTGGTGGCAAACAAGAAGAATTTACTCTTCAACATAGTTGTATTTTAAAAGGATGTAGAGTAATTATCCCAGAAGTTCACCGTAAACGAATTTTACGTGATTTGCACTATAGACATTTTGGTATAGTGAAAATGAAGTCCTTAGCTCGCAGTTTTGTTTGGTGGCGAGTAATTGACCAAGATATTGAAGATCTTGCACGAAATTGCACTACTTGTGTCAATTTAAAAAATAATCCTCCTAAGGTAGATACTCATCATTGGGAATGGCCTACAGCTCCATGGCAAAGAATTCACATAGATTATTTTGGTCCAGTGATGGGTAAAATGCTTTTACTTGTG
The DNA here is from genome assembly GCA_963931845.1 of Maratus michaelseni. Lineage (NCBI taxonomy): Eukaryota > Metazoa > Arthropoda > Arachnida > Araneae > Salticidae > Maratus > Maratus michaelseni. The sequence goes on along the minus strand of OZ007588.1, from coordinate 185,754,978 downwards.
GTTGGTGCTCATAGCAAATGGCTTGAAGTTTTTATTGTCCCTAATACCACTTCAGAACATACAATTACTTGCGTTTCTTCTCTGTTTGCCAGATACGGGTATCCTATATCTCTGGTATCTGATAACGCAAAACAATTTACTTCTGAAGAATTTGAGAAATTTTTGAAGAATCATGGGGTTAAACATAGGTTTAGTGCTCCATACCATCCAGCTACAAATGGTCAGGCAGAGAGATATGTGCAGATTCTTAAAAAAGGGTTAAAAGCCTTATCTTCTGAAGCTGGTATTTTACAGATGAAAAGAAATAACTTTCTTTTACAGTATAGAAAGATGCCTCATTGCCTCATGTTACTACGGGGGAAAGTCCTGCATCTCTATTTCTAAAACGAAATATAAGAACGAAAATAGATTTGATAATTCCAAGCGTTACAAATTTTGTGCATGATAAACAAAATGCGAGAAAGGCCAATTCTAAAGTAAACGAATTTCAAATTAACCAGAAAGTGGCTGTAAGAAATTATACTCCTGAAGCCAAGTGGAAAATTGGTCGCATTACTGCAAGAGAGGGCAAGTTGCATTATAGAATTAAGTTGGTTCGAATATTTGGAAAAGGCATGTTGATCAGATAACTAATGTCGGTTCGAAGATACATCTAACTAATGATTCGAATTCTGAAGAGAGTGGTACAGAAAGTCACAAAAGTGATAATGCAGTTGTTAATCAACGTGATTCTCAGCTAGTGCCTCCTAGTACTCCAGATTCTCGACCAGCTGACTCTGTTATTCCATCTACTCCAAATCCTAAACCAGATGACTGTGTCCTCCCAAATACTCCAAGTCCGGCTCCAGTAGACTCTAAAGGGATACCTTCAGCTCCAAAACCCATGGTGTCCAATACTTCTATTGATGATGCTAAAGATACTTTAATTAACTCTTCTTTTTCCCAACAGGTACCTAGAAGATCCACCAGGAAAAGAAAAGCTCCCTGCAAATTCCCAAATTAAGGAGGGGAAAACTATGGTGTTTAGTTATTAATCTAATTAATAGATGGCAGCACCACTGCGGAAATTCTGTCAATTACCGGTAAAAAAAGTTTGTTTAATGTTGTGGGTAAAATGTATCTGTTCGATGTACGTGTTTGTGATAGTATGTGAATTAAAGTTCTTTAAAGTCCACTTCGACTAATTAATAATGTTGCTGTTTTAATTTCCTTAATCTAAGTACTTAAAATACTATATAATAAGTACTCAAAATACTATATTTTTTATTCAGATTCCTTGATTGTCACCACATTTTTGAAGAGTATAATTCGTTTTATTTGCTCCTTGCTTAATATGTCATTAAATAAGGCGGATATTGCTATTTCAAAAGAGTGGTGGCAATCAATCAATCTGAATAAAAAATGTAGCGGACTCTGACCCTGATTATTGGATCCCATTTTCTGATAAAACGAAGATAAAAGAGACGGCTTAATTATCACTTAACATGTGTTGTAAAGTTGTTACATAGTTATTTACTTATAAAAATGTGTTTCAAACAAGATAAAAAGCATCAATTCAAAATTAACAATGCAAATCAATTAACAATACAAAAAACAACATTTCTAGGATTAATAAAATGTTAGAAAGGCATATCACAATATCAGGTCACAAAGGCATAATATCTACAAAATCTGACACAAATGGCTGGCAACTTTATCTATATGCTACTATAATTTACAAAAAATAAATTATGAAATAAAGGGGTTTAATAAGATAAAATAAACAGCATTATACATTTAAGTGTTAAAATAACAAAAAAAAATATTTCTTTAAAGTAAATTAATAAAAACTTTGCCTTTTCCCATACATTAAATCGACACATTTACAGATAATTAAAAGTTTTATTAAAATATTTGTCATCTCATTTTCTGAGACATCTTTAATAGATAGAATTAAACAACCTTCGCTATTTTTACTTAATCGTTGACTTTTCTTTAAAGAGGTATCGCCCTCTGGTTTGAAGTTTTGAGTGTAACCTGTAATTGAATGCGAATTATTAATCATTAATTATTTTTGTTGCATATTTTAACAAAGCATAGTTGAAATTTATATAATTAGCAATTTTTTTATGTTGTTGAAATCGATATATATAATGGATTTATTATTGATTGTCTCTATTATTGCGATTGATTAAAAAACCTGTTTAAAATTTTAAAATAAATATAATATATATTTAAAAAAAAAAAAAAAAAAAAAAAAAAAAAAACATTTATTTTATTAATTTATAACAACATAAGTTGATGTATATATATTTTTTAACTTCAAAAATGTTGTCGATAAGAAATTATGTTAAATGTATTTTTTAATATTGTCTAAAATTAAATATAGGGTACAAAATAAATACTGATATGCTATACATTTATCTTGTAGTTCAGATTTCAACACATAACACAAAAATATCGTAAATAAATGTGAGTAATTCTATCATATGGGACAAAAAAAAAATCACTGCATTCAAGTATTATTTTTGTACTGAAACGTCACAACATAGTTCTTAAAATAATAAAACAATAAAATCTCTCAGCTCCAAATTGTCGCATTTAAGTGAAACAATCCTATATTTCCAGAATTAGTTGTTCTATTATCCTAATTAGAAAATGCTCGAATAATCATGTCGTACCGTAATTAAATAATTAAGCAATTGCAAATAAATATTTCAACTAAAATGTCTCCCGAAAATATCATTAATGCAAGATTTAAAATCCTCAAAATATAAATTGCAGAAAAGTCAAAAATATCTAAAACCCTGAGGTAATGACGATATGATGATTTTATATAACATTAAAATTTCGCCAAGAAGTAAACATTCAGAGAAAGTATCGATACAAAATACAATGTTATGCTTTAAAGTATAAAATTAAAGTAATATATGCATTGTTTCAAAGTTTTAAATCTTTTTTTAAATAAAATTCTGCATCTCATCTTATAAAATACTACATTATTTGTATGATCGCATAATTTGTAAAATACCCGATCGGAAAGAAGTAAAGCATTCAAAGTAGACGGATATTTTAAAACTATTGTTGAAAATTAGATATTTTTAAATTCCCAACAATATTTTAAACCAAGCGCAGGTTTTATTTTGGATTTTTAAAAAATGAAAACTTTTTCTGAATAAAAATATAACTCAAACTGTTTTGTTTTTCCTTTTTGTATCAATGAAAATGGTTTTGGTGAGGAGAGATATAAAACGAATTATTTCAGTATGAGATAAAATTCAAGAGACGGACATAAAATAAAAACGTATCCACAATAAAATTAACATGTAAGTAGGATTTCAACAAATAGCGTAAAAATGCAACAAATAAACTTGAGTGATTTCATGCTATAGATATAGAACGATTTAGTGTGCTTTAAACATTTTTTACTGCAGTAGAGATCGAACTTTTCGCTTTGTCCTTGGAATAGTTCTAGTCAGATCTTTCTTTTCTCAGTAAAACGTGACAACTTTTTTAAAAAGTATGTTGTCGAATAGTTATAAAAAAATTACGAGTTTAAATAAAAAACATTGTTTTTTCCCCCCATTTTCTATTTTTGATTATGTGATTAGATGCCAATTTTTAAAAAGAACTAAAATTGTGATATGCATTTAAAAAATATGTACTTCTACACTTTTCATAAGCTATTTTTTCTTTTTTGTGCAAAAAACGTGTATAATGATATATCTTCTGGTAAATCAATTATGAACAATACGCTGTAAAAAATATCCAAATAAAATAACGGGCAAAGATTCCAGACAAAGCCTTTAAAATAACGGGTTTTGTCCGTGGGGGGGGGGGATATATTTTTACGTACAAAATCTGTTTATACGAGTAAAACGAGTAAACGAGTATTATATTTGATTGCCAGGTTTATATATTTGTAATGCAGCTATAAATAAGATGTCAAAAAATATAAGGGTATATGTCAGGATATAAATCTGTATAACATATTGATTCTGCATACGGAAGCATTAGTACCAACAATATGAAATAAGTTGCTTAATTTACTTTTAGGGATATGGGAAACATCAGTTTCAAAGTTTATCGAGGGTTTTTAATATTAAATTATATTACCAATAAAATGAATAAAACTTTAATCTGGGCGTTAATAGTTTTCATTTGTTCTACACACGAAAAATAGCACATTGCGAGCATTGAATAATTAACCCAACCACTAGATACGTTTTTTGTGATATTTGAAAACTTCGTATATAAGAAATATTGGTTATATCTGATTGCATCGTGAAATATAAAGAATGTAAGATAAAATATTGTCCATTGCTACTGAAAAATGTTTTAGGCACGATCCTTAATTTGCAATGCGACATTCTGCTGCTGACTACTTTTTTACCTGACTTTAAACAAACATTTATAAAGCATATTCTTGACTTTTTAAAATTTTTTGAGATGAGCGAGCGGGACAATTATGCATTCAATCTTTCTAATGGTTTCTTTGTCATGCTACTCCTTCGAAACTGTTTGGCCAGTCACCATAAAATACAACAGAGTCAATGATCGGAAAAACTACATTTTTTTTGTAGCCAACAACAATCACAACTACTTTATCGAAAACGTAGTTAACTATAACTACATGTTTTAAAAAGTAACGATTACAACGTACTTTTCAAAGTAGTCGCTACTTCGCTACTTTCAGATTTTGTCAAAGGATTCACTCTATACTTGAAATTGCGGGCGGATTAAGTAATAGAATGGTCTCTGGTTATATCGCATGTGCCGTAATAAAATCAAATACATTCGATAAAACTGAGACTAAAAATTAAGAAAGGTAATATAAAAGAAAAAGTTCGGTTTTATTATCTAATATGTTAGTTTAAGCACATATTGCTCGTTACATATCGAAAAGGGTATTTTATTTTTTATTTCCTCTGTCATAATATAAAAAAATAATAAATATGTAAATAAAGCAATTCCAAAAGCAGAAACGCGGTATTAAAAATTGAAGATCTAATAATGAGTAAATATACAAGTGTTTTCAGCAAGAAAATTAATTACTTTGATTTGGATTTTGATACTTCAATTTACCAGCAAGTGTCAATGGAAAAATCCATGACGTCATACTATGCGTCCCTAAACGCTGCAGCTGAGTTCCTGACATTCATAAATTGTTGCGCAGAACACATTGCCCAAAAGAAGCAAATTATAATCATGCGAATAGAAGACTGCCCCATTTTGTCCCCTGAACTAGTATTAAAAATAATGTTAGAGTTCGCTACAAACTACGATATTTGTATATCGCTACTCGCTACATTACATTAAAAAAAATGTAGTGACTAAAAACTACCGGGAAAAGCAGCGACTAATGTAGTTTCACTACTTGTAGCGCACCACTTCCAGTCACTGAGCAGAATGACGCCATGACCGGCATAGTTATAATACCAAATGGTACAAAAATAAATCGTGCTTTTCAGGCATACTTATAGATCATAAGTGCCATAGATTTAACATTTAAAGGGTAACTTAAAATTCCAGTGGACAACAACTGATTGCATAATTTAAAAAGTGTAAGGTTTGGATGTAAGAGCTCTGCTCCATGTGCCAGTACAGTGGACCAGCGGCTGCTTCAAGGCATTGTGGCAAACGTACTTTTTAACCTTAATTTAAAAATAGAAATTATCAATGCCTGCTTTGCGATATCAAATGATTGTTTGAAAATTAAACTCGTCCGTAATTTGTACCGTTTTACAGTCATTCTTAATATAACAAAATCATGTGTTATAATGAGACGTTTGCAAAACTGTTTTGAAAACTGTTCGTTATTCGAATGCTATTTTCGACGAAAGAAACTTGTTAAATATAATTTTTTTTCCCTGCTTTTAAAAAAAAATATTTACTTTTTTATTAGTTAAACTATTCTAAAACTCGTGAAAGTTCACGTATTTCTTTTCAAAATTTTAATGTTTAAAAAAAAAAATTAATATCATCTCTGAAACTAATCATATTAACATGAAACGTGAACATCTTAAAATAACTTTGATCTTGCTGTCTACATTAAAAAAATTTTAAATAAACATGATCTTTTTTATATCATAGCAAAATTCAATACACTAAATATAATCTTTATTGATTAGAAATTCTTCCACTTTAAAAAGGAACGTTTTCCTTAATTAATTTGCACATTTTGAGTTATAGTGATAAAGATATTAATTTATCATAGACATAACATGAAAGAAAATACTGTACAATAAAGAGTTTGAAATCCCATTTTTTATTAAAATCGTGTCACAGTGAGAAAAGTATATCTAGCCGATAAATATATCGGAAGGAAGTTTAAGAAGATATTGATTAAATTACAATAATTATTTTGAAAATCGTTTACTTGCAAAGTGGCTGAGAAACGGGGTAGTATACAGGGTATCCCTAAAGTCCAGTTACCATTACAAAACATTATAATTAATGAAGTATTTGTTATAAATGTTGGCTGTTTTGCTAAATGTTCTGCAGTATTTAAAGTTTGTTTTTTGGAGTATGTAAAGTTTTAAAATGAATTGGACGAGATGAAGTAATTAAATGCCTTCTCCAAGCTAGTTTATCATGCATCACATCCTAGGACATTCTGTGTGCGTATATGTTAAGGACTATGTGGATGTATCCAACTTGATGACAATACGATGTCGCAAACATGGATAAAGAAGATATTGAATGTGTAACGCCTGGTATTATAATTTATGTATAGCAGAAAAAAAAGGATAGACTTGAGATAATGAATCTAGATGTAAATGCGCATGTTGAAGTGTTGTGAATACTAATGCACCAACTGCAGACAATGAAATCGATTCAGCCAAACCAACAACCATTTATATCAAATACTTTAGTAGTTGTAACGCTTTGTAATGGTAATAGGACTTTATTAACACCCTGTATGTTTTAATATACTTGGCTGGTTTGATAAGTTCTCGGTCTGGCAGTGAAAACACAAGATTTATGACATCATTTCATATTATTTTTCAATGTAGTGCCCTTGCAACTCAATACATTTAAGATACACTCTTGTGTGCGAATTCTTTAGTGCAGCCCTCAAAGAAAAGTTTCTTTGCCTGAAAAAGAAGATTTTTGACAATATTTCATTTTATTTTTCAACTTGCAACACAGCACATTTCAGAAGACTCTTGAGAAATGATCATTTTTTGGCGTTTTTGGTTGACGTTCAGGAAACGCGGCACGCATCGAGCGGAAAGCTTTTTCATAACCAAAACATCGTGTAAAATGTGGTGGACACTGTCTATCGAGATGTTTGTAATGTCAGCAAGTTCGCGTATCTGCAATCGGCGATCATTCAATACGGCATTGTGAATTTTTGAGACGATTTCGTCGGTCTTAGTGGTTTTTGAGCGTCCTGAGCGTTCATCATCGTGAATTGATTTCCTACCATGTTTAAATTCAGCAGCCCACTTTTTTATCGTCGAATATGAAGGACAAGAATCCTTTAAGATAGACTGTAACTCTTTTTGTATGTTCGTGGGGGTTAAATATTTTTTAACAAAGTATTTTATGACAGCTCAAACTTAAAATTTTTCCATTTTTCGAAAATGTCAGAACTTTACTTTATCGCCCAGCAATAACCAATAAACTCACGCGTCTGAAACTCGGCGGCATGTCATCTAAAGGATCATACTTTACAAACAACTTTGTCATTTGGTCATACTTGTTCCATTTCTGTGTTGGGACGAGAACTTATCAAACTCCCCTCGTAAAACAGGGAACAGCTGAAAATTATGGCATGAAATTTGTTCTAATTCTGATTCCGTGTATTTTTTAAGCTTTCAGTTCAATTATGGGTAAATGTCGTAAATTGTTTTAGGACCAAAGAAAAACTACATTTCCCTACTGAGCTATCCCGACGATAACCTGGACTGGCATATTTCACTCTTATTTGTTGGACAAGGCTGCGAACTAAAGCGCTAATTTCAGTTCAGGATATCGTCGGGATAGCTCAGTAGGGAGAGCGTTGGTGCTGCAAACCAAAGTACCCAGGTTCGAGTCCTGGTCCCGGCATATTTTCGCTCTGTTGTAGAAAATCTCAACTATGATACTCCAACTATTGGATATAATTTACCTAGTTGAATATACTTTCCTCTGTATTTTAAGAGATATACGTGGGCATTAAAAAAATATATATTACTTTTTAGTAACATCGTGAGTGAGTAACATGCGAGTAACATGTGAGGCATTTCCTCACAACTAATTTTTGTTATTTTGTATTTAATTTTTAAATTAATTTGTGTTTAATTTTTAATTTAATTTGTGTTTTGCGTTTACCATTTATTTTTCAGATGTTACTTGCGAAATAATAAGAAAGTAAAATGTACACTCATCGATATAAACATATACAAAATAAAATCATTTATATTGTTATCATTACTTTTTCTGAGTCTAACAGCTTTAAAGAAAAATATTTTAAGAAATATACGTAAACATTGAATATTAAAAATCCTATTACTATGTAATAACATCGCATGTCCCCACAACTACATTTAACTTGTGCTTAATTTCAAATTTAATTTGTGTTTTGTGTTTAACATCTATTTTTCAGATGTTAGTTGCGAAATAATAAGAAAGTAAAGTATACACTCGTCGATATAAACACATTCTTATATTGTTATCATTACTTTTTCTGTGACCAACAGCTTTCAAGAAAAATATTTTAAGAAATATATGTAGAATTAAAAATAAAAAATCCTTTTACTATATAATAACATCACATTTCTCCAGAACTATTAACTAGTAAATATGCAGATCAGGAACCTCAACGTCAGCTCTGAAAGTCATTGTTTTTTAATCTCTCTTTTCATATTATTTAGCATGTTACAATCCGCAATTTAATTTTTTTATATTAAATACATATTTATAGGCATATAAAATACTTCGTTGGTGTCAGAAATTAGAAGCGTTAAATTAAACACGGTTTATGCAATGATATTTTGAAATTCTTATGAACTTCTTATTCTTGTGCTTTTTTAGATAAAAAAAAATTCATTTCTTCAGGGCGGCGGAGCCCCCTTGAACTCCCCGTAATCTTTTTAAATTTATATTCGTGATTTCCTATTGATTGTGTGAATGATTCTAGTATATATTGGATTTTGTTCTATACAGTGGTTTTATTAGGATAAGCAACAATTTTGAAAATAATTTCATGTTATCCTAATACTCAAATAGCAATATTTACTTACCTGCCAACCACAAAACATTTGCATCTGATGGATAAATTGAATAATATCTCATGTATAAAAGCAACTTATAAAATGTAAACGGAATCTACTATTTTCACTTATATCTGCTTTAGAAATCCAGCGTTATTACAAGTTTTGTTTCGAAAAAACAGTTTTGATGGTAATTTTATAATTTTTATTTTATCTAAGTACATCCTGATATAACTCAATGTCAATAGCATACTAAAATCTCCCCAGAATAGGCATATTTGGAAACTTTTAAACCTATTGGGTTCATTCATAATCGTGCCCACTGCCAGTTCACTAAATAGCAAACGTAATTTGGCGTTAAAAAGTAGTTTTTGTGATAGCTTTTATGTTCTAAGTATGTTTCCAGTAATTGTAATATTTCAGGATCGTTTTACTACTCTTATTTCTTTAGATTAACTACCTTGTTGTGCCAGTGATTTTATCCTATTTTAAAAATTATATTAATTTTTCGACAACGAAACATCCACACCTGTTCCTGAAAATGAATAATATCTCATGTAAGAAATATACATATACAAATGTAAACTCATACTACGAGACTTGAATCCATATTACACGTTCAATGTTTTTGTAATTTTCGATTGTAAAAAAAATATTTCGGTAATCATTATTATAGAAATAATAGTTAAACGCAACTTGTATCAAAATGAATTCTATTTCATCTCAATAGAATACAAAAATCACATGAAAATAATGTATTTTGCTAATAAAGTATTGCAGCAAAATAGTGCGAGTTACATGAATTTTATTATTTTGATATTCTTTGAAATATGGTTTCTAAGCAAATGATAAATTAAAGAGCAAAGTAAAAAGAATACATTTTAAAATTTTAAAGGATTTTAAAATAAAATCTTTATATTTCCCGAACACTTGTAATAGATTTTCCAATAATTTAATCAATTAATTTCTAATTTCTAATAAATGTATCGGCAAATTTTCAGAGTTATTATATATATTTAAAACCTCCATATCGAAAATTTAGCATCCATAAATTTACGTTGAATTCCATTACTCAAATATGAGATTTTCATTTCAGTTAAAGATGAAATTTGAAAATCGTTTGCATTCCCATAGGAAAGCATTATGACTTAAAAAGAAATGTTCTATATTTTTCGAACGAATGAACCAAATGTAACTAAAAACTATACAGCCAATTCCGGGTACCTCACCAACATACCTACCAAAAATCAACCTAATTGGATCATTTTTGCGGCAGTTATCGCAGAACAGACAGAGAAACAGAGAGACAGACGGAAACCAAATTTTTTTTCGCGTCTCAACAGTGAACCTTTACTGACGTTTCGGAAATTAATTTAATTTGTGCTTAATTTCTAATTTAATTTGTGTTTTGCGTTTAGCATTTATTTTCAGATGTTAGTTGCGAAGTAATAAAATACACATTCATCGTCATATAGACATTTAGTATCGACAGATTGTACAAATTTTATATACTACCATGATTATGTTTACTAAAAATACAATTCTAATTTTGAAAAGCTAAATAAAATCTGGTTAATATCTATATTTTTGATATGTACACTATTAAAAATGTTTGCAAACGGTCAAGTCATTAGGGCGTTTTGATAGATAATGGTTAAATGTAATTTTAGTCGATCTTGACAAATGAAAACGCTTCATAATCTGATAAAGCAACTGTTATTTACAAAAATGGTTGAATAACCGGACAGTTTGTTACAAATGTTTAACAGTGAAATAAACTTTTTTGAGTAAATTTTGTATCCAAAAACACATTTATAATTCCATCTGGATAAAACTAAAATTAAATAAAATAATATTAAACTACAGACTTTTAATGTTTAAAACATACATATAAACAAATAAAATACAAATAGACGTTTCGTACACTTACGTACATGTCCTCAGTATTACGATCACAACTACAAAACCAGTTTGAAATTTGAAGTTTGAAGGGGTGTAGTTTGAGACCTATAGCGACCAGCTGTAGTCCCTATTTATCCACAACACAGTATACACTCGACAGGTAATAGGAAACACAACCAACTGTATCCCATCTATCAACTAAAAAATCATTAGAACCAAAACAAAAAAAAAAAGTTAAAATCACAGTTTAGTTAACTGCAGCTTTGTTAATCGGTGAAAACTAAACTAAAATAAAATAAGCGACGAAGCTGCCAGGTTCCACTAGAATACAATGTTTTAACTAAGCTCTGATTTTAACTATTTTTTCTTGTTTTGGTTCTAGTGGTTTTGTAGTTGTGATCGTAATACTGATGAGGTGTACGTAAGTACACCTCATCAGTATACCTCATCTAACCATTTGTATTTTATTTGTTTATATGTATGTTTTTAACATTAAATGTCTGTAGTTTAATATTATTTTGTTTAAATTTTGTATCGATATAATCCAAAGAAGACACCTTTCAATATAATATATTTAAGATATAAATGTATTATACAGCCTTAGCTTAAATAAATAAATGCAGTGCATATACCTAACATATTGAAATTTATAGAAAGGTATATGATATAGATTTCGTCATTGAAATATGTTTTCTTTGATTATTATTTTAATCAAATACATAATTTATTTTACGTACCTCGCTATCAAAAAACAATATCGTCATAACATTCCATATTTATCCCTTCGTAAATAATATCTGGAAAGGAACATGATATTATTTCCAATATAATAACGCCATTGGTATGATAATACTGAAGGCAAACATAGAAGGTATTTTTACTGTGTCAGAATAGAGTTGTTTATCCCATTATAGAATTTTTCTGCCAATCAGACGATGTAAATATTGCACATCACGCATTCTTCTATCTTACTTATTCTATATGGGCATTCTTAGTACTTATTCTTTATTGATTTGTATGTCTTTATTATCTCTTCAAATTATTTTTTAATTCTTCATCACGTATACCAGTTTACACAATGCATTAAACTAGTATTTTTGCTTCATAATGCTACACCTGTCGCATTGTAACTGGCTGAATGGAAGATAAACTTATTCGTGTTCCTGATCACGGATTAGGTCAGTATCAGGTGGTCTCTAAATTACAGAAGAATACAAGCAACTTTTATCAATGTATTTTCTTCATTTCATTCTTTTTTTTTATGAAGAAAAATATACTTGAATTTTAACAGCGATTTTCTGGATTTGTATCCAGCTGAATAAACCGTGTTATTGGTAATCTCTAACCAATAGCTAATTCCTAACGAGTTAGTTTTAGAGGTACTGTTACTGCTGCAAAAAAGCTTCAAATATTATTCTCAAACATATTAAAAGCCATTTATACCAAAATAATATATTGTTTTTTAAAGTTACGAATTTTCTATTTTTATACGATCCCTGTAACTTTTATTTAGAAGAATATTATCTATGTTCTAATAATGATGTGAATTTCAGGAATTTTTAGTGTTTACTGTCAGTAAAATCGGAAAAATGTGTTTTTCTTATTTTTAATTTTTTAAATCAAATATTCTAAGACATATAAAAATATTTTGGCTCATATTTGTATAATATCTAAGTCACTAAATAAATGCCTAATAAAGAAGAAGCAAGATATACTTTTAACACTTTCCAACCTAGTTGAAAAGTGTTTATGACTTCAGTTTGTCTGCTGTCTGGCCGTCTGCCGTCTGTCCGTACTCTAACTCCCGTAAATATGTTCGGATTGCCCTGCAATTTTTAGATGTTATTGTCGTTATCTATAGCATGTTCCCTATTTCAACTGAAGCGTGTAGCACTTCAGTTGCAGCACTTATAGTTTTTTACAGGGACACTCAAAAGAATTCCGTTACATTACGGTCTATGGGGAAAAGTCATTTGCGGTTTATTTTAATGATGTTACACAATTTCAAACACATTGTATTTGATATATATCACTCAGGTGCATTACAAGAAGCTTAATATAAAATATGGTGTGCATAGCACTTATAGTTACTTTACAGGGACAGTCAAAAAATTTCGTTACTTTATGCCTATGAAGAAAAATCGTTTGCGGTTTAATTAAATAATGTTACACTATTTTAAACGCATTGAAATTTATATGTATCACTAAGGTGCATTACAAGAGGCTTACTGCAGAATATTGTGTGTATAGCAGTCATCGTTCATTTACAAGGACCACAAAATAATTCTCTACTGTCTGTTAACAATAATTCCTGGAAGTGCGTTTTAAGTTGCTGAACGCGATTTTAAATTTAACTCACTTTTTGTCTATTACTTGGTGTGTATAAATTCTGTAGATACTATACAGGGCAGCACAAAAGTTCGCGAACGCATTTCCGTTTATTGACAGAAACTCCAGAAGGAAAATTTTAAACTGTGCTACGCGTTTCCTAACTAAACTAAAACTTAGCATCCAATGTAGTATATTTACAAATCTATAGATCATATACAGGGCTGAATAAAAGTATTCGGATATTTTTCCGAATATTGTATATGTTGGAAATATATGTTGGAAATTCCTGAAATTACGTTTTTAAATAGGTTATGTGTTTTGCAAATTGTTTACTTAGATGTTATCTTTCAACTTATTAAACGGTAATGATTTGTAAAATTATTTTGGAAGTGCTGGAAAGTGTTACATAATCTATGCTTGACGCATGATTTTAATTCTTGTTTCGTTTGTTGTCATTTTGAAGATTATTTCACAGTAGGATACTTCATTACGTATTGAAAACAAAGAGCAATTTTATTATTTGTAAAATTAACGAATTGTGTATGAAAACCTTTTTGCTTTATTTGAATTAATTAATTAGGTAAACACATCAACTCTCTCTCTTTACAAATGAAAAAAGAAATAATTATCAAGTGTTTTGTTTCAAACCTTAAAAAATATATCTGTTTTGGACAAGCATTGATGAAAAATTGCATTTACGTTTAGAGCGTTTTCTTAATTTATCCTAATGACACTGATAAACAAAGCCTTCTAACAATTATTTTTATAAACTGAAGGTTAACTTAATTATTGTCATTCCCTTCACTTATCTTATGAAATAAACATTTTTTTTTAATCTGAAAGAATAATAAATTGGAGAACTTAATTTATCCTTGTAACGCCATTTATCAGTGTAAAGTTATAATAAAAGATTTAAATGGAATGGAATAGAAGAGGAGGTCATATGTAATTTTTCATTACACATTTCTTTTTTCAACATATTTTCCGTATCAGCATGCGTACGGTTTTACAACAACTTTTTAATAGAATTTTTTTGTAGTCTTTATGTAATCGCATAAAAATAAAATAAATTCATAGATTAAAAGTAGTGATTACAACAAAAATCTTTCATTTAAATTATAAAAAGACATTTTCAAATCTTAAATAGTGGTGCCAGTCTCCTTGAAAATTTAAAAGAGCGTACGCACCTTGCTCTATATTTCAAACTTTTCTTCATTCTAGAAAACTTTTCCTTTGAGATGAACAATATATATATATAATCCAGCAAAAAACTGTAGAATATTTAGCTGTTTTGTTTGTGTTGTGATGGTTACTGCTTATATATATATATATATATATATATATATATGTGTGTGTGTGTGTGTGTGTGTGCGTGTGCGTGTGCGTGTGTGTGTGTGTGTGTGTGTGTATTTGTGCTTTAAATATGAAATAATGAAAGACACAAATAAAATTTAATTGTATTACATTAAAACATATTAGTATCTTGATCCTGTAAAACAGTATGGTCCAAATTGTGTCCCACGTTTAACCTCTTTTTTTTAAAAGAAATTTTTGCCTTATTTAAACGCTGAAAATAGTGGTTTCATGCGGCCGGGCTGGAGTTGAACCGCACTGCTGTAGATGATGGATATCAGCATCCACAAGCAACGATTAAATATCTAATTATATCAAGAAATATTTTACGTTTCACTTATAATAGTATAAATAAAGACGCCTGAATTTTGGAAACGATTATATAGTCAGACAAATTACGTTACACTTTGGTTTGCATTACTGAAAACAGTAGAGATTGGTAAAGAAAACCCGTGGAATCATGAATTCGCGTTTCCTTGTTCACGCAGTTAAAGGATTTCATGAAAACATCGTTTTGCACTGTGAATTCTCTTGGTATTAAAAATTTTCCCAAGAGTCTCTGGAGGGTAAATTTCCAAATATGCAATTCTGGAATCAGGAATTTCCTGACATGTCAATTAAATTTGAAATACTACGTTTGTATTCTAAAGGTGGTGTATTTACGATAACGCTTTCATATATCGTATGCGGAACATTCAAGATTTGTTTACGATGTCCCAATCTAGTTTTCTACATTTTAATATCCAAAATCCGGATCTTAACGATACAACGAATAATCCACGGCAGAGCATCAATAAGGGTGAGACGAATGAGGCAGATAGTGCATGCCTGATGAGGCAGCCTTACTTGAACAATCTGAAACGGCGAGAAATTTGGTGGCCTTTTTGGTAAAAGAATTAAACACAAAATGACTAATGATTTGAACTGATGATTTGATGGATGAATGAATAATAAACTTGGCTTATTGAGCTCTATAAAAGGAGAAATACTCAAAAACCTGAAACATCAAAATGCCATTGATACTCGCCGAATAACTTTCCGCCAAAATAAAGATGTGTTGCTTACAAAGCACATAATGCTAGCTTTCAATAACCCTATGTGTCACACCTGTGACCAATTCCCTGCTGCCTAAGACTAAAGGCAGCATGCTTAAGCTGTCCTGTTTTGCCTTACAAGTTCAATTCCTAAAGCCACCTGTTCATATCACCAACAACTTAATCAACGAAAAATTCGCAGTTGTAAAAAACTAAATCATCAATTACCCGCGCATTTCAACAAAAATCTAAATCGTGAAAATGTAAAAGATCACATCTTACCCCACTTTAATCAAAATTAAAGGACTCTAAAAAGCTTTTTTGCTATGAAGATACAACTCTAAGGTCCGATGCATAGAGCCATGAGTCAGATATATCGGTGGGTGAAGATACTGTGTTTGTATAGGCTACACCAAAGTGATATTTTGTTTATTTTATTGATAACATTTTAAAGACAAAACTGTATTTTTATTTTTAAATTACTTTGTAAATTTTAATAAAAGTTGTACTACTTTAAATTATATATTACATTTAATTGACTTTATCTGGATGGATAGAAAAAGTTTGACTTAGTGCTTTTTACTAATGTTTTATATTAACTGTTTAGAGCACCATGTCCCAAGAGGGACTAACATCAACCAACCAACGTATCTCTAAGAGAAATATATATATAGATTATGGTTAATGATACATATGTTATTAACCATAATCTATATATATATTTCTCTTACGTGGCGCGTAAATAGGGTTGAATTTGTAGCTTATGGTTTGGCAACAACCGTAGTTTCCAGAGCTCAGACCAATGAACAGACTAGATTGTGTTAGATCAGCTCCGCCTCTAATATGGCGGTCAGTGTGAGAGCAGTGAAACCATAGAATGAAACTCAAACTAGCAATTATTAAAAATAAAATAACATGTACGTAATCCAAAGCGTCTGAGATGATTCCTCATTTTAATTATGAGTAATATAGTTAATTTCAAATGAATTCTCAACTCTTATTTAGAATTCATTTACGAATTTCACTCACTCAAAAATCGAAGAAAATAAAAATTTCAACTGTCTAGATTGCACCTGCCGCCATCTGTTGCTGTATTGATGAAGTAAAAAAATAATTTATTTTGTAAGAATCTATAATCAATTAGACCAGTAAAATGTCGAACGAAATTTAAACAATGATTCATGATATATATAAACTATCTTCCTATCATGTAGTTTTTTATTCTAATGAATTTAAGCTCTGCTGTACAATATTATAGGTGCAATAAGTTTTAAACTAATTATGTTTCCAAGATCCTTTTTTCATAGTATTTAAGTGATTTATATGCCTATTTGTAGCGCCAACTAAGTGCATTTTTAGTTGTGTTTTCAACGGAAAATTACTTTTTTACATTAAAAAAATTTTGTCAATTTCATATGTTCAAATGTTTTATGGTAGAACTTATTCCGGCTAGAATTGCTGAAAAATAAAAAGGGGCGAGCGAGCTGGGACCGCGTAGCGGTCTCAATGTGAATTGCTGCGCAGTTCATGGGGGGTTGGCGAGCGTTAGCGAGTATGGGGCTGATCCCCCTAATTTAGTAAATTCGAATTTTGCCTTTCTGACTTTAATTTTTTTTTACATATCTTTTGATACGCGATAAACTAAGATTTCGCTAAGATTACTTTTACGGAATATTTAATTAGTGAATTATTACTTTTATGGAATATTTAATTAATGAATCCTTTGATGAAAGCTTTTAAAATAATTTTTATGATTCGTATTTAATAACGGAATAAAATTAATTTTTTCGGAATATTTGAATTTTTAAGAAAGAAAACTGAACTTATTGAAAAATGATTATTAATTTTAGATAAGTGGGGAATTAAATTAAATTATTGAATTAATTTAAATGTATTAACACAGAGGCAATGTACGGTGACATAACGCAATGTAAATCCAATATCTCAGTAAGTAGTGCGATTTCATTGAAAATATTTTCAATGTAAAGCCAATATTTAATCAATATCGGAATTTAATTGGAAGTATTTCCATTGTAAAGCCAATGTTTCTGCTATATTATCGTTTAATGGCAAATATTTCTAACTTAAAACCAATATCTCAGTATTTGTGTGATTTAATTGGAAATATTTCCGATGAACGCATTAATGGAAAATATATGAAAAATATTGGTTCGCTATTAGGATTTTTTGATTAAATTAACAAAAACTGACTCGAATAAATAGCAACAATCCGTAACAGTCAACAAATAAAAAACCCCTTTATCAAAGCGCAACCACATTAAAAAATTTCTTTAATTTTCATGCACTTAAGCGCTAAAATAAAATATTTAAAAAAATAATAATAATAAAATAAATTTAAAAAAAAAACGAAAAGAAAACAGAGACAATCATTTTACCCGAAGCAATGTTTTATTAAAAATGAAGAATAGCCGAATGAAATACATTTGATGTTATAGTTGCTCCGGGCGTGTTGAGGTGTGGGGGTATCATATATATGCTATTATACAACCAGACTAGTCATTGGTGGACGTCTATTTTTCTCAAGATGTGAAGTAAAGATTATTGTTAAATATGCTTGATAAAACTAGGAACTTTTCTTTACGGAACGAACTACTATTTTTTGATGACTGGAGCGCAACAAAAGAAAGTGCGTCTTAATTTTTCTCCTTTCTTTTTAAACCAACTGTGGATTTTCTGTTTTTTGGTCGAATCTTTTATGGAAGAGCTAATCCTATTTTCGGAAGTTACGTTTTCAAGATTACTCTTTTTTTCATCTTTCTTTTCAAATTGACATACCAGATTATTAAAATCCTCATTATGCTTTTTAATTTCTCTAACGCGTGAAGTACTTTCATTTATGTGACAGGATGAATTTGACTTTTTAGAATTACCATGATCAAATCTTATCATTAATTTCTTTGGAGATTTCTTTGTATGATTTTTAGATTTCTTTGTATTGACATTATATTTGGCTGTTTTGTTGTCATTTGTGTCATTAAGATTTTCTCTTTTCCTCGTTTCCTCATTTCGCTTTATCATAATATAATCAACCAAACCGTGTAAGTTTTGATAAAGAGTAAAATTTTTAAACTTAGTATCAAATTTAGGCTTTATATTTTCGTGATCATCCACAATCGAATCATATTTGGCATTCCTGTTTTTATATCTATTTGAATCTGCCTTTTCTTCATTATTATTTGCTGCCAGATTATGCATAATATCTACTTGACTATCACCTTCTTGAGGAATTTCTAACACATCATCACATCTGTTTTTAGATTCTTTAAGTTCTTTAAATTTCGTTACGCATTTGGCATTCATGTCTTCATATCCACAGTCATTCGCAGTTACTTCATCCTTTACTGCAGTATCATTAATACTATCTGTCTGGTTATAATCTTCTAGAGGAATTTCTACCATTTCCTCTTGTTTATTTTCAACAAAAACTTCAACAAAATTTTCTGAATATTCTTTTTGCGGGATACAGGCGACCTCACGATGTGGCTGCAATTGAGATTTCATAATATTTCGGTAAGTAAGAATAGGCAGAACATGGTCGTTGATTATATTACCCCAAGTGGAATCTTTCACTTCATAATCTCCAAGATATATTTTAACATCAACATTTAACTGTGATTCTGGTCCGAAAAGTTCAACAGTAACTTTATGATACCCAAATCCTATTCCTCCAGCATACTTGATGCCGACGCGTTCAAGATTCAAAAGAGTTAGCTCTGTAGCTCTTAATCTGAAAGTTATTGTGTCAATATCACCTCGACGAAACTTTTTGCATAATATATCCATTTTAAAGCAATCTTATAATACGTTTTACGTTAAACTCGCTATAAACTCGCTTTTTATATGAGAGCAATCACAAACGAGACATTAGTCGCAATTTGCTTAATGATTACAAAGAATTCTCTGTTGCAAAAACCATTGTCAAAATTTTTTTCTTCAGATTTACATTGTTGTTACGTGTTTGCATTGTATAAAAAGTAATTCTTGTAAAATCTTTCATGAATCATTAGTAGTTTGTATTTAACAATAAAAAAATTAAGTTTAACAATGAAACAATGTTTAACTCGATACTTTACCGCCCTGATTCTGAACTATCTCTGAACCAATTTATCCTCAATAAAGCAAAAAGTGAAGACATTGTTATCATCGACACTAGTTGTTTTCTTCGATATCGAAGAATAATCGGCATAATACAGGATTAGGCCCGCCGTAAAAATGTAAAATAAATGACAAAAATAAATAAATAAATAAATAAAAAATTAGAGCGGGGGAAGCTAAAGAAATAATAATTAAAAAAGTATCTTTTTTTATTTAAAAGATCTTCTGAAAAGTTCCGAAGAGATACAGTTAGAAACTACTTTTTAAATTAAATAATGTTGACACGCTCTAGATCCATGTTATATCGTGCATGGTGTGAAACAACAAAAAATCACGATACCCGAGGAGCTATTTAAGCGAGGACGTTTAAAAAATATAAGAAAGACCTATAAGTTGAACATTTGTTTCTAAAATTCTAGCTTATATGCATAATACATCAAAATAATAATAGAGAATTGCAGTTATTTATTTCTTGTTATATGTATGTGGAGTAAAGTTGAAAAATTTCTTAAAATGTTAGGAGCCAATCTCCAAAACTTATCAAGCGAAGAAGAGAAAACAGCGCAGTTTAATTTTAAAATAATTTTAATAAAATATTAAAATCCATGGTAAAAAACAAAACATACTTTTACTTATATATTAATTTTATGGACAATTACATGTTTAACACCTTTAGTTCTTAAAATACAAACTATTAAAATCTCTCTTTGTGTTACAATTCTTTAAATGAGTTTTCATTCATATTAATCATTATGAATTTTGTAAACTCTCTTTCTCTCTCTCTGTTTACAGCCGGCTTCATTATTTATTTTTCATCAGATTCATATGATAATATATTACGAAGGTGTGGAAACTGTCATAACCACTACTGTCTCAATAAATTTACTTATATGAAAATGGCCGTTATAGATTAGAGCTTTTTATTTATTTATTTATTTGAAATTGTTCTGTGTTAAACATTTTAGTCGTATTTTCTCTCAATGTATACAACCAGAGAGTCGTCGTCTTTAGGTCCCACGGGCTTTTATGCATAATACTTCACACTGCACAAAAAAAAAAAAAAAAAAAAAAAATGAGGACGCAATTTACCGGTTAACTGTATATAGCAGTTGTTCGATTTTCAAAATAGGTGCGATAATGAATTAATTGTTTTTGATAAATCTCACAAAAAAATGCACAGCACTTACATTATCAGAAATATGTATGAATTAAAGGGGCTTTTTTCGCAAAAACACGAACATTTACGTTTTGAGTTACCCATTTCCTCCAAAATACCGAAGATTAATGAATCCGAGGTTAAAATTACCTTACATCCTTCAATCTGAAGCTGCATTTTCCTGAAATCACCACAGGGGTATTCCGGTAACTGTACTGCCTGTTACTTTTTTCGTATTAGAAACGGATTTCTTACGTATGTTCTTTCCCTGTCAAAACACAAAATATTAGGGAACTGAAGCTCAACATATCCTCAAATTTTCCAGTCAAAAAACGAAAAGTTCTTCAAATCAGATCCAATTATAGGCGTTGTCAACTTCAATCAGCTTGGTGACAGTATTTTTGTAAGTTTTTTTTTTTTTTTTTTTTTTTTTTTTTTTTTTTTTTTTTTTTTGAGAGTGTACTTCTTCACTTTCAATCCATATAGCGTTATGATGAAGATGCGGAAATGTAAAATTTCAGATTCTTAAAGCCCTTTGCTACTTTCTTAAGACATTTTATTATTTAAGATGAATTCTGATAAAATTTATACAGTTGCTTTTGCATGCTGTCTGTTCTTGACAGGTATACTGTATCTTTAATCAGGCATGAAGTAAGATGTAGAAAAATAATGTGGGATTATTGTTTCCTTTGTATAATAGCACCAAACTTTTAAAATTTAGACACATTTTAACAGATATTTATACAATAAAACGGAATAGAAATGTAGGTATGATTGTTATTTTCTTTTTGTAACTTAGAAAATATTAAAGACAAAACACAATAAATGTATACGTTCGTTGTAAATGTACGGCTGCCGAGCAAAAGGGCAAATTTGTAATGTTGTTTTCTCTGCCTTTTTTTAAAAAAATGCTAAAAGAAAGATAAATTTTCAAACTTGATATAAAAAACTTAATTACATATACGAGTATAATCCTTGAAAATATTAATCATTACTGAATGTTTTAAAAATGCATTATATTTGTAGAATTATATTAATTTAAAAAATGCTTCTATTGCAGTGAAACCTACAGTATAGTGAACGGATATATCAGTTCACAGCGGTGAGAAGACTAAAGGTGCAAATCGAAATGTATTTTATGAAATTATGTGAAGTACAGCGATTAATTTTTCAAAGCAAATATTATTCTGGATGATTTAACTGTTTAAAAATTTTCCCTTCTTTCAAAAAAAAAAAAAATCTTTTTTTCTTTTTTAAAGTACATAAAAAAATCTTTCTGAAAAGACACTTTAAACAACTTCACTTACATGACTTTAGGATGCTTCATACTTACAATATAAGCTAACATTTGATTTGATGGCACTTTTGCGCAGTAGTTCAGAAACAAACTCTAAGGATTTGAGTAGGCAAAATGTAGGAGCAACACTTGGTGCTTTAATTTTGGTATGGGGTGACAACAACTTAACAATCACTTAACTGATGTCCTTCGAGGACAAAGGAGTAATAGTTCCATTTTTACTGCAAGTGCGTGCCAACCTGGTTGCTCGACGGAGGCCAGGAGCTCACATGATCGCTAAGTAACTTATGTCGTGGAGCAGCACCTTTTGAACATTAACTTATCAGTATCGTCTTATCACTTTTGAACATGAACTTATCAGTATCATCTAATCTCTTTTGGACATGAACCTATCAGTGTCATCTAATCTAGTATTTAAATATTCACACATTGGTGAAATTTCGGAGAAAGATATACTATATATTTTAAAAAATGCATTCGCGAAAAATATGAAAGAAAGGAATAATAACTTTTTTTTTTTCTGCGCGTGAAAGAAAATGGTTTTTCATTTCGACATTCTTGTTCTTCAAAAAACGGCATGTATGGACAAAAATAAATATCATCGAAATATTTTTTCTCAGTTTATTTACTGAATGTTGCTGCTAAGGGATTTGGCGGAAATTCCAGATATAATATCTCATGTTCGCTTCTTAAAATCATTGTAAGAAGATATATTATAAACTGAAAAGTATTTACGGTAATGTTACAATTGCATTTATTGATATCAATGGCACATTTTTTTTATTTAACAGATGAAAAAAACAAAAATGGAAAAAGATGTCGATTTTTTTGCTTAATTTTTTTATAAGAAAATTTGCGTAAAACAAATTAAAAATTTTATTCAAAACATTGGTGAGAAAATATGACAATATATTTTACCTACATTTGCATAATTATTTCCCATGTAGCAGAATTTTTATTTAAAATTAAGCTTCATTAGTTATATTGACTTCATTTCTTTAATTCAAGGACCTGTTATGTAATTAGTATTATAAAATGAAACTTAAATGCTCTTTTATGATAATGTATCTCTGAATATTCTCAGTGCAGTATTTAATCGTGTATACTAATACACACCAAACTATTTTAACGGCAAAGAATCCGAGAATTTGAAAAAAAATAAAACCAATTCTCTGGAAGCCTTAACTTAATTTTATTTCCTAGAACCTAAATTACTTTATTCACTCACGTATATTCTGGGTTGTCACTGGCATCTATTTGTTTATTATTTTGTCTACTACTTTTTAAAACAATATTCTTGATGGCAGAATTCTACTAATTACAGAGGTAGATTATTTCTCTGTCGAAATAGTGGTAAGAGAAGTAATGAAAAATAGTCAATGTGGAAGCCTTCTGTATATTTCACCTGCTTTTTAAAATACTATAAAAGTAAAGTTTTGTAATGTATACTTTTCTCTCATTGGAATTTAAAAAATATTTTAAAACACCAGAAGTCAATACTGTATATTTACTCACAATGGCATATAAAAAAATTTCGATTATTTCACGTCTTATACTTTTTACTCCTATATCCGTACATTTTTTGTAACCGTGTGTTGTATTCCATGAAAGCGTGTGTGATTTCAAATAATTGTCAAAATCATTCCATGTGTATTGCTCATCCAAACTGTTTGCTCCAAATAGTTTTTAAGTGCATATTTTACACGAATGAATGCGATATCACCATATAAATTTCCAATAGGTCCCATAAAGAAATAGTTTACAAAATGCACTTGAAATATGTGAACCTAATTTCACATCTAACAATGAATAACGCGAAAGATTTGCCGTATTTACTCGCATGATTTAAGCACCGCTCAATTTATGCAGCCCCTATTTTTGAAAGAAAATTTTTGATAAAGAAAAAGAAATAGATTTTCGTAATTTTAGCATCTCCCACTTTGAAAACAATTTCGGTAGAAAAACAAAATACAGTAATAATTCAAAATATAAAGTTTTTTTTCTTTTTTTTTTTCTTCAATGAATTATAAGCAGAATGGAACAGTCAGAAATAATGAAACAGGATTTTCATGGTATATTAACCGCGTATGCTTTAACTATTTTAATTTTATAATCAGATTTAAATTCAACTTTTAGTTTAGTTCTACGTATCCAAAATAGTATGTTCGGTTCTTTGTTTCCAGAGATTTTTTGTTATCAATAAGTTAAGACATTTCCTCAGGTTGTTTGCCCTGTGACATTATAATGTTAAAAAAAAAAAAAAAAAAAAAAAAAAAAAACAGTTTTACTGCAGTTTTTGCTGAAAATATATCAATAGAGCCGCTGGAAGAAAAATTGGAATAAATAAATCTAATATTTGATGTTAGTGTAAAAAAAAAACGCTTTACAGAGCAAATAAAAAATTGGCCCCGAATATATATGGGAAACTTCTTGACATAAATCAGGAATAATTTACGAAATATCTTGATTAAATTTGAAATGATCGTTTCCTTGTAACACCAGGAATGTCAAAATTACAAGCTTATAAAATAGCTGATTATCTGCCCAAGGAATTCAAGGCTAGCAGAGGATGCATCAGCTGGTTCATAAAACAAAACAAAACAAAACAAATCTCTCTCGGCAAAGAATTACATTTTGACAAATATTTTCTGAGCGTGTTACAGACCAGATAATTTTAGTTCATAAATGTATGATTAAAAGAAAAAGAGGGAAATATTATCTGCTGGGCCATATAAGTAATGCTAAATTTTGACACGCCATTCAGATTTCCATATGCCACATTAGAGAAAAGAGGTGTTCGATCAATTTTTACTAAACAATCGGGTGCTGAGAGGCAAAGAAGATTTATCATATTAGCTGTTACAGCTTATGGACAGAAACTGCCTCCTTTTGTCATTTGTATTAGGAAAATACCTTCTAAAGTACTTAAATGCCCCACCTGGTATCCATGTTCGAGTTCTTGGAAAATGAGGATGGAATAAAGCTGGATTAAAAATGTGTGGCAGAGGAGGTTTGGTGCCCATAACAATAAGTAGAGAACCAAGAAATCATCTTATAACGAAGTTTATTTTTTTTAAATACTTCATATAAAAAATGTTATTCAGCATTTGTCATGATAGTTATCTTGTCAAAAAAAATAATAACAATAAATTTTTTTTTTTAAATATATATAATTTAACAAATTACAATAACCATTGAAAAAATGTTCCGAAAGAAAAAAAAAAAACCATACTTTTGTGTTATAGCAGCCCCCACAATTATGATTATGCCAAGGTTGCAGTTATGATTTCTCCAAGATCATTGCAAAGCTTATATATGCAATGCATCCTATATACGCATATATATATTCCAAACACTCCTATATGTGCGACCTATATGTGTCATATACGTCATTATACACATATCATTTACGTCTTATATGTCGTATATGCATCATATACACATGTCATATATACTTACATCATATATGCATCATATATGCATCATATATGCATCATACATGACTATAATTTGGCCACATACGTCCAAAAATGTTATATATATATCATATATTATTATAATGTCATACATGCTTTATAATTTGGCGATAAATCTTGGTCGCTTGGCGATTTATCCTTGGGGGCCACTATAACACGAAAGTACCAAATTTCTTCTTTATTTTTCATATCTGATAATTTGCATCTATCCTTTTTTGTAACTTTAACATTTTTGTAACGATCTTATGCATTTATATTGCCTATTCAAAGAAAAATTCTTCTAAAGTTACAGAATTTCGTTTAAAGCGGTTAAAATAGTAAAATGCGAACATCATTTGGCCATTCTCAACCGAAAGCAACAACCATTTTCCCAATGGTTAGTAAAAAAAATTCTAAAGAAATATTTTTCCATAATTTTATTAATACTCATACAAAAAAAACATGGATATGCTACACTGAATTTATGCGGTCTCTATTTTAGAACGAAGTGCTTGTGTATTATTTATTTGAATCGTGTTATTCTAACATGACAAAAATTGAAAACCAAAGTACAATCTATTAATAAATTCATTGAGGAAAAGAGCAGTAAATTGGAAAAAGTAAAATAAAAGTTTAGTAATTATTAAACGTTACAATTAATTTTTTTTCACATGAATAATTTAATTTAACTACTTCAAGTATTAAAATTATTTTATTACATTTTTGGAGAAATTTATAAGTGTGTGTAAGTTTTTCATATACAAAAGAGTAAATGGAAAATGAGCAGTATTCAGTAATAGTAAGTGAATTATGTTTCAGGAAAAAAAAAATGAATAGAATATAGAGTCATTAAATCCCACGTAATGCGGAACTTTCTCCATGTGTTGAACTTCTACCATTATTCGTGATAAATTACCTGAGAATATCCAAAAATCATACATGAGAGCAGTACATTATACATTGCAGAAACCATCAGAATGTTCTCCTATATAAAAGACATGAAAAAAATCAATAAATTATTTGAATGCAATATACCGGAATGACTATGATGGGTAAGAAATAAATTGATTAAATGTTACATGCATATGTATAATATTTTTCTCGAACAAAAGAAGCTTTCCGTGTTTAAAATGAAAATAAGGATCAAAAATTGAATCTCGGCCGTTACAAAGGGCATTTGATTGTAGAATAATAATTTTTAATTTAGAGTATGGGTACATTATTTAAGTGATTAAAAAATATAAAAAATAATTTTTATTTTAATTCATTTTATTTATTTTATTGCGTGATACTCATTTATTCATTTTTAACACGTTCCAACATAGTTGAAAAATGTTTAAGACTTCGGTTTGTCGGTCTGCCTGTCCGACTGTCCGTGCTCTAACTCTAGTAAATATACTCGGATTGCCCTGTAATTTTTTAAAGATATTAACGTTCACTCATAACGGTCGCTATTGAAAATGAAGTGAGTAGCACTTGCAGTTCTTTTACAAGGAAAATCAAAAGTATTCCGTGACATTACAGTCAATTGGAAAAAATCGTGTTAAGTGCATTTTAATGATGCATTTCAAACATAATGAAATTGATATGCATATATGAAGTGCACTAAAACATGCATTCTGTAGAATATGGGATGCAAAGCAATTATTATTCATTTACAGGGCCATACAAAAGAATTCCGTTACATAATGGTCTACGGGAAAAAACAGAGTATTATGAAACACTATTTAAAATACAGGGTGTTTCTAAATCAATATCGGGGTTTTAACGCTTTGCAGTATCTATTATAGAAAACTTAAAATTATAATTAATATATAAAATGAAAGAGCAACTCAAACAGTTTTACCTTCAAGCTTACAAGTGTTCAATGTGAACACCTTTCGTCACACGGCACACATGAAGGTGAAGTCGATAGCTCAGTTCTTCCCGAACGTTAATTAGTGTTTGTGGGGTAATTGTTGCAACATCTGCCTCAATCCTGTTTCTTAGGTTGGGTAGGTCAGCTTAAGACTTAGGCAGCTGGTAGTGGAGGTGGTATACACTCGATCCTTTATGAACCGCAACAAGTAGAAATCATATGGCGTCAGATCGGGTGAGCGTAGAGTGGCGTTTGGGAAGAACTGAGCTATCGACTTGATGTGTGGCGTGTGACGAAAAGTTTTCACATTGAACACTTGTAAGCTTGTAGGTAAAACTGTTTGAGTTGGTCTTTTATTTTATGTATTAAGTATAATTTTAAGTTTTTTATAATAGATACTGCAAAGCGTTAAAACCCCGATATTCATTTATTTAGAAACACCCTGTATAATGAAATTGATATACATTACTGAGGTTTACTAGAAGGGACTAGCTGTAGAATGTGGTGTGCATAGCATTTACCGTTTATTTACAGGGATACACATAAGATTTCGGGTGCAGTACGGTATCCGAAGTACTGTCTATTAGCGGTAATTGCTGGAAATGCTTTTCATTTATGGTATATGTTTTTAAATTTAATTTTTTTTATTACTACATGGTGTGTGTAATTGCTATAAACCATATACATGGCTACACAAAAGAATTCGTAAGCATTACGGAGTATGAGCATGAATTGCACAAAGGTAGTTTTTAATTGAATTGTGCATTTTCAAGTTGAACTATTTTTAGTATAGTAAGAAATGTTTATAAAATATGTATAAAATCAAATACAGGGCCACGCAATGAACTGTATACATGGCCGCCTATAGATAATAATTTCTGGAAATGTGATTTCAGTAGTTTTAAGCCTGTTTTAGCCTCATGTAAATTTTAGTTTAATATGCGGTGTGTATAAAAATCTATAGATAATATATCGGGCTGTACAAAATAAATGAAGTATATTTTCGTCTATTGGTTGAAATTGTTGAAGGCGAATTTTCAACGTATTATGCGTTTTCCTACTATACTAAATTTTAACATACTATGAAGAATATATACAAATACAGGGCTGCACAACAGAATTGGAGTACTTTTCCGACCATAGACAGTAAATACTGAAATCTGGTTTTCAAATGTGTTATGCGTTTTCTAAAATGTTTTCTTATTTACATTATAAAACAACAAAGTTTTGTTAATGTATCCTGGAAGTGTTGAAAAGTGTTTCATAAGCTCTGCTTGACACATGATTTTTTCTTCATCTTTAATTTCTAATATGAGTGCATTGTTTAGATGATTTATGGAAAAAAATATTAAACAGCTTTTATTTTCATTCACTTTTTTGATTCGTTTGAATAATTAAGCATAATTGTAATATAAACATATATAGCAGTTACATTCAGTCATAGAATTTGTATATACTTTATGTAACGGAAAATGACAAGTTTTAATAATATTTTTTCTTTTAATACAATTTTTTTTAATTTAGTAATTTAATAGCCCATGTTTATTTGAATAAGAAATGACATCAAATTTGAATTGCCAAATGTTAACTATTTTCATTTTTTTAATTTGTTTAATAAATTACAAAATAACCTTTCTTTGAAGTTTAAATGTTTATATAAACAAAGTGAATTTCTCTTTAAGAAAATTGGATTGAAAAAAAGTATTTTAAGACTGTCGAACAGTTATTTTAATATTTAATAAATATTTCTTAAGGCTTTGAAAGAATAGTCATTTCTAATGAATTAAGAATTCAATTTATGATTAAACAAAACTATTTACATAGTCAAAATTTATTTGCATTGTTTTATAGAATACAGTTTTTTTGTTTTCGTTTTTCTCTTGATGCAGAAATGAATTTTTAATGCATGTTTATTAATGTCTGTGGGATAAAAAATAAGTGTATTTTCTTTAGGAGATTGACTTAATTTTTTTTCAACTTTAAAACATGACTTATCAATTATTTTGTTAGCAACTTATAATTTAATCTAGATACAATTTGCATTGGTACTTGAATAATGATAAAAAATAAAAACAGTAAAGAATAACGATGTTATGATAGTAGTATTGGCTTATGTGGTATTAATTAAGCCGGTGATATTTTGTCGAT
Organism: Maratus michaelseni; assembly: GCA_963931845.1. Taxonomy (NCBI): domain Eukaryota; kingdom Metazoa; phylum Arthropoda; class Arachnida; order Araneae; family Salticidae; genus Maratus; species Maratus michaelseni. The sequence continues at coordinate 185,725,149 of OZ007588.1, read as the reverse complement.
TCTGGTTTGTTTAACATAATACATTACCGAAATCGTGTTCATATGTTTGCAAATGCATGGACATTTAAACAAAAATACAATACAATAATATATTTGGAGCCTATTGACAAATATTAATTATTGTTTTTAGAAGATAAAATAATTCTGTGAAAAATATGACCCTTATCATTTAATTAATATTCTACACTCATTCTCATAAATGCAGGATAATGGCTGGACACCTTCGATTTTAGTCGTTTTCTAGACTATCTATAACATTTCTTGACGAAACAGCATTCGAGGATGTTAATAATATATTTGACCCCATATTTTTCCGTAAAGATTTAGTCACGGGGCAATTATGGAGCCAACAATAAAGTGCTAAAAAAGTAATTTGATAACTCTGTAACAGAGGAATCTCGAAATGTCACTGTAGTGTATGGCTCTGTGGATATTATCCAACGTCTGCATGCATTTGTGTAATAAAAATAGCATTCATTTTCGTGAAAATATGACATTTTTCTGGAAAACTTTTAAAGAATGTTGTTTATAACATGTAGAGTTTTCAAACATTTTAATGCGCGATTTTCCCAAAACTTGACAAAGGGACCATTATACTGCAAGAAAAAAAGGAACATGACATATGTTTTAACTGCGCATGCGTGAAGTATATCAATATATTTTTTTCATAATTAGGTAGGCAACTATGAGGTCAACTATGTAAACAGGTCAGTTGAATATCTTGATTCAGAGAGAATTTGGCAATGTAGTGAGTTGAATTATTAGATTTTTTTCTAAACGTAGCTCGGTGATAAAAGATTTTCCACAAACTGTTAATCGGCTCACTTTATCGCATATACTATATATCACTGGTCTTTAGATATAGGTTGCCCTGTATAGTTGATATGCCCTGTATAGTACAGCTCAGATCATTTCAAACATTTTCTGTTACAGGGTGAACAAAAATATATTAAAAAGCACTACAAAGGATGTGAATTTTCTTTGTACTTTGCTTAACAGCGTACAACCAACTTAAGTGAAAAATGTGTCCAGACCGGGGATCGAACCCAAATACCTAGGTATAGCGCATCAAGTGCTTTATCAAGTAAGCCATCTGGACGACATCCAGTCTGGCACCTCCTTCACTAATATACGTTGACAAGGCTACAACTCCGCAGCACAAGATGCAATGTCAACATGAGCTCACTATCAATTAAGTATAATATCCGATGCTGGAAATTTATTCGTCTCACGTGCGCCACTGATAGTGTGCTCATGGTTCATTATGACCTCTGCTCCTAATGATTTAAACAAATATATTATTTTTTTCAATTTAGTGTTATCCCCCTAATTGCCCTGGTAACTGAATCTTCATCGAAAACTATGGCATCAAATAGACGAATCATCCAGCATTTTTGTAGACAAAACGTCTTAAATCGAAAGTTTCTGGTATTATCCTATTATTTTTATCACGAATGAAATATAGTCATATAGCTATATAGTTATAAAACAGTTATAGCTATATAGTTATAGCTATATATATATATAGTTATAGCTATATATATATTTAGTTATAGCTATATAGTTTCAAGAAAACTTAAACAAGAAAAACAGAAATATCTACTCAGGAAATTTGAGACAAATCTCTGGCAATCCCACAATTTTATTTGTGCGTTACAGCTTCCAAAAGAAATAAACATTTGAATACAGTACTGATATAAACAGTTAGTTTTATGCGTTTAGGTATTAAATTAAGCTAACACTTTTGTTTAAAAGTTTTTCCATGTATCTATTGACATTTTGTCTGCAGATAGAAATATCTAAAATACTTCTAAATTCCTTTAGAATCGTCCGTATTTTTATTATATGCCTGTTAAGAAAATTTTCACTTGAAGCAAAACATTCATAGCGAAAGAATACTTATTAATCAAGTTTGAAAATCAAACTAGTTTAAATGTTTAGAGATTATTAAAAGTAAATACAAATTTTATTTTTTATTTAAAAAACATAGAAAATATTTGCTTTTACTTTATTAAATTCTTGAAATTCTTGAATAAAATTCTTGAAAACGTATTTTTTTTTTCATTTTATTACATTATGGCAAAATTCGCTGATGTATGTTTCTATGAATGAAAAAAAAATATTTTCGATAAGAACAAACATTATATATGTTATTTTCAAGTCGTTTAAAATTGAAGATACGGATTTAAGAATGCCGGTAAGGAATACATTTAAATTGCAAATAGAACTTGGACTGATAATATAAAAATATTGTAAATATATCGTAATATGGGGTGATTTAATGCATTTTATCTTTCTTTTTTAATGCCTTACAACACGCCACAGAATATTTTCAAAAGAACATAGAAGAATAAAATTTCGCTTCTCGAGTTTATGCTTTTCCTTGGCAGCAAAAGAAACTTTGTTTTTATAAATGATTCTTTAAATCTTGAAATTATATTAGTTTCTGAGTTTTCTAGCAATAACGAACGATTTTCGGAATCATGGATAACTCGAAAGAGGTTATTGTACACTTTCAGTTTGGTTATATTATATTTTCGTAGATTCAGAAACATTTTATACAGCGTACACTTGAATGCATAGCTAAACTTTTTCGGCACATGGTATATATCTTTTGGAGGTGTCTTTACCTTGCCGTGGTGGAGGGACTTGTGTGTACCAGTGACCAGGAGAGCTGTGGTAGCTACTGGTAGGGTATCCCAAGCCGGACTGATTAAAGGGTAGGTGTCAGTCTAAATTTGACACCCTGGTCCTCCACGTTGGGAGTTATGACAATAGGCCTGCTCCCTATTTCGTATAAAAATAAAAACCCGTTGCAAAAAGAATCTACAAGAATAATAAACCGGGTGCTAACAGACGACGACTAAGGCTGAGGAAAAGGACTATGATTATGGCTATATGGAGTATACAGGGTATTAGATCAAAATGAATTGATGTAATGAGAGAGATGGATGCGATGAAAATTGATGTGATTGTTTTGACAGAGACTGAGAAAAAGGGATCAGGAATTGAAAAAACTGGAGAATATATCCATTTATACTCGGCAGTTCCAAAGGAAGAAAGAGCGAAGCGAGAAGTATCAGTTTTGATGTAAAAGAAATTTGAGAGAAATCTTAAGAACTTTGAAGCTGTGGATGAGAGAATTCTAAAGATTAATATGGATATTTTTGGGAGAATAATTTTTTGGGAATTTACGCTTCGAATAATGATGAAATTATTGAAGTTAAGAATATGTTTGATAAAAAACTGCAAATCACTGATGAAATTGGAGGACGAGAGAAATTATAATCATGGGTGATTTCAACGGAAGAACTGGATGCAGGAAGAGAGATGATATGGTTGGACAGTTCAGAAAGGATGTAGTCAACGATAATGGAGAAACACTTATAGAATTCTGCAACACTAACGACTTAAAGATTGCAAACGGCTTTTATAAACACAAGGATAATCACAAATATACGTGGTATCAGCATACTAGTCAGTTAAAATCGATTATTGACTATATAATTATCACGCAAAGAGCCCAATTAAAATTATTAGATGTTAGAGTCCAGAGAGGAGCGGAATGTGTTTCAGATGATTGTATGGTGCGAGCAAGACTTGCATTTACTTACTCGACTAATTTATTTAGAGACGAGGGAAATTCCACAGAGATGAAGGATATTGCTGTCCCAGAATATATGTTGGAAGGATTAATGGAAGAAAATACAATAAGACTTTTTCAAATAAGATTAGATAAAAAATTAGAAGAAAGGAATTTTACTAATGCAACTAAACTATATCAACATATTAAATCATCTTTACACCAAGTTGAAAATGAAGCACTGGGACAAAAAATAAAAGAAAAAACTACCCCAAAAATTTTGGTGGAACAAAGACATTAAAAAGACTGTACAACAGAAAAAATAAGCTTTTATTAGATGGATAAGTTTAAAAAAGGAAGAGGATAGACAGCTTTATGGAAATTTTAGAAAATAAACTAAGAAATTAGTACTAGAGAAAAAAGAACATCTAGGGATAAAAAATGCAGAGAAATTGAGACGTATATAGGTGGAAGACGATATACAGAGGCATGGAAGTTTTTAAATAATATTAAAAAAGAAGATAGTAATTCATGGCAGGGAATATCCGTTAAGAAATGGGAAGAATATTATAAGACTTTTCTTACGGAAACTAGAAATGAATTTCAAGTAAATCCTATAGATATTGAACAGAAAATAGAAGCGACAACTTTGGGACAACCTATATTGCTGAAACTTGAGAGAGTTAAAAGAGAAATTAAAAAATTTAAAAATCAAAGAACCTTAAAGTGGTATATCAGCCGAGCTGATCAAAAATGGAACCTATAAATTGTTCAGATTAATTACACAATTATTCGAAAAATGCTTAAAGGGAGAAGAAACACAAGAGGAATGGAGAACTGGATATTTAACATCTATATATAAGAAAGGAGACCGACAAAAATGTGAAAATTATCGTGACATTACTATAACAGCAACGTTTAGTAGACTATAAGGACGAATTTTAAAAGATTTCGTTGAAGAAGAAATTAGAACGAAGAAAAGTGAAGAGCAGAGTTGATTTTGAGCAGGAAGATCATGTATGGATAACATATTTTGTCTTAAACAAATTATTGAAAAAGAAATGTCGATGGGAAATCGAATTCTTCTTCTATTTATTGATCTTACAAAGGCATACGACAACGTTCCAATCGCAAAATTATGGAATGTATTAAAGGAAATGAATATAAATCAAAAAAATATCGGAGCAATTCAAAAACTTTACAGACAATCCAAAACAAAGATTAAAATAGGCCAAAGATTGTCAAAAGGTTTTACAACAGATAAAGGACTCAGACAGGGATGTTGTGTCTCCCCAACACTTTTTAAAATTTATGTTGAAGAAGCATTGAAAATTTGGAAAGGAAACTGCAGAGGAATGGGACTTAATGTGAATGGAACATGAAGTTTTCACTCTGCAATTTGCAGATGACCAAGTTATTATTGCAAAAAGTAAAAATGATTTAGATAAAACGACGATGAAAATTAAAGAAGAATATGAGAAATGTGGACTTTACATGAACGTTAGTAAGGCCAAATTCCTATGTATATAGAAATCCCAGTTGAAGTATATATTACTAAACGTTGAGTAAAATCTTAAAGTCTTAAATAAAAATCTAGGCTTTCTTAAGATTACACAAATACATAGATTATTTAATGGAGTAGACCTAGCAGAAGATGTCACATCATCTATTGTAATAGAGTATAAATATTGCCCTATTACATCAGTAGAAGTTAATAAAACATTTTTTCTTACTAAAAACATCATGGGCAATAGAAGAAAAAAAATTTCACTTTGTGAAATTTGCAAACATTTATAAATATATGTTATAACGAACATTATTCCCGATAAAGAAAATATTTGTACTCATAATTAATTAATTACTGTTCCCTCTTTCACGTGCATTTATCGATAATGGAAATACGTGTCTTCGTGTAAAAATTAGAAGAACTTGAAAATTTATTAGCGTATATTTTTGTCTGTTTAAAAATATTTTAGTCTAAATTTTAAAAAATTTAACACATTTCTTCCATATTTTACACGTTTTTAGTGTATATTTGCACGCATATTTTGGATTTTCTTTTATTTTCCAGTAATCCAGACTCCAGTAATGAGGTACCAAAGCTTGATATTTTTCATACTATTTGCTTTGGAAAATTGAATTTTCAGATTGGTGTACTTGTAAACTTTATTCCAGGAGCTGCTGGGCTGAAATGTCTTCAAAAAGTGCGTACAACACCGTCTAAAATGTGTAAAGTTTCTACAAAAAGGATTTTATCCAATTTATACTGGATAAATATCATTAGGTCAATTATTTCTACTCCATATTTAACTATATTGTTTACAGAAAAATAATTTTTCTCAGAGAGCATAAAATTCATCTAAAGGTGATTTTCTTTTTAATCTTATTAAGAATATTCAAACAATGAAATTAATTTACACAAAATTATTTATTTTTTTATTTATTTTTTACATCAAATCGCGCCACAGATAAATTGCGTTGTTTAAGTATTCTGAATTAAAAAAAATACTTTTATTACTTCGTAAAATTTTGATAGAATGTGACTGGGTATTTTTGCTGTGTACTTGAAATAATTTAACAGCACGGCGGTTTAAAAAAAATCCTGTCATATAGTTATGTTTTTTATAAATGTTCGTTTCAGAAAAAACAAAAGCTCTCAAAAATATAAACAATATAAAAAGCAATCTCCGGAGTCTATAAGTATTAGAAAAGTTTAAAAAAATACTTTTATTGCTTCGTAAAAATAATTTTATTACTTACTATTCGTAAAAATACCTTTTTATTACTTTTATTACTGGCATTACGTTCTATTTTTTATATTAATTCCTACCTCTATTAATTATATTATTACTTGCTTATTTACTTATATAACTTATTTTTCATAAAAATACTTTCATTATTTCGTGAAATAAAAAATACTTTTAGTATTTCGTAAAATTTTGATAGAAAGTGACTGAATAATTTTGAGGCACACCTGAAATAATCTTACGGCACTCCGGTTGATACGAAATCCTGTCATATAATTATATATTAAAAAAAAAAGTCCTTCCGGCCTGTACCGGGAGGAAAAGGTAGCTTTCCTATATCTTCGTTTTAAAATTTTAGCTAATGTTACTCGAAAACAGCAAGCTAAAATGCAAAGAAACCGTTTACAAAAGATTCGTTAATACTGAATTTGAATAAGAATTTCGCCAAATTATTGTGCTATAGCAAAGTTGGCTTCATTTATGAAGACTTATTTTGGTCGCCAAATTTGGCGATATTTCGCCAAATGTCGCCCAGTTTGGTGAGAATTTGGCGCTAACGGATATGAATATATAATTTTATGCGTATGATTGGGTAAATGATTACAACAAAGAAAATAATTTGCGTGAAATTGCGTTCACTAAAACTCATAAATTAATCGTTGTTTTTTTGCAATGTGCTGTCTTGTAATGTGTTTAAAATGTCAGCCACCCTAGAATTTCAAACTGCTCTATCTCAGCCATTTTTTAAGATAGAGGTAAAACAAAAAATGCTCCGGAATCCTTGTACCAAGGCCTAACACGTAAGTAAAAAATAAATTTAAATTTTTAACTTTTTTGTAAATTCATTTTAGTTTTAAATTTGTAAGTGGCCGCCATCTTGAAACAAGATGGAGGACCAAGCTGGCCAACGAACTCGGTCAAGACATTGGTGAGCTTAATACACACAATTAGTTTCATCCAAATTGATTTATAAATACGAGTGTTATCGTATGACATAGATCAGATATATATATATATATATATATATATATATATATATATATATATATATATATATATATATATATATATATATATTTAAAAATCAACATTTGAACGGAGGGTGGTTTTGGGGTTTGGGGTTCATGATCGGTGAAAATATACCAAAATTTTCCGGAATTGCTTTCCTCCAAACGGCTGCAATAGGTAGCTTTATACTTTTTTGTATTGAAAGCTACCTAATAGTTGTTTCAGATTTAAAAGAAACAAATGTCAAAAATATAAGCAATATAAGAAAAATATCTTCGTAGTACATAAGTATTAGAAAAGGAAAAGTTAAAAAAAATACTTTTATTACTTATTTTTCATAAAAATACTTTTGTTAGTTTTATTACTTTCTATTACTTATATTGTTATTCACTTCAATTACCTATTCTATTAATACTTGCTTATAATAACTATATTACTTATCTCGTTACTTGCTTATATTAGATATATTAGTTATATTTCTTATTATTCGTAAAAATACTTTTACTGCTTCCTAAAAATAAAAAAATATATACTTTTATTGCTTCGTAAACTCTTGATAGATTGTGACTCAATATTTTCGCGGCACACCTGAAATTCTTTCACAGATCATCAGTTAAAAAAACAAAACTAAAAAAACTGTCGTATAATTATGCATGTATAAATAGTTGTTTCAGATAAAAAAAAAACTTTCAAAGATAAAAAAATATATATAAGAAAAACTTTTCCTGAGTGCTAAGAATTAGAGAAGTCTGAAAATAACACAGACAGTGGCGATGTGGCAATTTTCAGCAAGAAATACAAATTCACATAAAATATCGATATAAAATACAATTTTAGGCTCTAAAGTATAAAATTAAAGTAATAGGTATTGTTTAAAAATTTTCCAATGTGTCTTTAAGCAACCAAAGCCCATAAGTAAACTTATAAGTTTTTTTTTTCAAATTCATATATTGTATTGCATTGTTTTTACAAAAAAAGTCCTTCCGGCCTGTACCGGGAGGAAAAGGTAGCTTTCCTATATCTTCGTTTTAAAATTTTAGCTATTGTTACACGAAAACAGACAGTTAAAATGCAAAGAAACGTTTACAAAAGATTCGTTAATACTGAATTTGAATAAGAAATTCGCCAAATTATTGAGCAATAGCCAAATTGTCCTCATTTAAAAAGACTTATTTTGGTCGCCAAATTTGGCGATATTTCGCCAAATGTCGCCAAGTTTGGCGAGAATTTGGCGCTAACGGATATGAATATATAGTTTTATGCGTAGGATTGGGAAAATTATTACAACAATGAAAGAAAATAATTTGCGAGTAATCGCGTTAATGTGCTGTTTTGTTTCAAAATGACAGCCACCCTAGAATTTCAAACTGCTCTATCTCAGCCATTTTTAAGATAGAAGTTTTTTTAAGATAGAGGTAAAACAAAAAAATGCTCTGGAATCCTTGTATCAAGGCCTTTCACTTAATTAAAAAATAAATTTGAATTTTTAGCTTTTTTGTATTTTTATTTTAGTTTTAAATTTTTAAATGGACTCATGAACATAAATCATGAAACAAAATGACGGACCAAGCTGGACAACGAACTCGGTCGAGACATTGGTGTGCTTAATACACACAATTAGTTTCATCAAAATTTATTTATAAATACGAGCGTTATCGTATGACATAGGTCATATATATATATATATATATATATATATATATGGATATATATATATATATATATATATATATATATATATATATATATATATATATATATATCAACATTTGAACGGAGGGTGCTTTTGGGGTCTGGGGGTCATGATCGGTGAAAATATATCGAAATTTTCCGGAACTGCTTTCCTCCGAACGGCTGCAATAGGTAGCTTTATACTTTTTTGTATTGAAAGCTACCTAAAAGGTGTAATAAAGTGCAATTTGTAGTAAAACGTACGTATTATAAAGTAAGTGATATACAGATTCAACATCGCATCACAACAAAAATTAATCAAATAATTGAAACCCTACAAATATGAGTTCGACATTAATTTAATTCTAACATTCAAGCAAAGAAAAAAATGAATAAACGAATATATATATAATATATATATATATATATATATATATATATATATATATATATATATAATTCGAGAGTTATGGGACTTTTTTCTATGATTAGGTAAACTATTCTAAATACTAATAATGGCGCCACGGACCATATTCATTTAAAATATGAATCTATAGGTCCTTCCAAAGATGTGTCACTTGGAGGTGACAATGAACGAAGGCGGGTTAAATGAAATTCTACACCTCATCTTATACATTGCTTTACATTTTGTTCTATTGCAAATATACGTTACATGAAAATAATTTTTTTTTAAGCAAGACATTCATAGTGGATGAATATTAAGAATTACTGCTAAAAATAAGATAATTTTAAATTCGTAGCGAATTTAAACAACAAACACGTTTGTATTTTTTATTAAAACGGATATGAAACGTTTATTTTATCACATAAATATCTCATAAGCTGACGTGTATTTATATTCTTTTTATCAACGAAAATGTTTTTGGTTAGAAGAGTAATAAAACGTATTAGTTTAGTATCACATAAAGTTTAAGATGCGGGCGGCAATAAATGCAGGAAAGCAATAAAATTAACATGCAAGCGTGATTTCAACAAATAACGTAAAACGTGATGACTTTTATGATATGGTATAATTTTATGTGCTTTAAAGTTTTTTTTTATTTTTCAGTTGAAATAGAATTTATCTTTGCCTTGTCTTTAGAACAGTTCTTGCTAGATTTTCTTTTTAAACAAAATCACATAGCTTTGAAAGAAAAAAATGTTGTTTAATTGTTACCTTAAAGATTATATGAAAAACTTTAAAAAAGTTGACTTTTTTTAAACAATATTCTTCTTTAACATTTTATGCTTATTTGATTAGTTATTTTTTAAAGTAAAATTACAAAGTTTATGATTTAGTAACTGTTTTTCTTTTAGATAGAAAATATATTTTTAGTAGTTTCGTAATTTTTTTTCCTTATATATACACGAATCTACTGCAAATAACAATGTATCATTAAGATATATCAACCAATTATACAATACAAAAAAATCAGAATTTCCTTATTATATATGCTTAATGATTATTTAATTATTAATAAAATTAATTGCACTTATCTTTTCATTATATACTTTAATTGAAAAATAGTTGTTTTACATCTATATTAAAGTGTTATATACAAGCATAATTTTAAAAATATTCATTTCTGTATATTCACACACATACGCGCGCGAGCACACACACACACATTTGCCTATAAAGGGTTGGCCAAAAATCAAAGCATATCCTCATCCCTCCATCTCGAAAATGCGTTAGTATTTAAAAAAACCCACCAAAATATGTATTCAATCATTTTGACGGAACACTGTTAAAAATTTGCAGCAAACTGTCCAGTCATTCGACCGTTTTTATAGAAAACGGTTACATAACCGCAATTAAACTCTATTCTGACTCTATTATTGCCTATATTATGATCAGAATCAAGTTAAATTATGTTTGTGTAACCGTATTTTATAAAAACGGTTGAATGAATGGACAGTTTGCTGCAAATTTTTAACAGTGAAGCTTCATATGATTAAAAATATTTTCGGTAAACGGAACGGAAGGGTGGCTGGGAGTTCAAATTTAAAAATTGAAATAGGACGAGGGTACCTTGTGTCATATTTCTTCAAAAGTCTGTTCAAGACGAACACTTTTATAAAAAGTTATACTGATGAACGAAAGGCTGGCTGGGAGTTCAAGTTAAAAATTTCACGTCGGACGAGGGTATCTCGTGTCACATTTCACAAGTCCCTTTAAGACAAACATTTTTCTAAACCGTTGTTGTATTGGTATGTTTTTTAAGGAAGAAATGACTAATTGTAAAATTTAAATTTAATTTCATAGAAAAATAAAACTTTTTTAACCTAACTCAGCTATTGTGCTGCGGAACGGAAGGGTGGCTGGGAATTCAAATTTAAAATTTCATATGGGACGAAAGTATCTTGCGTCATATTTCTTCAAAAGTTTCTTCAAGTCAAACACTTTTGTAAAAATGTGTTGTACTGTCTTAAGAAAGATATGACGAATCGTAAATTTCAAATTTTATTTAATGAAAAAATTGAAACTTTTTTAACCTAATCCAAATTAACTGAAAAGATATTTGGACTGATTGCCTACCATTTCTTGGCAAGTAATAAAGCCTCTTCAGAAATTATTTTCCTCACAACCATAAATGAGGTTAGAGAGATGTTCTTACATCTTTTCGGCAAATCGCTGCTTCAACTCTCCGATGGAATTGTTTGGCGTCTTATAAACTATTGTGCTCATAATTGCTTAGGCGTATTTAATTCAGCTGCTTTACATCTACTAGGAAAGTGTTACAGCGTAATTTAAAAGTTATTCATTTATGTATGTCCACACACACGCACATTCGCCTATAAAGGGTTCGGCCAAAGTTAAGGCTTATCCTCATCCCTATATCTAGAAAATACGTTGGAATTAAAAAAAAAAAAAAACACCGAAATTCAATCTATTAAACGGAAGCTTCATATGATTAAAAATATTTGCGGAAGACGGTACGGATGGGTTGCTGAAAGTTTAAATTTAAAACTTTACATGCGTCCATTTTATGTCTGAATGATGAGGTTAATGCCGGCGTGTATATAGACCACAAGAATTTAGTGTTACTAACAAGGAGACCGCTAAACATGATGCGCACAGATTTTGATGATTTTAAAGTATGTTGTAGGGATCATACCCCTAACTATTCAGGTCAGAGGTTTCCTTCAAATGTGCTTTAGTTTTCGAGAAATTTCGTTTTAAAGTTAAGCATGCATTTCAAATGCCATTACTTCGCGATCCTGGTCAAGGTCTCAATGGTTCCGTGGTAGCGTTCACGATTTGAGAGCCGCAGATGGGTATTCAGTCCTCTCCTGTGACTTTTACCTTTTTTAACAAATTTTATATATTTGTCGCGTTATAAGTTGTATGTAGAATTATGAATTCTGCATCTTTGAACTTTTTGATATTTTCCTAATAAATTCCATTTACATTTTCGAATAACGCGTGAAAATTTATAGTTTTTGCGCAATTTTTATTCGAACATTTCTGCTGACGAAAATCCAAACTAATTGATGTTTTGAAATCTCGTCTTTTTAAAATGATTATTGTTTACATTTATGTATATTTACTTATTTATTTATTGTATTTATGAAATGATACATTTTTTTAATTTACATTTTCTATTTAAAAAAATTTAAATAATTAAGAAAAAATTAACAAAATAATATATCCTTTTAATATTTGATTTGTTCTAAATATATTGAAATATGTTAACTGCTGAAATATTAAAATATTTATCATCACCGACATCGACATTTTTAGTTTATTAAATATGGAACTAATTGTGTTATACCTATCGCAAAAATATTCTAAACAAATTTCGCATTAAAAATCGTTTTTAAATAATTGTTTTAACAATATTGGAAGAATGTATAAATTAGCATATTATATATTCTTTAAATACTTAAATTGTGATAAATATATTTAAAAATGCATTAAATTTAAAAAGAAATTATTTCAAACGTGGTATTTGTCTGCAAAGGAAGCGAAACGAAATTGATAAAAAGAATATTTTATTTATTCTGATATTACCGTAAAAGTCGTTGCAGACGATTTTTTTTCAGATATTTTTTATATGTATTGTAATTTACAAACAATTTTTCATTTCTAGTTGAATTTTTCCGTATGACATCGACTTGTTAGACTGAAAAAAAAAAGTAATTGTAGTACTTTTTTTTTTATTTGTGCAAATCAAAAATGACGGTGAGTTTTAACTTTACAGTTAAATGTATTTAAATAACATAATATATATATATATATATATAACTGGCTAAAACTTGGATATAATCGTTATTGCTTTAATATTTTATTACTCGTTTCAAGATATGTTTTTGGAATTAGTTAGTTTGGAATTTCGTCAATAGAAATATTAATTTCAAAACTGCACAAAAAAAAAAAAAAAAAAAAAAAAAAAAAAAAAAACGTAAATTTTTACGAAATATTCGAAAATGTAAATGAATTTATTAGGAAAATATCAAAAAGTTCAAAGATGCAGAATTCATAATTCTCCATACAACTTATAACGCGACAAATATATAAAATTTGTTAAAAAAGGTAAAAGTCACAGGAGAAGACTGAATACCCATCTGCGGCTCTCAAATCGTGAACGCTACCACGGAACCATTGAGACCTTGACCAGGATCGCAAAGTAATGGCATTTGAAATGCATGCTTAACTTTAAAATGAAATTTCTCGAAAACTAAAGCCCATTTGAAGGAAACCTTTGACCTGAATAGTTAGGGGTATGATCCCTACAACATACTTTAAAATCATCAAAATCTGTGCGCATCATGTTTGGCGGTCTCCTTGTAAGAGCCAATATCCTCCAAATATTACAGTGATGCATATATTAATCAATAACATTTAACCCTTAATAATTAAATCCTGTTCCATTCTTACATAATCACAAAAGTCTGCTATTAAATAAGGTGAAGAAATACTCTTTATAATTTTCGTACATAACTCTAAATATGAATATAATTATACATTTCAAAATGAAAAATTCGTGCAGTGTAAGGTAAATGTCTAGACAGGAATTATAGGAGATAATATCATTGGTTCTCTTTTTCTGACAAAAATTTCAGCTGTTAAACTTTATTGCAATGCTATAGGACGCAATCAATCCAATGACTACATAAGTTCTTGAATATGGTATAAATTTGTCTGAAAACTATATTATTGCCATGAACAAGGATCGCCTTTTAACAGAACGGCTATCACAGTCATTAAAGAAAATATAATTAATTTTAATCAGAATTATCCACGTCAATGGATAAACTTTCTTGCGCCTAGGCTTTTGTTGCTTTCTGTTGATTCTCTGTCCTTATTGGTTGTTTTCCCTTTTTTGTGTTCCCTAAAATCGCCGTCGATTTTCGTGCTACAGGTACCGCCCCAACGCTTTTTATTGTTTTTTACTACGAAGATTACATTCCAATGAAAAAAAGTAGGTGTTGCCATTTGAAATTCTCGAAATTTTGTCACGTAACCGTAACTGTTAGAGTTTATCTGTCGTTTGTCATATGATTCTTGAGCGTAAACCTCAAAATACTTTAAACCAAAATATCATTCAGTTTTTGTGAACGGTATGATAGCTAAGGGCTCATATTTCAGGATAGTTTTTCTATAATCACCTTGTATGAAACGTCAACTGTATCTTTTCTTCAAGAATTAGTATTAAGTTAGTAGTAAGTTATTGCAAGTCTTATGAAGGTTTGTGGAGATTTTTATCAGATTTTTTGTTTTTTTTAGAAACACATTGTATCCCCTAAAACTAACGTTATTACTATGATACGTGAACAGCTTAAAATAACTTTGATGCTTAAAATATACTCAATATATTCTTAAACTAACATTCAACCCACATTTGAAACATTTTAAATAAATATTTTTTTATCGTAACAAAATTCAAAGCATGAAATATATTCTTTGTTGATCAGAATGTTTTTTTCAAAAAGAAACTTTATCTTAATAAACTCTCACATTCTGAGTTATAGTGATCATTATATTCATTTGTCATATAGATATAACATGAAAAATATACTATACTTTAAAAATTTAAGCCTCATTTTTTATTAAAATTGTGCCGCGGACAGAAAACCTATATCTGTGAGAAAAATACATCTAAAAGAAGTTTCAGAAGATATTGATTAAGGTGCAATAATTCAGAAAATCGAGTACGTGAAAAGATATATATTCTTTCTAGAGTTTGAGGAACGGGACCATAAATTTTCATGTAAAGTATGTAGGAAAGAGGAGAGTCTGAAACAGAAAAGATATGGCATGAAAATTGCTGTCATTCTAATTCTTTGTATTTATTTTGAAAGTATAGCATGATCAGAGCTAATGATCAAAATATGTTTTACATCTTCCTATGTCTAAAGAAAAAGTCATTTAAATAAAAGAAATATAGAATTTAGAAAATGTAAAACGGCGAATTTTTGAACTGGAAAATGAATCTAAATAAAAGGCACGACAATGTGAACTTTGCTTCACCTTTTTAAAAATAATAGTTATATTTTTATTGTAATCCATATTTTAATATATTCAACATCTCTAATAAGTATTTTAAGAAAAATAAGTAGACATTTAAAAAAATAATTCTTTAAATTTATAACGTGAATAATGTAAAATAACTTGGATTCTGTTATATAAGTATGAAAATTATTTAAATATCTTTCTTTATCCATTATTAAATTCAGGATTAGTCATTTTCCCGCATAAACAAATAATTTTTGAAAAAGAAAAGCAATTTTAATCGATTATTTCTTACTTTCGTCTTTATGTGACAATCTTGTTTTGTTATCTACATTAGGGTCCTGAACAGGTCAGGTTACACCAACCCAAACCAGAATATTTTATTTGAAGTAGGGTTACATGATCTTGTGCAGGACATATCATTCTAAATCTCATTGTTGTGAATATCGCATATTTTGATGCGTAGTAAACTATGATATTTTAAATTTTTTGTGGTGTTCCTGTAAAAGAACTATACAAGATACGACAATTATTTAAAAAACGTAAAATAGTGCAGTGTACACAATATTAAAATTTCGTAACAACTGGTCATTTAAAAAAAGTATTGAATCCTGTAAAGAAAAAAAAAGAATACATGAAAACACATACAGACCAACATATCATTTTTAGTTCCTCTTGATATTGAAGCGAGACCATGTTCAGGCGGAAACCTTTGCAATTAAAAAAGTATAGAAATCGGATTATCTTTTCAAAAATTATGCGCGGACCTACCACATTTAATCGTGCATATTACTCACTTTTTATTTCCAACATTGCAGGCCTGAAATTTGGGGTTCACATTATACATGATAATTTCCGACAGTTAAGGCATGATATTGGGATATACTATTATTGTAACGTAGTAAGTAAAATAATCTCATTATATTGTAGTAAGTAAAATAAATGAAATAACTGCACTTTTGAATGTTTGTGTAGTTTAAGCAAATGTACAGTGTTGATTTCCAGTGCCAATAAATACATTAAAAGAAAATATAAAAATGAGAGAAATTTTTCATGCTGAATAAACCTTAAAATTTCCGAAATCTAAATAAGGGGGGGGGGGATATAGGGCAACGAATACGATAGCTGGTGTTAAAGAAAAAAAATATATATTGTGAGTCAGGATTTCTACGACATTCTTCCATATTCCTGGATTTTCTGCGGCTAAAAAAGCATGTAGCGTGTACATGAGATATATATTTTCGGTTTTACCCTATGAAAAATACGGTGCGCATTTAAATGTGTAAATACTCTTCACAGAAAAAATAGATACAGAAAAATTGTATATCCTCCTTCTTTGAAAGTCCGTTAAAAAAATTCACCTTATGAAATTCAGACATTTTGAGTTGCACACAAAATAATTCTCTTTGTCAAAAAGTATAACACGAATAATGTACGTAATGTAGCTGCAGAATAAAAAGTGAAGTTATCATTTTTTATTTAAATTGTGTCATAGAAAGAAAATATAACTGACAGATAAATGGAGCCAAAAAGAGCTTCAGAAGGTATTGATTAAATTAAAATTATGAAGAGTATCGAATGCGATGAAAAGATATATTTCTCTTCAACTTTTGACAAACGTGATCATAAATCCTTATGTAAAAAATAATGAGGAAGTGCTATATTGCGAAAGATCCGACTTGAAAACTACTGTAATTATAATTCTGCCTATTTCTTTTAAAGGCTATTTGATGGTGAGAATAAAATAAATTCTTTTACGTCCAAGGAAAATTACTTTTAAATAAGTTATTTCGAACTGAAAAATGATATCATGATAAAGCAAAGAAGAATTATTTTTCCGTCTATGAAAAAATGTATTTATATTTTCACGTGTGCAACAGTTCTAAAAATGCATTTTTAAAACGAATCTGAATATAAATTTTCAAAATGAACCTTAAAAGTATATAATGTGAAAAAACATAAAATAACTTTGATCGTATTACGTACATATGGAATATTTTAAAATACATATTTCTTAGTTGTAATATAACTAATTCTATACATAATTAATGAGTGATACTGATATTGATCCAATAGTGATATATTTAGATTTATCAAAAGCTTAAAAAATGTAATGTATAAAGTAAAACTTAAGTTTAATTTTTTATTAAAATTATTTTTCATGCAGAAAACTATATAATTAGTTAAAAATGTCTCAAGGAAGTTTGAGAAGTTTTTTTTTATTAAAGATTAATAATTCACCAAATCAACTACTTTAAAACATATGTTTACTCTCTAGTATTTGAAAAAACGGAGCCATAAATCCTTGTCTAAACCTGGATGAAAAAGCTACAAAAAGAAAACTGTATGGCATGAAAAATTATTTTAATTCTAATTGCATGTATTTACTTTAAAAGCATTTAACTTGTGAGAATTTGATATAAAGCATTTCATATACAAAAAATATAATTTAAATATTACACTTAATACAACCCATAAATTGTACAAAACAGAGGATTCCTAAATTAAAAAATGAATATACATTAAACGCAGTAGAATGCAGTTTTTGTTTTATTTAAAAAAATATATATTACATAGTCATCCATATTTTTCTACAGTAAATATATCTAAAAGTGTACATTAAAAATATACATAGATGCTGTCATGCAACCAACTTCCTTCCAGCGTTTTTTAACAAGTAAATTGAAGTGAAGAGACCAACTCTCCAACCTGAGGGGAATTGAAGTGAAGAGAGGAGGAGGGGTCAATGGGGGTTTTCTGTTATGAATAGGATGACGGTAGTGCACCCGAGTAAGTATTGGTTTCGTTTTAAGAAGTAATATGAGTGGTTTTGTGGAAGTATTGTTGTTCATAAATAATAGTAAAAGTATATATAGTTCTCTCCAAGTGTAAATAATTTTGTATAAAACCGTTCTTAATTAATAAACTTCATATTTAAATTTTCAAGAGGGATTCCTTCATCATCGGCTGTCGTGATATGACAGAAGATTTATAAATTAATCCTATACGTCTACAGGGAGTTTCCTAAATTCGCTGCTTAATAACGAATTTCTAAACCGTTAATTTCTTCAAATGTTATTCTTCATCGTTTTCGAAAAGTTAAAATATATATTTTAAGAAGATCTACAAAATTTAATTCTTTATACAGATTTTGGATCTTATAAGTTATATATTTTTTAAATTCCATGCTTTAATAAATAAATATCTAACAAGAAAAAAATCCAAATTGTCATGACAAAAACTTTCCGAGTTATGATACTTTGGATTTTATGAATTTTTAATATTTTCCGGCATTAAAAACACGTCTTTTTATTTTTACTGCCAGAAGATGCTGAATGTTGTTAAATTTCAAAATTTTCTGATTTGGTAAATTTTAGTCGTGCAAGTTTTTTGTTCTGGTTATAGAGAATGTATCTCTAATTATAACTTTTAAGGCTCAAACACAATATAAAAAATTAAATTTAACAACTTTTCCAAAAATAACTATATTGACGTAAATGTCTTTAAATATGACGGAATACAACATTTTAAACATTTTTGGAACTGAATGTATATCTCAAAAAGTTTGGTCATATCTCAAAATATATGGAACTGGCTATGGGGTTCCAATAAAAAGGGCACCCTATATAACGAGTAAATCATGTAAAATAACTGTGATTCCGCTATCTACCTATGAAAATGGTTTACAAAAATATTGTTTCACCTTTATTAAAAACGAAATATTAGTTGTTTAATTTAAAAACATTTCCATCTAAAAAAAAAACTCCTCCTACTAATTAAAATTAGATCCTTTTCAGTTTCACATTTAACATTGTTGTTTTATTTAAGATACGACACAAACGAAGTATGTAATATAGCATGAAAAATGAAACTTCATCTTTTATTAAAATTGTGAAATAGAAAGAAAAATATAACTGGTAGATAAAATAGAACCAGAGGAACTTCGTATAGAGATTAATCATAGTAAAGTATTTCAGGATATCGACTGCGATGAAGTGATACATATTCTCTCCTAGGTGACAAACGACATCATAAATCCTTGTTTAAAATGGAAATGAGAAAAAGGCATGAAAATGGTTGTATTTCTATATTCGTCTACTTCTTTCAAAAGCTGTCTCATTCCTGTGTGAGAATAAGTTATAAATCCGTTTATGTCCAGGAAAAGTTCTTTAAACAAGACATCTAGGAAATGTAAGGCTCGTAAACCAGATAAACCAGATAATATAATAACCAGATAATAACCAGATAAAGTATGTGTGATTTGTGTAATATTTTTAAAAATGTATTTTTATAAACAGATCCGCATATGCATTTTTATACTTTTACCTTTACTAAAATCAGAAATAATTCATTTTTGTTAATTTCAGTAACGTTTCCATCTATAAAAACGTTTTACTTATTAACGTTAAATAGTATGTCCCTAACTGGACACGCGCACTCAAAGACAAACAAACAAATAAAAAAATATGACAGTCATAGTTAGCATAAATACTATTTTACACGATATTTCTACTATTAGCTTCAGAATTATAAAATTCTTCATAAAGAGATTAATTAAAGGGTTATATTCGAATTGAAATCCGGTGCTTATACTCAGGGAACAGGTGTCGCAGACGAACTGGGGTTCGCGCGATTTTTGTTTTGCACTATTTTGGCGAGAAAACCTCGTTTTCGGGTGCCTCTTAGGTCTAGCTTGCTAAAACAGCATGTTGGTTTTATTTTATTATGAAACATTTTATTTTATATTTAAAAAACACACAATTTTATTATAAGGCACACAAACTTATTATTATAAACACACACACGATGATTAACTTATTATAAAGCATACACAATGATTAATTTATTATAAAATACACACAATGATTATTTTAATATAAAACATACACAATGATTAATTTATCATAAAGCCCACAATGTTTGTTTAAAACACACGCAATCTGCTCTATTGGGCTGCCATACGAAGGAAAATCTAGCCAAATTCACCAATCTGCCAAGGCATAAAATCACCCTTTTGTCGCGAAAAAGATACTCCGGTGCATCTGCGACATCTGTACCAAATTCAGTACTTATATTAACACGATTTTCATTATTACAAAAAATACTTTCAGTATGGCAGTAAAACTTTTATGTACAGTTTTTTGTACACGACAGAAAAGAAAGTTGATCCACTGTTAAAAATTTTGTAGTACGTTGAACCAACTTTTGGTGCTGCAGTAGTTGCAAGCATAAGATGATGAAATTTCATTCCAAGATTTTGAGCTCTTGTTGAAACACAGCTCCAAAATTACTTCAGCACAAAAAAGTTGATTCAATCCACCACGAAATTTTTAACAATGTAGGTGGAAGTAGTCTAAAAACGGGTACCAAACGGTTTTTCCTTGAAGACAAAAGTCTATGAGGGCGGAAAAATCGGAACATATTACAAAAGTGTTTGGGGACAGCTCGGCTACTGAAAAACCACACCTGTTGCCGCAAGAAAAGTTTTCTCTACTTGGGAAAAGGCATTTTCTAGGACTGTCTGAAACAGCTTTGAATTTTGGTGGCAGGGTAAAACCGGGTACTAATAAGAAATTACGTTTTTACACTTCCAGTAAAAAAAAAAAAATTCTATTGTAATAAATTTTGACTTAGATCCTTTACACTCACGCTAAAAAAAAAAAAAATAATAATCGGCTAAAAAAAAGAAAAAGGTCGCCAAATTTAGGGGATTATTTCCTTTAATGGCAACATAGCCATTGTATTAAGTTATTCGTTTGGCGCAGTCTTGGAAATCGTGCCAACCAAACAGTCGCCAATCTTTTGTTTACATTTTAGCGTGAGTGTAACACATCTGTTCCTAAATTTTAAATCAAACTTTAAAACATTTATACATTTTTTAAAGTCAGTAACGTTTTGTCAGGTTTTCAAGCAATTTTTAATGTTGTCACGCAATGGCTTTCTCAGCTTTTACTTGTCATATCCGCTGCATTCCTCACGTTCCTACTCTTTGCAGACTAAAGATAGTACCCATCCTTTACTACCTGTTAAGTGATGAACAATTCATTGCAGAATTCTATGCAAAACCTTGGGTAGCCCGTTTTGCACAAGCAGACGTGGAAAAACCAACATGGTCGTTCTACTGGATAGTTGGACGTACACATTTCTACTTGGCACCGAATTATCGTGTGAAAGCTACAGAAAAGAGTGGTTTAATTACCAAAATCGATCCTTCAGGCTGGATTTACTTAAAGAGCAGAAAAGACGCGAAACATTAAAACTTTTGAGGTGAATTTCTTTCCAACAGCATTGCACGGACACGAAGATTAAATCACTTCAAAAGCCAATGGCACACTTCTAGGAGACGCTAAGGGATGTAGTTAAGACGGGTGCTGTGCATACGGCAGTATCCATCAGCGATAAAACAGGGTACCTGGTTTGAACCGCCTATCCGAGTTTACCCTCCTTTCCCCTAGATGTTTTTAAAAAATATATTAAATTAGTATGTAATCAAAAATCCGCCACTTTTTAAATTCATCTATTTTCTCAGAACATAATTTTATGATGTCGTTTTAATGATAATCAAAGAACTACTCGTTGAAAACAGTCAAATTTTTATATATGTAGTCTAGAAACATTCATTATTGGAATGGAATAAAATATTTTATAGGTTATAATTCATAATTCAAAGCATAAAAGTTTTGGAATCACAAGACTAAGTCTATTTTGATTTCGCTTATCAAATAGCATCTATTTCATACAACACATCTGAAGGATAAGCTTATCATTTTATGAAATATAAATTAAACAATATAACTTAGAAATTTAACATAGAAATTTACCGTCCAAATGATTTTAAATTTAGTACCTGGGTTTAAATATAAAAGTAGAAGAAAATATTTTGTCAAAAATGTGTGTTAGTAGAGAAAATTTAAAAGTTTACTACAAACTTTTATATGAAGATGGTCTCCATGCATCAATGTACATGTACAAACATACATGTACATTGATGCATGGAGACAATGTACAGACAAACATACCATTTTAACGTTCCGAATCAGATGACCTAGTATCATATATGTATATGTATATAATTTGAAGTAGAATGTGTGTTTAGGGAGGGCATTTTTTTGTTCCCTGAATTGAATGCACGAAAACTTGCTAAAAGTGTATTTTTTAACCACATGAAGTGCGAAATGCAGGGTGTCAAATAAATTATGCAATTTACGGAAAATCTTCCGGAAAAACTCTACTTTTCTTCTTAAATTTACAGATTTTATGCTATTGAAAAATAATACAGTTTTCCCAAAAATACATAACACGAATGAAGTGTCTAACTTGACATAAAATTGAAGCCTCATCTTTTATTAAAACAGTTTCGTATAGAGCAAAATATATTTGACAGATAAATAAATACGAAAAAGTTAAAAAAGATATCGATTAAGGTAAAATAATTCAGCAAATAGACTACGATAAAAAAGATATATATATTTTCTGACAAACAGGATTATAAATTCTTTCGTATGTAGGATTGAAGATGTGAAAAATAGAAAAATAGATATGACGTGAAAATGGGTGCAATTATTACCATTCTTTTAAAAGACGTCAGAACTAATGGTTTAAATGTGTCACAAAAATTATGTCAAAAATGTTATTAAAATTAAGCACCTAGAAACTGTCCAAAAGACGGTTAATGAACTCGTACTTTCATACGAGTTTTTTTCACATTCATCTTTTACTATATAATGATTTCATAAACCATGAAATATATGGAACAAACAACAATTGTTTTGGGTGGAGTGTGTATTTTAGAAATTCCAATTTCTTAAATTCGCAAACAGAAAATGATTAGTTATGATAAAAAGATTATGAAATAAATACAAAGATAAACAAGTTTTCAGCTATCATATCATATCAGTTCTAAACAAAAATCAGCGGCAGTTATTAATGCGGTATCGGAGATAACTAAAGGTTTTTTTAAAAGTATTTAAAATATCATTTAAGGTAATAAGCACTTTCAATATTATGTAAAATACCTCAATCGTTTATAAATCAATTATTTCATTAAACCTTCAGTGTCTAAAACACAAAAATCAGATATAGAGTGGATGGTTCTATATATAGGACATGCAAAAGCAGATCATGAGAATAAAAGAATTAGAATAATTGAATGAATTTTCGACATTTTACCGATGATAAGTTATAAAAAAATAATGTTTTTTTTTTTCCTTTTTGTAAAACTAGTTTTTATAATGATGTTTCTGAAAGTTTTTCAGATCCTTAAAATTTATAATACACTATTTTCCATAACAAAAGATATTAATATGGAAAATATAAATAATTTTATAGACAAAATAATTCTATATTTTGCCTCCAAAAGGAAGAAAGTATTTTTAAATAACATTGCATATAATCCCAAATATGTAAAAAAATGCTTCGGAAAAAGTAAATGAGAAATACATAAAACCTAATAATGTCATTATTTAATTAGGATACATTGATATATGAACCTAAAGCAATAATGTATGATGATGCTGAAAGCATGAAATCTGAAATTTAAAAAAAAAAATTATCTTAACAGATCTATGCAAATGCTTTTATAAGATTCATAAAAAAATTAAACAAATGATAAATATAGAGAAGTGATTACATCTATATTGTACATTTCTAATTCCTCAAGACCAGGTATTTTAACTGCCGGTTGGAATTTTTGTCAAGATATGTTAGTAAATCAACTAAACATGACTGGAATGTGACTAAACAAATTAGAATATATCTACAAGGAACATTCAGTTTAAATTGAAATTAGCAAAGATTTGTTTTCATTTTCAAACATTAGTTTTAAAAACTTATTTAACATTTTAAGGTTCTGAATTGTTGCATACCTTCAGAAAACGTTTTTTTTTTCACTTTAAAAAAACATTGTTACTTTCTTCTATCTTTAGAAGAATAAATTTTTGGATTCGTGAACAATTTCGACTCTCGGTTGCTGACGGATTTATGCGTTTTAGAAGGTTCTGATCACAATTTGACTGTTCGTAAAAAATGTCTGTATGGTAGTCTGTCTGTCTGTGACAAAAATTTCGTGTGCGCTCAATCTCAAGAACTAATGCACGGAATGTAATAAAACTTTAAATTCAGTAAGACCTTCATACAAATTTTGCTAATTAGTTTTTGGTGTAAATCGAACAACAAATGACGCTGATATGCTGCATTTTTTACGATTTTCCCAATAGCTCTATCTCCAGAATTTATGCAGGCATTTTCATCAAACTTCAGATTCAGTTAGACGTTGACATAACTTGTTAGCACTGCTATGTGCAATTTTCGTGATTTTCCAGATAGCTATATATTAAGAACTAATGCACAGAATTTCACCCAGCTTCATATCACATTAAACCTTGACATAAGTTGTTGCTGATTGAATTTTGATGTAAATCGTGCACCAGGTGGCGCTGCTATGCTGTATTTTTCACGATTTCCACCATAACTATATCGCAAGATCTAATGCACGGAATTTCACCAAATTTCATAATCTGTTAGACTTTCACAAAAATAGATCCTTATTAGGTTTGGGTGTATACCGCTCAACAGTAGTCACAGATATGCTCTGATTTTTGCGGTTTCCGCGATAGCTATATCTGAAAAACGTACAGATTGTCATTTAATTTTTATTGCAGACGATTTGATTTATAGCACAGGTAAAATTGGGTATTTTTTAAACAACTGATGGCCATTCTCCAAAATTATTTGGGAAGAACTTCGTTTCGGCATTAGAATAGAAGATCCGATGAGTCCCCTAAAAATAAAGTTATTTTACACTGGGGTTTTTTTTTTTGGGGGGGGGGAAATAGGGGAAACTTTAAATCAGGGAGGGGGGGGGGAGAATCATTTGCTATTTAAGTAGGTCAAGTGGGGTATCGTTAGTTATGCAATTTTTAATTCTGAATGGAACGACACCATCCGTAAGTTGATACAATGATTCGTTACAAAGTTACACCAGGTTTTACGAATACAAAGTCGATGATTTTACCACAGTGCAATTAATGTAGGTTTTTACAGAAACAACTGATGACCATTCAAGAAAATTTAGGAAAAAATTAGTTTTGGCACTAGAAAAGAAGATCCGATGAGTACCCCAAAATTTGTTTTACGTTGTTTAGAGGGGACAAAGAGGGGCATTTTAACTCAGTGGGATAATTCGACCTTTTTAAATTAGGCCAAGTAAGGTATCGTTTACTATGTATTTTTTAATTCTGAATCCAACGACAGCACCGGTAAGTTTATACGAGGATTCGTTACTATGTTACGCCAGGTTTTATAAATACAAAGTCGACGATTTTATTTCAAGGCAGTTAACATAGGATTTTACAGAAACAACTGATAGGCTTCGCGAAAATTTGGGAACGACATTGTTTTGGCGGCTCTAGAAATGAAGATCCAATGAGTACCCAAAAATTAAAGTTGTTTTACCGTGTGTTGGGGGTAAAAGGGAAGCATTTTAATTCAGGGCGGGGGTTAAATAAAATTGTCGACTTTGTCTTTATAAAAACTGGCTTAACTTTGTAACAAATGATCGTATCGACTTGTAGGATGGTTTCTTTCGATTCAGAATTAAAAAATGCATAACAAACGATACCCCACTTGACCTATTTGTTTAAAAAAAGTTGAATTATTCCCCTTAGTTAAAATGCCCCTTTTTCCCCCTAAACACCGCAAAACAACTTTATTTTTTGGGGAATCATCGGATCTTCTTTTCTAGTACCAAAACGAAGTTTTTCCCAAATTTCAGTGAATGGCCATTAGTTGATTCTGTAAAAACCCATATTAACTGCATTGAGGTAAATCGTCGATTTTGTATTTGTAAAACCTGGCGTAACTTTGTAACAAATCATCGCGCCGACTTGAAGATGGTGGCGTTCGATTCAGAACAAAAAAATGCACAGCTAACGATACCCCTCTTGACCTACTTAAAAAAATGATTTTCTCATCTAGTTAAAATTTCTCCCCTCCCCCCCCCCAAAAAAAAAAGGGTGAAACAAGTTTATATTTTGAGGACTCGTCGAATCTTTATTTCCAGTGCAGTATCTTTCCAAATTTTAGTAAAGGGCCATCAGTTGTTGTATTTTGCTCAATTTTTGATCAATTCTACCTGTACTATTATATAGAAGAAAGTTTTGGGATTGCCAATAACATAGTTTTTAGATTCGATTTTATAGATGCTACACCAATTGCTAAATTTTTTATGAGAAGGAAATTCGCAATGGCCTGACATGAATTCAGGACGTGCAACAAGAGAGCATGGGTTCAAAATCAGTATTTTCATACAATTAAGGAAAAGTAGTCTACAATTATGTCTCTAATATCCATTTTATCTTCTTTTGTATAAAATGAACATACATACACTATACATGCCGATATAACATATATACAGATAAATGCATAGTTTTTTCAACTGAAAAATATCCTGGACTTTTTTTGAAAAATCGGGTCAAACCCAACCAGACCCGAAATAATCAAAACTCAACCCCAAACCTTTAAAGCCATCCCGACCAGCAATGGAAAAATAGAGTCAATCTGACCCAATCCGAACAGCGGGCCGGGTATAGGGTTCGTGGAAAATCGGGTTACCCGACCTTATGCAGGACTCGTGTTGCCGCGGGCAACTCAAGTTTCTATTATTTGTGATTGTTGAAATGCAAGATGATTTTTGAAATATTTTATTCTTTTACATAAAGATCGAATTTCAGTTAGTTTTCTTTTCATAATACACATTTAAATGTATAATATTCTGTTTTCTTATTATTCTAATTATGCCTGGAAGGGAGAAAACCTAGCAACACAAGTAAGGAATTAAGGGGATTCGGTACCGTTTGAACTTTTTTTTTAAATTTGAGTATTATTTCTGGATAGTACCCATCAAGATTTAACGGTAAACAACTTAAAAATTCCATTCGTAATATGTTTTAATTTTTAATTAGTTGCATTTAACTTATTTAAGTATCGAAAACTTGGTGACTTGTTATACTGTGTATGCAATATCTATACATATAAAAGCGATAAATAGCGCTGTCAGTCCAACCTACTCAACTAATGAAGTGAAAGGATTTTAAGCTTGTAATTTATAACCTATTATGCTTGTTTTTTAGCAGGAATTTAACTACAAACATTAATTAAATGAGCAATCATTAATGGCATTTAATTTTATTTACTATAGTCTAATTTTTTTTTAAATATGAATATTTAGTATTTTTTAATTTTTTAATTATGTGACCTTTAAAATTATTCATTATTTTTATTTTTACCAGCCTGACTGCAAAATATTTTAATTTAAATCTTTTTAATATAAAATTAGTAATTAAAAAAATGTTGTCGGGTGTTAAATTTTTCTTACCACAGTCGCAATATTAAAAAAAATAACAATACTGAGTATTTTTCTGAATATTTTTAAATTACGCGACCTTTATTTATTTTTTCTATTATTTATTTATTTATTTATTTGTTCTTTTTTATGTGTCTTACTCTCATGAACTTAAAATTTGTTGTTTGCAGCTAACGATTTATAATACACACTTTTTAATTACTTGAATTTTATTTTACATTTTCATACATTATTTAATTATTAAATCATGGATATCAAGATAATTTCCTTTAGATTTCCTGTATGAATATATTTCTCTCCTTTTTTTCTTTTTTTTAATGTAAAAAATAATAACATACTTTTCTTAGTGTATATATGATATCTTGATAATGGTCATACCAAATATATCAAAAATTGTATGTCAGTTCAACATATTTAATTGATAATTACATGTACAATCTTTTAATTTAAATATAAATTGGTAATTTAAAAAAATTGCTGGGTGTTAAAATTTACTTAATTATAAAGAATTTGAATAAAAAAAAAATTACAAATTATATAATTTCTCCTGAAGTAAAATAAGACATTATTGAAATTAATTATCTTATCGCCAATAAAGTAAAAAATATCAATCTGCCCGGAGCACGCATTGAACCCATGCTGTAAACAGAGAGCCACAGCTTAAAACCCTCGCTTTAGACCGCTCAGCCAACCTGACTTCACGATAGTTTACTCTAAAACTGGATATGTTCTAGATGTATGTTACTCATACGCATTTATATATCTTTTTTTTTTTTTTTTTTACTGGAAAAATTGATCTTAAGAATAACCTTTTCGTTTTAATATATAGGATGTTTTATATTGCCATGGAGAAAAATTATTGCATCCATGGGCTATACTTTAATGAGTCTGAAAGGAATGAATCGCATATTGTTTACCTCGTTGATTGTTGGGTGATACGATCACTGAGCTCCAGCTCAGTTGATACGATTTTCAACGCAAGATATATTGAAGACATGCATATTTCGATATAGCTTATCACTCAAGTTATTTTTGCTTTCACAATCTTTCTAAAAAGGTTACTCTTATGCAGCTTTATTGAAATAAAAAATAAATCTCTGAAAATTAAAAGAAATTGGCTGGTTTTAACGAAAGATTATCGGGACCCGTATGAGTTCACTCCGGAATTGTTATACATTTAGCGCTATTATATATATATAACAATTTATTGACATATTATTAAATTATTAAATGAAGAAAAATGCAATTTTTTTAGTAAAATTTCAAAAATTTAATGAAAAGAATTAAGGAAATTTTAAAACTACACTTCTCTTACAATTTTTATTATTTTGAAATATCTTTTGTCGCATGCTTTTCTTAGAATTGCGCTCTATAACTGTAAGGATCATATTCTAAAAAAAATTATTAGTGTAAGAGAAAATAAATAAAATGTCATGATATACGTAAAATATCCTGTTTACTGTCGTTGCAAGCCGTAAGCATGCTTTCTGTATCAGTGGATTAGAATTTCTGCTAATTAAAATAACGTTAGATTGCTGATAGGCTTCTGGTATGACATCATGGTACTCATTATAATTTTGGAGTATTTTATAAGGGCTAAATCCGATTTTAATCAAATGTTAAGGATTGTCTAAGTAACTAGAATTTGGGATCGTAGACGTGATCCAGCTTCGTCCTAGGATATGAATAGAAGAAATAATAACAGCATCATAACAGGTAATTGTGTAGTTTAAATTGAGTTGCATGTTCATTTGACTTGATATATTGATTAAACTTAATTTAAACCTCATAATCCAGCCACTTAGTTTAAAGTATCCAACGGTTTTAGTGAAAAGAGTTGCTGCATGTGTAATAAAAGAGTAATTAAAATTAAAAATATAACAAATATAATATAAATATCAATGTTTTTTTTAAATACTAAAATAACTATTACCTCCTTTTACAATATTTTAATGAATATATATTTATAAGAATACATTTTACATAAATACATCGTCATTTTTTGAAAATATTGTTGTGTACTCTATAATTATCTACCTTTTGAAAAGTGTATAAAGCAGAAAAAGTTTTCTTGAAATTTAAATAAAATATGAACACATAAATATTCACGATAGTTCTACCCTTATCTTAACATTTGAATAAAACGGAAGGCATTATATCTCAATTGTAAAACCTGTTGCATATTTGAATTTTAATTATTATAACAATTATTAACATAACTATATTAATATAACTAATTCATAAAGATATATTAATATGTTTGTACATATATATATGAATTATATCTTAACAGCTGTATCATGTATATCGCAAACTTTATTTTAAAACTTATGTTAACATAACTGTCATTTAAGAGCGTAATTACATGCCATCATAATTATATTAAGGTAACATACATTGAATAAAACTTACTGAATTGTAACACATCAAAGTTCTGTATTATTATATTTATTAAATATATTTTTCCTTAGTAGTTGAAAGAGGAAATAATATGAAATATGTTTCCGTCATACAAGCAGACGAATCAAATAGTATATTCAGACCAGTATATCTTACATTAAGAGTATTATGGATAGGAATGATTCGGTGAAATAGGCTTAATGAAAAGCGTGAATTTTTCAAATGGATTCTTTTGTAAGTGAAGTGAAGGGATAACGAGGTTAGTATGTCTTCATGCGTAATGGATTCCATTTTATTTGGATTTTCATAAAAGCATTTATTTATTTTTCGTTATAGCTTCCGTAATGGAACTGTGTTCATAACAATGCATTGTCATTTTTCAATAACAGAAAGCTTAGGAAAAAAGGCTCTATTTTAGTTTCAAGCTGTTGATATTTTTTATTAAACTCACTTGAATGTTCAGATGTATAATATGACCAAATAAAATTATCAACTGAATTAAGTTATACAAGAAAGTTTCTTTGATAAAAGTAGTGGCAATACATAGGAACTGATGATAATTCATTTAATAGTGTGATCGAAGCCACAGTAATCGGTATTTTTTAAATTGCAGCAATAACAGAAAAAAATCTCTCTTGTTATTTACATTTTAGAAAATGCATTAAACTGAAACAAATATTATCGAAGTCTAAATCAAAAATAGAAATAGAAAGGTTTATGATATTCTCTAATTTTTGACATAATATTCACAGTCTAACAGAGACTGCTAAGACAAGGAGGCCAAGTCTGTAGAGCATAGATGTCCCTTCCGGTTCCTTTATTAAGGTTAAAAAAGGAGGCAGTCAAAGAGTTCCTGGAATTTTGTTGCTACTCTTTATTCCCACAATATAGGTACACATTTATTTAATCGCTTTCAAAGTATGCTCCGTCAGAATACACACACTTGCTCCACTGATACTGCTATTGCTGGAAACAACTATTGAAATCCTGTTTCGGTATCTTCCCAAGTTCAGTCCTCGTGTGGGTTTTGATGTCTTCTACGTTGTCAAAACGCTTAACTTTGATGCCCATTTTAATATTGGGAAAGAGCCCGAAATCCAATGGTGCTAAATCCGGTAAATAGGGATGCTAGTGGAGGAGGGGAATGTTATTTTCTACTAACCATGGGGAAGTACCAAATCCCGTTTTACTAAATCCGGTGAGTAGGGAGGAAATTGGAGAGGTAGAATGTTCTTTTCTACAGAACAATCGATGTGTGGGAGGGAGCATTGTTATAAATTGCAGTGACCATTCTCCTTGCCATTTGACGGGAAGATTTCCTCGGATTGCCTCCCTCAGTCTTCTCAAAACTTGCACGTACAAAGGGCCGTTAACAGTTTGGCCAGCTGGTACAAATTCATGGTATACCACACCTTCGTTGTCGAAAAACGCAATGAGCATCACTTTGGTTTTATATTTGACATGACGTGATTTCTTTGGTGCTACTCAGTTGGATATTTTACCTTTTATTATTCGTTATAAAAAAGCTATTGCTACATACTAAGCTGTTTTTCTTATTTAATTCAATCTTCCCGTATGTTAGAAACATCATTTTAGAACTTATGTTAATATAAGTTCAACTTTAACCCACACTTATATACCAGCATCTTTGTGTAACATATAGACGAAAGTTTACTGATTTGGAACACATGAAATTTTTATATAATTTCATGTATTAACCCTTAAAGACACGGGCGGTACACTCTATGCGCCACCGCCTTTTAAAGCCTAAATATCATTTTTTAATGATAGAGAAGAATAGTGTATAATATCTAATAATAGTATGCAAGTAATAGACATCATATTTGTAACAATAGTTTAATTGAAAAAGAAAATAGAATATATTACACAAATACACGGGCGCATATTGTGTACAACGATGGTGACTTACCAATACAAATAATGAAACAGAGCATAAAAAAATGCGAACTTCATCTTTAAATATTCGTTGAACATTGAAAGGACTTACATGAAGCGCAAATGTTATTCACGTATTTATTTTGGAGTTCGCAACTGTTTTTTCACTGACTGGCTCACTCAGTACGCCGCCCACTGTCTTTAAAGTTTAAAGTTATTTCTCCTTAAAAGAGGAAATATTGTTTCAAATATTATTTCGTGGTCAAAACCAAAAATACAAAATAAATAAACGGAACGGCATGTCTTACATTAAGAGTTATTCAAACGCAAATGTTATTCATGTATTTATTTTAGAGTTCGCAACTGTTTTTTCACTGACTGGCTCACTCAATACGCCGCCCACCGTCTTTAAAGTTTAAAGTTATTTCTCCGTAAAAAAGGAAATATTTTTTGAAATATTATTTCGTGATCAAAACCTAAAATACAAAATAACTATAAACGGAACGGCATGTCCTACATTAAGAGTATTATTGATAGGAAAGATTCAGTGAAATAGGCATAATCGAAAGCAGGAATTTTTCGAATGGTTTCTTTTGTAAGTGGAGCGAAAGGATAACCAGGCTATGCTTTCAGGCGTAATGGATTCTATTTTCTTGGGATTCTCATAAAAGCATTGATTTACTTTTCGTTATAGCTTCCGTGCAGAGACTCTGTTCTTAAAAAGGTACTATCATTTTTCATTGGTAGAATGCTTATAAAATAAATATATTAAATTATATCTTAGTTTGAAACACTTATTCATAATTTATTTAATTTTCCCGAATGGATGGATACAGAATATGACAAAATGAAAATAAAAGAGTGAATCGAAATAAAAAATATTCGCAGTAAGAAAAATCTTGATAATCGTTCTCAAATAAAATGTATCTGCTAACCCCTTGGGGACGAGCGACACGTATACATGACGCATAAGATGCTCAGAATCCTCGATTATTCCCACCACTTATTTTTTAGCGTAAGCTTTGCTTAATTTAATGGTAGCATTTCTGCGATTCAATTAGGCGAAAATTTCTGTTTTAAAAAACCGGAAGGAAAACAGATTAAAAATTCCGTAAAGGACGCTCGTCGGGAAGGGGTTAAAGAAGCCACAGAACTCTCAAATATCAGACTGAAAAGGGTAATGTAGTACATATCATATATTCTAATACGAGCAAATCTTGTGTGTGGCTATATATATATATATATATATATATATATATATATATGCAAATTTTATCTTAAAAACGGCTCTAACGATTTTGACGAAATTTCGTATCCTACAGTTTTGGGGCACCAGAAAACCATTGGGCTAGGTCACATGTTCGAGAAAATTCGATTAGTGGGTCATTTTGGGTCATTTTGGGTCATGGTCTAGCTAATTGTATCTAAAAAACCGTTCAACGAATTTTGACGAAATTTTGTATCCGACCATTTTCGGGCACGGGAAGACTATTGGGCTGGGTCACATGTTCGAGAACTTTAGATTAGTGGGTCATTTTTGGGTCAACGCGGGTCAAATTAATTTTATCTAAAAAACGACTCTAACGATTTTGATTAAATTTTGTGTCCTACGAGTTTCGGGCAGGATAAAATCATTGGGCTAGCTCACATGTCCGAGAAAATTCGATTAGTGGGTCATTTCTGGGTCATTGTGGGTCAAGATCTAAAAAGCGGCTCAATTTACACTAAATTTTGCATCCAATGGTTTTGGAGCACGAGAAGACTGTTGGGCTAGGTCACATGTTCGAGAAAATTGAATTAGTGGGTCATTTTGGGTCATTTTGGGTCATGGTCAAGCTAATTTTATCTAAAAAACGGCTCTAACGATTTTGATTAAATTTTGTGTCCTACGAGTTTTGAGCAGGATAAAATCATTGGGCTAGGTCACATGTCAGAGAAAATTCGATTAGTGGGCCATTTCTGGTTCATTGTGGGTCAAGATCTAAAAAGCGGCTCAATTTACGCTAAATTTTGCATCCAATGGTTTTCAAGCACGAGAAGACTGTTGGACTAGGTCACATGTTCGAGAAAATTGAATTAGTGGGTCATTTTGGGTCATTTTGTGTCATGGTCAAGCTAATTTTATCTAAAAAATGGCTCTAACGATTTTGATTAAATTTTGTATCCTACGAGTTTCGGGCACGAGAAAATCATTGGGCTAGGTCACATGTTCGAGAAAATTTTATTAGTGGGTAATTTCTGGGTCATTGTGGGTCAAGATCTAAAAAGCGGCTCAATTTACACTAAATTTTGCATCCTATGGTTTTCGGGCACGAGAAGACTGTTGGGCTGAGTCACATGTTCGAGAAAATTCAATTAGTGAGTCATTTTGGTCATGGGTCATGACATTTGAACTCAAATTTAATTTTGACCGAGCATAGCTCGGTCTTCCCTGCTCGTTTTCATTAAACGTATTAGAACAAAGTCTGTAGTTAAAAAAAGCATGCCATCAATTAATTATTTTGTGTCCGCAAGGAAAGCACTGTAATGGTGTACATTTAGATGGTATAAGCGATCTATTAATAATTGCAATAAAATATTTTACAATATGGTTTCGTACTAACTATCAAAACTTACAGCATATTCACTGAATTTTACCAAAAAACTTTAATAAAATGAATATAATTTACCTTTGAATATCTACAATAAATAAAATCATACATAAAACCATCAATAGACGAAAATTGCACATGAATAGATGCTACTTTAAAAAAAATTACTGAAACCTATTGTCACTTATATTTTCAAAAGTATAAATTAATATTTTTTTTAATTTAAATTCAAAACATTAAAATTCCATTGGAAATTCTAGTTTGATATATAACATTATGAAAACCTTGAAGAAAGCTATACCTTTTTTTAAGCACTTTTTAATTTGATTATAAATGCATATTAGCATAATGTTCTATCACATAAATTTTCAAACTAAGCCCAAGTTAACAAATTCATGGAATTTTAGAGCCATAAATAGATGTAAGCACATATGCAGCATTATAGTAGTACAACATATACTGGGAATGTATATAGAATCGTAACACATTTAGTTGGATATGTAAATACTATATAATTATACCAGATTACGGTGAATAAATAATGTAAGTACTATATAATTGTATAAATATTTACTTGTGAAATATAAATATATAATTTTCATATAAAACAGAAACTGCAGTAAATGTTGTTTGCTATAATGCCAACTAAAATATAAATAATTATTGAAATATAAACCTGGCGTAAACAACCTTTTACCACTGTTGTGTCCAATTTATGTTAAAAAATCGTTTTGTGTGTTCAGTCAATACTAATAATTTTTTATATATGTATAAACCACATTATATAAGAAATTATTCAATCTCACTACATTATAGCTATAAAGATCTTAAGAATAAAAGTAAGGTATTATAAAATTAATTTATAAAATATGTATACACTGTTAATTATGTATTATTACCAGCAGGCTTGATAAGTTTGATAATGCATGTTCGTTATATATGAAATCGCTTATAATAAAAGCAATGTATAAAACAAGTAAATAAAAATATTCACTAAATAAATTAAAAAAGAATGAAAGGCTATAAAAATAGATAATTTTATTCTGTGTATCGCTAAAAATATGTCCGCGTGCCAAGTTTCGCACGTGTGCCATAAGTTTCCGACGCCTATCCCATAATAAAAGTACTGGAATGCATCGTAAATATTAGCATAATCAAAAGTCTTATATTTTTATTGAATTCTTTTGTCAGTGGAGAAGTGAAAGTATAACCATGGTTACGTCCTCAAGCGTAATAGGATCTCATTTTCTTTGGCGACTCATAAAAGCTTTGATTTACTTTTCATTACTGCTGTCACTGAGAGACACAAAGTGTTCTTAACAAAGTGTTGTCATTTTTCAAAGAGAAAAAGATTGTAAAATAAAAAGACTATCTTACTTTTGGAGCTGTTATCCATTGTTTATTAACTCTTTTGCACGATTACATATGTATTAAAACAAAATTCCTTCAACTAATTGAATTGACATAAAAATGGTCTAACGATAATATAAGAATTCACAATAAAAGACATAAGAAAGAATAAATATATAAGGCAAATAAATATAACATTAAAATAAATAAATATGCATATAAATTCTGTAGATTTTATAAAAATCATGCATACCATTAACTATAAATATACATTAACACTTGTTAAGCGTTATAATTATATTAGTATAATGCATATCAAATTATCAAATCACAGCATTTAGAGCCTAATATAATTGTATTTGTTAAATAAAATACATAAATATTTTACAATTTATATTTTAACAATATAAATATTTTAAAAATATTTTTTCGAGGTGCAACAAAATGATGTAAATTAAAATATAAATATATCTTACATTATAAGTACTATGAATAAAAATACAGCTTTAAAAGATGCATAAACAACAAACAGATTTTTTTCAAGTGGATTCCTTTGTAAGTAGAAAAGTGAAAGGATAACCATCATTACGACTTCAAGTGTAATGTTTGGTTATATAATGACACAAATTCCATTTAAGACCATGCTGTGCCAAAAAATAAAAGTTAAAACAAAACACGAAATTATCTTTTTAATTTGTCATAAAAATAAGTTGAACAACAAACAAAAAAACATAGCTTAATGAAAAGTGTAATTTGATAATAAATGTAATTCAAACCATTTATTGAATACATAATATTTTATTTAAAAAGCAAATTTTCGTAGTTAAAATCTGTACAATCTGTTTAAAAAATAAAGAAAGTTCTAAAAAAAAGTATAAAATGCCCACATTATGAAGCATAATCAGTTTTATTTTAAATCACAGAGAAATAAAAAACCAACTAAATTAAAATCAAGTGGGCTTAAATTCCTCAAAATGAGTATTTTCTTCATTGGTGACAGAGTCATGACTATACGTCTCTGATTCCATAACCTATTCTTCATAGCGGACTAGATGTTTGGAATTCTTACACAAATAATGGCCCAAGATATGATTTCTTGAGGTTTTTTTCTTCAGAATTTTCCATCGTATAGGGACTTAAGATAAAGTTCTCCTTTTCTCTTTCTGTACACATGACTTTTCTTTTTCTTTCTGTATTTGAAAAACATCAAGTTTTCGAAAGATGTTTGCAGATGGAAAAGAAGTTTGCTCTGGTTGATGTTCAGATGGCTTTAGAGAGTGGCTAGAGGAAGACGCTTGTCGATAAGAATTTCTATCAGATGAGTATTCCATTGTAAAAGTCTCTGATAATGGTGAAAAATTGTTAATTAGAGGCATATTTGCTGGTCTGGAATAACAGGATGATCAACGAGTAGTTTCTTAAACAGTACTGGATGAAATGTAACAGAAGTATCAAATAGTGAAAAGCGAGACAATATTTGGGTGATTATAAGCCTTACATGTTTTGAGTGTTGCTTTAGAAAATTAGAGTATGGAATCCGAAAAGATAGTATTCTGGATTCAAAAAGTTTGCGAGCTTCAGGGTTATGAAAGTTTTTGAATAATTTTAACACCCAGAATCTTTTCAATTGTCCAGTTTGGAAAAGAATGGTAATATGTTGCATTATCGCCTTTACAGTTTGCACAAAGTTCAGCTTTATGACAAAATTTACTATAATGACTGACTTATGCAAATCGTGGACAGATAACGGAACCATTGCAGGTGATTTTAGAACGATCATAATGTTGGCGTTGAAAGCATCGCAAAGGGATAGATGTAAAGATGAACAGCGCAGCTAATATATACTGCTTTCAACCTTGTGTAGGTAGAGTTGATGTATTTAAAGGAAGAATGAGGTGCTTTGTAGGAAGCACTTGTTTGTTCCAACACACAGTTATTCGATGTACATCAATGACATTTTGATGTTTTAGTTTTTACAGGAATTCTTCTTTTTTAGAGTATAAGAGATTAAGTTAAAAAAAAATACACCACGCATATGATTCACAGTTGGGTGGACCCGAGCGGATACAAATAAAGAGTCCATTTATTTTCATTTTGAAAGTAGTTGTGATTGATTGGTTGATGAAACCTTCACTGGATGATCACCAGGGCGTAGAGTTTTGACTGAGAAAACACACGAAGAACAGATGAAAACGTGTTTGTTGTGAGAAAAAGCGACGTATTCTTAAGTGAACTTTTAGAAATAATTTTAGTGCATTTATTGACAAAAAAAGATGTCAAAAAATTGGTCTGTACATTTTGTTGCTTTGAACAAGGCAGAAAAGTAGATGAAAATAAAGTAATTCCATCTATAATAAGAGATAAATTATTTCCGACACTGTCCGCACCGTCCATTACCCAGCCCAACAAGTGAATGCACATTCATGCACCAGTGCTAATCAGAGACATTAGCGCACACTGGTAAAATTTTTCACCAAACTGACCAGTCATTCGATAGGTTTTTTTAAAAGTCGGTTACACTACCGTAATTTAACTGTATTCTGACTATAATATAGTCAATAATATGATCCGAATAGAGTAAATAATGGTTATCTAAATGTTTTCTATGAAAACGGTTGAGTGACTGGACAGTTTGCTAGAAATTTTTAACAGCGCACAGGATACCCATATGTCAGTCTCCACCCTTTACGAGATGACTAGTAACAGACAGCTCACATGTTACCCAGCCCGTGACAAGCTAGTTAACTAGCCTATAGATGCATACGATACCAATATACACCTCCAATCTACCCGAAGCAGAAGCCAAATAATTGGGTATACCCGAGCAGATACAGAGAAAGAACTTATTTATTTGCAATTTGAGAGAATCTGTGATTAATTGGCTGATGAAACCTCCACCAGCCTATCATCAGAGTGCAGTTTTTAGACTGGACAAATATTACCAAGAACGAATTAAAAGGTTTTTGCTATTAAAAAAACAACATAGACTTAAATAAACTATTAGAAGTAATTTTAGTGCGTTTATTAACAAAAAAATGTGTAAAACAATTGGTCTATGCAACTTTTTGCTCTCCTGATGGAAGAGAAGTAGAAGAAAATAAAGAAGAGAAAAGAGTGCGTTGCTTTCTTTCAGCTTCTAGGATCACCCTGTCCAGGGACACGAGTCACCATGCATGACAAACAGAATGGTGGTTTACAACTTACCGTAAGTCTGTACACACATGTTGCTATTTCTTATGGATAATTATCTTCACCTCTGAAGGCGAAACCACAACGAGAGTGAAATAAAGATGAAAGTATAGCAAGAGAAATGAGAAGTAAAATAAAGCAGAGAAAAATCGCTCAGGAACCCGGGGTCACGAAACCCGTTAATGCCTGTCATATCCCAATGAAAGATTGGTATTCATTTGTATTCAGAGATGGCGCCACTCAACAGACTCATTTTGTGAGCTCTTTAAATGCAAGCGAATATACGATACGTCAGTGTAGAAAGGGATGTCTTATGAAGTGGTTGGCTTTGACGCGATTTGTAAATAATGTATAATAAATCTATATAGTTAAATATAGATGCCTCCTTTCTGTGAAGTAATATAAATTAACAATATAGAGTTATATTAATACCTAAACAAGGTATTCCCCATAAGGCTCAAATGTAACGGATCCTATTTTCTTTGTCGACCCATAAAAGCACTTATGTACTTTTCGTTATTGCTTCCGCAGAGAGGCGGTTTTCTTAACAAAGTATTGCCATTTTTCATTGAGAGAAAGTTTATAAAATGAAAATATTAAGTTCTATCAGATATTGAAACTGTTAAACAGTATTTATTATTTATATTAACTCTTCTGAATGATTATGTATGAAATCAAACAAGTTTGATTGACTTAATTGAACTGACACTGGAATTGCGGTAACATAAGAACTAATCGTAAAAGGCATAAAAAAATATGCAGCCATATTTATTTCTCAAATTTGAATGTTGAAAAATATGAAAAATGTATACTTTAATAAAATAAAAAAAATATTTGTGCATATTCTGACGTTTTGTAAAAAAAAGTTCCATATAAAAAATTATTGGGTTGTTCGAAAAGTTCTTTCCGTTTACGAAAGTTGGTTCGTACTGGAAAATTCTGTCATTTAATTATTAGACATTTATTCTGATGTCTAACAATTGAAGTGCAGAGTGAGAATCATTTCCATTGAAAAGTCTGGAAACAGTCGAATAACTCTAGAAATATTCATTGGATTGAAAAACGGAAAATACGTGTTCAATATTTTAGAAAAATGGCAACTTTGATAACCCTAAATAGATTTTTCTAAAATATTGAACACGTATTTTTCCGGTTTTCAATCCGATGTATGTTTATGGAGTTATTCGACCGTTTCCAGGCTTTTCAATGGAAACAATTCTCACTGCATTTTGCTCGATTACAGCGTCATCTACGATTTTCCAAAGAAAATGTTAAATATGAAAGTTACGTATTTTCCTCCGTAGAATCCAAACATGTAATTAAAAAAAAAGGGGGGGGTATCATTTAAGATTTCAAAGTTGTCCCCCTTCTCCCCATGTAGAAGCGTAGAGGGGACAACTTTGATATATTTAAATAGATTGAACATATATTTTTCCGTTTTTCAGTCCGATGTATATTTGTCGAAATATTCGACCGTTTCCAGACTTTTCAATGGAAACGGTTCTCATTGCATTTTACTCGATTACAGCGAAATCTACGATTTTCCAAAGAAAATGTTAAATACAAAAGTTACGCATTTTTCCCAGTAGAATCCGAATCTGCAATAAAAAAACGTGGGGGTTATCGTTTAAGATTTCGAAGTTTCCACCATTTGCCCCCCAAGGGGTAGATTTGGGGGAGGACTTTGCTATCCCTAAATAGATTTTTTTTAAAATACTGAACACATATTTTTCGATTTTCAATCCGATCGCAGTTTCTGGAGTTATTCGACCGTTTCCAGACTTTTCGGATACCTTGTATATGACATATAAGACGTAAATAATATTTATATGTATATGGCACATATATGATTGTTTGGAGTATAGATATGCGTATATATGATGCATATCTAAGTTCTGCGATGATCTTGGCGAAATCATAACTGCAACATTTTCATAATCCTAATTGTGTGGCCGCTGTAACAAAGAAGTACCGATGTAAATAAGTATACAGTAATTGAAATATATCCGACATTAAAAATACAAGGTTTAGTAATGTATCACAAAAAATAAGCATATTGCACAGTCTTATTATTTCCGAGTGGATTATTGTTATCAGTGGAAAAGTGAAAGGATAATCAACGTTACGTCCTCAAGTGTAATGGATCCCATTTTCTTTCGCGACTCATAAAAGCATTGATTTACTTTTGGTTATTGCTTCCTCGGAGACGTTGTTTTCTTAATAATGTATTGTAATTTTTCATTGCGAGAAAGATTATGAAATACAAAGATTAAGTTTTATATTACTTTGAAACTTTTAATCATATTTTTTTAAGTTGTTTTGGAAAATTACATATATAGAGTAACAAAAGAGATTCAATTAACTGAATTGACATAAGCGTTGTAGTCTGACTTAAGTACCGAAAATGTAAGATGTGGCGATAATAGATATGAAAAAGGATATGCATTTAATGAAAATCTCAGAAAGTTCTAGCATCGGAAACGGGAAAGATAAGCCAAATTATTACTTTAATTGAATATAAAATAATTATTCACGAAAATTGTGAAGTTTTCAAAAAATGTATTACTAAACATTAATTTCAATGCACATAAGGAAAGTGGGAGAATGGTGCAGAAATTTAGTAGGGAAGGTAAATTTTAAGAAAATTTCAGATACGTTAATAATTCAAATGGTATTGGTAAACGGCA
Source organism: Maratus michaelseni (assembly GCA_963931845.1). Lineage (NCBI taxonomy): Eukaryota > Metazoa > Arthropoda > Arachnida > Araneae > Salticidae > Maratus > Maratus michaelseni. The sequence goes on along the minus strand of OZ007588.1, from coordinate 185,683,209 downwards.
ATCTTTGTTGTAAAGCAGCGGTACTAAATCTGGTCTCCGCAGTCGTACCCTAAATGCTCCGTGGCTACGCCAAGGAGATAAAAAAGAAAAGATTGTTAATAAAGTTAAGACGAGATTAAGAAGAAAAGATTAAGAAGGTACTTAAATACAATATTAGACAATCGTCTGCTATCTGCAATTATCTTCCACTGAGCCTGATGTAAGATAACTACGCAAAACAGTGCAACAACAGGTGTCTTTTTAAACTTTTATACGTTATTTTGTGATTTATATTATTAGTCAAACAGTGTAAAACCTATTGTAACGTAAATTATTTTATTTAATGAATTTTGGAAAAAAAATATGCATGGTGAATATTGGACAATATAATAAGTACTGGAGATATTTGAGAATAAAATGAGTATTATAGTAAATTTCAAAGCTTAAAAATATAATTTCGCAGCAAAAATATTGCATACATCTCTTTCTTTTACATTCCTTTACTCGTTACACCTCTTTATCCACTCCGCAAAATAATTTCTAAACACCACTAAATTCATGACATAGGTTACAATATGTTTAAGTAGCTAGGCTATAGAAAAACATTCTAAAAGGTCTCCGCAAGTTAAAAACGTTTGGGAACCACTGCTACAACGCAGCGATTCCCATCTAAACAAATACGTAAAGCAACATCGAACGTATAGTACTTTGTAAGAAACACTCCACTGTTGCTGGCTCCGTTTGAATGCTACATACTTGCATAAAATCATTTGTGTGGAGAATACACACGTTAAGCGGTCGGCAAATTGAAAAGAGGTACTGAGCCGGATGATACTTCACCTTTCCGTTAACAATCAAAATTGTATGGAAAACGTTGAGGCCTAGTCAATCTTCCGCCTTCGTGGAGCCTGTTAAATGCAAACTGAATATTCTTGCTTAGTGTCTTTGGGACCTCGACTGTCGTATCGCGACCTACGTTATACACGGCCGGTGCATGACGTTTAAAACGTCACATGCAGTGGATCATTTTTGCACGGCGATTGGTGCAAAGTGGCGCGCCTCCCGTTTTGGACCAATCGCCGTATAAAAATGATCCACTCCATGTGACGTTTTAAACGTCATGCACCGGCCGTATATAACGTAGGTCGCGGTCGTATCCGCCGGTCAGGGTGAGGATGACGTTAGAAACAAGAACTACCGATATAGTTATCCAAAAGAATATCCAAAAAGTGTTATTTCACTTTTTAAATTATACTTCCCAACTATGAGAAAATAAAAAGGTCTGATTGTTTTTAATAAATATTATTTATAATGACTTTCTTGTATTTTTTATTTTTCCGATATTTATCTTTCAAGATGTTCATACTACATTCAATATTTTTTTATAAATAAAAAAAAAGTCTATTTTCAAAACAAATAAGGATATTATTAGTTTAAAAAATAAAATTGTGATGAACAAAACTTTTTTTTTTTTTTTTACTTATATTAAAAAGCAGATACTTAACTCGAGCGATAAACATATTCTAACTGATGCTGAAGCATAACTCTGAAACTGCATTTGGCTAGATTGATAACTCTCGTTTATTTGTTAATATGTATTATGCATTGTCACATCATTTACTATAAGTTTTATTATGATTCAAAGATGGGATTGTTATCTATCTGTATGTTTATCTACGCATTTATTTTTTTCTCAAACTTCAGTAAAATAATTATCACAATGAAATACGTAAAATGTTATCTTATGGACAATAATATCTACTTTTTTAAAAACAATCATCTAAGCTTTCAGAGATTTTTACAATTGGGGTGTTCAGAACCAACGAAAATCAAGCCCATTTTTTTTGTTCAACCGAAATTAAGATGAGTTCTTGCTGTAGAGACAATAATTTGTTCGGTGCTCTAAGAAAAAAAGTCCTAAATTGAAAATACGAGTTTCAAATAGCGCTAGTCTCCTATGATCATAAAAAACAGCATGAGATTCCATTAACTTTACCTCCAAATATCTCTGGATAATGTTTTATGGACTATGTATGTTTATCTATCCATTCGTCTAACAGTTGGTCAAACTTCAGTAAAATAATTCAAATCACTATGAAATAATTTTATACGTTATTCTTATAGACAGTAGTACCTACCCTTTTAAAAATAATCATCATAATTTTCACAGAAATATTTTAAGCAATGAGGTGTTCAGAACCAAAAGGAATCAAGTCCATTTGCTCGTTGTATAACCGATATTACGATAAATTCTTTCTCTAGAAACAATTACGTATTCAATTTAACAACTAATAATGTCCTAGATTGAAAATTGGAACATCAAATTGTGCTAGTTTTTTATAAGCCAGAATGAAATGCATGAGATCCCATTAATCTTACCTCCAAATATCTTTAGATAAGACTTTATGGACATGTTTAAGGATATTTTATGTTTATCTATCGTTGTAAGTCTTGTTAAAGCTTCAGTAAAGTAATTCAAATTTCTGTGATTTACGTATATGTTTGTCAAAATATGTGTCCTTCTGAAAATAATCATCATAGCTTTCACAGAAAGTTCAACACAACTGAGGTTTTCAGAACCAAAGGGAATCAAGTACATTTCTTCACTCAACCGAAATTAAGATGAATGTTTGCTCTAGAGACAATAATTAGTTCTGTGCCGTAACAAACCAAATCCTAGATTAAAATTGTGAGCAACAAAGAACGCTTGTATTCTATGATTCTGAACTTTATCTCCAAATATCTCTGGATAATATTTTCTGGACTTCATCCACTTTGATTCTGAAAGCTTCAATTCTTGAGTCAAATAATTTTGAATTCAGTTTTTCTATGATAGTTTGTTTGTTGAACATCACTTTCTTCTTTTATTACCATTTAAAAAAATAATCAAATGACAGTTTTTTTTTATTCCACAAATATATGTGTCTGTTTGTTTATGTATATGTTTATTAGACATATATGTGATTCTGAATGCTTTTATTATTGAGTCAAATAATTTTGAATTCAGTTTTGCTATGATAGTTTGTTTCTTGAACATCACTTTCTTTTTTTACTACTATTTAAAAAAAATAATGAAATGACAGTTTTTTAGACATATATATGTGTCTATTTGTTTATCTATATGTTTATTAGACATATATATGATTCTGAAGGCTTTAATTATTGAGTCGAATTCAGTTTTTCTACGATAGTTTGTTTCTGGAACATCACTTTCTTTTTTTATTATCATTAAAAAAAATAATGAAATGACCGTTTTTTATTATTGGACATATATATGTATCTGTTTGTTTATGTATATGTTTATTAGGCATATATATGATTCTGAACGCTTCAGTTATTGAGTCAAATAATTTTGAATTCAGTTTTTCTATGATAGTTTGTTTCTTGTGAACATCACTTCTTTTTTTATTACATTTAAAAAAATAATGAAATGACAGTTTTTTTTATTAGACATATATATGTGTGTATTTGAAAATTGCAAATATAGCAGCCATTGATCATTTATTTAAAATATATTTCCCATTTAAAATGTAGCTAACAAACATACACATCTATGTATTTTTGTATTCATGAATAATTTAAAAAGTAAGTACAATAACTTCTTTTCATTTTCAGACATCTGAAAATATGCCTTTATCTGAAGAAAATATTTTATGCATCAAACTTGAAATTGGTTCTATAAAGGAAGGAAATATGAATATATTACTGCAAAATATTTCTAGCACAGAAAATAAAAAGGAGCTCTGTGAATGAAATGTTTAAATAAAGCCCTCTGTGCATTTTAAATTAGGTAAGTAACAGAAACAAATTTATGTATTTACTTTGTTAATGTGATAAAGTATTATATTTAACTGTTGTATAAACACTAGAAAAAGAATAAGCAAAAGTGTCGAAAGAAAAGAAAAGAAAAACAAACTAAATGAAACCACCATTTAAGAATCTTTCTAAGATTAATATCTAAACATTTTTCAGATTTTATTTACATTATGTTTAAATTTAGGTTAAGAAGGTGATTTTGAAGTTTTAAAGTTTTGAAATAAGACATAAAATTTCTCTTAACGAAACAGACTTTTACATAAAAAAATAATAATATGTAAGAAAGCGATCTGTCAAAATGTTCCATGCACATTTAACATTAATGATTTTAATAATCTAAGTCCGCTCTAGCACTTTAACCACTTGAAGGGCACCGGTATATTATATATACCACTTAATTTTAATCCCGAAATGCCAGAATGACACCAGAGTTTTATAGTCAAATTTTGAATTTATAAGGTACATGAGAAAAAGCTTTTACTTATTTTAAAATAAATTCGTTCGTGAATCCTGGTGTCAATCAATCATTTCAATAATTTAGCTACAAGAGTACTTTGCCCCTGAAGGGGTTAATATATACCGTAATTTCGGGTATTTAAGACGTTCCTTTGTATAAGACGCGCTCTAAAATAAGACATTTTAAGAAAAGTTTAAGAAAAAGCTAGAAAGAAAAAGAATGATAATTGTCAATTCTAAAATAAAATATTTATAGGAAAATAGTGTAATAGCGAATAACTTATATACTTATAGTTATTAATATAATAATAAATACAACTATATATATATATATATATAATTATATATATATATATATATATATATATATATTACGATAATTTGCAGGTAATAAGGGCTGTCATTAGTGACTACCGGATTGTATTATTATGGGTTAGAAACCATGAAATTTTCGCAGTCGTCACATCATTAAGTATGTCCATTGCTTCGCCGAAACCAGGTACTGAAGTAACTTCCCGAATAATTGACACACATAGCCAGAAAGCAGTCAATAACAGGACTCGTGGTAGACGATCAATGTTTTTATTAGTAACAATGTCATCCGTTTACATAATGCAGAGAATAATTAGTTAGCACGGGAGTATGATGCTCACATCCAATGGATAACAGACACTGAAGAGACTACCATACCTTAGCTATACTCTATATACAAGATGGACTCAATATTCTTTGATGACCCACTATGTCAAGGGTAAATCAATGTGGAAGTAATAAATGGGTGTCGCTGGAGCCGCGTATTAGTTTAACAACAAAAAATGAGCAAAATTGTGCGGTCCTTGCCCGAGCGGTATGTTTTATACACAAAAAATTGGTGTAAGAACACTAGCGCGCGAAATTACCATCCAATACAGTGGAGAAAGGGGTGTGGCCAAAAATAGAGCGCCGAAAAACTTAAACATCAATGGCTATGAAATTAGGTTAAGAGCGGCCTAAACTGACGTACAACAGAGAACTCATTACAAGAATCGGATGAATTTTGGAGGAAAAAAATATGCGCGCAAACGCAGGGGATGATGGGACAATCGAACGATATATGAAAATAATAAAATAATTTTATTTACATTATGTTTAAATTTAGGTTAAGAAGGTGATTTTGAAGTTTTAAAGTTTTGAAATAAGACAAAATTTCTCTTAACGAAACAGACTTTTACATAAAAAAATAATAATATGTAATAAAGCGATCTGTCAAAATGTTCCATGCACATTTAACATTAATGATTTTAATAATCTAAGTCCGCTCTAGCACTTTAATATATACCGTAATTTCGGGTGTTTAAGACGTTCCTTTGTATAAGACGCGCTCTAAAATAAGACATTTTAAGAAAAGTTTAAGAAAAAGCTAGAAAGAAAAAGAATGATAATTGTCAATTCTAAAATAAAATATTTATAGGAAAATAGTGTAATAGCGAATAACTTATATACTATAGTTATTAATATAATAATAAATACAACTATATATATATATATATATATATATATATATATATTACGATAATTTGCAGGTAATAAGGGCTGTCATTAGTGACTACCGGATTTTATTATTATGGGGTAGCCACCATGAAATTTTCGCAGTCGTCACATCATTAAGTATGTCCATTGCTTCGCCGAAACCAGGTACTGAAGTAACTTCCCGAATAATTGACACACATATCCAGAAAGCAGTCAATAACAGGACTCGTGGTAGACGATCAATGTTTTTATTAGTAACAATGTCATCCGTTTACATAATGCAGAGAATAATTAGTCAGCACGGGAGTACGATGCTTACATCCAATGGATAACAGACACTACCATACCTTAGCTATACTCTATATACAAGATGGACTCAATATTCTTTGATGACCCACTATGTCAAGGGAAAATCAATGTGGAAGTAATAAATGGGGGTCGCTGGAGCCGCGTATTAGTTTAACAACAATACATGAGCAAAATTGTGCGGTCCTTACCCGAGCGGTATGTTTTATACACAAAAAATTGGTGTAAGAACACTAGCGCGCGAAATTACCATCCAATACAGTGGAGAAAGGGGTGTGGCCAAAAATAGAGCGCCGAAAAACTTAAACATCAATGGCTATGAAATTAGGTTAAGAGCGGCCGAAACTGACGTACAACAGAGAACTCATTACAAGAATCGGATGAATTTTGGTGGAAAAAAATATGCTCGCAAACGCAGGGGATGATGGGACAATCGAACGATATATGAAAATAATAAAATTAAAAGAATGCAAAGAAAAAATATTCTGAAAGAATAAATTTCACTGTCTCAATAAAAGGAATTTAATCAAATGCTTTGTAGGAAGTTTTTACAATTTAGAATTATTTTTAGAATAGCAATTTAAAGATCATTTTGACTGAGATATAGAATTAAATCAAACAGGGGATTTAAGATATAAATAAAAGACAGAGAAATATTAAATAAATAAAATAGATAACATTTAGTAATTTAATAGAATGGTGATAATTTGGAATAAGGACTAAGAAAATGGCGAAAAGAAGGGAATTTTTTTTTATTTTATTACATATATATAATTATAAACTATATACTAATATAAAAAAATCTGTACCTTCATTGCATAAGATGCACTCGCGATTTGTATGACACACTCTACAGATAAAAATGTTCGTTATATACACCAGAAAATACAGTATATGTAAAAAAATTCAATCATTGTATAAAAAGACTCATAATATAAAAAATCTGTACATTCATTGTATAACATGCAGAACTGATTTTTAAGGTACATTATAAAGATAAAATCGGTCGTCTTATTGGAATGGAAAATATGGTATATGTATTCATTATATAAAAAAAAACATTCATTAATACATAAAAGAAAACTGTACCGTCATTGCACAAGACGCGCCTCCTAAGGTGCATTCTAAAGATAAAATCGCTAGTCTTATACACTGGAAAATAAGGTATATATATTTATATATACTGCATCAGTCTGGAAATAGTTATTGCCCAGTGACAGACGTTTTGAAAGAAGTGTTATAAGTGGTGCTAAGTATGCGCCAAATAAATCATACGTGGTGCACGTGATCTTCATAGTGGGAAATTTTTTATGCGTGCGTTGTGTTACTTAGTAACGACTTTTAGTTTGTTTGAATACAAAATGTTACCGCTACTATGGTAGAAAAAGGTCAAAAATCTCTGTAATTTGAAGCTTCTGTACTTGGAAGCATCTTATATAGCGTGCAATATCAATTCATGGTTTTTTTTTACCCTCTTTGTATTGAATATGTGATGATATTGCATGCCATATGAGAAGTTTCCTCAGAAGGAGTATTTAAACTACGGTGATTTTAAATCCTTCTAGGGCACACTAACTGTAACTTTTTTACAAAAATTTCAAGAACAAAGAAAGTTGCTGCTCACTAAAGAAATGAAGGTATCAACAATTGCCCACTATACAGATCATGTGCACCACATTTGGTATATTTCGTTCATGTATATCAAAATCAATCCTAGCTGGGCCGCACTGTAATTGATAATTCATGACTCTAGAAAATACTATTTTAAAATATTTTTAACTGAATATACACAATTTTGCGAAATAAACCCTTTGGTATTTGGAGAAAATTAATTCATATTTAACATTGTAAACGTTTATGAAATCTAAAATCATATGAACTTAAATAACGATGGACGCAATGAACACCACATAAAAAATGGTGTTTTTGGCCACAGCTTTTTTTATTAACATTTCATAAATGTGCATAATATAATATAAAATATTTGTAATACTTAATATCATATGTTTAGCTGTTGTTGAGACAATTATTAATTTTATTCCTCTGAATACATAAAGCCCATGTCGATAAAAAAAACTGGTGGCTGACCACCAAGGCTTTATGTACAACGGGGCCAAGTAAAGTTTCATACCACTTCTTACAGTTATACAAAGAGTTTGTTTCCTTCAGAATATACAGGCGGCTGACTCTGAATGTAGCTTTCAATATCCAAACTAATACAAGTTTCCTATTATGCTAGCATTGGTTGAAATTAGTTGGATGCAAATGGCTCTTAATGTGATAAATTTAGATAACATGTTGACTTCAATTAATGTGAATCCAGCATTTCACAAAGAAATTTTAAGATGAACTTTATTTTTTGTGGAGTTTTTTTTAATTAAAATTTTGTCGATTTCCCTCACAATAAAAACCCATTCTCCTGTTAGATTAAATAAAGTTATAGAAATTTTAAATTATTATCTTTTAAATCTTCTTCAAAATCATTCTTTGTGGGACTTGCGTTACAAAAAATAACAATCCACCAAATGTCATGATTTTAGGACAAACAACACATGAAGCTGAGCGTTACTTTATACGTCAGAGTCAGTGGATATATCGACAGTAAAATATTTCTGTGACTTGCTTTACAAATATTGTCCTAACGGTATTGCGAAAATCACATAAAGGTGTTTAACATACTATTAGATATACAACAAAGTTCTACCCATTTTAATGGGTTGCGTTTGTCTGGAGGAGATTTACCACTTTTTGTACAAGAAACCACAGATGATCACATTTTATTACGTGCAAAAGATATTATGTTTCAATATAGTTTTTATTATCGTCATGACACTTTAAGTCGTTTCTGGGATGAACGGCACATGCTGTATTGTGAGTCTCTAAAACTATTACTTGTGAAAATTACGCTCTTCAGTTAATTCTTTTGAAGAGAGAAAAAAATACCTTATATTGAACATAGGGCGTCGACTATTGCTAGTACAAACCACAGAAAAAATAAAACCCAATTTGGGTTTAAAGATTCTTAGGTATGAGCCCAAATTGGGCCAGCACTGTTTTGGGTACCACTGTGTATCCATTTTGGGCACTGTTAAATACCCATTTTGCAAATAAGTATTTCACAGTGCCCAAAATGGATACACTGTGGTAACCATAAGAGGAATGGCCCAATTTGGGCTCATACCTAAGAATCTTTCAACCCAAACTGGGTTTTTATTTTTTTCTGTGCACGACAATGCTATTACACATAGAAGTTCTGTGGTCTACTAAACCATAAACGATCTGCAATAGAAAATTTAACCACATCCCTCTTACTCCATCATGCTACTATCACCATAGTGTTTGTTAGAAAAAAACTAAAAAGGAAAGCAAAAAAGTTAGGAAAGCAAAAACTTCAGACTGGAGATGAGTTGCGAAAGACAGTTATGAATCCATAGGGTTGAAAGCCTTTTTCTCCGCAGAATTCATCCAACTGCCTGAGCGTCAACAAAGGGTAGTAAAAGCTACTGGCGACTTTATTGTTTGAGGTTGTATTTAATTTCATTTTTATAATTAAACAAAAATCGTTAAAAAGTGTGGAACCGTTTGTATCTCCAACAACCTTCCTGTGAAAATTACTTAAATAACAGTAGTACACATATTTTAGAAAGCAGCTGAGCAGAAATTAAGTTATAAGTTACGTCGTTTTTGTGCAATCGGGCTTACATACAGTAGATGTAACAATCCTGCTATTCATAAATGAAAAAAAATAGTCCTCAATGAGAAATCATTTATAATTTCCTTTTTCATGATCGGAGTGGTTTTATCATAACTGATATGACATTCATCTGGCGATTGAAAGCGATATGCAACTCTGTTGTTTAAATAATAAAAATAAATGAAATGGTTTTTCTCTGAAATTAAGATTCCCACACCAAAATTATTCTTAAATTTCTCAATATATATATATTTTTCAATGTCATAAATGATAAAGAATGACTTAATTGCATTTTTCCCCGTTAAGAAATTTCAGATTTCCTCTGTCTCTTAACTTTTTTTGTCCCATTTTGATTTACATTGCTTTAAATGTGTATGCAGTAATATATTTTTTTTCCCGAACGCAAATTAAACATTTCTTAAAAGAAAAGAATATCACGATTAATTTTATGAATAGTCCAGTCCTCCAAAAGATTTAAAAGGTATGTGAATGCGGGACAAATATGTGTATGCAGAATTTTTGTTGTCTGAACTTTGATTAAAGATTTCGTAAAAAATGAGAAAAGAAAGATTACGATTAATTTTATGTTTTGTCATACTCAAGAAAGCATGTAAAAGTTATTTGTGCCAGATACGTTTTTTTAAATGAAAAATTAATCAAAGTTAAGCTCTAGAGAGCTCTCTTTTCTATCGAAAAAACCCCAATGAGATTAGTAAATATCTTTTACTTTGTCACAAATACTGAACACATCAAAGATAAGTGTCGCCTTTTGTATTTAATTTCTCATTTTTAGCGTTAGGGTGTTATTGTTTTTAAATACTGAAAAAGTGTTACGATTAAAAATGCTGTTACTGCTGATTTGAAGATATATAATTGAATAAATATGATTCAAAAGAAAAAAAAAGTTGGAAATTGAACGTTAAATATGACAAATAAGGTGTGTTCGTTCTATAACTAGTTTTACAATGTAAAAGAAAATCATCGTTATTATTTCAGTGAAATGAATTATATCGTCTGTTATGAGCGAAATAAGCATGCCTCATTCGCTCATTTTCTCTTGTTAAGTATACCACGTTTACCGATGCGAATTTTTTTTCGACACCAGACAGTGCTGCAAAATTTAGATTAGGAAATTTTGATTCTGTTTCAACTTCTGCCATCGAAAATACAAATAATTATTAATTCGATCTTTTTTATGTGTAATACTTGTAGATACTGTTGGAATATTACTTCATAAAATGTCAGTAATTAGTTTATTTATCTGATGATCATACTTATTTTGCCTTATATTTTGTTTTTCTAATATCACTTCCTTAAAATTATAAGCCATAAATACTCTAAATAAATATATTATAAGTTTAGCTATAAACTTTCTATTAAATTCTAGGAAGTCGGTAAAATATAAACGTTTATCCTCCTGTTTCATATAAAAGTAAACATAAAGCAGAATTAAATTTTCAATATTATTTTTGGTGTTATTATTGTTTTCTTATAGAAAACTTGGTGGATAAAACGTAGCTGAAAAATCAAACTTCCTTTTTGAGTAAACATTTCTGTAGGAAAAAATTTAAGCTGACTTATTATGTATGTTATGAGAATGTAGAATAAAATTTTAACACTATAACTTACCATGGTTTTATTATAAAATAAATATTTACATTGGTCTTTTAAGAAATAAAATCAAAATTTAATTTTTGTTTTTAATTTTCTGCATATTTTTTAAAAAGTATCGTTTTATCGTGATAAAATATCTACGTGTTTTTAAAACTTTTCTGAAGATATGGATGGTATTGATTTCATTATATTAGTAAGAATTTATGTGTGAATATTATTTATTAACGATTAGTTTGTCTAGAAACATGAGCTAGAGAACAATGAGCTAGAAACACTGTCCTTTAAATATTTTCAATTATTTATATTAATTCTTTGCTCATTTTGGTAAGATATTTTTTATTCTAATTAATTTAATAAAACACTTCTTACTTTCTAGATATTCTTTAAATACTCTGCACAAATATTACTTTCTAAGTAACAAATTACTTTGAATATATACAGTGGCGGTCAAAAGTTTCTGGCCAGCATAAAATGTTTGGTTAATTTGCAAATATACTCATATGAAGAGGAATCTCAAAGTGATACTTATACATTTTATTGACCTAATAGTTAGGAAATTTATTTATGAAATAACAAATAAATATAAATAAATTTAATTGACAAAATTAATTGCAAAGCAAAACGCATGTTCTCAAAAGTTTCCGGCCATGTTGGAAAGTTTGAGAAAAGTGATGTTATAATAGAAAATAGCGGTGATCAACAACATTTACAATTAGTATTTTGCCGTCATACCTTTAGCAATAAGTACCGCTATGCAGCGACGTACCATTGATTCATTGAACGGTTGAAGATCGTATATGGCAAGTTTTTTTCCACTCTTGCAATTTTTGAGAAAATACTGCTGAATTGGAATATTTATAATTCCACACACGTTTGCCAAGTTTGTTCCAAAGATTATCTATTGGAGTGAGACTGGGTGATTGAGCTGGCCATTCCAAAAGCGGAATTCCTTTGTGCAAAAGCCACTGCTTGGCGAGCTGGCATGTATACTTTGGGTCATTATTATGCTGAAACAAATAGTTGCGACCACAATTTTTCCTCCAATAAGGCAGAAAATGATCTTGCAAGATATCCTTATGCATTTCACCACTCATCTTGCCGCGGATTTCAACTAACGGACCGACACCTTTTCCAGAAAATGCTCCTTACAGCATAACGTGTCCTCCGCAATGCTTCATTGTAGAAATAACGCATCTCGAATCATATCTTTTTTTTAGGTCGTTGGTTGTAGTGTCTGCCTTCGCTACCAAAAAGGTTGAACTTCGATTTATAGGAAAATAGTACATTTTACCAGTTTTCATTTGACCAGTCTTTGTGTTCCTTGACAAACGCCAGTCGGGCCCACTGATTTTTTTTTTTAGTAATGAAAGGTTTTTTAACACCAACTCTTCTATAACGTCCTACGTCATGTAAACGTCTTGACACAACAGACCGACTTATTTCAGCAATATTTTCACACCGTAAATCGCGGGATTTACGGTGTGAATACGGTACATCGTATAGCGGCAATTTTATGCCGGTCATCAACTGCTTTTCTCCTGATAATTCTGTCCACACGAATAGTAATTTTCCGGGATCTCCTGGACCGTGGCAAGTGCTGAAGGCCATGGCCATCTTTACATTTTTTAAAAATATCGTTCCCAGTAGATTTTCCGATCGATAACTTTACCGCAATCTCACGAGAGGATTCGCCTTTTAGTGACAAAAAATCACTCGGTTACGAACAATAATTGTTGAACTTTGCTTTTTTTAAATTTCAATTACGTTATTCACGTTGATTAATTAACAAACACGGCCAACAAAACACTTTACCGATAGCAAAAACTAACGAACGACGAATGGCCGGAAACTTTTGCACACGCGGATTTCGAAATCTTCCCCTTTGCATCAAGTGTCTTCAGTATCCAATCAAAATGATCACGGGGTCAGAGGTCATTTGTATATTCCTAACTTTTGGAACACTTGCGCTTCTTTTTCGCTGAAACGTTCTTGCAAACAAATCAAAGAAACTAACTGGCCGGGAACTTTTGACCGCTACTGTATATATATATAGAGAGAGAGAGAGAAAATTAGAATTACCTTTAACTTAAACGAATGCATTATAAAAACATTATGTGCTAAGGCACCGGTAAAACAGATATTTGTTGTAGATAAGTTATGAAGTATATACAGTTTTAGACAAGATTAGACAAGTATATAGAGTTTTAGATAATTCAACTTGATTGTTAACGCATACAAATACATAAATTCATATTTTGTCATATATTTCCATTTATTATTATTATTATTATGACATTTTGTAGAAGAAATATACCATGTTTCTCCGAAAATAACGCATATCCCCGAACAACCAAAAACAAAATGTCATGCATCAGTCATAGATTATGAAACACTTACCAACACTAACATAATATAATTAAGAAATTTCATCTTTTAATACAATAAGATCGATTATAACCCGTCTTGTAACAGAATCCTTTTATGCTTTTCTGTAAACGAACTACAATTGCTGCGTATTATATACTCCTGAGAAAGCACGTTTTGGTCCACTTCAATGAAGCATATCAATTTCATTATGTATGAAGTGATGTAACATTGGTACAATGCATCGAAAACGATTTTTCTTAATATAACGGAATTATTTTGAGTGTCCTTGTAAATAAATTATAAATGCTACAGGACTTCGTTTTCAATATTAATCATTCTATAGTAAACATGCAATAACATATAAAAATTACATTGCAATCCGGGTATATTTACGAGAGTTAGAGCACAGACAGACAGTCAAACCGAATTCATACGAACTTTTCAACTATGTTGGAAACTGTCAAAAAGACCTAGCAGGATTTTTCAGGATTCTCATAATATAAGACCTAAACATAAATAAGAACTATCCTTAAAATAAGACCGCCCCACTTTCTTAAAAGTCATTTTTTTTTTATGACAGTGGTCTTACTTTAAAAATGCACGCAATCATGATGAAAATAGAGCCTCAGAATCGAGATTAGATCTCCAATCTCAGAATCAATGAAATTTACATCATTTTACAAAATTGTGTCGGTTGAAGATTTGGAATCTTAATTTCAGAATGGCGGAACACTTCTATCAATTAAAACTAACATCATAACCTAACATTTTACCATAATATTAAAGTGTTTTTATAACGGCATCAAAATGATGTAATTTTTAGCTGATTTTTGCTCCACCATCATCGAGATTCTTTTGGTCAGTAATTTAAGAGCTGGTGGAGTTAAAAGTTTGGGAACACGGCGATACAGTGACAGTATTTTAAAAAAAAGGTTTATTTTTTATGTTCTGAAAATACTGAATTAATTTTCGAGACTGCATTTTATCACAGTGTAAAAACTTAGGGTATTTTTTTAATGTAATATGGATAAATTTTGGAAGTCAATATTACGTTCGTTTTATATTCCTTTTAAGTTCATTTTGTCGTCTAAAAGACGTATTTATTACGCAAAAGGCGGTGACATTTGGACATAAATCGATAAAATATAGATAAAATGTGAATGACTTTTAGACGTTAAATCGACATTTTGATTGATGAAAATTAAGTACTTTAGACCAAAACTTGACGAATCTGTGTTATGTAGGTTATTATAACAATAAATAGTTATGTTAACTATTTGAGAAAAAAAAACATTAAAATTTATCTTTTTTTATAATATTTTGTACACATTTTTGAAAGAAAGTCTTACATCTTAATAAATTATCATCTTTTATTCCACTTATTTGAACTTAAGATACTCTTAAGATACTTGTTATTGATTTCCTTTTGTGAATATTATCTTATATCGTAAAAATGTTTGTAATAACGAATAGTTTATTCCCACGCTAAAGAGTTAGGAATGTTTTCGATAAAATATTTGTCATAGATTCGTAGCTATAGTTTCTTTATTGTTTTCCCAACATATTTTCTGGGTTTCATAAAATCCATCTTTGTGTTACGATGATCCTGTGACATTCCTATCTTGCATAATGTAAAACAGTAATAGCTAGAACAAATTCTAAATACAGAAATCTTTTTTAATGTGTTACTACATGGAATTATTTAAAAGATGTTTAAGAATAATAATAAGAGAGAATTTCAAGATATTTATGTCTTATCTTTTTATCAAATACTTTTTAATAATATCTTTATAATTCATAATTTGTTTCTCGAGAGATGAACTTTGGTACTTCCTAAACTAAAATAGTTTACAATATTATTATTTTTAACTTGATGATTTTTATCTATATTATTAGCAGCTAATGGAGGTCACAGCGTGCTATATTTTTATATTCGCCACCACAAGTTTCAAAATATAATCTTCATTGTAGCTTTTTATCGTGCTTGTTAAATAAATCTACCACGAATATAATAGCTTAGAAAGAGCGGTAGCAACTGTATAAAAAATATAGGGTGCTGCGACCCTTCAGCTAAGGTTTTAGATTAAGAAATGTTAAGAAATTGTTTATGTATTTCTTACAAATTTATCCACAATTTCTGGACAACGTTATAAATAATATATGCCAGAAATACTCAAAATAAATGTATTAAAATATTAGTTATAAACTTTCCATTAAATCGATTAAAAGGTATTTTGTATTAAGTTTATGGAAGAAAATTATTAAGCAAAATATTAATTATTAAGCAACAAAAAAAAAAATTCAAATCCAAACTATTTGTAGTTAAAGATAAAATATTACATTAGAAACCCCCCAAGATATAGTTTTCATATTCCTTTGAAAATCAATCGTAATTTTCTTTTATATCTTTTTTGCAGTAGTATTTAAATAAAAATCCGTTTTAGGAACTTTCTAAGCAACTATATCAAAAATTTAATTATAAACATTCAAATAAATCCAATTAAGTTGAAAAAACAAATAAATTTTTTTCAGCCGTATTTTGTTTAATATGAAAGAAAACGTATTTTTAGCAAAAGTAATCGATATTAATAGTAGATAAAGTTAAGTATTATATCAGAAACCTTCCAGAAATGTTTTACGGATTTCTCTGAAATTTACCCTGAATTTTGTATTTTACTTCTATTTTGTAATATAATTTGAAACAAATAGATGCCAGAAACAGTCCAAATAAAAACTCTAATTATTTAGACCTAAACGTTCAATTAAATTCTGTAAGGTCTCTAAAATACAGGGTGTTTAAAAAATAATCACCTGATTTAAAATAATCATAACTATTCAGCAATTAATCCTTTTCGATCGAATAATGTATAGGTAGTAAGAGGGAAATCTCGAGTTTCACACAGTTGCCGACAGGAAGCGCTAACGATCTCCCTTTGCGGACACTTTAGTATTTGTCAGGGTTCCAAGATTGCCGGACCTTTCAATGTGCGATTTCTTCTTCTGAGGGTATATAAAAATTACGTTTATGTGCCTCCACTTCCAGCTACATTATCCGAACTGAAGAGCAGCCGTGGACATGCCAGACATGCTTGCAAAAGTTTGGGACGAATGTGGCTACAGTATAAACATATGCCGTGCAACCAAAGGTAAACATACTGAGCACCTTTAATTTGGTTTGTAGAAATAAATAAATAAATAAATAAATAAATAAATAACTTTTTGATTAGCCATGCAATATAAAATTAATCTTAAGTGTCTAAATTCAAAAAAATTCATAATATACGCATTTCAAATCGGGTGATTATTTTTCAGACATCTTGCATATAAAAATAATATGCTATATTAGTTTCATATAAAAGAAAAGTAACATACAAAGCTGTCGACCGAGTTCGTTGGCTAGCTTCATGCACCCTGTTTTACAAAATGGAAACAACGTAAATTGTTTTGAATTTTTAAAAATTCAAAATTATATAAAAATATTAGAAGTAAAAATTGTTATTTCTTTAAGATTTTGACTTTGATAGCAGGATTCCAGAGCGTTTTGGTCTCGCCTCTATCCTAAAAAATGTCTGAGATATAGAAGCCTTAAATTCTTGTGTCGTTGACATTTTGAAACATTCTGTTTTTTGTCTTGCAACAGATTTTGTATTTATTAACCGATTTGTACTGAGCATGTGTGCAGGACATATTATGCTCTCGACCGTGTTCGTTGTCCAGCTTCATCTGACACCTTATTTCACAATGACGGTCACTTAAATTTTTTTGATTTTTAAAAATTCAAAATAGTGTATTAAAAAATTGGAAATTGATTTTTTTCCCTTTATGTGTTCAACCTTGATAGAAGGATTCGGGATCATTTTTAGGGTTTCGTTCATCTCACGAAAACCTATTACTCGTTGTCTGTCCGTCACAGAGCCGGTTCTCAGAAACTATGTAACTTACAGTCATGAAATTTTGTGTACTAAATAGCTATAGCTAAATACCTGTTATGAAGCTCAAAATCTTAAAACTTTAAAAAATCGTATTATTTTAATATATAGAGATAAAAAACCAAAAATCTAACAGCCGTTTCTTATTAAATTTAATAATTTTTCGTTACAGCTGTCGCCAATAATTAAAAATCCACAATAAAATTCTTTCTACAATAATTAATTTTCTATTGAATAATTTCCACGTGAAAAATGAAAATGAAATAAAAAGTTTCACTAATTGAAAAAAAGATTAATATGACTTCATATTGGTAATAAAACGGAAATTTTCAAACATTTCTCAATAATACGAGGAATGATACAGAAAGCAGCTGAATATGACGTCATTAGAGAATTAAAAAGAAAATTAATCTGACGTCTAACATTTTGAAGGTACAACAATACAATATGTTTAATTTCGAAATTGATAAAATAATATCACTAATAAATGTGCAAAATAACCATTAAAGCTTATATATTATTAAAAATATTATGACCGTTAATGATTTAACTGTACAAACTTTTGAGTTTTATTTTGATGGATTCATTTACTTCCTTTCTTCTTTTATTTAGAAACAAATTTATTTAAATAAAGAAGCATTTAAAACAATTTCTTTATTACATTTATTTAATGTTAGAAGTGAAAACAATTTTTATAATATTTGAAAATGTGAACACCATGCTCTGTCAAGAATTCAACTTTGTTCAAACTAAATCCTTTCAAAAAAAGAAGAAAATTGTTTGGACGGCTGAGTAAATTTTTTTGCATCGACATTTTACAAAGTGCATCGCTAGATTTCAACTACTCGCCTTCTAGTGACTGGCGTGTAGTTATTTTTCAGCTTTAGTTTCTTTGTGTAATTCTATAACAAAAATGATAATCTTGAGGTGATTTTAGATTTTTATCATTTATATTCTTCCCTAATAACTCTTTATTTATGTATTGTTAAATATTTCAAGTTTTAGAGATTGTAGTTAGTTAAAAAAATGCTGCTGCTGCTTCTACGCTTGCCATCGACAATATTAATTATTATTAAACATTTTCATTTATATTATTGACAGCTAAAGTTGTAGTAATACATTCGGAAATGTAAAAAATTGTTTATATATTTCTATGAAATTTCATTAGTAATTTCACTTCTATTTCTATTTTGTAGTATTACTTCATTAAAAATTTATGCCACAAGTACTCCAAATAAATATGTTAAAAATCTAGCCATAAAGTTTCTACTAAATTCTAGACAGTCAAAACTTTTTATGCAGTATTAGTTTTATATAAAAACAATTTTAAACTTTTCAATATTATCTTTGGAGTCATCCTTGTTTTCTCTTTAGAAAATCCTATTGGATAAAGGAAAATCGTATTATGAAAATTCAGAAAATCTTATTGGATATAAAATTCACTTTTTGTGTAAACATTTCGGGATGAAAATTTTTAAGGAGATTTATTTTTGTGTTTCGAAAATACAGAATAAATTTTTAGCACTATATTTTACCATGGTTTTGTTATATAAATTTATTTTTTCATTTGTCTTGTGTGAAAAAAAAATGTAAAATTTAATTTTCTTTTCTAATATGTTCCACACATTTTCGGAAAACTACCATTATGTGAAATAACTTATTAACTGCTTTATTTTTCATCATTTTCAGGTTTTTATAAGATATTCGGTATTGATTTATTTTTTTAGTAATATCTCATATGTGAACATTCTTCTAATAGTTTATGACAAGTTTATAGGTTAGGAATCTTGTTCAATATGACATACTTTTTATATTTTCTTTGCTCAGTTTGGTAACATATTTTTCTCTTAAATAAATAAACAAAAATATTTCTTATTTCAGGGAAATTCTTAAATAAATTGCATAAATATTCTTTTACGGAATTACAAATAACTTTGTATATATATATATATATATATATATATATATATATTGAAATTTCGGTCATTTATTGAACAAATATTTTAGCTTTTGATTTCAAGTTAGTTATTCCATATATTAATAAAATACATGGTATCTTTAAATTAAAGATTTGATTAAAATATAGATAAAATGCTTAAGTGATTACATAAGCATTTTATCTATATTTTAATTATAATTAGTGATCTTATTATGTGATTGCATTAAATATTTGGTCGGATTTAGTAAAATAACTTGTTCGTTGTCTTTTGAAATCAAAGGTACTATATATATATAAATTTAAATTTGTTTTATTGAAACAATTGAACAATTGTATTTTAAAATAGATATGCTTTAGAAGATTGATAAAATAAAAAAAAGTCAGAAAAACTAGAAATTATTAAGACTTTTTAAAAAGATTAAAAAGGAAAAAAAAATAATGAGTGATCAGAAAATGGTAATGGAATGTTAATGTTAAAGTATACAAATCCTTAAATTTATATTTTGCCATTAAAGTAAACTTTTTGTTATTATCAGCTGACCCGCCTGGCGTTACCTGGTCCCTTAAAAAATAGCCAGGAACGCGAAAAAACTTTAAATATCACAATAAAAGAATGCTAAAAATATAAATATTGCTGCAGGAATTCCGAATAAACTTTATTGAAAAGAGAACAAAATTTCTTATATTGGACTAGAAATTGGATTATATTGGATTGCTTTTACTAGTGTGAAAAAATCGCAGCGAATCGCAAAAACTGCTAAATTATCAGAAATCCCAGAGGACAAAAATTACTATATTTGGACTACAAGATTAAAACAGGATTTCTTGTACAAAGGTCGAAAAATCTCTGCAAAATGTGAAAAGACTCTCAAAATTGCATAAAACATTTCACGAAAAATTCAAAAATCGCTGTACAAATTCCGAATATACTTTATTGAAAAGAGAACAAACTTTAGTATATAGGGTAAAAAGATTGAAACAGGATTATTTTTATTAATGTAGAAAAATTGCCTCAAAACGTGAAACAACGCTAAAAATCGCGATGAAAATTGAGAATCCCAATAAAAATCGCTCAAATTCGGAATTCAGTCAAAAGTTTCTATATTGGGTTAAAAGTTTACGAAAAAATATTTTTTCCGAATGTGAAAAAATCGCTCCAGTACTCGGAAAAAACGCTAAAAATTGCTTTAAAAATCGTAGGGGACAAAATTTACTATATTAGGCTGAAACTTTGAAACCAAATTCATTTTCCTAATGTCAAAAAATTGCCGCGGAACGCAATCAATCGCTTAAAATCTCATTGAAAATCGCACTAAAATTCGCAAAAATTCCAAAATCGTATAGGGCAACATTTATTATATTAGACTACAAGTTTGAAACTGAATTCCTTTTTACCAATATTAATAAATTGCCGCAAAAAGCGAAAAAAAACTCTAAAATTCATTAAAAAAAATCGCGAAAAGTTCAAAAATTGCTGTACGAATTACGAAAAAACTTTATTGAAAATAAGATAAAATTTACTATTTTGGGTAACAAGACTGAAACAGGATTATTTCTATTAATATATAAAAATCGCGTCCGAATTTGAAAAAACACTAAAAATCAAATTAAAAATTAAATTAGAAAAAGGTCTAATAAAAATTCTAAAACCGGGCTTCGATATGCATAACTACTTATAGGTATTACCAAAATTTTCTAGCTCTGTGAGCAGCGGTTTCTTCAGAACACCGTCGGTAGACACACAGACAGACAAACTTTTTTCTTAATATTATAGATTATTAACAGTAATAATATTAACTCTTTGTAGAAGAAATATGCTCAGACAAAGTCACTTTGATGCTTTCACAACAATTTCCGATGAAAATCACTTATATGATTATTATCATACTTATGATTAACAGCTAAGTTTAGAGTATTCATCAGAAACCATCAAAAAATTGTTCATATGCTTCTTTCAATTTCTTTGCATTTCCTATTTCATTTCTATTTTATAGTATAGGGTATCCATAAATTATTTTGTCGTGGTTTCCTCATCTCATAGCACTTGATTTAAAAAGTGGCATTTCTTCATTGGTAAACTGAGCGTAAAGTCGACAGAGTGAAAAATGTCCCAAGCCAGGAATCGAACCCCGGCGCTCAGAATAGCGCTCTAATGCTCTACCACTGATCTACAAGGAGCGATATTTCCCATTCGGCATCTCTCACTCTTATATATGTCGGACAGGCTGCAAATGCAGCACAAGATGGAAACTGTCATCCAGAGCACACAAACCCTGTGGCAAATTTTAGACGACATTTTTTTTAAAAGCCACACCAAGTCCGGCATAGATCAACACATACAAGTAAATTACAATTAATTTCTCAATTAAAATTTCACGAGTGAAATTCGCCCAAAACTTAATGAGTAACACACAAGAGTATTTTTTCATTACTAAACTGAGCTCATGAAAAATTAATTGAAAAATTAATTGTAATTTACTTGTATGTGTTGATCTATGCTGGACTTGGTGTGGCTTTAAAAAAATGGCGTCTAAAATTTGCCACAGGGTTTGTGTGCTCTGGATGACGGTTTCCATCTTGTGCTGCATTTGCAGCCTGTCCGACATATATAAGAGTGAGAGATGCCGAATTGGGTTATCGTTCCTTGTAGCCCCAGAGCACTATTCTGAGGGCCCGGGTTCGATTCCCGGCTTCGGACATTTTTCACTTTTTCGGCTTTACGCTCAGTTTAGCAATGAAAAAATCCAATTGTTTTTTACTCAGTAAGTTTCGGGCGAATTTTACTCATGCAAAATTAATTGTAATTTACTTGTAAAAACATGACGAAAAATATAATTCCATATTTGTAAAGCACAACTCAAAAGGATTTTTTAATAACACAAACAAAGTTGCAACTAAAAACGTTATTGTACTAGAACTATTCAACCAAATAATAATTAATATTAAAATTGTATCTAATTTATCAAAAAGTTATTAATGACTTATAAGCATAAAGTTAGATACTTTTCACATGGCAGCCTGAAAGTGTATACGCACATTGCTTTCTCTTGTCCACTCTCCATTTTGAATTCTCGCCTCTTAGCCTTCCACAATGCGACGCTGCCACTAGGGTTGCCGCATAAATTCAGGAAGAATGTTTAACTTAATTGTGTTATAAATTATATACATTTTTTGAGCTGTACTTTACGAATATGTAATATTATTTTCCCTCATTTTCTTAAATCAAAAGCTATTAGATAAGGAAAACCCGACAATCATTGATGGACACCTTGTATAACTTCATTTCAGAAATATTTCAAATAAATGTATAAAATTGTAGCTACAAACTTTCGATTGAATTCGGTTAAATTCATCAAAATAAGTTAATATTTTTTGCTATATTCGTTTTATATAAAAGAAAACGAAAACTAACTAGAAAAACGCCAAAATTCACATAAAAAATAAAATTTAAATTAAAAAAAAATAATAATAAAATCCAAAAACAGGCGAAAGCAATCGAAAACGAAAGCAATTTTAAATTTTTCAATATTATCTTTGAAGTTATTATTGTTTTCTTTCCAGATAATCTTATTGGATAAACAGCTGGAACAGGAAATGCACTTTTTGTGGATACATTTCAGTATGGATAAACGTATTAATATTTATTTTTTGCGTTCTGAAAATATTGAATTGTTACATTAGGTTTTATCATAGTTTTATATAACGCTAAAATTTTATGTTTAGTCCTTTAAGTAAAAATTTACAAATTTTAAATTTTGTTTTCTATATTTACCGCATATTTTTGAAAAACTCTCCTTATATAATAAAAAAAAGTATTTATTAATGTTTTCCTTTTTTTTTGAGCTTTTCATAATATAATTGGTATGAATTTCTTTTTGTTAGTAATAGCTCACACGCGAATACTATTTTCTTGTAATAACAAATAATTTATCCCTAGTTCACGGCTCAGGATTGTTGACCATGAAATACTTTTCATGTTTTAATCGCTGTATTTTTTTATCGAAATTTTTCTGCATATTTTCTAGATTTTGTCAAATCATTCGGAGCGCAGATAATCTTCACGATATTCTTTAGAAAACTGCATAGATGTTACTTTTTTTTCAAACTTCAAATAACTAAGAAAATATAAAAGAATTTGAATGACTTTTAATTAAAATTGTCAATATAAAGTGTAGTCGGGCATTGATAAATGAGATTTTTTTTTATCCGGATAACATGCATATTCAGAAATACATGTAGCATATTTAAAATGAAACAAGAAGGAAAAATAATGCATCAGGCATCGATTATGAAACACTTTTAAACACTAAGAGAATATTATTAAGAAATTTCATTTTTTCATACAATTTAATTAATAATAGTCCGTCCTGTTATCGAATTCTTGCATTGTAAATGAACAATCAATTCTACGCACTAACTAATTTGTAGAAATCCTATTGCAGTGCACTTTAGTTCTCCTTTTTAATTTCAATATGTTTGAAGTATCATAACATCATTAAAATGCATCACAAAAGATTTTTCTCATAGATATAATGTAATGGAATTATTTTGTGCGCCTGTGTAAATGAACTATAATTGCTACATACTTCATTTTCAATACCGAACATTTTAAAGTAAACGTAAAGATAAATATCATATAATAACATATAAAAATTACAAGGCAATCAGGAAACTATATTAGAAAGTGTTAATAAATAAAACTAGCCGTTGGGGGCCACAGTAATATTTACCCATCATGGATATGCATAATATAAAATACGAAAATAAAACATGTGTAAACTATTTATAAAATGCATTGCAATTCGAATAAAATCGGCGCTTGATGACGTCATAAAATTTAAATGCTCTATTACTGAATTGCGTAAAAGAAACATCCTTATAACTCCAAATATGATAATCATAATAAATAACGGTTACTGCGTCGGATTAAGCGTCTCATTTGCAATTAAAATATATCTTTGAATTGAAATTTGAATGAAATACAGGGCCAGGAAAAATCAAAGAGTGTAGAAAATAGGATTACAAATATCTCGGAAACTCATTATCCGATCGACTTCATTCTTTATGCAAAATTTATGTTTTTTTATTGTCTTTTATATTCACTCCTTAAAATAAACAATTTCGAAAAATTTTATGTACCTTTTATCAGAACGAATATTTCGAGAGTCCGGAAAAAATAGTTCCAGATAATGGAGATTACTGAAATTCAATAAGCCTCTTCCCATTATTGCATACTAAGTACATACCAAATTTAAAGTCTCTATCCCAATTTGTGCGGGAGATAGAGCGTTTACAGACACACAGATACACAGACATACAGACACACAGCCAGACGGACGACAAACTTTTTTTTCTAAAAATATGTTTTTTGGAATCTCCAGTGTCTGAAACGTGTAAATCCATCAACAAATATTTTTTCGATTTTCAAAACGATTGCAAGATTTACCCTATACTACGTATGATGGGTAAGTAAAATGACAAGCAAATTCAAGCGAGGATTGTTGCACTTTTTCAGTTTTCAATTTTTTTAAAGTTTTTATATCAAAGTGTAAATATATTATATCTGTAACCTATACCTAAGATAACAGTAATCTGTAATAGGCATCTTTTCAGAAAGTTGTTATTAAGAGAACTTATTATTGTCTATATTTTAGTTGCTTTCAATATAACGATTTTGTTTTTCAAATTTCACGTAAAGTTGCCTTAAAAAATATACATCTATAAATACTTTGTTTTCATTTATGTATTCATCGCAAAAACTGAATTTATTAATAAAAAATCCCATTTCATATAATAAAATATTCAAGCACGTAACTTAAATAATATTTAGAATAACCATTATAATATTGATACTTTTAAATGTTTAGTAAATTTTCTTTTAATTAAAAGTATAAATAATTAATTAGCCATAAATTAAGTTTTATACTGTTTTTAATAATCAAGCTCTGAGCTTAAATTTTATTTATCATATGCTTTACATAATTAATTTTCTTTAATTTTATAAAATGCATCAATTTTCTTTAATCTTAAAAGTTTAAATAATTAATAAGCTATAAATTAATTTATCTTATTATTTTCAAAAATTCGCAGTTTAGCTTGATATGTATCATTAATTATTTATCATAACGTTATCTTATAACTTCTTTTATTTATCATATGTTTTATAACATTAATCATCTTTGATTTTCTAATATTAAATTTTCTTTAATTTTAAAAGCTTAAAAAGTTATAATTATCTGAATATTAATTTTTATTGTTATTTTTAAAGATACCGTCCAATGATATTCATTTAATGCTATCTATTGTGTTTTATACATTCTACAGAGTGGCCAAGATAAAAGAGGCCCGGTATACAGAGGCACAAATACTTACTAATTTTTATTTATAAGTAGTAAATACAGAATATTATGAATATCAACATACTGAATATTCAATAGTTCACAGGAGGTGTTGTTATTCATAGTATTCTGTATTTTCTACTTTTAAATAAAAATTAGTAAGTATTTGTACTTCTGTATACCGGGCCTCTTTTATCTTCGCCACTCTGTATAAGCCTAATAATCTACTATTTAGAAAATATTTAAGAATACTTGTTATTAAAAAAAATGAGCAACAAATATATAAATACTGATTTTTATTTGGAATTTTTAAATTAATTTTTGCTGCTTTTAACTGCTTTTTGCCATTTTATATATATAATAAAATGGGGACATTTATTTAAAACTATAGTTCAAAATCAATTAATAGCGGTATGTTATTTTTTTTTGTTATTTTTTACTATGTAGTTTATAATTGATTTAAAGCAAAACAAGAAAGAAAATCACGCAAAATATCGATATCAAAGATAACATAATTAACCTATTAAAGACAAGTTTCTATGAAATCCTTTTAAACGTTAACGAGCAAAAATAGTTTTACTCTAATGTGTGGTCTTTAAAAAATCCCAATGTTTCACTGAAACAAACTGATGCAATTTATCTTAAGGAAGTGGGATTAAAAGTACATCAATTCCCATGATTTGATCGTTTAGTGGAAAGTATTTTATTTTTGTGCTGGAGTAGATTTATTGTTCGGTCGTATGGTAATATTTTTAACATTGTGTAACGGAAATAAATAACTCTGAAATATTCCAGCAGCATATTTTACACATAATATAGACCTGTGTAAAGTAATAAATTATCTAATTTGAATAATGCAGTGGTATCTCGGTTGTTGAACACAATTTGTTCCAACTAATTTTTAAAGAAATTTTAAGTTATTCAAAAAATTTTAAATGTTCAAGTAATTGTTCAAAACCACATCAAATGTTAGTGTTAGAAATAAGGATAATACATTAATTGGTTCCCACCTCGCGTGTTATATCTTGTATTTATCGCTTTTAAGTAATTTACTTTATAGTGCAAAAACGCTTTGAAGTGCTAAACATTACATGAAACATTGAAAATTCTTTAAGATTTAGTGAAAGCTTAAATAACACCGGCCACATAATCTTTATTGTTGAAAGTTTGGAAGACTTGCGATTGAGGAGAATGAGAGGAGCTATTTTTATTGTTTTAGAACATTCTATGTAAATAGAACCACTAAGTTAATTTGCTGCTTTTAAATCTCAAAAGGCATTGGGCTCGTTAGGACCGTGGTCATTCTAGCGCATGTATATATGCTTTGTGTCCATGAACACTAGAAAAAGAGAGAACCAAAATGAAAAAAAATCGGCTAAGTACGAGTGTAACTCGCGCTCAAAAGGTTCCGTACATTAAATTTATTAATTACTATTTATTAATTAATAAAGTCCTACTACCCCTAATTTTTTCATATTTTTTCGGAAATAAAAGGGGTGGGGTTGGGGGAACATATTTTTCCAGTATACTTTCGACGATATCTCTTAAAATATAATATCTAAAATTAAAACAAATATATTTTTGAGTTCGATGTTACGAGATTTTTCGAACGATAGCCTACACGATACATAAAAAGAAAGTTTTTTCAAGTAACTTAATTAATATCTCGGCTAATTAACGACAATGTTTTTCGAAAATCATTATCAAATATTCTTAGATGATTCTGCGTCAGTAGATATCTCGATCGCCCGTCAACTCCCAGTGTAATAAACTTAAATCTCTTAAAAAACGAAACTCTGGCCAGGGTCTCCAATCGCTTCGGCATTGTATACCAGGCATGCTCGTATGCTCCGGAAAAGCTTGTATTTCCACCTTCCATCGCCAAGGGAACATTTGTTCTAAACAAACCTCTTTCCGAACGAACATCTGACACAGGTCTCCGCTGCCTACGGCACCATATAGTAGGCGTGCTACAAAATTGAGCTGATTTGGAGAAGATGGAAACATTATTAGCCAAATTATTCAAATAAGGAACAATTAGAGAAAATAACCTTGAGGGGGGGGGGTATCGGGGCGAGGTTATGTTCAAGTGTCCTACAGAAAATTACTTATTAGGAAGACCACTATGCATCTTTAAAAATTCGTTCGTTTGGTTAAGCTAGGAACTTGATTACAAGTTAGGCTTAAACTATTATTCGGAAATAGTGGCACCCGCTACTCATACATTTATCTTAATGTTATAGAGATTGATTATTTAGGTAAATATGGTGTTTAGAATCAGTTGCGCTGAAATCGGAAAATTAATTGCTGAGATATGGAAACAGGGCACAGTTAGAGAAAAAGACTTGAGGGAGGGGCCGAGGAAAGAGCAGATGTTCGAGTACCTTTCAGCAAATAATACATTAGGAGAACCACTATGCATGTTTAAAGAATGATTCATTTGGTTAAGTTAGGATCTTAATTTGAAACTCGGCTTAGACTATTATACGGAAATACTGGTAACTGCTTTCTAGAAATACACCCTGAAGCTATGAATACTGATTTTTATGATAATTTAGCAAAATGGAACTGATTTGGAGAAGTTCGGAACACTATTAGCTGAGTTATAGAAATAAAGCTCAGTAAGAGAGAAACCTTGAGGGAGGGGCCGCGAGGAGGCGCGTGGTCAAGTGTTCAACAACGAATCGATAACTTTGACTGTTAGTATGCATCAACTGAATACGGGCTGTTTACTTTTATTAGAAACATAAATTTAATGTTTACGAATATTGTTGTAATAAAAATGCGGTATTCTCTATATAAAACATCAATTAAACGCTCTTGCTGAAGCTAAAAATGTTAAATTTGTTAAATGTGATTAGTTCTGTTTAAATCAGAGCAGTAGATTTGGATTTATTAATAAGGAGTGTCAATTAAAGAAAAAGCTGCCGCTAGGTAGCGCGCGTTCAAGTAAAATAAATCTGACATTTAATAAAGAGTCGTTTAACCCCATCCTCGCAAATACAAAAAATAATCTGTTAAATAAAGTTTTCTGTTATAATAATCTCTATCATACTAATATATGCCATGTAAAAAAAACCATAAAACCCAGCTAATTATCATTCATTAAGTCAATAAAATCCTTTAAAATTAATCTGTTAGCATTTAGCAACAGTTAATAATTAAGTTCATTGTCTACGTGTCATATAATCTCTGATCCATCGATTTTAAACACTCGACTTCCAATTACAATGATCCATACCTTGATTTATTTAATGACTTCTGCGGAGGTTTTATACAACCAACCAATTGAAGATAAAAAAGTGTATTTTTTATGCGATCGCTTTGTGGATTTTAATCAATATTTCAGTAAATAATTAAAATATTAATATTCTGAGTCTCAGGTGCATTAGGAAAGGCTTTGGACTACCCACACCTAAATTTTCAGACTTCTAGGATTTTCCTGGCCATCGCAGACAGAGATACACACACTCAGACAGACACACAGAGCGAAACTTTCTTTTATTATTACAGATTTAGTATTTCAATATTTCAATTATAAAAAATATTTCATTTTATAAGACTATTCTAATTAGGTAAAAAAATACAAATGTTGTATGGAATTTATTATAACTTTTTGTTTATTACGTAGTTAAAGTGACCAGAAGAAAAGCAAATACATATTTGAAGAAAAGTAAAAGTTGAGAGAAAAAAAACTGAAGGTCCTACAAACTAAAGGGAAAATTCTACTTAATGAACAAAGGAGTGCATAAAAAAAGCCCACATTGCGTAAGTTTTTAACATCAAACTTTCAAAGTTAAATGTATATAGATAAAAACAGGAAATTTCTTAGAAACGTATAAAAAAATCAAACATAACAGATGTCGAAATTTCATAATCTCAAAATAATGAATGTAAGTCACCAACTAAATTTTTTTCTACAGTTAAGTAAAATGAAAAAAAAAGCTTAAAAATAGTGTAAAATGAAACGACAAAAACAATTACTAAAACTTCAGATAATTGCTGAAAGATAGTGTTAATTATAGAAGAAATGTTTTTACAGAAAATAAAGATACTAGCTGCCCTAGAAAAGTTAATACTTTATCTAAAATTTTTTTAAAAGTAATAATTACGGGAAGAAAATTATTGTTTATCAAGTTACATATTCAGCAGATGCACTATATCTTTATTTTAGCTATGAAAGTGTAACATGTATTTATCAGGACTAATTGGCTACTAGATTTATTTTGGACAATTACAGAAAATAATACTAAAAGTTTTCTGACAACTCGAATAATCACATTAGTAATATCAAAGTAAATTAAGTACATTCTGTAGTATTTTAAACCATTCAGAAATACGCTATATGTTTTTTTTAATATTAATTAAAATAAACTTTATATTTAAAATGTATTTAATTACATCACAAGAACCTGTAACATATGTCTGTAATATTTAGTCATCAACTATGAAATAAAACAGCGAATAGGGAGAGAATAATAAATACAAATAAGAAAGAGAATATGAAATAAGAAATAATGTGATCAGAAAGTATAAAAAGGATTAAAATTTTAATAATTCAAAAAGTGTCAGCAGTTTCACTATGCGGTTATCACATAAATGGGATTCTTTCATAGAAAAAAAAATTACAAAACTTTTACATTTACCTCTGACAAATACACTCTAAAAAAAGTAAAAAAGTCAAATAATTTTCAATCTAAGAAAATATAATATAACCAAGAACTAACATATACAAAAATCTCTTCCGAGATACCCACGATACCGAAAAGCGTTCTTCGTTCTTAGAAACTTCAGAAACCAATAAGTTTTCGAGATTTAAAGAAGCGATTTTAAAAACAAATTTTTATTATCTGCCACTGATTTTCGGAAACATATCAGAGTAATGATTACAGGACATTAATCAATTTTCACAACACAAAATATGGATTTTTCAAATACTATCTATTATCAAGTAAACATTTTCATAAACAAATATTTTTTTAGACAAACATGATAAATTAACAGCATTAACATCAACATTAAAATTAATATTAATTTTTTTTACTCTTGCATGTATAAGTTCAATTACGCAGTGGAAAATGCTTAATTGAGAATTCATAGAATCCTAAAAACCGATTTTTTTGTTTAATAAAACTGGTTGATACACAATAATAAATTAAGCGGAAACGTTTCAGAAAATCAGTGGCTGAAAAAGAAACTTCATTTTTATAAATGCTTCTTTAAATCTCGAAAATATATTGCTTTATGAGTTTTCTAAAGATGAAGAAGTTTTTTCGGAATCGTTATTTGGAAAATGTTATAGTAAATTTCCGTTCGTGGTTATATTATATTTTTGTAGATTAAGAAACATTTGTAGTTTTTTTTAAACAGTGTAGTACGCCTGTAGTTCTAAAGGTGTTGCCTATCTCTATTTAATACATCAGGTGACAGAAATTAAACAATAATCCTGTTTTATGATCTGAAGAGTATCTTGCTACGTTAGATAATTAATATCATTAATGCTATCCATCAAATTAAACATTTCTAAACCTATTTGCATTGCGAATTATGCTGTGCTGCAATAAGAAACTGTGAAATAACTTTTATTCTATTATTAAAATTTTCATTATTAGAAAAAAAGCATATTTTACTGTACATTTCTGAGATTTTCCGCGTCGTTCTACGGTCAATACCCTTCGAATCATTGACTTATTTATCATTGGTGAGTTTTGGACATCTCACTACTAGGAAGATCTTAAGGAAGATCTTAAGGAGGATCTCCTAGGAAGAACTTAAAAATTTGTCAAATGTTTGTCTCAGCATTGGAGGAAGGAAACCGTACGTAAAATTTTGAAGAAGTAGTTTAATAAAGGGAATCTCTAACAATTTTCACTTCTAATATTTTCCAGAAAATAATGCCCCTAGCTTCAAGTTCTAGTAGAAAAAGGGGAATTTGTTTACTTTCGTAAATAGTTAATATCAATTACTTGAAAGATTGAAGGAGAGAAAAGTTTGCTTTACTACTCTTATTTTAAGTTTCCAGGAAAAGTATCTTTATTCACTCTAGCATTTTACATATTCTGCAAAAGAAGCTGTCTCTGAAACTCATTTAGTCACTTTGAAAGTATATCTAACATATTTGTAATTGATAGTCATTAATTATTTTCATAATTGACGACAAAAAAGATCTCGAAAACATCTCAAGAATTTGCTTACTTTATCGCCATGAACTTTATAAGGGATAAACAAGTAATAGAAAATTAAACTTTTCTTCTTAAAACGATTTCTGCGAAAAACCAATGTTAATATTGGGTCATTAGGTACTTCCAAGCTTTTATAAAAGAAATGTGTTTTGTTTTCTTTCACAAAACTATTACGAAAATACTTGTATACTTGTATGTTGAAAATCCCGAAAAGATTCTTTCCGAAAATATCGTTAAAATTTAGAAATACTTTATCGTTATGAACTCTATAAGGAATTAACAGGTTAAAGAAAATTAAACATGTCTTCTTAAAAGGATTTCTGATAATATTTAATGTTAATATTGTTCATTATGTTTTCCGAAATTTTTATAAAAGAAAGTTTTTTTTTTTTTTTTTTTTGTTTTTTTTTTTAAGCAAAAAGTTTAAGAAAATACTTGTAAGGTGAAAATCCCGAAAGTATTCATCCCGAAAATAGCTCAAGAATTTGTTACTACTTTATCGCCATGAGCCTTTATGAGCCATGAACTCTATAAACGAATTAACCAGATAAAGCAAAATCAAACTTGTTTTCTTAAAAGGATTTCTATGAATATCCAATGCTAATACTGTTCAATAATTCCAAGTTTTTATAAAATAAAGGTGATTTGTTTTATTTCATAAAAAGTTTACGAAAATTTTTGTAAGATGAAAATTTAAGGAATCAAAATTACATTCATTCGTACAATTTTTATTTTAAGTTTCTAGTGTATGCATCTGCAGTCACATTTGCCGTTTAGGTATTTTTCACCTTTTATCAACTTATTATTTGTAATTGTTTTAACGAATTATTTTCTTATATATTTAAACCTATAAATAAAAATAATTATGAAATTTCTTAAAATTACACTGATCTAAGTAATATTAGGATGAACCTTTTCTTAAAATTGAATTTTTTAACATGGCAATAAACTTGAACAAGTCTTGAATATTTAAACAACCCCGAAAATTAAACAATACACATATATATATATATATATAAATTTATTTAATTTTTATACCATATTTAGTAATAGCCTATTTCCATCCAATCACACATTTATGATTTAAAAAAATTTTCACAGCAAAGTTTTATTATTAATTTCAAAGGTAGCATGCGATTGAAATGTGAAAAAGTATTTTGTATAGAATACAAAAAAAGTACGAAAAAAATAAACAAATAATTCAACATTTTAAGCATGTTATATACACGCGAAATTATATACAATAACATTTATAGTTTTGCAACCGTTGATATATTCAAATGGGTAAGCTATAAAAACATTAAATGTATTTGATCTTATATACAACGGGCAGTAGAATTATAGAAAGAAAAAACAGCAAGAAAGGACATTAATGTCAGTAATTAAGATTGCTTTTGGCTATTGTTTTACAAATTGTTTTCCACAGCAGGACATAAATTAGTTTACAGAGTCTCTCCGGATTTCTGCAATGATATCTTACACATACATATTACTGATGTGGCACTGAAATTAACTTTAAGACAATGCGGCGAAGCAATTAAGTTTGGTAAACAATATATCTCTACGTATAACTTTCTCTTTCCCAGAAGAATAAATAGCGTTTATTCAGTTATCTCTATTATTTCTGCTTGAAATTGTTGTTAGAATATAATGCATTATATATTGTTCCAAACTTTCATATTAGTTATTATAATTCTAATTAACTATTTTGAGCAATAGTTAATTAAAAAGAAGAAATCTTACATATGTAAATTCATATGGTCTTTGCATATCAGAAGTGCTATTGTTTATGTAATTAATCAGCTTTCAAATAACTGAACTCAGTACACCTCACCCATATAAACGTAGAGGTCAAGTAAAAACTGTGAAGGACATAATGCAACATCAAGGAAGAGTTACAACATGGAATCAAATATAAGTTTGGTAGAGAGTAGGTCCTGCAGGGGGCACTCGAAAAATCTATTTAAATTCAGCCCGACACGCGACCCGAACTCAGCAACAACAAAAAAAATCTTTAACCGGAAACCCAATCCCAACCTGACACATTTAAGCCTGACTCCGCACCACATCCCTACCCAAAATGGAAGAAATTTAATCCAAAAATTAATACACTTAAGGGAAAATAGTCTACAATTATATCTGCAAATAGTCTACAATTATATTATTAATTGTATCTTTTATGTAGATAATTGAACATATAAAGACTCATTAATGTTCAAGTATGTTCTTTTTTTCATCGGAATAAATATTCTGGACATTTTTAGTAATAGTTAATTAAAAAGTTACATTTCTAAATTTGTATGGTCTTTGCATATCATAAGTGCTATAGTTTCTGGACATATTCAGCTTTCAAAGAATTGAATTCAGTATACCTCACCCCAAATAAATGCAAAGTTCAAGTAAAAACTTTGAAGGACACAATGCAATATCCAGGAAGAATTACAGCATGGAATGTAATATAAGGTTGGCAGACAGTAGGTCCATCAGGGGGAACTCGAAAAATCTATTTAAAGTCAGCCCGACACCCGATCCGAACTCAACAATAACAACAAAAATTCGTCAATCCAAAACCCAACACAAACCTGACACACTTAAACACGACTCCGCACCGGACTCCAACCAAAATGGAAGAAATTTGATCAAAAAATTTATACAATTATGGAAAAATAGTCTACAATTATACATCTAATATTAATTGTTTCTTTTATGTAGATAATTGAATATATAAAGGCCCATTAATGTTCAAATATGTTTTTTTTTTTACATCTGAAAAAATGTTCTAGACATTTTTGAAAAAAGGGGTCAAATATAATGAAAACGACATGCAAGAAGAAAATCTCAAAACAAAACCAACCGGCCCGAAACCAAAAGAATTAAATCTAACCCGAATGGAATCCTATCCGTAAAGAAAGAAATTAGTCGGATAATATCGAGTTAGCCGCCCCAATGTAGGACTCTAGCAGAATGTCCGCATAAATTTTTATAAAATATATAATAAAAATTATATATAATTATACGAAATTGGAGTTTTCATTAAAAGCATTGTCATAATGCCAGTTTTTTTAAAATAAAAAGTATTATAGTTTAAAAAGTCGGTGAAACATGGCAATATCTTCCTAAATACACAAATGAGGATAATTATAAACGAACTGCCTATTCGATGGATCGCTTATTCGATTTAATAATCAATTTGGTATGTAGGACAAATTACTGAACGAATGCTGACTTCGAATTTCGTAAACAAATGAGTGGCAATGAATGCTTTTCGAAAATGCCTGTCCTAAGAAAGAAAATAGAATTTTTAGTACCAGTAACGTGTTCTATATTCCAAGTTGACAATCCAGTCTAATACCGAATGCATCAAATACTCAGTTATATTATAATCAAATGCCTTTGCGTGCTTCCGTAAGATTTAATCGTATTACCGCCTCCAATCAAGGACTTTTTGAATAATAATTGTTTTTGCTGTTAAAATCTCCAGCATCCTAAGAATACTTTTAGTGCAAAACATACTTACGTACTATTTTCTGTTCTTTTTTAGGATTTACTTTAATGTATACGGACTTTCGTTCTACCCTGTATACAAACATCTTATGCTTAATTTTTTCCCTTTATCTGTCAGTAACGCCGAGAGTCAAAATTTATGATGTCGCTATTAGATGTTTCTATTAGATATCGCGACCAGTGATAAGTGTGACTGTTGTTTACTTAAAGATGCTTTTCGCGCCTTGAAATTTGGTGAATGACCATCTAACACACGGTCTTCGCGGGTTTGGCTCACAGAAATAATAACAATGTGTGCGCCAAATAGTTTTTATTTTTTTAAGACCATCAAACATCATGAAAAAGTGTGCAAAAATAGTTTTTTTTTTTCTTTTCTTTTTTTTGGAAGACATATCAAACATTAAATAAGGTTAAAATTTAAAAAAAAAATTAAAAACTGTGTATTTTTTGTATTTAAATTTGCATGTATTTAAAAAAAAAATTATAAAAAACCTTTAAAAATAAAGAATATATAATTTTGTATTCCGAACCTCTTTAATACTTACGCATACTAGAAATGTATTCTTAAAAATTTAATTATGTTTTCAGAAAATTTAATATAGATAAATCATCATATTCATTAAATGTTAATTTAAACTACACAATATTTTAAGACGTGAGATTATAAAAGTGGTTTAGTTTATTATCATATGTTTATGACAACTTTATTTGACTTATTTATAGGCTAAGATGAATTGCTATATAAAAGAAAATGATTGAAGAGACTGTTCTGAGTGAACACATTTTGTCTACGCATATTTTTCAGTCAGTGATGGAACTCTCATTAATCACCATCTATTTTGTGATTCATGTCCTAGAATTTCAGAAATTTATCCATTAAGTAAGGGAACATTAGATAAAAATCTCCATTAAATAATTATAGTCTTCATTTCCGCGATACTGTCTTATGTTAGAAAAGTTATTTTAAACTGGGCGTAATAATAATAGGAAATCGTTGAGCGCATTGTTTTGGGAGTTGAAATTAAATTTTTATTAGAATCACTTTTGAAAGTTTATTGTAGACTTTAAATTTTATTTTATTTCATTTATCAATAGGACTTGATGAATAGACTAGTATCAAAACAATATTGGTTACACTGGGGCCAATATTGTGCCAATATTACATTTTCGAAAATATTTTCATAAAAAATACTAATATTGTTCTATATTGACTTTACATTGAAAATATCTGCAATGGAATACCGCTGTTGCAGAAATATTGTGCTTACAGTGGAAATGTTTTCAATAAAATGCCAATGTTGAAAAAAAAACAGACAAATATCAGCTTTACATTTGAAATATTGGCAACAAAATGGTGACACATTTTCAAAAATAGCAGTATAATATTAATAAAAAGAAAACACCCCTGAATTTTGGGTAATATTTCATGGCAATATCAGCACAAAATATAACCAAAATGTAACCAATACAAACAATATTAGTCCAATTTTAGTCTCATACTAGAGTGACTCTAAGTAAATAAAACAATTGAAGAGACTGTTCCAAGCGAAGACATGTTGTCAACGCATACTTTTTTTTAGTCATTGGTAGTACTCTCATTAATCACCATCCATTTTGTGTCTTATTCTAGAATTTCAGGAATTTACGCATTAAGCAAGCGACGTTAGATAAAAATCTCCAAAAAATAATTATAGCCTTCATTTCCGAGATGCCATCGTACGTTGTGAAAGGTAATTTTGAACTACCCATAAAAATAACTTAAAATCGTTGAGCGTATTAGTTAGTGGGAGTTCAAAATAATTATTTATATCATGATCATTTCAGAAATTTTATTTTTTAGACCTTACGTTTATTTAATTTATTTATAGGATGTGATAAATAAACTATTAGTATCCCAATATTGATTGCATTAAGGGGCCAAGATTGCATTCATCGGAATTATTCCATTGAAAACAGCCATATTGATCAAATGCTGGTTTACATTAGAAATACCAGGGAAACCAATCCGGTATACGGAACAAAGGCGAAAATAAATGATAATGACAAAAAAAAAATATTTTGTTTGTATTTAATATATATTCAGATAAATTTTATTTGCAAATATCAACTATGCTTTCAAATAATAAAGATTTTACATATACTGAAAACAGTATTACTTTTATATTAGCCGCATGTCTCTGTTGTTAATAGTCAAATAAATCGTCAAAGATTTCATTATTCATAGCATTAATTTTTTCTGATTATTTCAATGTTTAAGTGCGTAGTTAGTTGAATTACACATCTGTTATACTTATGTTTTATTTATTTAGTAAAGGTTTAATTTTGTTGTGGATTATAATCGGAAACAAATGCTGAACAATTTATATTGTTTCAAGTGCAAACGTGTTAATCTTCTGCAATCGGATTAATTTAAAAAATCATGCTTGAAAATTATTTTAAAGATCATAAGAAAACAGTAAATTGAAATAAATTTTGAAATAAATTGCATCTGAAAGTACATTTAATTGTTACTTGATGGTGTAAAAATTTAAACTGTGTGATATTTAAAAGTTAATAATTTTACCATTAAAAACTAAATTGATTGTCAGGCTGTTGCCATCGTCGATATGAAAGTCAGCGTTACTCACAAACAGGTTTTGCTTTATAACTCAAATTTGCAATTAAATACCACTATTACAAAAATATTGGCTTTACGTGGGAAATATTCACAATGAAACGTAAACATTTAAACAATATTGGCTTTAGTATGGAAATAGTGGTAATAAAAGGGCAAAATATTTCTTGACAAAACTGGTGCAAAATTGGCAAATTTTAACTATACAATACTGTAGTATATTTCATGATGATTCTAGAAATATTGGCGAAGATATACTCGTTGCAATCGATATAAACAATATTAAGAATTATCCCAATACTTACTGTTTAGTTACTAGGGTACCTATATAAAGAAAAATTAATGAAGAGATTGCTGTAAGCGAACACATTTTGTATACGTTTTTTTCATTCCCAGATAGTACCCTCATTAATCACTATCAATTTTGTGATTCATCTCTTAGAGTTTTAGGATTTTATCCATTAAATAAGGGACATTAGATAAGAATCTTCAATAAATAAACATAGCCTTCATTTTCGAAATACTGTCATGAACTATAAAAAGTAATTTTAAACTAGCCATAATAATAGTAATAAATTATTGATCGTATTAATTATTGGAAGCTCAAGCTATTTGTTTATCATGATTTATTTTGAAATTTCATTTCGCGCTGCATTTATGAATAGATATTTCCGATAAAATATATATCAACCATTTGTTTGCTTATGAAATATTTTTTCTTTACTTTTAGTAAACTGAATTGATTTTTTCGATCTAGTTTTATTCAAGCACATGAATAATTGGGCCCAGGGCTCCCAAATAGTCTGCTTTTTGAATACCGGTATTTCCTTAGAAAATTTTTATTTTTAGATTTTTCTTGGAAATTTCGCAGAAACCACCTTCGGAGGTAATTTTTTGCGGAAATGTTGTAGAAACCTACCATGAAATTTTCTGTTAAAAAATATTGGTATTCAGTTGGCGGACCATTTGGGAATGCTGATTGGGCCGTCTCTTTTTCCTGCTCACAATTGTGGAAATAATTTCAAAAATTGCTACAGATAACTTAAAGCATCATAATTAATTGTTCAATATCAATAATGATTCCTAAACACGGTGCTTTTCAATGACGCACTTCTGAATGTTTTTCACAAGCAGACGAATTTTTGTAACCTCGAACCCAAAGGAAAAATATTGCCCATTGCGTCGTTATAATAAAAATACAGGAGGCAGCGACACTTTTTACTTAACCATTTTATGGAAGCTGATTTTAAAATGTGTAATTGATCTTACTTAATCAATAGCGAAAACAACCGTCAGCTCTCGCGATGGCGGCGGATGCGGCTTTAGGAATCGAAAAATCTTTCCAATCACAGGGAAAGACATAAAAAAGTTATTAATCAAATAGTGTTGCAGTCATGATGGCTGCTCGGGCTAATTTCGCCCCACGGCCAGGTACGCAACCCATTAAGCAAGGCAAAATGCAAAGCAGGTTGCAGCTTAGCAGTTTAATAACAATAATAATCCATGGTAACCTGATTACAGAAAATCGCCACTGGTCGTGATAATACCATTTATCTTCCGTAATCGGGTAAGCTTTTTAACACAGCAAAAATTAGCGTGTTTTAGATCCTGCGGGGTCTGCGGGTATTGGCGAACATATGTCGTAGGGAACAAAGCCCCCTATTTTTGTAAGGAAAAGTACAATGATTGTAATTAATTTTTTTATGAAAACGTAAACTAATGCATAACACATGTAGTAATCTTTTGCATGATACTACTAGTAAACTTTAGTATAAGTACGAAAATGTGAATACAATGTGAATTATAATATGCAACGTTTAAAAACAGTACAGATACTAGTAAATAATATTTTATAAATATCGGTAAAAAAATCAAAGGTTCTTATTGTAAAATATCTACATTGTTTTTAGTGAAATTTATTATATGTCCCCTATGTTATGCAGGGCTATGTATGTCAATATTTAAGTATGCAGAGATAAATAGTGCCCGAATTCTCTTTGCCTGGAGCTATCAGTTACCATTGCACAGACCCTGATCGTCACCAAACAAAACATAAGTCAAATCTATTATCGTAGTTCTTAAAAGAAATAATGTGTTTCACCTGTTTTAGTATGATATTAACAATATTTTAACAAAACATTTATTTTAATAAATATTAATGCATAATTTGTCATCCATATTTTTACTTCTATATTTATAAAACCGTAGTAATTCTTATTTATAATCCTACAGTTCCTTAAGTATTTATTTGACTTATAAATATGAAATGAGTATAGTTCTTCAATCTAAGTTTAAGCAATCTTTATTACTTACTCAACTAAACAAAGACAACGATGAAATTATTCAATACTATAATGTATTTGTGCACATAAACTTCAATTTACCGAGAATTACATTAAAAATTCTTTATCATCGGATTATCGATCTTCATGCTTGGATACCAAACTTTGGAACATTAACCTATTTCTCATATAAAACAAGTTTGAAATGCTTAAATTTATCTTTGTGAAATTAAAATAAAAAGTATACACAAAAACATGTGGTTCCATTACCTAAAAGATGATTAAAACTTTAATTAGATTTTAAAACATTAAAAAAAATCGAGCATTTTCGGCTGTGAACCCAGCCTTCATCAGGATTTATAATTAAAAAAGGTGTTAAAACACAAACGTCCAAATCCCATTCTTGTAAACAGTATGTCTCTGTACTCTCAGTACAGAGGTGAAAGATTAAATATAGTACTATATAACTCTTATCATACTACTCAGTACAGATACATACTGTTTACAAGAATGTGATCTCCACGTTTGTGTTTTAACACTTGTTTTAATTATAAATCTTGATGAAGGCTGGGTTCACAGACGAAAGTGCTCGATTTATTTTAATGTTTTAAAATCTAATTAAAGTGTTAATCATCTTTTAGGTAATGGAATCTCATGTTTTGTGTGTACTTTTTATTTTAACTTATTTCTCGTTCTCTTTTTTATCTATCACGAGTCTTGTGACATCACGTGTATATTAATTAAATAATTGAGTTTTTGTTATTGTGACTATTGATGCAAAGATGGGTATTATTTAATTTTTGATCCCACAAAACCATACATCAGTAAAATATTATCGCAGCCAAAATTTTCATTTTTTAGCTATATTGATAGAATCTTAGCTAAATTTTAAATAACACAAATATCAATATGTTTATAATCCAAAGAAAACTGATTTGTTCATTTTTATTTTAAAAATTTATAATTTGTTAAAAATAGGAAAGTAGAAAAAAATATTAAAATTTTTATTCTGTCATAATTATATGGACACTGCTTCGAATTTATGCAATTTTAATAATAAATGAAACCACCTTTATTTTGATGACACTCAGACATGCTGTTCTACATGCTTGGAACATTTTTGATAATTATTATGTGTATATATATAGCTTCCCAGGGATTGCAAATAGCTTCCTGAAGATCTATAATGCATGAATATTTCTTGCTATTTGTATGAAAAATGTTCATCATTGAACTGCATTCATTTTTATAATGTTCTAATCGTGCGACCGATGTGGCTAATCAAACAATGGGACATTGTTATAACTTAACCACTTTTTCGTAGATTTTGGGGTATAGCGCAATGCATTATCTTGTTTGAAAATAAATCTTTCACGTCTTAAAATTGTTAATATATTAAAATCTGTGTTTCTAAAATACAAGAGCAATATTGTAAAATACAATTTGAGCTAATCATCTTAGAAAAAAAAATCAGCCGAGCCCCGAACCATGAGTTATCCTACTTTATTTTTACGACTGCATGCTATGTATCCATACGTCCAAAAATTGGGCCAGTATTGATATATAACTTTGAGCCCATCAAGATTGAAACTTTGTTTTATCCGCCTAGAGTTAAACGCTAATTAACATAATGATGTGTAGATAAATAGAAACATTGCATGGCACCGTCAAAATAAAGATGGGTCAGCCATGGTTTGGATGACTTTTTTAACTTAAGGTAAGGCTAACCTAGTTATTGTTTCTAAGAAAATAAACTCAAAACTGTTCACCCGTATTTTATAATCACAGATTTTGGCACATAGTTGCTTTTCGTAGGGGAAATATATATATATATATATTTCAATTAAATGAGCAAAATATATAATTATACATATTATTTGATGTTTAATTATGCTTAGAATTGTATTAAATTCATGACTCTTTACATTTTTAGTGTCCTTATAATTTTGAGCAGCGGTGTAACATAAAGATATTGCAAGTCCTCCTGTCGTGCACGAAATATACGTAAACCTGGCCCTTCAAAAAAAAACCTGTTTTTTCTTATACAAAAGTACAAAAAATGACGCTAAGATAACCACATGATCACACTGAACTGTCGAGTTGAACTGTCTTTGTTCAGGGGCTGATAGCTTGAAGTCTCTGATGTTCAAAACCTTAAGACTATAGGGCTCCAGCAGCAACCTCACGTACGGTGCAAATATCTGTATGAGATTTAAAGCCTATTATTTAAGTTCAAAGTTTAAAGTGTTCACTACTGGTACAGTGTCCACCAAAAATACCACAAATAATCTTACAAAAGAAAATGTGTGTTCTAGTAGGCACCACATTAAATATAACCCGAAAAAGAAGACATACCGTGTATGATGTTGCGATATAAAAAAATGAAATACTTGAAAATAACAGGGATTTTATTTGATATGCTTCAAAAAAAAATTCGTTCAAAACTTTTCATAATAATTAAACCAATTAAAATAATATTTGAAATCTAAAAAGTTAAAATTGAAGTATTACATCAAGTTTGTACCTTTAATTCCCACATTTCAGTTATATACAATATATATATATATATATATATATATATAGAGAGAGAAAACCTCTCGAGTTTTACTCTTAAATTTATCTAGAATTCGCAAAATTGTTAAGTAGTAAATTCATTTCTTCGTGGAATAAGAGTGAACATTATGGGAGCATGGTTTGCCCATTTACTTTTGCTAGTTTATGTGTTTAACAAATTTGTGATATTTCGAAATGTTGATTTATTTTACTGATTTTACTAACTACTACCAGTTGAAAGATTTTTGCTAAATATGCAACACATTAGGAAATTTTTCGTTATACTGGTTTTACGTTGAAGTTAAAACTTTTAATTGTATGAGTTGTTTTACTTTGAGATACAAAAATGTAGTTAAATGTATCAACGCACTTTAATTATTTATCTGTTGAATATAACTAGGGAATGTAACTTGCAAAAGTGTTAAAAATAAGGTAGAAAATAAGATTACGTTAATAAATAACCTTGTCATTACATTTTAATATTTACATATTTAAAATTTTTATTCCAACCTCCTACCTTATATAAAATTTGTTATTAGAAATCAAGTCTTACTTTTTAACCATTACAGAAAACTGTATGCATGTATATTTGAAATTAACTTAAAAATAATGAAGGAAAAAAAAGCTGATTTATACCACTTTCTCGTAGCATTTAAAATGCTATTTCATCTATGAAAATACGGATGATATACAGATTCACGATGGTGCTCTTTGAATCAATAATACGTTACAACTGGTCAAAAATTGCGTCACAAATACATCTCAATAAAGATTTACATTGGCAGAGAGCATTTAGAGAGACAAATGTTGTTTTAACTCTTAGAAACATAATTTAAAAGAATCAGGGATCATTCTCACAAATTATTTTTTTCCTTTTTTTAAAAAACTTCAATACATAAGCTCTTCTTCCAACAGTGCTTCTGTAAATTTGTAGAATTTTTCGCCACTAATATTTTTTCAATCATCGATTATCTTTTGTTTAAGGTCCAACTGCATACATATTATCGTCGTTTTCCCCTCCGTCCGAACATATTTCACAGATTTATATTTCTAATTTGACATATGTTTCCTATTGGTATTATTCCACTTTCAGTTAAGTATTACTCGTTCAATGTTTAAAATATTGGTATGCAGTTTTTCGTAATGATCGTTGCAGCAGTTGCAGCAAAAAAAAAAAAAAAAAAAAAAAAAAAAAACTTCTGTTTGACTAAATTTGCCAAGGTGGCGTATAAAAATTTAAAAATGTATGTCTTGAAAAATTAATGACAGGTATATTTCAATAACATACTCTATTTTACTACCTTATTGTGAGCACTTTTCGCATGTTACATTACCTACTTATCTTCAACAGGTAAAAATTTAAAGGCGTTTAATTCTTTTTGGACACCTTGAATATGAATGAAATATGCTAGACTGTACAGAAGACTTTTCTTTTAAACAATAAAGCAATATTTTGTTACATTATTTAGATTGGATTAATTTACGATCATGAAAATTGCCAATTTACGCATGTAATTCAAGGATATAACTATGTATAAACGCCATAATTTACATAAGCGTCACTGGGAGTAAATGTCTGAAACGTCTTTTTACTTACATAATGATCCCATTTTCTGAACGTTTACTGAACACTTAAAAAAAAAAAAAATAACTGTCACAAATGACCATAATTTAAAACGATATCTGAGGCGATTTCCAAGATGAATATCCAAATATTTTCAAAG
This sequence comes from Maratus michaelseni, assembly GCA_963931845.1. Lineage (NCBI taxonomy): Eukaryota > Metazoa > Arthropoda > Arachnida > Araneae > Salticidae > Maratus > Maratus michaelseni. Next base: position 185,638,403 of record OZ007588.1, on the reverse strand, counting down.
TATTCCTATATAAAAAATATTTTTGTATATTTCCTTGTTCTGGTTAAGAGATTAAGAGTCTGGTAAGGCAGGCCGCACACTGACAAGACAGAGCAACATGAAACTTAAGTCATGAGACATTTTCACCCTTTTAACAAAGAAAAACCGGTTTGAATATCAGAATTTGTCTCGTGTCTTGCGCTACATGTCGCTCTGTCTTGTCAGTGTGCGGCCTGCCTTAGAGAGGCTAAAAAATCGTATATTTTGGCATTAGGAGGAAATTTCTAAATTATTTTTAAAATAATAAAAATGTTTCTAATGTTAAAAAGAAAGAAAGAAACTTATGAGATGTTAAATGTAAAAAATATTGACCATCAGTGTGCCGCAACTTTTCTATTTGCTTATAAGAAAACAAAATGCAATTAGCTTATTTCAAAGTTTTCAAATTTTACTTGTAACTATATGCTGTAATAAACAGATAAGTGTTCCTTTAAGGTTGTTATCAAAAATTTATTTTCCCTGACACATTCACAGAATCGTTTTTATATGTAAAAAGCATGAAATTTTCAGACATGATTAAAGTGATTTTTAATCGAAATGCGGTTCTTGATTTTTTATAAATGTATTAAATTTTGAGTTATAATCGATTCCTTCCAGGGTATTTCCATTTATAATTAAGGTAAAGTACGGTAAAATAATAAAGTAATTTATAAAATATAAATTTTATAAATAACTATAATTTATATTTTGACGGATTTATATGACACAATAATCATGAGATTACATTAAGAATCCTCTAAAAAGTCTAATACAGTCTTTTACTATAAAATTGAAAAAAGTTATCACGGAAAAAAAAATTAAGTGACTGGCGAAAATAAAAATATGAAATTGAACATTAGAGAAGAAAATTATTATGTGTTCAACTTTTGCTAGTTTACTGCAATGTCTATAAACAAAACCTCATAACGGTTAAGCAGAAATTCCAATCACCAAAATGAGAACTGCTGTTAGTCAGCAAATATATGATGTAATACTCCTTATAAAAACACATTTATGAACAAACTGTACAATACATATATGACAAAATATCGCAATAAAGGAATGTTACTTAACCAGTACAAAGAGAACACACCTCATATAATAAAATAAAAATTTCCCTTAAACAAAAGTTATTTCCAAAATAAAATAAAATTTATTATTTAGTACGTACCCTTAAGGGGACATTGGAGTTCTTAGGCTTAAAGAATGCATTTTTTGAAATTTTATGAACGTCTGAAATTTTATAAATGTTCAGTACTAACCGCTTTTAAAAATTTAAATATATAGTGGTTTCCATTGCACAGTGAACGAACGACCATTACCTGTTCCAAACTTTCAAACGCAACTTTCTCGAATCAATGTTCTTCTAAGTTGGATACGGATAATGCTCTTCCTTTGTCTTTTATAACACTTACCAACAAAGTTGAAAAGTGTTTATGAATTCGGTTATTCAGTATGTCTGTTTGTCTGCCTGACTCTTGTCCGTACTCTACCTCGCGTAAATGTACTCGGATTGTAATGCAATTGATATATGTTATTGAAGTTTACCATGGCATGTTCGGTATTGAAAAGGAAGTTTGTAGCATTTTTAGTTCATTTACAGGGACACTAAAAATTTTTCGTAACATTATTGTCTGTGGAATACAGTCCTAAACAAAATAGTTTGCAATGTATTTTAATGATGTTACCCTATTCAAAACTTATTCAAATTTATATGCATCAGTGAGGTGCACTACGAGATGATTTCTATAGAATATAGTGTGCTTAGCATTTATCGTTCATTCACATGGGCACACAAAAGTATTCGGTGTGAATAAGCAATAATTGCAGGAAGTGCGCCTTAAATTGTTGTATGTGTTTTTAAATTTATTTAACTTTTTGTACATTACTCGGTATGTATAAAATATATAGATCATACGCAAGGCTGCACGAAAGAGTACATTTCTTTATTGACGGAAATTGCTGAGGGGGAATTTTCAACTGCGGTATGCAACTGAACTAAATTTTAGCATACAATGTACATATATATAAATATCTATAGATTATTTACAGGGTTACTGTATAAATAATTTCTGATACTTTTCCGTCTATTGATGGTATTTTTTGAAGATGTGTTTTCAAATGTGTTATGCGTTTTCAAATTGTTTATTTATACACTTTCCCCCTGGATTGCGCTTATGCTCTAAAGCAAAAACTGAGTGGTCATCCCTTGTTTATTTAGACATCATTGTTAACCTTATTAATCTGTGAAGTTTTATTACAGTATTCTTAATATATTGAAAAGTGTTTCATAATCTATACTCGACGCATTATTATTCAGCCTTGTTTATAAATGAAATAAAATCTCATTTTGTTTGTTGAAAATCAATTCGTCAAGTTTGATAGTCATTGCATTTTGTTAAAAATGCCAAATTTCAAAAAGCCGTCTGTCTACGACAAGACAACCATAAGAACTAGACAATTATATACATTTTTAACTGATTTTTTTGTTTTATTGTTTTCAGAGGAAATCACTTATAAAAATCTGAATTACCACGGAACGCTACACGCCACGAAACATCAAAGAAAATCGAGTCCAAAAGAGCAAGTTCAATAAAAATAATATAAATTAGATTTTTAACAATTGAAATATGTGTCTGCTTATTCAAAAACTCATACTTTTCTACAACTCATACATCCCTCCATAAAAAAAAAAACAACATTTTTAAAAGTATGCTTATTTTTCAAACCGAAAATCTCCCATGCTACCTTCATAAAGACTATGGAGGAAAATAAAGGACAGACTCTAAATTTTCCTTAACAAAGCATGTTGCTGATGCTAAAGTGTATCAAACAGTTTTAATGTTAGAAATATTTCACAAAAGAATCTTTAATATGCTGAATGAAACCAGTGAGGTTCTTTTTTTTTTTTACTAATCCGACACTTTTTATAATAATAGAAATAGTGTAATGACTTTTTTCGTAAATCTTGGAATGTTTTCAGTGGTGTCATGCTTATTTAAATAATATTTTGAATTCCATTTTTTCTGCATATTTTAAAACGTTTCTCGGAATTCGAAAAAAATAAATATAATTAAATTGTTTTGGGGTATTATTTCGTGCATGTGTAAGGAAATTTTTCATTGACGTTCCAATGACGATAATTTTTTTAAATATAAAACAATTCTAAACTAATAAATCTGCAGATCAGGAGCCTCAACGTCAGCTCTAAAAGTCATTGTTTTTTTTTATCTCACTTTTCATATTATTTAACACATGGGCTGATAAGTTCCCGGTCTAATAAAGAAAACACAACTTTTTAACAAAGCTTTATAACTTTATGACTTTATATCTTTATAACTTTAATAAATAACATAACTTTAATAATAAATAATAATAATTTAATAATAATAATAATAATTTAAAAATAATAATTTTATAATAATAATTTAATAATAATAATAATAATTTAAAAATAATAATTTTATAATAATAATTTAATAATAATAATAATAATTTAAAAATAATAATTTTATAATAATAATTTAATAATAATAATAATAATTTAAAAATAATAATTTTATAATAATAATTTATTAATAATAATAATAATTTAAAAATAATAATTTTATAATAATAATTTAATAATAATAATTTAATAATAATAATAATAATTTAAAAATAATAATTTTATAATAATAATTTAATAATAATAATAATAATTTAAAAATAATAATTTTATAATAATAATTTAATAATAATAATAATAATTTAAAAATAATAATTTTATAATAATAATTTTATAATAATAATTTAATAATAATAATTTAAAAAATAATTTAATAATAATAATTTTATAATAATAATTTAATAAATGATTAATAATAATAATTTAATAATAAATAACATAATTTTATAACGAAAAAGCTCCAAACAGTGCTCAGAACTCGTTGTTGTTTTTGGTCAAAAGTCAACACGCACGGCAGCCACTTTGACAACAGCTTTTTCATAGACAAATGCTCATTCAAAATAAAACCTACACGTTCCTTGGATATCTTCAGAGTCTGAGCTATCTCCTGCAACTTCACTTTACGGTCCCCCAAAACGATTTTGTGGACTTTTTTTATGTTTTCCGGAGTAAGCGCCTCTTTTGCGTGGTGCATCACTGGTGTCCGTACGACCACGTTTAAATTCAGCAAAGCAGTCAATAATGGTTGATTTATCTGGTGCAGTGTCCGGATAACGCTTATCTAGCCAAGCTTTTGTTTGAGCGGTATTTTTTCCTTATCAAATAACAATTCTTGAAATTCTTGTTATCCATTTTTTTGTTTATCAAGAAAGTCGTTCAACTAAAACCACTCTAACGTTTTATCCACACGGCGAATCGTCATGGCATTTTTTCTACTACCTTTTAAAGGTTACTATTTACTAAAAAAACATCGGTTCGGCGATTGAAACACCATCTGTGTGCCAGACCGGTAACTTATCAGCCCATGTGTTAGCATCTTACAATTCGCAATTTATTTTTATATGCATATTTATAGGCATATAAAATACTTCGGAGGTTTCAGAAATTAGAAGCGTTAAATTAAACACGATTTGAACGGAGGAACGGAGTAACGGAACAACTGAAATTCTTATGAAATTCTTATTCATGTAACTTTTTAGATAAAAAAATAAACTTGTATTAAAATAAATTTTTCATTTATGTCAATAGAATACAAAAATAATTTATTTTGATAATAAAATATTGCAGCAAAATAGTGCGAGTTACTTGAATTTTATTAGTTTGATATTCTTTGAAATAGGGTTGCTAAGCAACTGATAAATGAAAGAGCAAAGTAAAAAGAAATGCAGTTTAAAATTTGTAAAAATTATGAAAATAATATGTTTTATATTTCCCGAACAGATGCAAAAAATTTTCCAATAATTTAAACAATTATTTTCTAAATTCTAATGAATGTATCAGCAAATTTTCAAAGCTATTGAATATATTTAAAAACCCCATATAAAAAAATTAGCAGCAGTAATTTTACTTTTAAATCCATTATTCAAATATATGATTTTCATTTCAGTTAAAAATGAAATTTGAAAATCGTCTGCAATCCCATAGGAAAGCATTATGACCTGAAACGAAATGTTCTGTATTTTTCGAACTAATGAACCAAATGTAACTAAAACCTATACAGCTAATTCCGGGTACCTCATCAACATACTCACCAAAAATCAATCTAATCGGGCGCTTTTTACGGCAGTTATCGCGGAACAGACCGACGGAAACCAAAAACTTTTCGCATCTCCACAGTGAGCGTCAACTGACGTGTCGGCAATTACTAAGCTGATCATTGGTTGCTTCTGCACATATATTCTGACTCGTGTACTTAATTTCGTGGTTTCATCTATGTGTTGCCGTCAATTCATAAACAGACATAATGTTTTTATCATAGCAAAAGAGCCGAAAATACATACAGAGAATTAGTGGGTATTGAAACTCACAGCTTTCTATATGTTCGAAAATTATTTGTGTTGAGGTTGTACACCACATCGAATCATTTTCGCCATCTCCGCCCCTGCCCCTCAGACACACACGCACGCACATTTTAATTATACAATTTTAATCAAACATTTTAAAGATCAGAAAATATTAACTTCTTTAAATAATCGTATTTTTGCTCTTCTTAAAAATCTCCAAACGGAAATTTGCAAATGAGTTTCGATATTAAAGAAAGACGGATGATCGCCACAGCAATATTTTTGTGTTTTATATATTGCATTCCTCACGCAAACATCATGTTTTGATGTGTAATAAGTAAAATTTGAGATTCAATGATGAGTTATCAATCCGTTTTTGAGCAGTACCGAGCTTAGAGATTACTCTAAATTTTGTTGCAAGTATTTCAATGCCGAAAAATACGCTTTGTTTGTTTTATAATGTGCATACAGTAAACCCCAAGCGTTGATGAACGGCATGAGCCCTCCGTGGCCGAGTGTTTAAAACACCACTCCGCTAATTGCTTGAGAGTGTAGGAAAAGGCGGCGGATTCGACTCCCGTCAACTCCGTTCCACACTCATTGTGGAGTTCCGGGTTTTAATTCTTCAGTGTTTTATTTATTTGTGTCTATCCTGTCCTCAACTTGATGAAGATTTATTATTCGGATATTTGTATCAAGCACTGAAGTCTGATGTGTATGTACAATAAACAAACAAACAAACAGCATGAACGGCATCTCGTGATCTGAGTCACGGCTGGTGCTACACCACGACTTACGTTATACCGGGACCTACGTTATACACGGCCGGTGCATGATGTTTAAAACGTCACATGAAGTGGATCATTTTTACATGGTGATTGGTGCAAAGCGGCGCTCCCACCGTTTTGCACCAATCGCTATGTAATAAAATTTCAATATTTCAGAATTGAAATGGATTGCTATTATGTATTGGAAGGAGTATGTTCCAACCAAAACCCAAGGTTTGTTTCTATTGCTAATTTATGAGTTTCATATTTTCATTTTTTAATTAACAAGAAGTGAAAGTGAAAAAATCACAATAGCTCTATAAATGGAACATGTATCTTTAATCGTATTTTTTGTTTTAAATGTGTAGGAGGAAATGCTTTGAAAATGTTTGAATATCTTTACCATTTCTTCATGATATGCAGATGCAATGATTAAAATTTAATTATTAAACATGAATTTTTATGTGGCAGTGATAGGAGTTAAATTTTCTTGTGATTTTTGTAGGATAAATAAGAAATGTCATAATTAGAAAATTTTAGTTTTTAGGTTTCAGATACTCCAGATTACATTTTTATTTCCGCAGCACTTTTTTGTCATAAAATACATGTGATTTTCATTCCAAATACATAGCAGCCTAATATTAAACAAAACTACTTAAATTATGTTTCAGAGTTTGGCTTCTTAATATGAGAAGTTAAGAAGCTGCTTCTTAAAATGTTAGATCTACAACTACGAAAGTTTCAGGATGATTAGATATAATTAAGGCAACACTTACACTGTTAAAAATATCGTGAAAAATTACCTCTGTTTTTAAAGGCTCTCTATTTTTTGACCAATGAGAATGCTACATAAACGCCCTTGGAGTGTTCTCATTGGTCAGAAATTTGAGAGCCTTTAAAAACAGAGGTAATTTTTCACGATATTTTTAACAGTGTAGATACCAGGCTCGCTCATTCATTCTCATAACGTCACAAATAGTGGCTTGCCGCGACCAGCGATTGGTACAAAGCGACGCGCTCATCGTTTTGTGTCAATCGTTGTATGCATTTCGTCGCGGCCAGCCACCATTTGTGACGTCATGATAATGAATGAGCCAGCCCGGTATCTAGTGTAAACCTGATAAAATAGATACAATACTAGTGTTGATCAGCGGATCTGCCGTGATGTCAAAATGCAGCTTTTATGCATTATCTATAGGATGCTGTTGGTTAAAATAGGATGTCTCTATATGAGAGAGGCGACATACGCATAGGGGTATCGCGATCAACGAAATACACGACCGTTCCATGACTTTTAAAATGTGTCACACTGAGTTGATCATCTTTACACGGCCACTTTCACAAAACGATGAGCCCACCACTTTGCATTAATCGCCGTGTAAAGTTGATCCACTCCGTGTGACGTTTTAAACGTAATGAATCGGCCGCGTATTTTGTTGGTATCGGGGGTATACAGTAGGCCTGAGCCTTAAGAGCCTACGCTAGTCACGCGAAGAAACGCTCCAGCTAATGTTAAGTCTATGGGAAGGTTATCGCGCGATTTCTCGCTCACATTTTAATATTTTTAAATGATTTTTTTTTGCACAGGATAGCTGAGGTCTATCTCTAACGTTGTTAGTTTTTACTTTTTCGATTTTGGTTACGGTTTTTTTATAAGCGGACATTTTCAATTTTGGAACCGGTTGGAACCGGTTTTGAAAGTGAAATTACCCTTATATAAAAAAACTGGAACCAAAATCGAAAAATTAAAAACTAACAACGTTAGAGATCGACTTCAGCTATCCTATGCAAAAAAAAATCATTTAAAAATATTAAAATGCGAGCATGAAATCGCGCGATAACCTTCCCATAGACTTAACATTAGCTGGAGCGTTTTTTCGCGTGACTGATGTAGGCTCTTAAATCGATTTAAAGCTAACATCGGAAATCCTATTTATCTACGGTGCACCGTGGCTGAGTGGTCAAGGCAGTACACCGCTAATCGCTTGCGACTGTAGGTGGGAGCGGGTTCAAATCCCGCTGGCTCCGTTGCACACTCTTTGTGGAGCTTCCGACTGTATTTCTCTGTGTTGTAAATTTCCTTGTGTGTGCTTTCTCGTCCCTGTACATATTGACAATGACTTATAAGCCGGCGCTTAACGCCAAGCACACAGGTCAGATACATGTTAATAAAATGCCTATTTATCTATTAGCTTTAAATCGATTTAAAACAAAATACTGATTTAGAATTAACATGGTTTTAACTACATTGATGTATAGACCGCATGCGTGGTAATCAGAGTTTAAATCGATTTAGCAGGATCCGACGTCAGCAAACATCACAAGTCTCAATGCTATCCAGCCATATTCTCTTATTTAAGAAATGACGATTTTAAAAAAACGAAGATTTAAGAAAAAGATGATTTCAGAAAAAGACAATTTAAGTAAAAAATTTAGGATTTTTTTTTATTATTTATTAGAATATTTTTTTGGAAATTGACCTTTTGACCCTCTTTCAAGAGTGCACGCTAAATCCAGACAGATACTGCCGAAGCCCCATACTTTAATAGTGTTCTGTATTGAGTTGATTAACCCGATTTTTACATCGGAATGGAAGTGAGTGATAAGGGTCATTCAATAGATTTTCCACAGATCTGTTTTTTTAATTTTCTGAGGATTAAAAGTAGATCTATTTTATTTTTAATGTTACAGGATGCCAACTGTCGCAGAAAAATCAGTAATTTCAATAACTGGGTGCACCGACGCTCACACTTTCAATCCTCTTCCACCCACTATATGAATGTCAGCATTTATGTTAAACAAATTTTATTATAATCTAAAATCTAAAATAAAATAATGTTGCCCGTTATTTCTCATATATATTCCATTTTTGATTGACCTTGTGCCATTAAATCTTATGCAACCAACCAACCATTTTTGATTTTTTTACTTCTTTTCTCGTATTGCCATGTTAAATAAATGCACAAATTCATCATTGAATTCAAGGAATCTGTTTCTGTTTTACCTCAATAACTTTTTAATACTGTGTTAGTAAAAAAAAAAAGTTGGTTTATGCTGTTAAGCACTGTGGTGCCATTTTCTGGGCTAGGGGGCAGTCACACCCACTCTATTGAATTTTGATTGTAGCAGTTATCACAAGTCAGACAAAAAAAATCTTTTCTTTTATATTATTTCTGAAAGAATGCGTTTATCAAATTTATTAAACTGATTCACTATTTTTTATAATGCAAAAAACCGAGTTTCTTTAACATTTCAACTTTTTTATGCGTAAAATATCTCTTTTCAAAGGTATTTGAAAAATAAAAAACTAAGTATACATATAACCCCTTGGAGGGCAAGCACGTGGTCTAAAAATGCTACATTTTGCGATGTTTTGACACCAGTAAATTTAAATAATGAATTTTCACCTTCTCAATCTGCTAAAAACAATACTAAATATTTTTATTTAATAATACTGGTGGCAAAGTTATATATTAAAAAGTGGCATATATTATATACCGGTGCCCCTCAAGGGGTTAATACATGAGGGTGGGGGATGTATAGTGTATAAAGGCCATATTTTGTCACTATAAATTAAAAAAATAGGCTTCCATATTCTAAAGGTAAAATCGGTGTTAAATCGATTTAGCCTTAAATCACGATGTTAGATGGATGTTAAATCGATTTAAAATATTTCTATATTGACCAGTCTGTATGTACAAACTGTTTCAGACAAACGCTTTTGTCCAAAATATGGCAAATTAATATTACAGAACTTGGTGATGATCGCCTAGAAGAGATTGACTACACTATTGAGACAAGTTAACAAACATTAGCGGGGCCTCCGTGGCCGAGTGGTTAAGACATCATTCCGCTAATCGCTTGTGAGCGTAGGAGTCTGGTCGGCGGGTTCGACTCCCGCCAGCTCCATTGCACACACTTTGTGGAGCTCCCGGATGTAACTCTCTGGTGTTATAAATTTACTTGTGGCTATCTCGTCCCTGTATATTGACGATGACGTATAAGCGGGCACTTGATGTCAAGCACACAAGTATGTTTGTTTATTGAGAACATACATCTGACTTGTGTGCTTGACATCAAGTGCCCGCTTATAAGTCATCGTCAGTATACAGGGACGAGATAGTCACAAGGAAATTTACAACACCAGAGAGTTACATCCGAGAGCTCCACAAAGTGTGTGGAATGGAGCTGGCGGGAGTCGAACCCGCCGACCTGACTCCTACGCTCATAAGCGATTGGCGGAATGGTGTCTTAACCACTCGGCCACGGAGGCCCCCAAGCGCACAAGTCAGATGTATGTTCTCAATAAACAAACAACAAACATTAGCCTGACGATAATGGCATGCCCACCAAGATGTTTGACCTTTATGTTTTTGTTTAAAATCGTCTCAAATAATCACATTTTATGTCACCACTCTTATAGAGAGGCACCCTATTAAAAATATCAACGGAATTGAGGATCTGAACTTTTACTTAGTATCTTCAGATGTTTTATTAGGACTGAGTTTCGGATTGGCTTGTCATCTCACGATTGCGAATTTTATTGTTAGTGTGCGAAAATTTCGCAAAGTGACAACAGATATGCTTAAAGGATGAACAATAACTGTGAAATTTTGAAATTTCACCTAGATCCCGTCCTAGAGTATGAAAATATTGTCCCATCACATAAGTTGTTAAGGAAAGTCTGCAATTAAACCAACCAATCTGTAATATTTTCGTACTTAGATTGTTTTATGTTTATACAAGCACGTATAAAGAAATTAATTATATTTAATTAAAGTGAAATAAATGTACATTAATTTATTATCTTTCATGAAAAATTTATATAATTTATAAAAAAAATGTATAATCATTATTGTTTAAATCTTGGAATGTATTCATAATCTAGCTCATTGTTATAAATATGTCGTAATAGACAGATCTGACTATATAAACAGTATTAATGTAGTCATAAAATATTAAGTCGGTTGTTTTAAACATAAACAAGATGTCTTACGATAAATTGTTTATTTTAACATGCATTGCATGTAAAAAAAATTGGATCATTTCAAAAAAGTAAGTAATTATTTTCATTTTTACATCTTATCAAGTTGAAGAAACTGTAAGCGCAATATAACAAATATGTTTAAAAAACGAAAGTTCTTATAATTATAAATTATTCCAAACAATTTAAATGTACGAAAATGTCCTTATAGGGACAACAACGCTTGCGAAATGCAATGCAAAGAAGCACAAAAATGCACTATATTTTTCCAGAAACTATTACAGCAATTTCAATAATTATGCAAAACGTTTTAGCAGTAACTGAACTCTAAATGGGTTGTTCGGTAAGAAATAACAAGAAAGAATAATCATGCGTCAAGCATGGCTTATGAAACATTCTCCAACTTAAACAGGATACCGTAAAACAATTTCACCGTTAAATAAGGTGAAATATCAGTAAGCAATTGGAAAAACACATGGAATATTTGGAAACCCGATTTCAACCCCGACCATCTATAGTCGAAAAAATATCCGAATTCGTTTGAGCAGCTATGTATATCATCTATAGATTTGTATACATACTACATAGTATGCAAAAGCTTAGTTCATTTAGGAAACGCATAACACATTTGAAAATTCCCTTTCAGCATTCCGCCAATAAAAAAAAATGTACTCAAATTCTCTTGCACAGCCCTGTACACGATCTATAGAATTTATACAAATCAAGTAATATGCAAAAAAAAAATAGTTACATTTAAATACACATGCCATAATTAAAAGGACATTTCCAGGTATTATTTCTTACAGACAGTGCTGTACCTGAATTTTTTGTGACCTCTTGCAAATGAATGGTATACGACATACACACCCTATTCTGTAGTAAGCACTTTGTAGTGTACATCAGTGATGTATATGAATTTCAGTAAGTTTGAAATAGTGTGTCATCATTAAAATACACTGCAAACGATTTTCCCTCATAAATCACAATGCAATGAATTTTTTTTGTGTGTCTCTATAAAAGATCTATAAATACTACACACTTTGTTTGAAATACCGACCCTGCCATGGTAAACCTAAGTAGCGTAGGGGAGACTGGTACACAGTGGACCACTTTTTCAGTTAATTTTTTTTTCTCTTTAACGGACAAACCGATCTGCATTAAAATATTTTTGAATATTCCTTAAACCTTTTTACATATATCATAATTTTCTCAGAACATAGTTTTCAATACATTAAAAAAAATTATGTACTCCCGTAAAGTGGGCCAGTGTGCCCCAAAAGTGGGGCATACTGATCCACCCGCCGGGGGACAGTGGACCGCTTTTCGGTATTATCTGAAATACAATATAAATCTATTTTTCATTAATCTAATTCCTTTTTATTTCCCCTTTACCCGCAAAATAACATAGTAATATAAATTTACTAGTAACATTTTGAAACAAAAACAAAAAATTAATTATATTTTGAAAATAATATCAGATTAATATAGGAACAATTGCAATTTAGTTCAAGTTATTATTTAAGTACAAAAAATCAGCGCACATTAAAATTTGCAAATGGAATTCCAAAATACTTATGAGTAAGATTGAGCCTGGAATTTTCCTAAAATACTTTTGGGTCTGGGAGCAATATCATGAAATCATTGACATCAACAACAGATTCATCTACAGTTTCGGGAAAAATAAACTGATTTCCATTCAATTTGCATCTCATGAATGTTACTTGAATAGAATCATCACCATTTAGACTACAGTTATATTTATTAAAGGCTGTAAATACAAAACAAAATATTTCTTACTATGTTATGTAAAATGTTATTTTTCTTTGTTTACTTTATTTTACAGTTAAACAACTACTTTTAAAACAATATTTCTTTATAGAAAATAAGCAATTATTAAATATTTTAATCATTCTGCATTACAGGAGCAGAGTAGATTGTGGACCACTGTGCACCAAGAGTGGGTGGTCCACTGTGCCCCATGTTGAAGTTCAATAAATAATCATATTAATATTGTTTATAACTTTCTTTTAAACATATTAACTTTAAAGTTAAATAAATATATTTTCTGAAGGCTATAAATAATTAGTGCAGTGCTGTTGTCTATTAGGATAGAAGAGAAGCTTAAAAAAATTAAATAAATAATATATTAGGGGGTGGTCCACTGTGCCCATAGGTCCAGTGTGTACCGGTCTCCCCTATATCAATTACAAGGCAATCGCAAGGTATATACGAGATTTAGAGCACAGACAGTTAGCCAATGAAACCGAATTTTTAAAAAATATCAACAATGTTGTAAAGGTTTAATAAATAGTGCGATAATTACACTGTGTTGGATGGTCACTGTTTTTTTTCATAACTACATTATAAGGGCATTGATTTTTCAGGAAAAAAATGATCGAAATACAGCTAAATATATAGTATAATATATGTATACATATATATATTTAAAACACTTTAGTAGTTTGTAGTTTACACACACATATAGTATACACACACACACACACACATATATATATATATATATACAAAATATTTAAATATAGATTTAAAATATCCCGAAATGTTATTTGTATTTTTCATCCTTAAAAGAAATTTCACTATTGATTGCAACCTTAAAATTTTCTGTCTGATCATTCATTCTGATTACATAAACAATTTAAATATAAATCGCCGATTTCGTTACGCAAATATACGCATATAAAAACAAATGCTTTTTACATTTAAATAAGCATCGCGTTTTTTTCATTTTGTAAAGAATCTTTTTTATATCCATTTCTCTATGATTTATGAATATTTATATGAAATTCCTATCCTGTGTATTACTTAAGCTTCAGGGAAATATGGTAAAGTATAACTGAAGAATTGTAAAATGTCAGAATTTATAGCACGGTTGTTGCTTTTATGATGTATTGGGAAAAGTTTAAAAATAAGCGATTGAGTTTCGGGTTTAAAAAGCATAAAACGTGTGATAACTTTTATTCGTACTATTAATATATTGATCACATGTATATGGGAAATCACGTTTTTATGTTATGAATATAAAATTAATTTGTATACTTGTTAAATTAATTAAGAGTATAACTTCTCGAAATAGGAAAATAAATTTTATTCGAGTTCAGCTTCCTTGTGTGTAAAAATTCATTAAAGCTGAAACAACAAAAAATACTTTTGAAGCTTTTTGAATCGCGCGACGTTTTATTGTGACGTGTATTTGTGATTTTTTCGTACCTTGTTCTTTGAACATTCATTAAATACTACTGGAACACTACATTAATAGAAATAGTTAATGCATATATATTATAAAAAAAAAACATATCCGTGAGTAACCATGACGTCAGATTGTCGGTGTCGCCACCTGTCCAATAAATTTGGCTTTTACAGCAATTCTTTTAACTTCTAAAAGTCGCAAAATTTGAATTTTACACCGTTCGAGTAGGAAAAAAAAATTATGTCCAATGCAATTTGTATGAAAATCTTAGCTGAATTTAGTCATTTTTTTATGGTTTTAAATATTTTTTAGGCATTAATTTAAAAAAAAATCTATCTCTATCGTTTGCAACTCGATTATGACAGTTTAAACCGTTCGCACTTAAACAATATAAATAGTTCAGAATTTGTTTTCGGCTAATATTCAATAATGAAATTAAAACTTCATCAATAACTATAATAGTATAAATGAAACACAAATTTAACACACATGTAATAGAACTACTGCTTAATCCACTACAGTTAGCAGAAACAAAGAAGCTGCAGTACGTAGCAGAATTTTTGGCAATTTAATTGCGGGCATGCGGCTAATATGAAATTATAGCTTTTAATAAACTTCCAAATTGTATTTGAATGCGTTAATAATCTTTTTCGCACAACAACGCTTTTTGGTGTTATTAACTGGCAATAAAAAAAATACATTAAATATAAAAATTCTATTATAGTTTTCAATAAATGAAAAATGGCTTAGCTTTAACCTATAATTTGTAACCCGCGAAGCCCGGGTTTGATTACCTAGTTATCGCAATAGGAAAATATAACCGTATACTTATAACGTTTTCAAAATGTCTATGAACATTAAGAGTTTAAAGAGTATGCATAAATATTTTCCATCGAATATCAAGGAGAAAAAACATTCATATTATAGAAGGGTAAATCCACCAGCGGCCAACAACGCATCATTGTTTAAGAGTTCGAGAATTTGAAGTGAAAATTTAAGTTTTTAGAGACTTTTTTTGGCGAACTTTTAATTTTTGACAACTGTTATTCATTCTGCAACACAATGAATGGTTCCTTACATTGGGTTGGTGAAAAATAAGTGATAAGAGTCAGAAATGTTTGTAATTCAATTGAAAGTCTTGACTACAACTGCAACATTTTGAAACCAAGCAAAATGAGTTGAATATTTGTCTTCAGTTTTAAAATAAGTAGTAATCGTACAATAATTCCCAATTTGCTAGTATTTGGGAGTATTTAACACTTCGAATACAGCTTTTAAATTCCGAATATGAAAATACTTGAGGTATAAACACATGTCGAGCATTAAAACACATTTCTCATAATGTTTTTGACTTATTTGTTAGCTTCATCATTTTCATTAGCTTCATCATTTTCATTAGCTTCATCAATTTTTTAAACGTAAGAGGATTCCTTTAGATACAGCCCATAGCATTCCTCTTTCATAAGGTATCGGAAGATTGAAAAAGGAATGTATAAGCACCTCTTATTTTATGAGTGTCAAGCAAATGTATTTCCATGCTTCACTGCTGAAAAAAGTTTTTTTCTTTTTAATGTTATTGAAATAAAAGGTTAATTTTTTTTTTTTTTACCTAATTATAAGATTTTTGCAGTTTTGCTGTTTGATTATCTCAGCCAGTTTTGAAAATTTCTATTGCTGACTGTGTCACTTTTTGACAGTTTCAGCTACTAATGAAAGAAGAGAATTAAAAAAAATGTAATTTAATTCCGAATCTATTAATCTGGAATTTTCTAAAATGCTCTGTTAAAGAAGATTCCAGCTACAAAGAAAACAGCGAATAGGAGTTTCAAATGTCCATAAAATTCTCAGCAAAAGAGTCTGATTGGAGGCCTAAATTGTCGCACACTGGTGCGCTTATTCTACTTACATACTAATTCAAATATCAAAGCATACAACTTTCCCTAAAACAAATGAATGTAACTTTTGTAGATTTCTCTGTTGAACAGAATGTAGAAGATATTCGTAAAATTATTTTTACTAAATGTATCTTCTTATTTTTCTATTTTAAAAACGCATGCATAGAGATATGAAAAACATATGCCCAAAAAATTGCAGGCATTGTTTGTAATAGGGTTCCAAGTCCTGTTAAACTTCCTTCCCATTTTTAACGTTATGCAGGGTGTCATTCCTTTTGCCACAAAATTCTGACTTTTTGATAGGTCCTACGTTGCAAAGCGTACTCCAATTCAACAATTTAATTTTTACATGAATTTTTGATAGGTGAATGGTTTTATTGGAATGTATATTTATAGTTTGACCATTTCACTTCTACATTTCACCTTCTCATGCCTGAATTAGTTTTAATTGGTTTAAATGCATAATTTTTCAATTAAAATAATTTACAAAATAATCTAAAAGGGACAATTAATGTATGATTTTTTTAAACTTTTACATTTATTGCAAAAATACAAAATAAACTTCATATGAGGTCTACAAGCATTAAAAAATTATTATAATAGATATTAAATAGCTTTCTGTGATTATATAAACTTTGAATGCGCTCACACAAAGTAGAAAGTACAAAAAAATTTTTTTGAGCACGTTCAAATTTTGATCCAAGAGCAGGTATTCATTGAAAAATTTTCTCTGACGTAGAAAAAAAAATCTCAAAGGCGGATTTTCTTGCTGAATTTTTGAAAAGAAAATGGTTCACTCATATTTTTCTGTATTTCAGAAACATTGTTGATCCAATATAAAATTTATATTTGACAAAGAAGTGAAAGTAAAATTCTCTGAGGATTGTTTTTTAATAACTTCGGATGAAGTTATCCTGCACGAGAGTGTTAATCTTGGCTGTTATGTGTCTATAGCGTTGAAACATCAAACTATTTTATACGACATGCTTTTAAAAACATATACCATTAGTGCATAAACACCATTAACACATAAATATCATACAGGACCTGGCGATGCATTATTTTGTATGATAATAATGATAGAGAACATACTGAAATTACAGACATACAAGTAAATTTACACAATGACAGGCATTTAGACATGCTGATTTATTTTTTATAGTTTCTGTATATACAATAACTAAATTATTAGGAGTACCCATAATTAATGTCGCCAGCAAATTAATATTGTTTAAGATTATATCCTCAAAGGGGGCATATGTGGGACAGAACAGTTAATAATTGGCATGTGGGGGTAGCCGTAATTTAGTCGATTATATGATGCTTTAAAGAAATATAAATATTAGAGAAAAAAGCCATTAATTATGGGCACTCCTAGAATATTAAAGTCGCGCATGCAGGATGTCAAAAGCTATACTTTATTTTGAGAAAATAAAAATTGGTTTGAATTACCCTTTTATTGGTTTGAATTACCCCATTATTTTTTATTATTTATTTTACATTTTTACTGGAGTAGTTTCGACCACCCCCTTACATTCTTAAAAATTGGAGTTAACATAGATTTTACCATTTTATATTACTTACAAAAGTTATATATATATATATATATATATATATAACTCTTTATGTTTGTCTGGTTTGTCTGAAAGCCGGTATTTAATAAATAAAAATACATTTACTGAAAGTGGTTAGATTTACCCCACCTAACGCTATAAAATGCTGCTTTTAATACATCCTGTCATTTATCTGTTTATATCAATTATGCCTCATAATATTAGTTCAGAAGTGGTCGGATAACCATGAGTCTATGGTAATGTATTATTTTGGATTTCCAAGTACAAAACTTTCTTTCCAATACTATGGTAGGATCAGGCGTCAGTAATTCCGACCATTTTAAGCAAATTTAATTTTAATTATTTAATACCAGCTTTAATAAAATCATAGACTTTTTATTTTTTTTTTATGAAAGGTGATTTGATCTCTTGTGAAATAACATAAAAATGCAAAATCGAGATAAAACTCCATTATTTATGTATGTATGAGGGTGGTCGATAGTAAAAAGCTAAACAAAAAATTTAAGTAATTCAACCAATAACAACGAAATTCAAACCACCGTTTATTTTCTCTACATAAATCCATACAAATTTACAAGCGATAGATCTCTTTCAACCGTTGTTTGCTAGTATCTGACTTACTTTGTATAACTTTTTTCGAGTCGATAATTTTTTTTAACTTTGGAAACTTTAGCTATTTCCACTATCTTCAATATATAGGGTAAAGACATCAATGTTCGATAGATTCAGCAATCAATCACACTATTGTATTCTCAGTATCGTGGTTTATTGAAGTAGAAGCTCTTGTTGCTTTTTCCTTATCAACCAAACTTTCCTTTAACAAAGTGTTACATGAATGTCCAAAAATATTTATTCAGATTTTAAAAACTATATATTTATTTTTTCAAAAGTCTTCATTTGTATCAGTAGTTGACACTGCCTTAAACTGAAAGAGTTAGTAGTTGACCGGTTGGAAACCAGGCTCTGATAAAATGAATCAAAAAAATTAAAATAACAAATAATATTTTTAAATTATTAGGCAACTATGAAGCAACCAATTTTCTCAAAATTGTCCTTTTTATATTTTCACAAATTTATGAAAAAAATGACTCTCTGCTTCAGCAACCAAATATGGAAATATATTTGTCAGATATTCATATTTGATGACGTTTATCTATCTCATTTCCACTCTTTCTATAGCCTACGTCGTGGAAATGCTATGGATAATATCGGATGGAATCTTCTTATACTTAAAATGGAGTTAAACCACCCTATCGAACACTATAAAACTTTGAGACATGTGTTTTTGTAGTCGACGCTTTCTCATACATAAAATATTGCATATATTAAGGATTTAAAAGCTGTATTCAAAGAGCTTAATAGCTTCAATGACAAATTGTAAATGATTGTATGATTACTTTAATTTTTTACTGAAAATATTAAAATTCCTCTCACCTTGTTTACTTTCAAAACCTTGCAGCATAAGCTTCAATTGACTGACAAGTATTGCTGACATATATTTTTCATCTACCACATAATTTGTGCAAAACCAATTTAAAGAACCACTCATTTTTATACAGAATGATTAGAAGATGTCGTCAAAACTTGACAATTCTTGGAAAAGTGCTCTTAAAAAGTTATTATTTAATTTTAATTCTCCAACTGTCGTGCACTGATTACACTGTCGCCTATTGGTGCTTTTACTCTACTTTGTGTTATCAAAACATCTCTATATTTTTGTAATAATTAGTCCTGACATTTTTCTGAAGCTGTTTTTTAATATCTTGTTGATTTAGAGATTTTCTCCACTTTTCTACACTTAAGTTTGTCAAATATTTTTGTATTGGACTCGCAAAAGCGTGTTTTGAATAGGACATTTTTAGACATTTAATTTTATGTATATAAAATATCTGAGTGTTTATTATTTGTTGTTAATCATGACATATATTGGTGATTTGGTGTGGAGCAAGATGTTGTACAAAGAGAAATAATAATTGAAGTGAACATATGTATAATGAGGTCAAATGAACAACATTGTATGAAGTTTATGTGTTTTGACACAGATAATTTTCACATGATATTTTCAAAATTGCAAACTAGTTAAACTGAAATCATTGGAAAAACTTTATTTTTGGCATTTGTCAATAAATGATGGAGTAGAAATTAATTTTCTGAATAGATTAATTCTGTTCTAGATAAATTGGATCATTTGGATTCTGGAAATTGTGTAATCTCGAAGCGAAATATTCCAGTGTTTCTAAAGCCTGATTTCATATTCCTTTGTTTAATAACATTTTGCGATTACTTGTCTAAGAGGGGAACAATTATGGACTTGACAGAGACTATTATTTAGACCAGACTTGGTTTTATATTAATGCCTCCACCCGTTTGACACCCCAAGTAGTTTTTTACAGGGCCAAAGACTTATTTGTCCAATCACTGCAGTTTATGAGTAAAGTTACTTGTAAAATATAACATAAATGTGTTATATAGTTTATTGCTTCTAAGCATTTTAAAGTTTTTGATTTTAATGTCCATTAAAAATTATCGGTCGAAGTTACCTCATATTTCACAAAATGTTTGAGTAATAACAACACTGGCATAAAAAAATTATACAAATCAGATTTCATGCAAATACTTTATTTAAAAAAAATGAATACAACAAATATATTTCCCACAAAAGTTCTAAGCTTAAATAAATTACTTGAGAAGATATTTAACTTTTGAGTGTTAGGAAATAAAACTGTTTTTAAAAAAACTGTACAATACGTCAAATTATAAGTGTTATTGCAAACAATGCTTGATGCTGCTATAAGAATGCTCCTAAAACATTAAATAGGAAATGAGGATTATAAAACATATTTTTTGTTTATCTACAAAGATTATTTGATATAATAAGATGGACACATATAACCCATGATCGGAACTACCCCAATTGACCCTACTTTAACCTTTAACTGCTGTGGCAGAAATTGTCACATAACTACTGTGAGCGGTCTCTGAAACCGCTTGATCGAAAGATGAATAAAACACTCGATTAACTTGTAGTATACTATTTCTATACTAATTTTATGTACAGGACTATTACAATTAAAATTCACCTATTCAGAAATCTTAAGCGATAAAACTAGGGATCCAAACAAAACTAAATTTCACTAGTATCTGTTGTTTAACTGAAAATTACAAGTTAAGCTATGAAAAATTTAAAAAGCAGTGGTCTGTGTGACCGCTAACACCAGTTAAGTGTTAAAACACTCTATAAATACAAATTTAAAATATTTAAAACTGATTCATTATTATTAAATAACTTAGAATTCCAATGCCTCTAATGTATGAATTAATATACAGCTTGAAAATTAAATAAATCATTTGTAAATTATATATGAGATTTTTGGAAATGATTTGCTTTTATTTCAGTTTTTTTAGAAATTAGAAAAATGAGTTTTCGAATTTTGTTGATCTTAAAGATTTAGGTCAGGACGATCAACTTTACTAAACATTTTTAATATCTGTTTTCATCTGGACAAGCACATCTGTTTAAAATCTATCTCTTTCATTGTTCCTTTTACTATTTTCGATGTCAACAGTTAGACTTGAAACTGCGATATCAATAACATGCTTCTTTAATACAAGGAAAACGGATGTCTACGATATATCTCTAAAGTCCACGCCTTTTCAATTTAATACTATATTACTTTCAACTTTATTTCAGAGTTTAAAGCGAATAAAAACTGAAAAGAATGAAATGGTAGTAAACAAAATCAATAAGTGAGTATTGCTTTTTAAAAGAATTGAATCAACGGTATCGAAAACCATAAACTTTATTTTAGGATATTTGTCTAACTTACTTTCTTAACTTCTTTAGAGATAAAATATAAATTTCAATGCCCATGCGTGTGATTTCTAGGGTTTATTCTTATTTATGTTTCCTTAAATTTAAAGGTGCGTTAAAATCCCTTCGCGACGAGCATCCCGTACAGATTTTTTTTTATCTTTTAGCATCACTTATTCCAAATAGAAATGTTTGTTATTTAATTTCAGACGTTTTCTGGTTAAGTGAGACGAAAATTGAGCATTAAACTGGTAATTAAATTACTTGTAGGACAAATTAAAGATTATACGCACTATATACACAGATATGCTAAGATCCCACTGATCTTCCGTAATATGTGGATTAATTTGACCCAGTTTAACAACGTTTCGAACCAGAAAAAATATTTGATTAATTTTTATTTAATTCCAGATTTCTACGTGGATTATATTTAATTTCCTAAAACATTTTCTGATGCGAAACTTATTAAACTAGGGTCAAATTAACCCACATATAACGGAAGATTAGTGAGAACTTGGTACCTCTGTATAAATTACATATATTCGACGCTAGTCATGAAGGGATTAAAAGTACATTATTTTGTATCATCAAAAAATGTGGATGGATAGCAAATTGGATAACATTCTGTGCTACATATATAAATTGCATATTTCTTTTTATTTTTTGAACAAGGATACATATTTGTTTCTCTTTCGAAAAAGACAATGCATAGCTAATTTTTGCTTTGTATAGATTTCATCCCATCATTTAATCCTATTCTGACTGGTTTATATTCATCAAAATTTACATTACCTGAAGTAAACCAGAAACAACGCGTTTATTTTCTTAGAACCAAAACCATAATTTTGATCCTTTATAAAATTACAAAGAGAAACAACTTAATTACAATGAATTTACGTTCGTGTAATGTAGCGAACTCTCTTTCGAACCCACGTTACGGAATTTTTCTGTAATACTTTTACTGAACTTGAGACTACTTTCAAATATTTTATATTTAGAATTAAAAGTAATTTAGTTATTAACTTCATTTAAAATCATATGATTGATGGATCATACGAATAATTAAAAATCCGTATTCGTAAAAAATAATGGGTATAATTCTCCTCTGAGAATAATAATTGAAGCTGAAGTGCGCACACCCACAATATATTGAGAGAGATAGAGAGCGTCTCCGTGGCCTGGTACCTTTCCGCTAATTGTTTTGAGCTGTATACCTTTCTTGGGTGTGTATATTGCATTTATTTGTGCTAATAAAAATCTATCTTCGCTGTTCACTCATTGATAACGACTTATAAATAAATCTTCAAGATTTAGTACGCTAGTAAGATTATGTATGCTTAACCGATGCAGACAATACTTCAAATTTAATTTCAAGATAAGTGTTAAGATAACTTTATAAAGATAAGTTTTGGTAGTATTTCTTTATATATAAAACTTATAACTATATTGCAGATTCGAATACAGTGAAGTAAAAATGTTTATCACAAACGTGAAAATTATCTTGTGTGACATCAAATTGCATATAAAATTGAGTGTAAAACGTCTCATTTTTATACCAGGCTTGGACTCAAAGTAAAAAATTTATTTATTCACAAATTGAAAAATATAAAAATAACTATTTGAGAAACAAGAATGTAGTCTAAGTTTGTTAAAGTTTTTTAGAATCCCTTATATAAATTAGTTTGAAAGGTAATTGAATTGTTATTGATGGGATATAAGGCGAAGTATTCTGTAATTCTGAAGCATTTGCATGGTCATTGTTAGTAACATAAAGAAGCCGTGGCATATCTTTCGCTTTCTGTTTGAAGTTCTTTTCTAGAACTACTGAGGAATAGAACTCATGTTTTTCTGCCTCAGTTGTAGAACGATATTGTAAAAGAATAAGAATTGTGACTTCTGTCTCTCTCTTCCGACACAAAATATTTCTGCCTTGGGTGGCTTCGGATTTCAAATCGTCAGGCTCGGGCTTCGGAAAAAGAACCCCAACTCATATCTACTATCTGCGTCTAAATAGTTTTAAGTTATATGCTCCATGTTTTAGAATGTAGTTTGCATTACATACAGAGTCACTGATCGAATTACTATTCTTCCACCGCCCTTTCCGTAATGTCATCGCTTTTCACACAAAGCAATTAAGTCTGGTGATAATATCGTTAAAATATTTACATTATTTATATGAACAAATTATTAAGTTATGAGAACAAAAATTCGCCCTCGAATTGGAGTTTTACTCCCTGCATTTTTGACTGAATAAATAGATTCTAATCAAAACTTCCTATATAAAAACTGTTCGTTGTGGTGTACTCTATCTCCTCTTAAAGTTTGTATTTATATTTTTGAGACACCCCGTATATTTTTCTTTAGGACAATACTAAATCTTGAAAAATCTGAGTTTTATAAGCAAGGTCCAACATTTAATCCTAATGTCACTAACAAATTAATGGGGATTGTAGGCATTCATCTTTTTTATTCGCTGAATGCCAGAATTCTACATCAAGCATTCCCCCTTTCATTGTCTTTATGACTGTTTCCTTATTTCCCGCCCGGAGGTCATTTCCTTTTCCTCGATTTTCTTAGTTTTCTTTGTGTGGCAATTTACGGTTAAGTTTTATCTTTTGTTCAAAATCTAATTTAGAATCGTTATTCTTTAGAGGTTGTGTTCTAGATCCTTTTTTTTTCAATCGTTTATTTCATTGTTTTTTTTTTTTTTTTTTTGCGAACGCTTTACTTTCTGAATTCTTTTGTGGAAAAGAATAATTAAGAACATGTGAAAAGTAACGTTATAAATTAAAAATGCAGTAACAGGCCTTTCAGAACTAATTTAAACTTGAAGAAAATTTTCTCAATTTCTTTGGTAATTATGTGCATGGAAAAGATAACTTAAAACAACTAAATTTTTAACTAGGTTTCAGCATAGTGTAATGTGTAAAGTTACAAACTTCTTGTTTTCAAAATTGTGTTTGAGTTTGCCTACTTTTAATTATAGGCTTAGACGTAAATGATACCAAACTTGCATTAAAAAGATTGGAAACAACATGACTTGGGTGAGATTTGTTTTTGAAATTGTTTTAAATATTTCCCTAAATCTATAATTAATTTTTGGAATTGAATTTACATGATTTAAATAGATTATTTATTTATAAATATTTGTGTGTTACATTTGAATAATATAGTTTCCCTGCTAGCGAGTTTTAGCCAATCCAAGTGTCCCTTTAAACTTTACCGGTTTTGTTCATAGCAGATTATATAAGAATGTCAAACATTTTAAATTACCTAGAAATTGGACAATGCGAGAGGATATTGGAACATTGTATCACAATAGAATTTGAGTTACTGTTGCGAGGTAAAATGCCATTCAACTGATAGTGCATGTTTTACAACTGAATCATGTTAAACCGTGAATATTTTGTTTCAAAAGGTATGCTTTATCTGTTTAACCAGACACAGTCGTATATTGTAGAATATTTTGAGGTATAAACTTGTTTACGCACATTCATTTATTACTCTATTCGTTATTATTCTTAATATTGTAAACATGGTACTGGAAATATATTTCACCAGTGCAAATATGTATCAGAAGTTCTGGAGATGAATATATTTCGGTACTAAAATCACAAGACAAATATTGCGCCAAACGAACTGCATAACTTAGCGAAACAGTATTTTTACTTTAAGAGAAAATATCAGTAGTAAAATCGTATGGATACTGGCGTACCTTCATCTCCAGAATTACTGAAACAATTTATTTTTTAAATATGCTATTATAATTGCCTAATTTAATTGGGTTTTTTTTCGGGAAAATAGATTAATTTTTAGTACCATTAATTTAAAATGAACCTAGATTTTTTAGATCGCGTAGGTATTGCATTTTTTATTTTTATTTATGCCAAACAATCAATTTGTTTAGTTACTGCCAAAATTGTGAAAACAAATCATTGAATTTTTTTAACTAATTACCAAGAACTTCCCCTAAGTTCCAAGAATATCCCCTAGTACTTGAATATTTCCAGTTTTACATAGATTTTGCAAATGTTGTTGCCCAAATAAGACAGTGACTTTTATCGAACTTCGACTAGGGAAAACAAATTCCTATTTTTAGATCAAAGGGTTATCAAAACATGATAATGTTAAGAATTTAGAAAGCAAAAAATCTGTTATTGTCAACAGTTTTTCGAATTAAAAGAAATAAAATTTCACAGTAGCATTAATAAATCAGAAAAAATCCTATTTGATAAATTGGGGAAGAAATCCCATATTATATAGGATTTCCTCCCCAATTTATCAATTAGCTCACTGCATTGCCTGTATCTTTTCGAGTTTTCACGATATTTGACTGTTTTTTTTTTATAAAAGTTGCTCTATAAAATTGGCTACCAAATCTTGACAAAAATACTTGCTGTAGTTCGCGCATGCGCAGTTAAAATTTATTTCATACAAATATTCAATATATTAATATTTTAATTGCAGTATACTATTTCTACTGTTCTTTGTCATGTTTTCGGAAAGTGGTGTTAAATTCGATTGAAAACTCTGTATGCTATATATATATAAATATATATAATACTTTTGAAATGTTCATAGAAATGTTAACATTTTGACGAATATACGTGCTATGATATAGACGCTATATCAAGAACCGCTTAAGTAATCTCATTTTAAGCATAGAAAATTACGCGAATGCCACAAATGTTGAACTGGACCTACGTAGTCATTTGCTACAATAACACACCATTTTGAGCAATTTCTGTTACTTGGGTGATCGCAAATATTATTTTATTATTAAAATTATTTTTGCGTCCCTCCCTAATTGTCCTCGCGACAAAATATTCACTGAAAATTATGAAGTCAAGCATGTTCTTTACATTCTTGAAGTTAAAGGACAATTCGTAAAGAATTGCAGTAGATATTCGACAAAATGTCTAAAATCGAAGAAATCGGTCACTGCCCCTTAATTTTTAGACATCAGTGTAATTTCATACTGAATTTTTTATTCAGTTCTTCCCTATTATCTTAATACTTCTATGTGGCTCTCGCTTTTGTGTGTCTGACGTACTCAGTAGGTATGCATATTTCTTCTGTTATCCTTCTCATTTTCATTTCATTTTGCATGGAAGAAAGATTTTTAAAAGCTTTGAAGTAGCTGTATATTTTTATCATTCTACGAATTATAAACTTGAATCGTAACAACTGAGTAACTCGGAACTCAATAATATAAAAATAGACGCTATATGAAGAACCGCTTAAGTAATCTCATTTTAAGCATAGAGAATTAATATTTGAATACTATTCCCATACTTCACAGAATGCATTGCACTCGAAAGTAATTGGTATACTAAAGAGATAAGTGTGAAAGTGTAAAAATTCAAAGATCAAAGATTATGGAATTCAAACAATCATGTTCAACTCTTATGATTGAATAACTGCTAATAATATGATTTTAGAAAATTGCAGATAACATAATTCCAAAACCAAAGAGAGAAAGAATGTGATTTATTTTATTGCCTGGAGTGCTAGACATTAAATAATTCGATTCGGTGACCTTTTGTACAAGGAAGATAAAATAAAAAACAAATTATTTGAAAGTTCTTACAATATATGTTTTGTTGTTGTTAAGATAATACGAAAGACACTAAAATATTTTTGATATAAAACATCCACAGGTTCCGCATTTATATAGTTTTATTTATTTATTTATTTTTTTGGTGAATTGAATAAACTACACTATATAAATTTTATTTCATGTAAACAACTCTTCTGGTTGTATGTTCAAGGTAATAATCATTCCAGTCAAGAACTCATTTTACAAAGCACTAGGGTCTACAAAGCTTTAAAAGTGACCCATTCCTGTAAGTTATAAAGTATATCATTAGAACAGTTATTAACTAACAGTACGCAATCAGAATTTATTTTTAAAACGCTAGGTAAATAGTGTGATAATAGGTATTAAAAATTACTTGACATAAATGATACATATATAAAATATACTACCTTAAAATAATTTAATTATTCATACTACAGGGAATATAATTTATTTAAAAATATAATTTTATATAAATATACATAAAAATATATTGTATACTTTAAAAAAATAATACAATAAAAATTATTTATCTTGAAAACGGAAAAGTTCTTTAGTATTAGTAAATTGAGGTATAAATTTTATTTTAATATTTTATAAATCCCGAAACCCGTAACATGCATAAAAATGGTACGTTCGTTCACTCTGTGTAAAATAAAAAGCATAAGACTGTTTAAAAAAATATAAAAAATGCACAAATTAACAAACTGGCACGAAACAATTTTATTTAATCCTTTAACGCTCAAACTGTTTTAAAATTTGAATTTAAGAAATATCCCTTTTAAATATCATTAGAATATTAAAGTAATAAGAAATTACAAATCTTTTTCTCATAATACCAATGAAAGGCATTTCTTAAATGCACATTAATACCGCAGCGCGTTTCATAAGAATTTATTGTTTTACAAATAAATCGATTTTGTTTGAAGAAATTTTTTTTGGTATAATCTTTTTCACCAGTCTAAAAAAAAACGTCCAACCAGTACGAGGGCAGAAGAAAATTTTATTTCTGTTTCCGCAGAGTTACTACCTAATAAAAGTAGGATGTACAACAAAATCAATTGTTCGGAGTATTGACGATTTATTCCCAAAAACAGAAAAAAATGTCACTGTTCATGATCCAAAAGCGGACAAAAAAACTAAACTGTACCGGTACTCTGCGGTATGGAAATATAAATAGGAATGGTGAGATACACGAACGTGCACAGAAAAAAATACAGAACAAAATAATCGGTCAAGTGTCAGTATTACTCGCACTCAAAGGGTTCCATACATTTAATTTGTTAATCACTAACTGCAATAGTACAAAAAATCGTTGCTAAAACAATAAATGAAGTCATCGGAATGAAAAACCTTGAATATTTATCACTATGATTCTCCTTACTTCAATGATGATGTAAAAAGTTTAAAATTGGCATTGTGCCAAGCACGCTTCGAATGCAGATCGAAAACTTAAACCGTCGCATTGGTCAGTGCTGTGTTTTTCTAGAGGTTTTTAATTAATATCTCGGTTAATTACAGATAAATTTTCGAAAATCATTATCAACAATCCTTGGAGGAATCTGCATCAATAGGTACCTCGAGCGACCGTCAATGTCCCTGCTGAGCGCCTGCAAATTAAAGTTTGTATGTGTAACGGAAAAATGCAATTTTTTCAAAACCTATGCGACATAGAATAATCGCTATAGTTTTCCTGAAAGGTTTAAATAAATTTTACTACCCTTAATTTTTACATAATTTGAGTTTCAGTAGATTCGGAAATAGAGGAAGAGGGACATATTTTTGCAGTGCATTTTCGACGATATCTCTGAAAATATAATACATAAAATTAAAACAAAAACCCTTTTGAGTTCGGTATTACGAAATCTTTCACACGATACCCCACACGCTAGAGAGAAAGAAACTTTTTTTTCAAGTAACTTAATTAGCCCCCTAAATTTTTCCTAAATATATTTGTGAATGGCTAATAATTTGAAAATAGACAGATAGTTAAGAATTGCAATGGACATAATTATTATGTATACTGTAAAATAAGACAGTTATTTCTTAATCTAAGACAATATAATATATCCACGAACGAAAATGTACCATAAGCTCTCCCGAGACAACCACGATTCCGAAAAGTGTTTTTTTTTTCTTTAGAAACCTCGGGAACCAATATATTTTCGAGATTTAAAGAAGCATGTTTAAAAACGATGGTTCTTTTCCTGCCACTAATTTTCGAAAACGTTTCCGAATAGTTCTTTACAGTACAAGAATCAGTGTTCCCAAACCGGAAAATTGATTTTTAGGATGTTACTAATACTCAAGTAAACATTTTCATGTACAACAGTCCAACAAATATTTTTTTCACAGACAAACATAATAAATTAACAGAATTAACATTAAAATTAATATTTTATTACTCCCGTATGTACAAATTCGACTACGCAGCTGAAAATGTGTCAATCGGGTTTTTTTTTCAAGAAAAAAACATGATATACATGAACAGATTTGTAAAAGTTTTAATTCATAACTTTTAACTGCTCGCATTGAAACAAATAATGAAGATAGATATTGTCTAAGGTAACGTAAATTATCTACGTTTCCTTATTATCAACCTGTACCAAGGCATTTAGTAGTTGTATCATTTTTGTAGTATCACATTCTTATCTAAAATGCGGATAGATACACTTTAGCGGTGCCGCTATCTTACTGTCACATTGTCATGTCACTATGAATACTGATAAATAAATATTTCATTGTTGTGTATAAACTACCGAAAAGTGTAATGTTTACAGCTAGTATGGCAGCAAAAGATGTTTTTGAATTAAATATGGTTTTAGTAACGCTAAGATTTTCAAGGCTATTTTCAGGAATTTATTCTGTAAATTTATATTTTAAGAAGTAGTATGTAAGCCATATGTTTAAAAGAATAGAAATCAAATCCTTATGTATAGAATTAAAACACTCCAATTGTATTAAGCAAAATCTAGAGATATTCTACGAAGCTATGTATACTGACTGAGGATATAGTCTGTTATGTGATGGATTTATTGCAGTAACTAAGTGTGAGTAAATTTTCTGTCGTTTTTTAAACAATTTCTATGATCCATTTTCATTTATTCGTAATTTAATATTTATAATAGTCGTTTTTATAAAATTTCAGTAACTGAACAGGTATGATGTCAAAAATTTTAAACTTTTCGTTGTTTATGTAAAAAAAGTTCTCTAGGTAGTATTTTTTTTTTTTTTTTTTTTTTTTTTTATAACGAAATAAAGTACAGTATCCATTTGCAATTTTTAAAAAATTATCAATGTTAATTTTTTCGACTTTTGAGAATTTATAGCAATCCAAGTTCCTATAGATACTCATAATTTCTATAGATACTTATAATTGCTGTAGATACACGTAATTGCTATAGATACTCATTATTTTTAAACATATCATTGTATAGATAATAATAAAAAAAAAACACTTTTTGTAATGGATGTTTAAGAAACTAGAAAAAATAGGTTCACACATATGTGAACCAAAAATACTAACCCGGTAAAATACAGTTCAAATATCAATAATTTATATTAATGTAATCAGAAAAATAAGGGCTTTAAACAGATTAATTATACAGCTTCAAATTTTTTGTAGTAAAGTATCTTAGTTAAATAATTACGAAAATTACTTTCTTTTGTGTGTCTACGCTTAACACTAGAACGCCTGAAATCTTACTACCCCCTGAAACGCCGGCCAGGTGTCATTTTGACACTGGTCGATAAGTAAGCAAAAATTTCAAAGAAAATGTACATTTTAATATTCTTTTTACAAATACATATATTGTATACATAAATACTATTATATCTGTAAAATAGGGATAATTGTACAAGATTATATGAAAATATATATTGTACACACAAATAATATTATATATTTAAAATGACAATAATTTTGAAAGATTATATGAAAATATATATGGTACATACAAAAAATATTATATATTTAAAATAAGAATAATTTTGAAAGATTATATGAAAATATGTGTGGTACACACAAATAATATTACATCTGTAAAATAATAATTTTTCAAGATGATATGAAAAAATATATGTTACGCACAAATAAAATTATATCTATGAAATAAGAAAAATATTGCAAGATGATATGAACATATACATGGTACACACGAATAATTATGATATTTTTTCAAGATGATATAAAAATATAAACAAGAGAAATAACTACGTACATTACTTATATCACTCACAGTCAATACATTTATAGCTGACATATTTTGTGCATTTGCCGCATGTCATTCTTTTACAAGAGGACATTTTATTTGTCACATTTCCATGACATTTTTTAACCTCGCATTTCCTACGCTTAGAAGGATTTTCAGCTCGCAGTTCATCTTCATGGCTACTGCGTCTTTTAGCAGATTTTTCAATATATTCTGCTCGTAATTCTTCAGCTAATGTTTGTATAAAAGTACGCCTTGATATTTTTTCCCCGTCACTTGTTTGAAAATAATCCATGAGTTTATGGCAGCAAAGTCTAACATATTGTAGAATGTGTGAATTGGCCATCTCCTTAATAAGTTCAAGTCAAGTCTCTGACTTTGATCTCGTTCTTCATTTTTTCCTAGGTAGGGAAATGCGTTCAAAATATACTTACTTTCTAAATCTGCAGCTATCCCAAATTTTTGTCCGTATTTATCAGGTTTTGATGCTATAAACTGAGTAAATGAACAACGAGTCTTACTAGGAAATAATTGTTCATCAATTGTTATATTCTGGCCTGGCTTGTAACAGCTTATGCAGTTTTCAATAAAACGATTCCATACTACCAAAATCATTGCGAATTTATATAGCTGAGTTCGATTACGACGAGTTGATTTGATATCAAATCTCAGAAATCTTGATATTTCACAAAACTTGTCTCTGGACATGGTTTCTTTTCAAAAATTTATACCCCATGAAGTAGACCATAATGAAGGAAGTTCCAGGTTACTAGCTCCTGAAACTCCACGGGCATATAAAATCGAAATGTAAGCAAAAAGTTCCTGTTTTGAAAGAGACCAAACATCATTTTCTAATACTCGACGAGCTTCTGTGTTTGTGCATTTTATTATATGCTCTAAAACCGTTCTGTCTATAAAAAGCAACCAAGCACTCAAAACACTGTCATTATTCACATTTCTTTTTGCATAACTAGTTAGACCACTATTTTCTTTCAAAATATTTTGGATTGCTAACCTACCGGTTGCACTTCCTGAACCACATTCTTTCCACTGAGAGCCATCGCGAGCAATAAATTCTTTCTGATTTCCAGAATCATCAATTTCAACATCCTCATCGCTTTCCGATTCAGATGATATAACAGGAATAAAATTTTCATCATCCGATTCATCATACATGTCGGATAATTCTCCACCTTCTGATTCATTATCTGACAATTCTTTCATAAGCGCGGTAATTTCTTCCGTAGTTAGCCCTCTCTTACGAGACATTTTAAATTTTACTCGTAGAAAGTAACAAGAACGAAAGAAAGCCACAGAAAAATTCTTCTAATCATAACTCACAAGTAACCGCGCATGCACTATCTTTGTGAAATACGAAATCTAAGCGGCAGGTGTTGTTGCAGCTGAAACAAATCACGTGATTACCAGAAGTAAAAAAAAATACATTACAGGACTCCCTTGTTTTACACAATGAATGCACAGAAGAACAAAATTTAAAATAGGGGAAGTGAAATTATTGCGGTGTCCAATTGATACCAAACCGGCGTTATAGGTAAATCTATTCGTAAACTAAGTTTGAATAAACCTAGTTCGCCAAAACTTTTTATGTGAGTTCTACCTACATATTTAATAAAAGTCGAGCGAAATAAAAAGGATCCTTCAAAATTTACAGATTTTAGAAAGAAACTTTTAAGCTTCGGTGTCGAAATGACACCGTCCGGCGTTCTAGTGTTAAAGGGAATTTTGTAAAGCTGGACGAAAATTAAATTTTTTTTATAAGGAAATCAAACATGTTAACGTTTATTGATATTATTTAAGCTGTCAAAAAAATTTAACTGTATAGAAAATAACGTTAAAATCGCCAGAAATCAATTGGTTTAGTTTTTATGAGGGAAGACATGTGGATTTGAGGATTGAAGATAATAAATTAGAAGAAGTAATAATTTCTTCTTCAAATCACAAAAATTTAGTTTAATAGATTCTATATTTATATACAGGGCTTTACAAATTTGTTAAAATCTGGTAGCCAGGAAAACACTTCCAGTCGTAAGTAAAAAATATTACCCTCCCTGCTTCCCTCGTCATTGATTTTCAAAAAGCACATATTCGTGGGCCTATTTTTATTAAAGGAAATTATATTGCTATGGATAAAACTAAAATTACTAATTAAGCCATAATTTGAGTAAACTTCACTCATATACGGCATTAGGCAAACATGAGACTTAAATGAATGAGAAGAGCTAAAACTAATTCCAAATAAATGGTAATTTAGAATGTATTTTGAAGGTTTTCCGCTCATTTTATTTTTCATTTGAAATTTAGAAATTTTTAGAAACTATTCTAAGCGAGTATTTACATCTTAAAGGTAAGCACCATGCGAAATTCCAAGCTTCTGGTTAAGCAAACGTTTATAACAACTTTACTACAGAAATCGCAATTTTAAAGCTTTTTGTTCCTGCACACATTAAAATTTCAAAATTTTAAAAATCTGTTCTGTATATGAATTTATGTCTCTAGCGTAACAGCTATGTAAAATTTCAAGTTTTTATCCCTAACAATTTTAACTAAATTGTAGTTTAGAAAGTTTTTAGAACATTTCGTGCTTATTTCATCCTTCTACATTTTGATTTTCTTTAGAAACCGTTCTTAGCGAACACTGAAATCTTAAAAATAGCCACCATGCCAAATTTCAAATTTCTAGACCAGCAGCATCACAAAAACCGTAATTTTAGAACGTTTTTTGCTTCTGCACCTTTTTAAGTTTCGAATTTCATAAAAACTTGTATATGAGAATTTACGTCTAGAAATAACAGACATGTCAAATTTTCTTAAGCTTCTATCCGTAACGATTCTGAATAAACCACAATTTAGAAAGTTTTCTGTTCATTTAACACTTTTAAATTTCAAATTTTTAATAAAATGTTTATACCAAGCATCTGCATCTTAATAGTTACCACTGTAAAAAATTTCAAGTTTCTAACCCGAATAAATCCAATTAAATCATAATTTAGAACGTTTTTAGATCGTTTTCCGAACATTTCATTCTTTTTAAATTTCGAATTTTTTAGAAATCGTTCTTAGCGAGCATTTGCGTTTTAACAGTTACCACCATGCCAAATTCCCAGCTTCTATACCAATTGTACCACATAAATCGCAATTTTAGAACTTTTTTTTCGCTCTTTTAGGTTTTTCATTTTTTTAAAAATGTACTGGGCGAGCATTTACGTTTCTAAAGTAATAGTCATACCAAATTTTTAGTTTTTAGCCTTTAGTTCCAAACAACTGTTCCAAATAAATCGTAATTTGGAACGCTTTTCTCTCTTTCACACTTTTAAACTTTTTTAAAGTGTTCTTTGCGACCATTTACGTCTTAAAACAACAGTCTTGTCAAACTTCAAATCTACCCTTAACAATTCAATAGAAATAGTGATTTAGAACGTTTTTAGAACGCTTTTCGCACATTTTCCTCTTTTAAATTTCGGTTTAAAAAAAATTGTTCTGTGCAATCATTTATGTCTTAAAGTAAAAGCCATGTCATATTTCAAGTTTCTATCCCTAACAATACCATAGAAATCGTAATTTTGAAGGCTTTTTGAACACTTTTCCCTTATATCACCCTTTTAAATTTCGAATTTTTTAGAAAATGTTCTTAGTAATAGTTCATAGTAGTCATAAGTAACTACTTTGCGAAATTTCAAATTTCTAGCCCCTTTAGTATCACAATAATTGTAATTTTAGAATGTTTTTCGCTACCTCACCCACCCCCCACTGGGGTAGTGACACGGACATAAAATATAGTCTATGTTAGAATAGGGACTGTCACCATCAATTTGCTATCATTACTTTTGATATCGGCTCAGTAGTTCCAGAGATTTCTTAAAACTGTAATTTAGAATGTTTTTATCTCATTTTACTCATTTTAAATTTCGAATTTTTTTACAATTTGTCCTTATACATCGTATGAGTAACTACCATGCCAAATTTCAAGTTTCTAGCTCCTGCAGTATCACACAAATCGCAATTTTAGAACGTATTTCGCTCTGCATCCTCTGGAGTTAATGGTACGATATAAAATAGATCCTATTTTGGAGCACAGATTGTCACCAACAATTTGCCAGCATCACTTTGGGAATCGGTTCGGTAGTTCCAGAGATTACCCCCGACAAACAAACAAACAAACAAAACAAACAAGCAAACGTTACTTCTTTATAATATTAGTATAGATAAACCTCAATTCAAGTTCAGTAATGTTTGTGACATATAGCAATATATGTCAGAAACATTTCCTTTTCAAATATTAAATTGGTGAATCCGCCTTTGACAATTTTGTTTCTGTTCTGCGTGAGAGAAGATTTTATCAAACAAAATCAGTCCTTGAATATAAACAAGAACATGATTAAAAATGCATTTTTACTTTGCTGAAATGTATAAATCAGTGGTTTTCAACTGGTATGTCGTGGCAAAGTGGTGCGCTGTGGGAGGATTTTAGGTGTGCCGCGAGAAATTTAAATCAAATTTCATGAAAATTTTAAGAAATAACAGAAATTTCGATACTTTAATATCCGACATTCCGTATTATATGATTGCTTTAAATATGTTTGATTTAATTTGAAATGAGATTTAGTGTCATAATTTGGAAGTTCATTTCTCTGCTTATGTACTCTTTATGAGGAAATCATGAAGATTGTTTTGCATCTTCAGATAAATTTAATTCTTTCAGAGAAAAATTATACCACATAAAGCAAATGAATTACAATATAAAATACAGCAAAAATGAAGTTAGAAAATAAAATTTTGAAATATGCATACTTTAAAATTATCTTAGAGAGAAAATATTCTTTCAAATTTATCAGATATCTCTTTAAATGTTAATATATATTAAAGAGAAAAATAATATAAAATAAGTTATATAAAAGTTATATAAGTTTATAAAAATTTTAACCTTTATTTTTATTACAAATTATAACACCTTTTTAATACATTCCAACAAAAATGTCTATGTATTCAGTTTGTCTGTCTACCTTCTGCCAGTACTCTAACTCCAGTAAATATACTCTGATTGTTATGCTTTGATATTTTATTCAATACAAAAGTATTCTTATTATTTTACAATAATTCTAAAATAATTCTAATTATTTCAAAAAAAAATTCCGGTTTAGTAACTGTTAATATTGTCATATAAATTCTGCATGTTTCTTTTTTTTTTCATAATCTAAATATTATCCAAAATGAAAATATTTTTGAAAAATTAAAAGTAAACTTCTTTAAGTATGCGTTCATTAAACATCTGTTTAATACATCGTTTTTGTGATACTCCAAAATGCATGAACATTAAAATTTAAAGAAACACTTTAATAGAAATAGCTTAATTAAAAACATATTTCAACATCAAATACAAAATTCTATGCTAATGAAATGAGGATCTGAACAATATATATATAAAAGTAGTACATTAATAATTTTTAATTATTCAACTTGTTTTTGTATATTAGCAATACAATGAATAATTCCAAATGCTTGGAAATTTAGCAATTACATATTTCCGTCAATATATAACTTGTATTCAAATGCGAGAGAAATTCTTTCAATTTTTACATGTTTTATTACAATAACAAAACTCTTTTATATATTGTATTACAATAACAATAATTTATATATATTTTATTATAATAAAAAACAAATATTTCCATTACTACATGTTTTATTATAAAATTTATTTTATTAAATACGGTCTTTACACTAGAAATAATTGCAATGAAACGATACCACTACAGTAACATTTGCATTACACAGAAATATTGGTACTGAAATTTCAAAATATTTATACAAATGGGTTAATATTTGCAAAATAGTAAGCATTCCAATGATTGGGAAATATCCCATGCCATTGTTAATAGTGGCCAGACTTAAAAACAACATTAACACACTATTGATTCGCTATTAGGATTAAAATATATAATATTCAATGCCATTGAAAATTATTTTATCTGTATATCTTGTAAATAAATAAAATCGTTAACCAAAGAAAGACATTAACAATAGCAACAAAATAAATAAATAATACTGCATTCGGTGAAATGTCGGTTCTATCTTGATTTATGAAAAGGAAACCAATACTTTTCCAGAATATACCATAAAGATTTGCTCGATAAGTTTTATTTCGAGAACTTTTGTACTTAAGCTTCCCGGAGGGTAATCTTAAATATTTTCGAACGACTTTGAAACTGCAACATAATAGTGGTGATCGATTTGTAAGTAAATTAATGTATTTTAGATAACCTTATAAAAATGATTTTGGATTTTGTTACATGTTTTCAAATTATTAAATCTAAAAAGTTCAACTTAGCTTGATGGATAGCAAAAATATTTGAAATCGTTTTAATGTTAGAAATATTTCGTTTCTAAATCACTTATGTTACTGTTAAATCCTGATGTGTGAAGTGTAGTAAATTTTTTTTTTCATAAGACTGTCTTAAATGGATATTGAAATAAGATATTTTTCAAACTTAGTTTGTGTTTCTCACATTCTAAGAAATCCGTGGGTTCTATTCTAAAATGTTAGATTGATAAATGTTCCCAAAGTATAAAAAGATTCCATTTTAAATGCATTCTTCTTAAGGAATAATGCATTTGAATTATATCCAAAATATAGAATCATCATAATTCATATATTGTGAGTTATACTTCAACTCATTTCAGATTTCATTCATTATTAAAATCTGTACTTTAGGAAATGAAATTAGCTTGTAACTCATAGTGAAACCCTATCCGCGTGGTTTTGGAAGTTAATTTTTTAGGAAATTAGGTACTTTCGATTTAACATCATTTAATTCTTAAAATTGAGATACAATTTTAGTTACTAAACATTTTTTAATGGCTAATCATAAAAATAAAATATGTAATATTTTAATACTTTGCACTCGTAAAGCCATGGCTCAGTTATGGCACTTAAAAGCAATCTACTACAAGGCAATTATGAACTACCCGCAGTTTCTTTTATCCATTTTAATCCTCATAAATGAGCCATGTATGCCATGGAGTGTTCATATTTTATGAGTTTATTTTGCTGTTACAATTCTGTGCACTACATTTGTAGAGAAAACAGCCAATCCATTCTTTCTGTGTGTGTGCTACATAAACTAATTTTACATACAATTAATTTATGCATCGGTAATAAGTTTATAACTTTTTTTTTATCGAAATTGATATCCGCCAAAAATATTTGTTCATAATTTTCATTAAAAATTGCCCAATAAATAGTCAAATATAGCAAAGTGAGTAAATTGAAATATTATTGCATTTTATCTATTATTATGTTAGTTTAATAAAAATTTATAGTTTAAAAAAAATATGAATACAATAAACTCATGGCTGCTACTGGTGACTACTTTTATTTTCTATTCGCACTACTATCTAAAAAAATAAATTATATTTTTCTTGCATATGTTGTCATGAAGTGTATGTGAAAAAAATTGTTTTGAGAAAGTGGCGCGAGATTGAATTAAAAAAATAGTCGCCAGTCACCCTGTAAACTGAAAACTTCTTCTTGGCCAGCTACAAATATCGTGTCGAAAATCATCAAATAGATTTTTCTACCAGTTTATACCCAAATTCTTCAGAGTAGTGCATAATTGGGTTGCCAGATTTCTTTCTTAAAAAACGGAACATTTTTATTGACACTAGTTTGTTTTCATTTTATGCCGTAATTTTCCAGATCCTACTAGACTATGCTTAATGTGCGAATGATGTTTCGCTTTAAAGAATTTTTCTTTAAAAAAAACCATTAATTGTTTTAATTGCTATTTACAACTGTATTTGTATTACGTTAGTCTATTAACACTGCTTATTTAATTCTGTAATCACATTTTTGTTGTAAAATGTTTATCAAATTGAAAATTTTGAACGAATTCAAAAGATAAATTGATAAATAGTCTTTAAAATTTAAAACTCAGACATGTTTTTTTAAAAAAACGGTTGAAACCATTTTACGGGAAAGGTTTCAGCGTACACCGTACAAAAAGCCTGAAAAACATGTAATTTGGTAATCTTAGTGCATATAATGATGACATAAATTGAGAAACTGGACACATACAGGACTTCCCCATGTGCTCCATAAATTCATTACTGTATATGAAATCATTTCCTAACGGGGCTTTTATCCGTTCAGGGCACGGTACAACTTTCCCTTTTCTATGCAAATGTTTAGGCAAAAGGACATTTGACTTAATAAATAATTTACATTTGATTACAATTGATTAGATTTGATTTCAATATTTTGTTGTACAGTATATTATAAAACAAAAGCTATAACATCAAGCTGATAATGTATCACTAAAAACTGGTTAATTGTAACGTGTAATTATGTAACATTAAATATGATTGTATAAAAATGCATACGTGTCATGCAAGCTAAAATTCTCATAGTTATTATATTGAAAATAAAAATATTTTCTTGTCCGTGACTAAACGGCATAAAATTGTATGGTAACTTTTTAGCTGGATTTTTTTCTGAGTTTGGAACGTGCCTGGTTTTATTTTCAACGCACACGTGGTATGTTACAAGCTCAGAAAAAACCCAGCTAAAAAGTAACCATCCAACATCACGCCGCTAATTCACGGTCAAGAATTTTTTTTTTTAAATATAATAAAATACAATAACAATAACAATTTAAGCTTGCAGCAATACAGTACTGTACAGTTTCAGTACAGTTTACGGATCTGTTTCTTGTTTGCTGCGTAATAAAAAAAAAAAAAAAAATCCCACAGCTTCAGAAAAAAAGAAAATGTAGCATTATATCTATCAAAGATACTCTCAAATACATGTTCGCAATACTTTTAGGGTTTCTTTCTTAAACATTAAAAAAGGAACAATTATATATAAGATCACTCGTGATTCTGTCTGTCCATCTGTCACAGCTATTTTTCTCGAAAACTACGGAACGTAGAAAGTTCAAACTTGGCAGAGTCTTAAAAGCTATTGACCCACATTTATAGAGATTGTTAGCCATTTACAAATATTTTTAGGAAAAATTTAGATGGGATAATTAAGTTATTTGAAAACAATTATTTTTTATATCGTGTGGTGTATTGTTCGAAAGTTCTCGTATCACCGAACTCAAAAATATGTCTGCTTAATTTTAGGTATTATATTTTCAGGTATATTGTCGAAAATGTACTCCAAAATTATGAACCCCTTATTACCAAATTTACTGAAACTAAAATTATGAAACAAATATGGGTAGTATGTAAGAGTTTATTTAAATCTTGCAGGAAAATTACAGCGATTATCCTAAGTCACAATGTTTTTGAGAAAATTGCATTTTTCCGTTGCACACAAACTTCACTTTGTTGGCGCTCAACGTGGAGTTGAAGGGCACTTGAGGTTATCTATCAAAGAGGATGGAGGATCACCAAGGATTGTTGATAATGATTTTTGAAAATATTTGTTTGTATTTAGCCGAGATATTAATTAAAAACATATCTAGAAAAACGTGGCACGGACCAAGGCGGCGCACAGTGTAAGATTTTGCAAATCTAGCGGGAAAAAATTCAGAAAATCGATTTTAAGTAATTTCAGTTTTGGACATTTTAAATTACTTCTAACACATTGAAGAGAAAAGAGATAAAGTGAAAGCAGTTTAACTCCACAACAACACCATCAAAAGTCGGCTCAAAACCACGTTTTCTTTAAACCTTTTTAGAGCGGCGATTGTTGTAGATGTAATTGCAAATGATATTTATGGCTTAAAATATACTTATTTTGTAAATATTGTTTTATGATAGTATGGAATCGTTACAACAAAGTATTTACTTTGTATTTTACAATTACAATAGTTATTTAAAAGTGTTACGTCTTAAAAATAAACTTGTAAATTAATATGTAAATTATTTGAAAATTTAATAGCATATGATAAATTAAAAAAAGCTGCCAAAAATTTTGTACACTCTGGTACATTGTAAGGTAATTTTTTTTGTAATTATATATGCATATAGATATAAAATAAATCAATTTTAGCTGCAACTATTTGCAACTTTTGAATATAAGTAATTTTTTACAGGTACTGAAGTGTTAATTTCGATAAGAGAATTCTATGAGATATTTATAAATGATGTTACTGGACATAAATCATTTCTATTGAATTTTTAAAATATCTTGATAAACAATGTATTACATAAATATAAACTTCAACATTGCTCATATGTTATGTTAGACCAGATTAAGCGGCTGATCCATTCGTTTATAATTGACATTAATTGAAGATGGAGAATTTGTCATCGTATAAAGAACGTTTTTTAAAGAAAAATAACAGATGGCTAGATATGAATATAACAATAAGTAATTTCTATATACCAGGCAGAAGTAATAATGACTATGCGAAAAAAGTTGGACGTTCAAAGAAAAAAATTTGTTCAAGTGGACCGAAATCGGGGAAAAAAGGTTTATCGATTCTTCTCAGAACACTCACTAAATGAACTAACACATGCCACGTGTTTAAAATTAAGACAATTAGGACGAAAGGATGCTGCGATTATGTTAAAGCAAATATCTGTAAGCCCTAAAAAAAGCAACTAAATTTTAAAAAATCGTTCAAAAAGCCGGATACCTGATATTTAAATATTCTCTTGAAGAAGCGTTGGTTTTAATAACCATTATGAAATTAAGTTTCCGAAAATACGGGATTACGAGAAACTCTGCGTTACAAAAAGTTTTGAACATTTATCCATCCTATGAGTAGGTAAAAGATGCAAAAAAATGTGCTATCCATCCAAAGAAAACTGCATATTTTCTTAATCATTTACAGAAATTAAATTACAATCTGTTGCAGATTTAACGATAAAAAGACTTTGTATTATACAAAAAACAGATATTAAATATTCTAACTAAAGAAAAAGGGTCTGTGTTAAAAAATATAACAATGATTTTTAAAGGGGGTGGGGGGTCGATGGCAGCTGTGGACAAAGTAGATACAAGTAAAAATCAAATGAAAACAACTTTGAAGATGCAAATATTCTAATCTCATCTGTGATTCCTTTAAAACTGTATGGATGTAAATGAAGAAAATCAAAACTTTATATTATGGCAAAATGCACATCCTTCATCTACTTCTTACTGTAGACCCATAAAATTTAAGTTCACCAAGGAAACTGATCAGTCAATAACGGAAGAATTTGAAAATGTCAGAAATCAAATTACTGCTCTTGTGCCAACTATAGTAGAATTAGATGATCAAACGTAGTGAAATAGAGCTCAGATTTGAAGAAACAATGGTAGATGGCCAAGTGTGCAATATTCTATCTTTAAATAAAGCAACCCAAAAATGATATATCTGTAACTAGAGTTGCAAAGTCTAGAAAAAACCCGGTTTAAACCTGGGAATAAACCGGGTTTTTTGGGAATAAATTTGGTTTTTTGGGAATAAATTCGGTTTTTTGGGAATAAACTAGGTATTTTGGCAATAAACCTGGAAATACACCGGGTCCATTGGAAATAAACCTGGGAATAAACAGGTTTTTTGCAACTCTATCTGTAACGCAACTTCCAAAGTTATGAATAATTTAAAATTTATTCGAACATATACGAGTAATGCTTACACATTTTCTTGGGGCTTATCGACACTACATGCACAGATAAGATTTATGGATAATATTTATTTATATACCTTTAACATATTGGTTATAGATAGGATGTAAAAAAAAGGTAGTGCCGAAAACATTAATGATGACACTGACAGCGATGGCAGTATCTAAAAACTTAATTACTATTTACTAAAAAAAAACACTCTTCTTGTTGTAAATGGTAGGTATTGTATATTTTTTAAATCTGCACCGAATAAAATAACACTGCGTAAAAGTCAATAAATGAAAATTACGAAAACTCTTTCTATTATGATAATGTAAGAATAATAACGTAAAATGTACAATGTAACGAGTAAATATATATTTTTCCATAATATAGAACCATTTTATCTATAGTAAGTGCAATTTTATTTAATTAATATCAATAATTTTCATAAATTTAATTTTGACCCGCTAGATTCGCAAAATCTTACACTGTGCGGCGTTGTAACTTTGTGTTTGCAACTCCATTCGAAGTGTGCTTGGCACAATGCCATGTATAAACTTTGTACAAAGTCTTTGTTTTAGGTAAGGTGAGGCTTCATATATCTCTCTGAACGTTGATGGTATGTCCATCTATTCTTTGCTAGTATATATAGGTATACCAACCCTACGTTGTATAGTTTTTTACAAAGTGTTATTATTCTTTTAGAATAGATTTCTTTGTAATATTACAGTTAGTAATTAATAAATTTATTGTACGCAATCTTTGTGCGCAAGTAAAACTCTCACTTGACCGAATATTTGACTAAATCACAAAGTCACTTTTATCAAAAAAAAAATCCGTAAAAATCCGGGAATTGTACCTGCAATCAAAAAATTTTTCTTTTTAGAGCGTACCATGTTTGGACTGTGATAAAATCATTACGGCATCACTACCGACATGTGCCCTTTCTAACAATAAAATACTTTTGTAAATCTGAGCATTCGTTCAAACATTGAGTGGTTTTCCATTAAAAAATATGCAAAGAAAGAATTTGTATGTCCACCTTTGTTGAAAGTCTGTTAAAAATTAATAAGTGTTTTGTGGGTTCGTTTCCGTTATACGGACACCATTGTCGCCAAACATACATTTACATACATACATACATACATACATTTACATACATTATGCATTAGCATACATTTTGGCATGGTGTCCGTATAACGGAAAAGTACCGTTTTGTGTAATGGTTAGAAACAGCATCGAAAACAACAGAAGAAAAGTTCCAAGAAATTATATTTTAGGCTAAAAGAAGATAACTAAATTAAAAGATATATATTTAATAGAATAAATATTTCTAATGTTTGAATGAGAATAATGTAAATCGCATTACGCTAAATTTTAATTTTTCCTTTTATCTGAACGATTTTACGATTTTGTAAATAAACAGTCATGGTCATTATCTTGCAACAGCGTGATCCAATATTCTAATAAAATTCTAGTGAAAAACAGAAAATTGATAAAATCATCAATTCTTTCCTTAAATTATTTTGTTGAAAAACGTATTTTATTTATAAAATAGATTTCCCGAAAATAATCTTTCGAAACTGTCTGATACAGATTTTATAAATAATATGCTTACTTATTTAATGGATGCATCATATCTTTGTGGAAAGGACGTGCGAGAGAGAAATGTGATAAATGAACATTATTTAAACTTCTTTAAGGTAGAGCATTTTAATAAATGCTATCAATCACATTTTCTATGTTGAGAATAACAATTCAATTAATATTTAAGAAGATTTAGGTTTAATTAAATAAGTTAGCGATGCAGCTACCCTTTTGGAATGGTATTTCTCTTCCTTAATG
Organism: Maratus michaelseni; assembly: GCA_963931845.1. NCBI lineage: Eukaryota > Metazoa > Arthropoda > Arachnida > Araneae > Salticidae > Maratus > Maratus michaelseni. Next base: position 185,593,498 of record OZ007588.1, on the reverse strand, counting down.
GTACTTTTTTTGAGCTATTTTTCAAAAACATTATTTAAGTATTTTATAACTTCTTTTTGACGTATCATTAAATGGTTTTACTGAGAAAAATAATTTAATCAAGGAAAAAAGAAGTTTACATAATAAAACTTAAAAATTTTAATTTCTTTAAAAATTTAAGAAAATTTTAAATTTACCGTTTTTTTAAAATTTTAAACTTTTTGAAACATTTGTTTTCTTATTATTTTTACAAGTGTGCTCTATAACCACTAGGACCAGATTTCTAATAAGTTAATTAATTTAAAAGAAAAAAAAAATGTCATGAAATGCAAAAATGGAATAATAAAGACTATTTTACTTAACTTTTGTATTTTTTAAATACACTATTTATATTATTTCAAATTCAATGCTTAATTTCATGAAACATGCTATAAGGAGGCGTCAATAAAAATATGAAGTAAATTGAAAAATATATGCTGAAATTTTACCACTTTGAATATACTGATCTATTGCAAAACGACACACTGAGAAAATGAAATTAACTCTTATCATTGTCACTCGAACCCAGATCGGGCATCAGTATGTTTTAAAGCGATAATATTCACAGTAACTCAAACGCAATTTGATTTGTGCTTTTCTTTTAATGTGCAGTTCGAGCTGATTTCATTTATTATTCAACAAGAATTCAAATATATAAATCATTATTTTCCTATTATTCTTATCATACGTGTAAGATAGGAAAAAATTGCTACAATGTTAAAAGGTTAAAAATCGTAAACGTGAATCGTTTAAAGGGAAATGGATCCAATAAAAGTATTTTGACATATTTGTAATGATCGGATCTTTACGCAACTTTGCCAGCATATGCTAAGGATGTCCATATACTACATTTTATGCAAAAAATTGGAAGATTGATATTTTCATTTTTACAACAAATAAAGGGTTTAAAATGTAAACATGTAGCTTTCAGAATCGGTTTAATCACGTTTTTTGAATTGACATTTTTAAATATTTAGCCAGTTTAGGGTTTTTTTTTCTCACTTGCCTGGAATTCTTTTTATATGCGACAATACTAAGAATGCTAACTAACACTTATAATCAGAATGAGCATTTTCGTTTTTTTTATTTCAATTAAAAAAACACTATGTTTGTAACCGACAATTATTAACCATATTATTATATTACAGTGCGTCTCATAAATATAAAAGCACTGATATTTTCGAAATAATATTTTAATAATTCAGTATTCAAAAATATATTTAAGCATATAACAAAAAGCATGTACCAAAAAAATCTTTTACAGTAAATTAAATTAGAATTAAATAATTTCAACTCGAAAATTGATAAATGGAAACAAATTTGATGTCTCAGAAATATAAAGATATTTTACATACTTTTGAATTATTGTCCAATAATAGAACCATTTTTATTAATGACAGCAAATATTCTAGTTGGCATGCTGTTTATTAAGTTGTGTAAGTATTCTGGTTTTATAACAAACCAACTTCGTTCGATTTCTTTTTTCAACTCAAGGACATAAGAAAACTGTCTTCCAGATGCATATACACTGCGAACGAGAATTTCCCAAAGATTCTCAACTGGATTTAAATCAGGGCTACGTGCAGGCCATACCATGGCATGAACATTGTTATCAGCAAATCATTTTTTTCTGAGTCATTATGTGTGGAGAGGTGCATTATCCTGTTGGTACAAATAATTCCGACCACCAAGAGTTTCAGGAATTGACAACAAGTGACTATCGAGCACTTCTATATATTCTTTAGATGTCTGTTTACCTTCCAGAAAACAATATATGTAGTTCCAATAAGAGAAGGCACCCCAAACCATCACAGAACCTCCCCGTTTCTGCCTACTGAAGCGAGTTCGAGGTTCACGCCTAAAATCCTGCCAGTAAGATTTCCAACCATCTGGGCCATCCAAGTTAAATCTCTTTTCATCTGAAACAAATGACTTGCATCCATTCATCCTTCCAATGCATATGATCTTTAGCCCAGAGTAGCCTCCGTTCTTTGTGTCCTTTTTTCAGTAAAGGAAATCTGCACATATGGCGGCACACAATATTTTTCTTTCTTTTATACGACGATGTACTGTGTCCTTTTAGACCATACCATTAACTCGTTGAGAAACTTGTCGGAGCGACCAAATTTCGCATGTCGGAGCGATTTTTTGCGACCAAACAAGTCTCATGATCTTGCACTCGAGTCTTTCTCGGCCTGCCAGATCGGTTTGTAGAATTTAAATTGTAAGTTTATGATAAAACACTTTACAAACTGCAGCTCTGTTTTTCCGAGTTTTTTTTATGTATTTGAGAAACTGTTAAGCCATTAACTTTAAATCTACGTATTTTGCAAATCTCAATATTCCGGGGCATGTTCGCAATTGAAAGAAGTCAAAGAACTTTGCTTGTTTGGGTAACAAAGCGCATTATTTCTGTATGTACTCATTCGAAAAAAATTTGCATATGAAGCAGTTTCAAATTTCACTTTATATTTATGAGACAGCTAAATTTTTTATTTTTTTTATTATTCGAGTCGAAATTATTTTATTTAAATTTAAATCCCGATAACAGATACATTTCATTGCTCTTAATATGATGTATAAAAGTTGACTTCTTATGCTGAATTAAAATGTAATTTCAAAAACATCTGTGTCTTTATACTTACTAGATGGAACCCGTCAAAATTTGACGGCAAACAACTTGATACTACCATAAAAATAAAATTTATAGTTGCTTTAACTTGACAAATTTCATAGTAGGGAGCATAATATAATTAAGCGGTCACAGACCTTTCCATCAATATATCACATGAAGGGTGTGTGCAAAATTTAGAAAGCACCCCTTGGGGGGGGGCAAAGTGGGGAGATGGACACCGGAGATGCATAATATGATTAAGTGGTCACAGACCTTTCCAATGATATATAACATGAGGGTTTTGTGCAAAATTTAGAAAGTAAGGGGGTAGGGGGGGGGCGGGGGCAAAGTGGGGAGATGGACATCGGAGATGCATAATATGATTAAGCAGTCACGGATCTTTCCAACAATATATGAGATGAGGGGTGTCAACAAAATTTAGAAAGTATCCCTTGGGGGGGCAAAGTGGGGAGATGCATAATATGATTAAGTGGACACAGACCTTTCCAATGATATATAACATGAGGGTTGTGTACAAAATTTAAAAAGTACCCCTTGGGGGGGAGGGGGGAGCAAAGTGGGGAGATGGACATCAGAGATGCATAATATGATTAAGCAGTCACGGACCTTTCCAACAATATATGACATAAGGGGTGTCAACAAAATTTAGAAAGTATCTCTTGGGGGGGGGGCAAAGTGGGGAGGTGGACATCGGAGATGCATAATATGATTAAGTGGTCACAGACCTTTCCAATGATATATAACATGAGGGTTGTATGCAAAATTTAGAAAGTACCCTTTGGGGAGGAGGGGGGGCAAAGTGGGGAGATGGACATCTGAGATGCATATGATTAAGCAGTCACAGACCTTTCCAACAATATATGACATGAGGGGTGTCAACAAAATTTAGGGGTGGGGGGGGGTAGTGGCGGGATGGACCCCGGAGATACATAACATGAATAAGTGGTCAAAGACTTTTCCAGCGATATATCACATGAGGGGTGCGTGCAAAATTTAGAAAAGTGTCTCACTTGGGAGGGGGGGGAGGGGGGGGATGGACCCCAGAGATGCATAACATGAAAAAAAGGTCACAGGCGTTTCAACTTGCAACTTTTTTCTTGAAGGCATTTGACAATATTAAATTTTTTTTTACCTAAGACAATTTAACGATATTCTTAATATTTTTGCACAATTCGTCAAATGTTCATGGAAAAAATCATGAAATTCGCTAATCAATAGTTGATAAATTATAAAATTCAACAATCGATAACGGAAAAATCACGAAATTCATCAAATGGTCTGCACACTGATGTGATGATCAAAAGGGTTTTGAAGTATAGGACAAAATTAGCTTTTGCCAAACAGCGAGTAATACTGAAAATTTGGCAATGGACTTTATTGCCACCACTGGTCAAACATAATAGTCACACTCACCAATTACGATGATTGAATGGAAAAAGATTCTTTTTCTCTGCTGTCGCTCGACAAATTTCGAAACCATTTGGCGAATTACACGATTTTTCCCCCAAAATTGACGGATTGTGATTTTTTTTCTCGAAGCCATTCGACGATATTTGAAAACTTTTCCCCCCGAAACCAGTTGATGAATTTTGTGATTTTTCCACTGTCGATTAATGAATTTTGCAATTTTTCCGCTATCAATTGACAAATTTAGCAATTTATCGACTATCGATTAACGAATTTCACGATTTTTTCCATGAACGAACAAATTGCGCACTTTCTTCCCACTAATGTTTCACACATTTCGCCCTTTACAATTCAGCCAATGAGTTGAACGTTGTTTCTTTCCAGAAATGTCAGGAATGAAACAATTATTCTTTAGGATGAATTCCCTTCGTTCGATGCCCCATGTGTGCGATGCAGCAACGGACGTCACAGACTTTTTAGGGCACCTGCAGACTAAAAACATCTAACCAATCTTCGCGGGTGAAAAAATCCCAGATTTCGTCAAATGATTGAGGGAAAAACACTAAATTCATCAAAGGATTATGGGAAAACATGACTTTCGTTAAAAGACCACAGAAAAAACGTGAATTATGCAAAAGGATCGCGAAAGATAAGCAAATTTGTTCAAAGAATCGCTAAAAAGGAAATTTCACCAAAAAATCACGCTTTTTTACTAAATTTAGTCTAAAAATTGCAGAATAAAATGAATTTTATCAAAGAATCGCTGGAAAATGCGAATTTCGTTAAGGATCGCGAGAAAAATGCGAAATTCTTCAAAGGATCACTGAAAAAACATGAATTTTGTCAAAGAATTTCTGAAAAAACATGAATCTCGCCCAATAACAGAAAAATCATGGTTCATAATCATTATATCATACATTATCAAAAAAGGAAATTTCACCAAAAAATCACGCTTTTTTACTAAATTTCGTCTAAAAATTGCGGAATAAAATGTATTTTATAAAAGAATCGCTGGGAAACGCGAATTTCATAATCGATCGTTAGAAAAATGCGAATTTCTTCAAAGGATTGCTGAAAAAACGCCAATTTCGTCAAAGGATTGCTGAAAAAACATGAATCTCCTCAAAAGGAAGCAGAGAAAGTGAAAATATCGTCAAAGGATCACAGAAAAACGCAAATTTCGTCAAAGGATAGCAGAAAAAACGTGTATTTCGTCAAAGGATTGCAGTTAAAACATGAATTTTGTCAAATGATTGCTGAAAAAACACAAATTATGTCATAGGATCGCTGAAAAAATCATTAATTTCATCCATCGGCACATAAATATCATGAATTTCGTCTATCGGGGGCATAAAAATCCTTAATTTCGTCGGTCGGGTAGAGAATTTTTTTTTCATCAATCGGGCGTGTAAAAATCATGAGTTTCATTTATCGGTCACCTAAAATACACAAAATTCTTGATACGCGCACATAAGAATCAAGAAATCAGTTGATCAGGCACGTACAAATCATTAATTTCCTCTATCGGCACATAAAAATCACGAATTTTGTCTATCGGGTGCATAAAAATACTTAATTTCATAATCTTTTACCAAATTTCGTCTAAAAATTGCAGAATAAAATGTATTTTATAAAAGAATCACTGGGAAACGCGAATTTCATAAACGATCATGAGAAAAAAGCGAATTTCTTCAAAGGATCGCTGAAAAAACACGAATTTCTTCAAAGGATCGCTGAAAAAACATGAATCTCGTCAATAGGCAGCAGGGAAAGTGCGAAGATCGTCAAAGGATCACGAAAAAAGCAAATTTCATCAAAGGACCACAAAAAAACACAAATTTCGTCAAAAGATAGCAGAAAAAACGCGAATTTCGTCAAATGATTGCTGAAAAAATCATTAATTTCATCCATCGGCACATAAATATCATGAATTTTGTCTAACGGATGCAGAATTTTTTTTTTTCATCAATCGGGCGTGTAAAAATCATGAGTTTCATTTATCGGTCACCTAAAATTCACAAAATTCTTCAAACGGGCGCATAAAAAGCAAGAAATTAGTTCATCAGGCACGTAAAAATTATTAATTTCCTCTATCAGCACATAAAAATCATGAATTTGGCAATCGGGTGCATAAAAATACTTAATTTCGTCAGTTGAGTGCAGAAAAAAAAAATCGTCAATCAAGTGTGTAAAAATGAGTTTCATTTATCAGGCATGTAAAAATCATGAAATTCTTAAATCGGGTGCATAAAGATCATGAATTTTGTAGGACGGGCACTAAAAATCACAAATTCATCAAGTGGGTGAGTGAAATCACGAATTAGTCAAGTGGGCACATAAAAATCACAAATTTCTTCAATTGAGTGCATAAAAATCGTAAATTTTGTCCCTCAGATGCAGAAAAATCATTAATTTCATCAATCGGGTGAGGAAAAATCCTGAATTTTGTCAAACAGATGCAGAAAAAACACAAAAGGAAAAAAGAAAATCAGAAAATCCTGTATTTGTCCAGTTTTTTTCATATTTTTAATCGCCAGTTTTCTAAGTTTTATCGCCGAGTGCTTATTTTCACCTTTAGGTGGCAATAAAGTCAATCGCCAATTTTCAGTATTGCTCGCTGATAGGCAAGTGCTATTTTTATCCTGACAAAATGGTTATCGTATCAATGGATGGAAAAGGAAAAGTGTGTAGTGTATATAAATGAATTCTGCATTGACTGTCACCTTGTATAATGACAATTGTGTACAATTTATCGCGTTTGATGGAGTTTTTAAGTTTCAAGTTTAGATTATTATATTATTAGGTAGTTTTTCATTTTATCTTTATTTTATTTTATTGAATCATTGAAGGTAAAACAGATATCTATTTCTGTGTTCATGATTGAGTTCTTTAGATATGTTTTGATTCTTCGTATATTGTTAGCAAAATTATTTAGTGCACATAATATAATTGTAAAGCATGCTTTATATACATTCTGGTGCATTTTATTAGTTGAAATTTGTTACATTTTTCGAAATGATTGTTGAATTTTGTCATATTTTTTCCCGCAACCAATCAATAAATTTCATGATGTTTTATTGGTGATTGGTTGCGGGAAAGTATTGTGAAATTCAACAATCATTCAAGAAAATGTAACAAAATTCTACTAACAACAGGAGCCTCTAAACAAACCAGTTCAAAATATGCATTCATATACATTAGATGCTGTACCATCTGTCCATTTAAATATTAAAATGTGTACTAAATGATATAAAACATTTTAAAAACTGAAATTTTACACTTACATCTTAATTGTAAGTTTCATTGTTTACATGAGTGGATTTTAAGGAGTCTACTGCATATATATATATACACATATACTAAAATTATCTATCTAAATCCATTTGAATCATTGAAAGTTTTGTTAAGATTTGATCGTATTTCAATCTTTAGAATGCTTTTCTATTACCCGACATAATACCAATAAATTGTCATACTAAAGTTCCAAAACCTTTAAAAAAATTGTCAACAAACCAAAAAATTCCATGCAAAACACATCCATACACACTATCATAACAAAATCATCAAAATGCACAGGTGGTAAAGCTGTTTAGAAGCTCCTGTTGTTAGTAGAATTTTGTTACATTTTCCCGAATGATTGTTGAATTTTGTGATCTTTTTCTCGCAACCAATAAATAAATTTCACGATGTTTTATTGTGATTAAACTATGAATTTTGTTATTTTTTTACATATAAACACAATTGCCGACTCAGCAAGTTTCTGGATTTGTCCATGTTAGTGAAACTTTTTTTTTTTCATACAACTGCTGGTCAAATTTTTAATCAATTTTTACAGCCGAATGCAACTATTAAAACATCTGTAGTATTATATTCAAAAAGGTAAATTTCAGCTTTATAAATCCTAATAAAAACTCGACCATTACTTTTTAGTTTAAGAAATTTAAAGTAGCAAAATATACATACGACATATCCAAAGAATTCAATCATGAACACAGAAATACATATGTGTTTCTATGTTCATGAGCTCAATATAACAAAATAAATAAAGATAAAATGAAAAAATACCTAATATTTATAGTAATCCAAACTTTGAAACATGCTGCTTACGATGACTCCCGACTAAAGATCTCTAGAGACAGGAAATGCCCTCACCTCATTTGCTGAAACAAATCTGTCTGTAGAGAGTAAAAGCCTCTAGCTGATTGGCGGAATGCTCGCGCATGCGTATAAAAGTCAAATTCGCATGAAAAACGAAATACCAGGTTAGCTTTAAATATATGGATGAGACGCACTGTATATGTGTATTTTAGCGAATATATTCATCAATATATTAGAGACTTCCCATAGTAGATGGGTAGAAAAATGCCTGTTTTTGGAAGCTTCACAGGCAAGGCTACAAAAGAACAGTCTATCTATATTTTAGCGATAAAATACAAAATTACATTTCAAATACACTTTAAAAATGTATAAAATGCAATATCGTTTATAATTTATACACCTGAAGAAGCTTATTAAACTTTTCGCTGATGAATGAATGTTTTACCACACCCTCCTAGTAGGAATAAAATTTCAAAATTAAAAATGTCTTAACCAAGAACATTTTGATTGAAATTTATAACAGGTGAAATTTGACGTAAGTGGTTTAAAGATTATATCAAAGGAATACATAAGGTACAGAAAATTCCTAAATTTAGCTAAACTACGAGAGAAAATACAGGGTGATTAATAAGTAAATATACAACTGCCAGATGCTATAAAACAGGAACAGTTTAAGGCATGTTCCCCTTATGCAAGCTGTAAGATTGGTGTACTGCGCTGCTGTGCGAAGTGACATAATGGGATAGCTAGCATGTCACGGGAATATAAGTAAAAATGGCTGCGTCTGCAATGGAAAAGGCATTTTGTGTTCTTGAATTGAGAAAAATGAAATCTGTCACCCTTGTGCAACGGCGTTTTTGAACACGATTTGGAAAATAACCTTTAACCAGAAAATCCATTTATGATTGGTTTAAATTTTTAAACTACTGGCTGTTTATACAAAGAGGACAGAAATGGATTGCCGGTTTGATGTGTGTTATGTGACTAAGGGATACATTTTTTAAATCAATCATAAATGGATTTTCAGGTTGGAGGTTCTTTTCAAATCGTGTTCGAAAAGGCCTTTGCACAATGGTGATAGATTCGACTTTGCTCAATTCAAGAACACAAAATGCCTTCTCCACTGCAGACGTGATCTATTTCTTCTAATATTCACGTGACGCGCTACTTCTCACAGCAGAGGGGGAAAAGTTTATGAATACACTTACCTTACGGCTTGCATTTGGGGAACGTGCCTCAAACTATTCCTGTTTTACAGCATCTGGAAGTTGTATACTTACTTATGAACCACCCTGTATATACAAATTTTTCAAATTTCCAACCACACATAAAAGAATTAAAAACGTGGTTGATTACACATTATAATCTGTGTGAATTTCTGTTGTAAGGATGACTTTAAGTGTTGTCCTAAACCCTTTTCTCTATAAATTACCTTCTAGAAATTTTACATAAGTATATATGACATAATAATTTTATAACAACGAATATTAAAATAAATATTGTTTACTTCAGATTTGGCACTGTTTAAATCAAATGATGTTAACCTTTTGATTCAAACCACGGTTTGAACCAACTGGGTTTTGTTTTCCTTAAAGAAAGCCAATTAGATTTTTTGTAATAATTCAAGTGACGCATTTTCTCTTTTTTTCAATATAAGTATTTCAGATTAATGGATATAAAAAGATTGTATCTTTAACTGAATCATTTATCTCAGCAGTTAACTTGCATGAGTCATAATTTAGTCTAGAATATTTTTGTATGCATATGGATTTAAAGTTAATATGTATTAAAAAATACCAAATGCTCCAAGGAGTTAACTTAAATCACAATCAGCGCATAAACATGCGTGAATGTAACAAATATAAATCAAAAAACATATTCATACTTTACATTTACTTTTCAAAACTCAAATTATTTACAGCAGACAATAACATAACATAATTTTAAAAACTTTGGAAAGTGTGCTGAGAAAATCTTTTCTCGATATTGGGGAAGGTATCTATTAATAACAAGGAAAAATGATAGAATAATCTTTATGAAAAAGCAAGTAGGGAGAAATGTGAACATTTAAGATAAGCACGAATCAATTCATGGGTGTTTTGCATTGACAGACATTTCATAATTCATCTTCATTTTTTTAATCGATTTATTTTTTTAAATGCTATTTTTTGAATAATACAAAATCATATTTCAGCTTAATACATGAAAAGTTTCTTTTGAGAATGAGAACTTCTAAAAAATACAGAAATAACCATAGTAACATGTATGTTATACTATTTTTCTTAGCAACAGAATGGACATTATTTTTTTGACAATATTCAAAGCTTTAAAAACATAGATAACTTATTTTTATGTCATTTTGAATATGTGATCGCTTACAGAAGTTTTTATTTGAAATTCTTTTTAAATTGTAAATTGAAAACATTCCAAATCGGCCTCATCTGCAGAAGTTCCTGACGTACGAGCAGAAATAAAACGCATATTTAAAAACAGAAACTAAACATATTAATTTTCACATCAATGATGAGTAAACAAAGGCATTTTTTGATTTGTTCCATGCAATTTTACTTTTTGTAAATTTAGACTAAAATTTAAAAAATATATATTAAAATTATATAACTTTATTCTTTCTTACTTCATAAGCTTAGCATTTAAAGATTTTACCCTTAACTGCCCAGATAAAAATTACCCCGTAGATACTGTGAACGGTCTCTGAGACCGCTTGATCGAACGAAGAATAAAAGCTGTATTAATTCAGAGGATACTGTTTCCACACTAAACTTTATGTACAGGGCTATTATAAATAACATTCACTTTTTCAGAAGTCTCTAGTGATAGTGCTAGAGCTCAAAACGAAACAAAATTTCAGTAGTATCTGTAGTTAAACTGAAAATTAGAAGTTAAACTGTGAAAATTGAAAATGAACGGTCTGTGAGACCGCCAAAAGCAGTTATGGATTAACACTGTTTCACCAATGGTGTCAGACGACACATTTTTAATTTTTGTAATTTTTTTGTATTCTTCCTAATTTACAAAGATCACAAATTACTTTTTAAGAGCCTACGCTAGTCACGGAAAGAAACGCTCAAGCTAATGTTAAGTCTATGGGAAGGTTCTTGCGCGATTTCTCGCTCGCATTTCAATATTTTTAAATGATGTTTTTTGCATAGGATAGCTGAGGTCGATCCCTAACGTTGTTAGGTTTTTTTTTTTGAGTTTTGTTGTAGTTTGTTTATAAGTGGACATTTTTAATTTTGGAACCGGTTGGAACCGGTTCTGAAAGTGCCCTTATATAAAAAAATCTGTAACCAAAATCGAAAAAGTAAAAACTAACAACGTTAGAGATCGACCTCAGCTATCCTATGCAAAAAAAATCCTTTAAAAATATTGAAATGCGAGCGAAAAATCGTGCAAGAACCTTCCCATAGACTTAACATTAGCTTGAGCGTTTTTTTCCGTGACTGATGTAGGTTCTTAATGTATCGAAGATTTATTTCCACGCAAAAAATATAGTTCCTGCAAATAACGAGTTTACAGCTAAAATCAGAGAGTCTTTGGAGATTTTATGTAAAGGAAATAGAGTCTGTAATGATTGCCTATCCTATAATGTACCTAAAATATGGTTTAATATTTTGAAATTATCAAGAACCCCAGCGCCGGAACTAATGGACTTTTCCTGATACACCCCTACAGAATAATAGACTAGCCTCGTTTAAAACTCCGTTATATGCTAGCACAGTGAAAGCGACATTCGTACACTCAACTCAGTCAACGGTTCCCCTGAAGATGATCACGTTAGTGATTGAAAGTCTTTGAGTATATTTTACGTTTTTAACATCTTTTGATCACCTTTTAAGCATGTTTTAATATATATTTTTTTATTGAGTTATTTGCTTCCACAGGCAATGAGATCATTAGAAATCATTTGGTAAAAATAAGCTGTGCACATTTCTATAACTTTAATCGTGTTTATTCTAGATGAATATGCTATGAACACCCCCTATTTTCTAAGATGGTATTAGCCTTTTTCTCAGAACTTCAGGTATGCGTGACTGGTTTGATGAACACACAGAGCACCATATAGCACCGAGATTGACGCATAAAATCATCACATGATTTTAACAATAGAGAAAATCTGGAAGCTATTTAAATTAGTGATTTAAATGCCGACATGGAATACCCCTGCAATTTGGTGGCCTTACGAAACATTTCTGCAATTAATTACACTATTCATTTTTTTTTAATTTTAAAGTATCGTATAGGAATATATTTATTTTGCTATATCTTTTTCTAACTTCCTGATTTTTAAAAGCGAAAACAAGCAGTAAAATATTAAAAATATATTTTTTTCTCTGTGAGATTATTATTACTTTTTTTTGCTGTCGTTGAAGTTAAGTATTTGTATCAATCTAATAGATTATGTTTTTAACAGTGAAATGAATAAGTACTTTTATATATTCATTGTAATATTATGTTTGCATGTGTACTGTGTTGTATAATTCTTAAATTTTAACTTTTTCATATCGTTTTACAATATACGTACTACATGGTTCATGAACATTTTCATTTTTTAAAGAGTTTCAAATCTCTCAAATTCAAAAGCACTTTCAAACTCAAAGAAAACATAATGACCTAAAATGAATTTTTTTAATATAAATAAAACTGCATTGAACTGCTATAAAATATCACAAAAATATTTATTTTTAAAAACTCTAAGCATTGTTTATTTTATTTTAATATTGAAAAATTGTTTTGTATTTTCTTCTGTTTTATAATTAATTGTATACATAGACTCCACTTTCCATCGATAAGTTTTGTAAATAATATTCAAATTAATTAGACGCAATGGGAAAAACTATTTTTAAAAATCCTAAACTGGCTCATAGAATTTTTATTAATGATTTATTGTTCAAAAATTTATTATCGCTTTCTAAACATGTCAGAAAAATAATGAAGATAAATTAACTTCAAATTTCGAGAAAATAAACATTTAGTTCTGCAAAAATTACGCATGGTATTTCAATTCTTTTAATAATGAGGTATGAAAGAAAATTTTAATATTTTGTATTTTTTTTAAACTTGAAATATTATTTCTAGATACACACCACATCTGTTTGATAGTTCTTTTGAACAAAATTGCTTTGAAATTACTTATGATTCTGCTTCACTTCTAAAAAAATATTAAATACGTAAATTATGTTACTTCGTAAAAAGACTAGAAACAAATGACGCAATGATTGTTGCTACATTTGGAGACGATAGCATAGAAGGATGTACATTTATCCATACTGATACAATAAAGTTGTTGTATGTGTGTGTAACTGTTTGTTTGTTGGAAATAGCTGGGAAAATTTATCGCACGCAAATTTGCAAATTAAAGATAAATATAGACAAGTTGAAAGGTATCTGAAGCTCAAGTTTTCGATTTGTTTTTCGATTTTCTTTAGTTACTTTATATTGAGTGGGAAAAATCGCATATATGGCCAATTTTTCAAGTTTGACGGCGAGTTTTATCCATGATAAAAGCAAACCAAATTCAATCTCATAGTAATCTCTGTAGTAATTTTGACTTTTCTTTCAATAAAGTAAAGTGGTCAGAATTCCTACTGAGATTTTTGAATTTTCTACGATTTAAAAAAAAAAAAAAAAAACTCCATTCTGCTGAAAATGAGTTGTGTTTTCAATCGATTTCTACTGGATACCTTAGTCGACCAATGTTACATTTTAATCCCGTTACAGAGGAAACCTTCGGGAATCATTAAAAAAAATAAAACTATATATATTGATAATTTGTATTTATACCATTTTTTAAGAATATTAAGAAAAAGTGTCGACGAGCGAACGGAAGTTGAACAAGGACATTTTTATCCGTTGTATAGCTACTGTAACCTTTTTAACGCTGGAAAGCCTGTTGTTATGACGATCTTCCATCGTGAATTTCGTGAGTGAGAGATAGATGATTTCGTCATGTGACTTTATGACAGTCGAAATTTTGTGGTTAGTTTTATTTTCTTTCTTCAAAAATATTGTTTATTGTTTATTTTTATAAAGTTATTTTTTTATTTCAAGTAGCCAGTAAAAGGGGAAAATGTTTTCGTTTGTATGGTAAACTTTTATCATCAAAGATTTATAACGTTGTGATATTTTCCCATATCCCAGCTGAGTTACGTTACTATTGACCTCAGGAGTTGTCGGGTCAGATCAAACGAAACGATCGATTCCCGATGCTGAATGGCGTGGACATTTTAAGAACAATAACCGAGACTGCCTGGCACCTAGTCCGACACTAACGGATTGATTACTCTCCTTGTGAGGTCGCAGATGGAGAGATTCCCAGAGACTTTCGGACGCCAAGGGAAGTCCTTTAAAATCTGGGAATGAGAACCAGAGATCCACTACGATAGGCTGCCGTAAGTTTAAGAGGCCGGGAGGAACCTGCCCCCGCCCCCCTTTTTTTCGGAGGCGAGAGGAAGAAGAGAAGACGAGAGATGATGGTTCTTCGGAGGCAAAAGGGTAGGACGTGACCCTGAAAAAGCAGAGTCTTGCAGTGAAGCGAGAGCGAAGTGAAACGGAGGGAGGACAGACGGCCAGGTCTGTGAGAGGAAAACTCGGAGGAGCGATCCGTCTCGATCACCCAAGGACACCCTGTCCTGTTTAATTTGTATCACCGAATACAGAGAACGGAAATTAAGTTTAGAACGAGACTGTCTGGTGTAGAGACCTAAGGAGAAATTAGAGGACTTTATGGAACTCGTTTATAATCACCTGCACCTACGCATTTCATCCCATTTTATTTTGTTCTATTTTATTTAAATAATGAAACCTGTAGAAGGAATGCTCTGTACTTCGAGTTCGAATAAAGAAACTTTTCTTTCTACAAATCAACTTGAGTAATTACTCCGGTTAGCCACAGCTACCAGTTCGAATTTTATAAATCCCGCCGGAGTTTTTACAACGTCATTACTTCTGTTTATTCTAAAACTATATATAGGGTGGATCTGCTAGTCAAAAATAAAAGGAATAACACTATTATTTTCAATCGTATAATGACACAAAATATTTACGTGAAACAACTGCACAAAAAATGGAAGACTAGGTCACATTTTAAGGAAAATTTACAATTAGCCAAATCGGACAATAAAATAAGTAGCATGTTCCTTGACATTACGTCTTTTACAGCAATCATTCGAAAAATTCCGTCACATCTTAACTCACAAAGAGCCAAGCACCAAATTCCTTAAAACATTATTAATTAAAATCGATATCACTAATACTTTTTAAAAATGGAAAAAGACAATACAATGGAATAGAAATACAAAATCGACAATAAATAAATAAAGTAAAAAGTCAGTTAAAACGTATTATTTAACACTAGGATGCCATAATTTATTGATCACCATATTAACATACATTGGCAACCGTGTACAAAATACTCAACTTATGCATTCTAGGGATTAAATAAGTGTTTTTTACTGCAAAATATTAGTCGGTCATATTTCTGTCTGTTCTTTTGTATTTCTCCAGTCTTTTCATAGCCTTTAAATTTATTTGTAATAAGATAATAAAAGAAAGCTGTCCTTTGAATAAATATCGATTGTGATGATCTAGTAATTAAAAATATGTTCATAAAAATGTTGAAAATTTAAATTTTAGAATGAGCCTTTGTGTAAATTTGTTTAGGAATGGAAAAAAATTATAAAAAAATATTTAGGAAAACTAGTTTAGTCCGCAGTCCAGCACACATCAGTAGCAGTACAAGTATTATATAAATCTACATTGTAATATATATATATATATATATATATATATATATATGTTATGGCCAAAGACCGAAATTTGGCCAATTTCGCAAAATGGTCAAGACTCAAGGCCGATGAGCAGTATATTTTTGGCTCTGGCCGGCCTATTCCCGAAGTGGCCGGAAACCCTTGGTAAATATTAAAAGTGATGATTCCAGGCTGTCCGGTAGGTAGTACTGACGTGTACACATGGTAGGGGGTTTCCTGGATTTGAAGATAATATTCTGTTTGTCTGGAGAATTTAAATAAAACCTTAAATGAACCCAAAATTTCTAATTTAAATCTTTACTCCGATTTTGTACGAATTTATATTTTTAATGACAAAATCGCAAATAAATACTGATAATTAGGGATAAAAGTGCTCGAGAGAAAACATTTTCTTCTTTTTTCACTTAGGGTCGTGTCATAGTTTAAAAAAATAGCTTTTGTTACCCAAACCTTTGAAATTTTTAATGATTATAAATATAAAGGTTTTGCAGCCAGTGTAAAAATTACGCCAGAAATAATGTTATCTGGGTGTAAAATAAATATGTTTTTGTCTCAATTTTTTTTGGTTTTCGCGTCGGGTGCGTTAACAAAAAATTAAAATAGTTTTATCGTCCGAACTCTCTGAAATTTTAGTCGTTTATAAATATATCTGTTTCGAAGTCCTTTATAAGATTATGTGAAAATATATTCACTTGAAATGGTGATAACGTTACCCGAAGCTGAGCGGGACCACGCAGAATCACCTCGTTATTATGGGTTTTCGTCAAATATTTCTCAGATTTTATTTAACAGAAAATAGTTCTTCTTGTTCCAACGTTTCGAAATTATTGTAAGTGATGTAATTCTGGTCTACCTAGATACTCTAAAAAGATTGTACAGAAATACGAACGTTTAGTAACTTTTAGCGTAAGAAAAAAATCCTCTTGTGAGGCGCGAAATGACATACCTTCGCTAGTATTTCTGAAAAAGTTAAAATTTGTATTTTTTAAAACTAATTATACCGTCGATTAGAAAAAGGTTCCGGATTTAAAGGCATATGTTTGGTTTGTCTGTGTCTCTAAAATTGCGCTCTTGAAGGGCGGTGACGTAAGGGAGAAAACATTCACCCGGGAAAACAACGCTTTTTTAAAAATGTTCTTCAAAGATTAAAATCTTTTTTTTTTTCGAATTGATTGCGGCATTTGAGACCTAAACGTGCGATCTTTCAGAATAGGTTTTTTATTTTTAAATAAACAAAATAGTAAGAAATAAACGCATTCTTCATTCAAATTTGAGAAGCATTAATGCTTCTTCATTGTCGTTCGCTGCCGTAAAACGCGAGTGCTGAAAGCCGGCTCGCAAAGAAAGAGATGAGTTAATGTTCAGCTTTTAATTAATATCTTGGTTAATTATTAAAATATTTAAATTCACTCAGGTGCATCAGGAGCGGCCTTGGACTATTCTCACCTAAATTTTAAGACTTCTAGCTACGCTAGATTTTGCTAGCCATCGCAGACAGACAGGCACACAAAGCGAAACTTTCTTTTATTAATATAGAGGATTGTTTACAGCTATTTTACAACTTTTCTCTATTCTAAAAAAATAGTAACTAATGCTGCTACTGTTGTAATTAAATTTATTGTGATTAAATTTATTGTGAAATTTATTGCTCACAGGCTATCAAAGCCTGAGAGCTAATGTGCCCGCCCGTTCTGTATGTATGTACGTATGTACGTAACGCTATAACTCGTGATAGAAATATCCGTTTATCTTCAAATTTTGTTTATAGGTACATTGGGATAAGGCGCTTCCCTGATTAGTTTTGGGGGTTCATTGGTTACGTATAAAAAAGGGGGGGCTAATACCCCCTTAATTTAGATAAATGTGTTTTTCATGCTAAATTATCCGATTTGATTAAAATTTGGTTTATAGGTTCGTTGTTATAAGGTGCTTCCCTGATTAGTTTTGGGGGTCCATTGATTAAGTATAAAGGGGACGGAGGGGTAATCCCCCTTAATTTAGATAAGTGGGTTTTTCATGCAGAATTACCCAATTTGCTTCAAATTTTGTATATAGATTCATTGTGGTAAGGCGCTTCCCTGATTAGTTTTGGCGGTTCATTGGTTAACTATAAAGGGGGGAAATGGGGGGTGCTAATCCCCCCCCCCCCATAATTTATTGTCGATCTCTTTCTTTTTCGCGGGGCATTATTCTTTGAAATAAGAGTATAATATACAATTACTGTGAATAGCCTGTGAGCTCAATGCCATCAGTTTAACTGGGCACTTTTCTTTTTATTTAATATCTCGGGTTATCTTGCAAAAACCATTGCATATACAAACATGAAAACTGGGACTGTTATAGATACAAATATGCTATACACGTTGAAGCGGACAGTTTTTAAATCGAAGAATTTTTTAAAGCGTTATTTAGTATTGGAATCGGGCAAGATATTTCAGTTAAGTAAGTTTTATAGAATGAAAAACTATTCATAGCAATTCCACCATCTTTTGCAAGCATGATTAGATTGTGTTGTGAAATGTCCAATTATTTATTAAATTCGTCTAATTTTTTAGTGTTTTTTCCTTTTCTACTTGAAAAGGAAAGCTTCAAGTAGCTTCTTTCTGTCTTCTTTCCTTTCTTCTTCTTTCCTATTTTATTTTGAAAATTTTATTACCTGAATAGCGATTTAATTGATAGTTTGGAAGAGCCGTTTTTTATCTCATGTTGCCAGATTTTTTAAAAAGGCCAAATAATATATCCAAATATTTTTCAGATGAAAATTATATTTACACTTGAGTTTGAAAAAGAAATAAAACTTTAAAAGGAATAAATTATATAGTGCGAAAAGCATTTAATTGTGCAATTTACGTCTTTTTTCAAACGATATATTTAAAACGATTTGCGTATAGCGTCTAAAAGAAAACTTTTCTTATAGACGTTAAAAAATTCAGAAGGCAACGGCATTCTTTATTTAACCATTTTATACAAGGTGAATTTCAAATGTAATAGATCTCATTTAATCCCGAAATAGTCGTTAGCTTTTCACGACAGTAGTAAATGCGACCTTGGGACCCAAAAATTCCCCAATAAAACAGAAATGAATGACAACCCGATTGCAGAAAATCGCCATTGGTCTTGATAATATCATTCAATCTTATGTAATCGGGTAATCTATTTTTTAAAACAAAGCAAATTAGTAGGTTTTTAGAGACTGCGTGTGTATAACGGGCAGGGTTGTAGTGGGTAGCTACCCGCGCGGCCTGTTTTTTTTGAAAAAAAAAACCCGGGATTTTTACAACCCTCAGGGTTGTAGTGGGTAGCTGCCCCGATACACGCTGAGCTATTTTTTTTTTTTTTTTTTTTTTACAATTCTTCTTACGTTTCATATAAAGAAACATCACTTTACCAAAATCAATATTTGTTACGAAAGACTTGTTT
Source organism: Maratus michaelseni (assembly GCA_963931845.1). Lineage (NCBI taxonomy): Eukaryota > Metazoa > Arthropoda > Arachnida > Araneae > Salticidae > Maratus > Maratus michaelseni. Next base: position 185,574,133 of record OZ007588.1, on the reverse strand, counting down.
ATAAATATACTAGCTGACCCGCCCGGCGTTGCCCGAGCCCTTGTAATAATAAACTTTAATCTCCTAAAAAACGGAACTCTGGCCACGGTTTACGATAGCTTCGGAACCGTATACCGGGTATGCTCGTACGCTCTGCAAAATCTTTTATTTCCCCCTACCACCACCAGGGGAGCATTCTGTTCTAAACAAACCTCTTTCCGAACGAACTTTTGAGACAGGTCCCCGCTGCCTACGTTACTGTATATTAGGCGCGCTACAAAATTGAGCTGGTTTCGAGAAGATTGGAACATTATTAGTCCAGTTATTCAAATAAGGCACAGTTAGATAAAATAATCTTGAGTGAGGTGCCGAAGGCAGGGGATGTTCGAGTGTCCTTCAGAAAGTGACTAATTAGGAGGCCCACTATGCATGTATAAAAATTCGTTCGTTTTGTTAAGCTAGGAACTTAATTACAAATTTGGCTTAAACTCTTATTCGTAAATAGTGGTAACCGCTACTCATAAATTTAATTTAATGTTATAAAGAGTGACTATTAAGTTAATTATAATGTTTGGAACCACTTGCGTTGAAATCGGAAAAATAGTTGCTGAGATATGGAAATGGAGCATAGTTAGAGAAAAAACCTTGAAGGAGGTCCCGGGGGGAAGGGGATGTTCAAGTGCCCTTCAGCAAATGACTAATTAGGAGGACCACTATGCATCTTTCAAAATTCGTTCGTTTCCTTAAGCTTTGAACTTGCTTAAGCTTTGAATTTAATTACAAATTTGGCTTAAACTGTTATTCGTAAATAGTGATAACCGCTACTCATAAATTTAGTTTAATGTTATAAAGGGTGACTATTAAATTAATTATAATGTTTGAAATCACTTGCGTTGAAATCGGAAAGATAGTTGCTGAGATATGGAAACGGAGCAGAGTTAGAGAAAAAACCTTGAAGGAGGGGCCGGGAGGGGGGTATGTTCAAGTGGCCTTCAGCAAATAACTAATTAGGAGGATCACAATACATCTTTAAAGATTGATTCATTTGGTTAAGCTAGGAACTTAATTTGAAATTTGGCTGACTATTATTCAGAAATTCTGGTAACTGCTTTCTAGAAATACACCTTGAAGCTTAAATGTAATTAGACCCTTGCTCCTCTTCATTCCCGCAAATATAAAAAAGAATCTGTTAAATAAAGTTTTCTGTATTAACAATCTCTATCATAATAATATATGTCATGTAAAAAAAAAAAAAAAAAAAAAAAAACGACTAATTGTCAGGAAGAAAAATGTGCCTGGAAAATATTTCAATCAGGGAGACGTATGTGTAATTTATCATGTACAGGTGGCGCGATATTCGCATGGCTCTACGCTGATAACTTCATTCCCTATTGACACTATTTAGTTAGAAATCCTTATCTATGCATCGCTACTCTGGTTTATTTAATTACTTCTGTGAAGAATCGATGCAACCAACCAACCCAAGAGAAAAAAGTTTATTTTTGATGAGAGTTCTTTGTGAATATTAATTAATATTTCAGTAAATAATTGAAATATTAAAATTCTAAGACTCAGGTGTACCAGGAGAGGGTTTGGACTGCCGAAATCTAAATTTACAGACTTCTAGGTGCGCTAAATTTTCCTAGCCATCGCAGACAGACACACAGAGCGAAACTTTCTTTTATTAGTATAGATATATATTTATGATTAATCTGAATTGAGGCGAGGGCTTTTGTCTGGAGGGATTCCCAAATATTATTAGTCGTTTAAAAGTTCGAGAAACATGTCCTTTCCTGGCTTTTCAATTTTTGTTTCGCTTGTGATTTTGAAAATAATGCTACAGTTTCTTCTTTTCAAAAGATTTAAGATAACTAAACACTAAAAAGAGTAGAAATTAAGAATTGGGTCTGAGAAGCTCTGAACGTCCCCCCCGCGCTTACTGATTGAAGACTTTTTTTAAATGTTTTTTGTTCATGTATTTAACAACAATCGGGGTGACACGGGGTAGAGCCCCCTGCCCTCCCCCTGATTAAGAAAAATAAAAAATGTTTCAATTCGTCACTTTCAATATGTGTTAATGGATTTTGTTATATTTTCAATTATTTTCTATGTTTTTATCTCTGCTTACTAGAAACATTAATATTCTAGCGTAAAACGGAATGGTGTAAAAATTTAATTGAAACAACATTCTTGCATTTCTCTCTTTCTGAGTAGGGTTTAATCTCCCAAGTGACAGTTTCATGACAGCAAATACATCTTCCCATGTAATGACTGAAATAATTATCGTCGTGTTCCTGGCTTATCAGATTATAATACATCAACGAAGGCTTAACTGCTTTATGGCGTTCAAACCTTATTCGTTTGTGCTAAATAAAATGATTAACAGATATGGATATTTTTGTAAAGAAACGTTTTTAAGAAATCATATTTTTGAGTATTCATTTCGACTTACTTTTATTTGTTTATTTCAGAGTACTGTAAACAATAGCCTCTTTACATTAAATGAAAATAAAAGGTATAATTATCTCAAAAGTGCAATGCTTTTCAAAATAGCAAACGTCTATTTAGGATAAGCACAGTGAAACAGCGTTCTAGCATTTCACTCCTTGTAACTCCTGTTTAATCTGCTAGGCGACAGTTTCATGACAGCAAATAAATCTTATTTCCTTGTAATGACTGAAATAATTATCGTCGTGTTTCCGGGTTTTAAGATAGATAGTAAACCAACTAAGGCTTAATTGCTTTAAAGCATTCAACTTTCGTTCATTTCAGTTAAATAAGATGATTAAATGATAAAAATTATTGCTGAAAAGAAACTCTTTTAAGAAATGACATTTCTTTTATTTATTCGTTTCAAATTATCTTTATCTCACAATGACATTATTGTCATATAGTATTATTAAGAAAAAATCTTAATCTGGTCTTATTGAAAATGGAAATGAACTTGGTACTCAGTTTTAAGAAAACATCAAAAATACATTAACTTTTATTATCGAGTTGATGATCAGACTTTTGATGATTTTTACAGTTTTATTTATGGCTATATTTTTATTTTAGAACTGAAAAAAAGTAGAACATTGTAAAAATAAACTGAGAAAATCATGGTAAAATATGCTGGCATTTCAAGCGCCAACATTTATTGCTGCAATTCCATAGTAACACTATCCCATAAAATGCTTTTTTCTTTACATATATCCAACAAAAATGTTTCATAACCAAATTCTGCCACTCAAACTTGTACTTTTAAATTATTCACATCCTTAAGAGCCTACGCTAGTCACGCGAAGAAACGCTCCAGCTAATGTTAAGTCTATGGGAAGGTTATCGCGCGATTTCTCGCTCGCATTTTAATATTTTTAAATGATTTTTTTTTGCTTAGGATAGCTGAGGTCGATCTCTAACGTTGTTAGTTTTTACTTTTTCGATTTTGGTTACGGTTTTTTTATAAGAGGACATTTTCAATTTTGGAACCGGTGTTGGAACCGGTTCTGAAAGTGAAATTACCCTTATCTAAAAAAATTGGAACCAAAATCGAAAAAGTAAAAACTAATAACGTTAGAGATCGACTTCAGCTATCCTATGCAAAAAAAAAAAAACATTTACAAATATTAAAATGCGAGCGAGAAATTGCGCGATAACCTTCCCATAGACTTAACATTAGCTAGAGCATTTTTTCGTGTGACTGATGTAGGCTCTTAATAGCTCAGGCAGTCAATGGGACGTCACTGTGTAGTCACATGTCACAGTCACAATGGTGACAAAAATGCGATACCTTTAATTCGTCGCATTATGACTCTCAGTGACCGTGACTTCACTATAAAGTTACCTACTCCCCTGGGATGTCAAGGTGACCAATTTCTGCTTCACTCACACCTCATCACAAAACGGAATATACATAACGACTTTAAAGTTACGTCATGGTAATTTACTTTTTATGTCACGTGACGCCAATCTGAAAAGTAAGAGTTGCTTTTGGGTGATAGCAGTTTCACAATTTGATCGATTGCCGATCATGTTGCTGTTAGAGTTGCTGCTTGATTTACTCGTGTACGACATGGGCGTGCTGTTCTTACCAAGCCTGGATTACCTGAGTGTAGTACGGCCATTGTAATTTGGGACAATCACATCGTAATTTCTTATTTAAAACTGTTTGATTTCTGTCTCCCAAAAGAAAAATTAATCCTGAAATTTTCCAAGCAGAAAATGTTTTAAAAAATTAGCAGGTAAGATTTTAAAAGAAAACAGAAAATACATGAAAATCTGTATCGATCAAATTCAAAAACCAATGTCCCTCCAAATAATAAACATAAGATAACTTCAATGAAATAACATTCTTGCATCTTATTGTAACTAGAGCGCTTAATATACCAGTTGACACTTTCTTGGCAGCAAATAAATCTTATTTCCTTGTAATGGCTGAAACAATTATCATCGTGTTTCTGGATTTAAGACGTTACAGTAAATCAGAGTTTCCTTAACTGCTTTAAGGCGTACAATCTTCATTTGTTTGCTTTAAATGAGTAGATTAGTAATTAAAATAGACATATTTTGAAAGAAATATCTTTTAAAACATGATATTTTTATGTATTCACTTTGCATATTAGTCAGCTCACTATGACGGTATTGTCATGTAAAACTTATTTTATTAGGAATATAAATATATAAAATTATTTAAACGCTTTCTTTTACCTCTTGACTACGGCGGTACATATTTCTTTTGAAATTGTTCTAGAAGTGTCGGACAAAGATTGTTTTGAAAAAGTGGTGTGAATAAAATAAAAGAATTGTTGCCAGTTTCAGAAATTTCTAATAAAAATAAATTCATATTCAAAGGATTAAGGGGTTTGTTTACAAGGCGTATTGACGCTTTGGCAGACAACGTAAACAAAATTCTGTACAAGCGCGGTATTTTTTTTTAAATTGAGCTATGATCAAGGCGTCGTCGGAAACTGAAAGAAGCACAAATTTTTGATGCTAAGAAAATATTTTGGACGGTATTCCTCCGCGTCCCATCTGTTATGAAAACAGAAATCGTAGATAAGATTAAAATATTCAAAACATTTACTTTATGTTATCGAATTCACGGTAAGACAATCCGATAGTACTCATGGTAGTTTTACTTATTTATCGAATACTGACAGAAGTAGAATTCTTATTTTATAAAAATGGAAAATAAGTAAAAATGTATACTTATCGAATCTCCTAAAAATATTACACATCCTTTAAAGATAACTGCAATGAAACAATAGTCTGGCATTTCTCTCCTTCTAACTCCCGTTTAATATGTCAGTTGATAGTTTCATGGCAGCAAATAAATCTTATTTCCTTGTAATGACTGAAACAATTATCGTCGTGTTACTGGCTTTAAGAGATACAATAAATCAACGGAGGCTTAACTGCTTTAGGGCGCTCAACCTCGGTGATTAACTGATTTAAAGTTTTGTGAAAAGAAGCAATTTTTAAAAGCTCTATTTCTGATTGTAGTTGTTATCAAATAGCAATATTTCCGGTTTTTTACACGAGGAAAATTCCATACTTACAAAATAAACAATTCGAAATCTAATGACATGCTTTTCCCAACTATTAAATAAACACTCATTTCGCAACAATCATTGTTGTTTAATAAATAACACTATTTAAAACAATTAAAATTATTTAATTAAAAAATCATTAAAGTAAACTGAATTTTACCATTCATGTTTTAACTTTTGGCAAACTTCTTTTAGATATTATTCAGTATTTGCTTAGCAGCTGAGTTGTCAGAGCATCGCGCAGCCATTCTACAGGTCCAAGCTACGAAAAGAAAATCTAAATGACATCATAGTGATTGCTTATTAATATGCTTCTTGATTGCATTTGGTCAAAAATCCTCATGTTATTAACAAAGCATTTTTTATTAACTTATTGCACGCAAGTTGTCATATATTAGCCAGACTATTTTTGTCACGAGTGATTTTATTTCACAAAATCCAAATTAAATTTAAACTACGTTGCTGCCAATATAGTGACATTTTATAAAGGAGAATAGCGACTGGCCGCATGGCCAGATTGGGAGTTTTTGTAAAAACTAAGGCAACCGACACCCATGCAACCACAATCGTCCTCTGGATATAGTGCTACTCCGGATCCTGTAGGTGTCATATTTTATGAGAATTACCCACTAGATATCCAGAGGATACAGAGAATGGATTATCCCATTACAATTATACTTAGAAAAAACTGCGGATCCTCTTATGTGATGCATATGCGCATTACACTTCTTCATTAATTTCTTTCTGCCTTCTTTTATTTTATAATCGTCCATAAAATGCAATAAAAAATTATCCAAAGAATGTCTATAGTGGTGTGACATTTTAACACCAAGAGACTATTCTATGACTGTCTGCAGGACAATTTCAACCATCCAGAGGTTATTGGTTATAATAAATATGATAACCGTTGTTGTATATGATAACCGTTTTGAGGATATCGGATTGTTGTCAGGGAATACATATCTTGATAATACGCACCTAAACAAGTTCAAATGAAATAGTGAGACACATAAAAAAAAATTGTTTGTTTATAATAGTAGGCTTGCCAAATTTTTGTCTAAAATCCTCTCAATCAATCAATTTTTTTGCTCATTTGTCACTATCCTCTTATTTATAAATACATTCTGTCATTATTGCTCATTTGTGAAACGCAGTAGACAATCATATATTACAATATTTGTAAAACCCTGTTAATATATTTGTAATAAAAAAAATTTTGTAACACCTTGTAGAAAAAACTATACTTTATACGATTACTATTTTTAGATTAAAACTATCCCTCGTGTATTAGAATTTTACTGTAAGAAGTTAAATTCAAATCTGTTCAGAGATTGTTGAGAAAAATTGCGTACATGCATACATAACGGCCAAAAACAGAAGATTATTTTTTTTAAGTAGTGTATTGAGTACCAAGCTTGCTTGGTAAAAAAATATTATAGTTTTCCGCGTTATGCTGACCACATGACCGAGACATATGCTATATAGGACCTTTGAGACCACAGTAAAAAAAAGCACGCTGGACACCACCGGCCATAATCTTTTATGGATTGTTCATCGCGGATTTTTTTATTATTATACAATAAAAAAAAGTACTTAATTTTTTTAAAGTCCAAACTTTTAAATTAAGTATTTTTATGTTTGCCTAACATTTATCTATCATACTATAGCATAATCGATTTTCTGAATCATCAATTTCATGTATAAAAAAGAGAATTTTTATGTGTTGCAACGGATAGTAATATTATTTATAAGTATGAAAATGATAAATTGGAAAATCAATGCTGCTATATTACGATAGATAAATGTTGATTAAACATAAAAATATTTAATTTTAATGTTTGGGAATAAAACAATTGAAGTAGAAAGTTAATTTATGTATAAAAGGGTAATACACGCCCCCATGGATTTGGCATGCAACAACTTTATTGAGCTAATTAAAACTGTGAATTTCTTGTTTACGCTCATTTGTTTTGAACTATTTTCATTTTTATACAATAAAATACTTTTTTGGCGATCAGGACCATTTTTCAACTTTTCCAAATGATGCAAATGTGTTAATTAAAAGACATTTTATTCTCTTTATATCTCCACGCAGAGATTGTTTAACCTTTCAGAGAGAGCGCAGTTGAAAATTTTACGACACAAGTGTATTTTCCTACAGTTTATTCTCACAAATTGCAAAGAAATTAAAATGAAATTTGTACTATTGATTATATATAATTGTTCTTCTAACATGTCTCCTATAATAGTTATGGAATGTCTTGCATTTGCAATATTGTAGCATAACTACGAGCAAAATTATGTCACGCGACATCTTTGGCAAAATATTTAAGCGCCGCCATTGAAAGGTTAAAAATTTTTATTTTTTAAAGACCTTTTAAATTTTTGTAAGGAAAAATACAAAGTTTTATTGCGACATGCGCGAAATTTTCAGACTAGCTCAATAATCCACTAAAAGAATCGCATATATTTTGTATTTTTTCTTGTATTGAGGTAGTTTATAATTATATCTGATTACTACCTGTTGATTAGGTTTTCGTCATGTCCTTACTCCGAAAATAAGTTTACCACGCCAACTAGCAGTGATTTAGGAAGAAGGTTTTCTTTAAAATTAATTTAAATATATATTTTTTTTCTCTTGGTTTCCTTTTCTTTCTAAGATATATTATCCTTTTAAGAATATCTGCAAATTTTTTGCATTATCTGTATAAATGAGATCAGGATTATAACAAAAATTAGAGACATATTAATTAACAACCTTAATTTTAAAAAAAAGATTAAAAAAAAACAGTGTTTTGTAAAAAATTCATTTTTATTAATTTAAAAAAAAGCATAAAAATGTATTTTGTAAAAATTCCTTCGTTACAAATGGATTTATATTAAACAAACTGTATTATTTATAAACAAAAACTATATATACAGCTGCAAAGCTCAATATAACGGAAAAAGTTCTTAATACGCATCAAAAATGAAACAAAAAGCTATTTTCTTTTTTCGTATGTTGTATTTAAGATTTTCCCATCGGATGTGGTATATAAATATTCAGTCTCATTTAAGGTCAATGTCTTCTCATAAGATTAGTGATTTATTCTGTCTTTGAGGTTGTAAAATAGAGACAAATGCGCCCGTATGTATACTAAGTAGCATACTGCAAAACAGAATTAGTAGAGATGACAATAGATGTGTTTTTTATACTCTAGCATTTAATTATTAGTTCTGGGGAAAAAAAAGAAGTTCTCAATTTTTAGCATCGATTCTGACGCAGTAATAACTTCATTTCAGTCATTTGGTGGGTAATAATAGTAAATGCAGTTTAGGAAAGTTGATTATAAATCACAGCAGTTTCAATGTAATTTTCGTCTGAAAGTAAACGTAGCAAATAAAAACAAAGAAAAAGTTTAATGATTCGTATATATTGCTATAGTAAGAGATGAATATCGAGCATATAATTTTTTTTAATGAAATTTCGACAAAGTATAACTTCCCAAATTTATTGATTTTTTTTTCAGCTTTTGATAGTTGCGAAACATTGAATTAACTATTAAAATATTTCTTTTGGTATATTTGTTTAAATAGTAAAAGTTCTTTTTCATTAATATCGGATAAATTTGAAACAACAGCAACAGAAAAAAAAATAATCAAATATACAATAACTATTCTCATACTTATTTTTTTCGATATTTAAAATAAAATTCACTGACTAGAATAAAAGAATATCAAAAGTAAAATAAAGTGATGTTTTGTGAGCATTCGTTAAATTTTCCCATGTAATGTTAATTTTCTGTCATTATACATACGGCCTTGTGATAAGGAAAATTTTAAAATTAGAATTTTTAAACCTTCATTAACACTTTGTCTTTTCGACGTTTCAACAAATGTATGTATTTTTATATTTTACTAAAATAATTATGTATGTTTTAATTTAAATATTCATAATTGCATATGTGACCAATGAGAAATGTAATCTTTACCATTTTCCATTTTTTCCCTGATTACATAGAATAAGACATCCATATATTGCCAACCTTCATGTACTGTTGAAGTTAAATAAAGGAAGAAATTTCAATAAATAAAATAAGTTAATTTATAACCATATAAAAAAGAAACATTTCAATAAATGTTTTTTCTAGTTCAAATTATGTTTATTTGTCTTGAAGAAAATTAGAAAGTTGTCAGCTATGGAAATCATAGATTGTAAAAATAATTTGTATTTTTTATTTATTCCAGCTTATATTTAATAATTTACTTACATTTCTTCATTTTCTCTTTCTAGATTACTAGAGATGGGGGAATGTCCATCGACTGACGGGCCTTTAAAGAATGACGATTTCAATCTGACCAACAATAATGCATCTGATCTGTCAGATTCCATTTTGGATTTTCCAGCATCCGCCAATGGTAGCGTGGATAGACTGAAGTTTATTGCTTATGGAATTGTAAGCTCTGTGATAATAGGTCTTGGTATTTTGGGAAATTTGACTAACCTGGTTGTGCTTACAAGGCCAAATTTAAAAGGTGTGACATTTGTGTATTTGACATGGCTCGCCATCTCTGATCTCATGTCTCTCGTGGTTAGCCTGAGTTCCATGTTCAGGCTTCATGGAATGCAGCCAAGAACATACGCAGCTTCATTTTACTACTCTCATGTGGAAATGCCGCTAGTTAATGCATTTATGGCCAGTAGTGTATTTCTTGTTGTAGCACTAACTGTGGACCGTTATTTTTCAGTATGTTTACCAACGAGGTTCAAAGAAATTCATAACACAGAACGAGCAAGAAGGTCCATTGCTTCTGCATACATATGTGCTTTTGTTTTGTATATTCCAGTGTGTTTTCAGAAGACACCTATTGTTGTACCATTCACCAATGGTACCCAATACATTGCCTGTGATAATCCTCAGATTGTAAATCACACTATTTTCAAAGGTTATCTAATGTTGAAGGAAGTTATTGTGCGCATTGGACCAGTGATTTTATTAGCAATTTTAAATACTACGGTCATTGTAACATTTCGTAAGACTGTAAGAAAAAGACGAGATATGTTAAAGATGTCAAGTGTGGGCCCAGGTAATCAACAACAAAGAGACAGTGGCAAAAAATACAGAGAAGAGCAGCGGTTGATTATTTTACTAGCGGGAATTGTAATCTTATTTTTTATCAGTATGACACCTGCTGCTGTTTTAACTATTCTGAACAGCGACGATAAGGAATTTAATTTTGGGTTTCAGTTGTTCAGAGCTATTGCCAATGTGCTTGAGCTGTCCAACTATGGAATGAACTTCTATGTTTACTGCATGTGCAGTTCCGAAATTCGTAGGACATTCATAGCTTTGGTTACTTGTACAAAACCTTCACCAAATGTCAGTTCTGCGAGTAGTAAACCATCTGTAGAAAGTAACAACAAGTTTTGACAGTAGGTATTTTTATATCATCAGTGGCAGGGTATCTATGTGACTCTAGGAGACAAATGGAAAACAAGAATTTTATTAATAATGTTTGTATGCTCGAGAATTTGTATATACACTTTTAAACATCTTGTAGTTTCTATAAATAGATTTTATTAATTTCAAAAATGTATAATACGCTACGAAAATACGTATAAAATTACATAAAATATAAATACATCTAATATGAAGCACGCGTCACGCGACATAATAGTACCATGAATAATTTTGTAAATTATTGACATCATTTAGATGCATTTTTAATGTTTTACATTAACAATAAAATTACATATCACTATTGATTAATGTTTTTCCTGACATTTGATTTCTGATATATTACATTTCGAGTATTTATCATTTTAAGATGTAAAATTTTAAAGTGTTTTTTATATAATATGTGTATTTAAATTGCTTTATTTTAATTGCATCTAGCAAGCATTTTGTTTACAAATTCTTAATTGCTTTTATAGCGAAACCTATAGCATTATAAACTAAGGATTCTACGTGTAAAATTTTAATTAAAATATTCGCTGTAATGAAAAATAACTTTATACTACTTTAATAGATTTCCAGTTACATATAAAAAATGATTAATTTTAATTTCTGAAGGAAGTCATGCTTATTATTCGATCATTAATACTCATTCAATTTTATCATAATAAAGAAATAACTTCAAAAAAGCATTAGAGTAACAATATCTCCATGAATTTTCGTAATATTTTATCAAGTAAAAAAAGGAAATTATCAACAATAGTTCATCAGTTGTATAAAAAATTGAACGATATTTAGTATAGTTTTTAAACTACATTTACTTTTATGGAATTTAGAATAATACAAATGTACATATTTACATTAAAAAATTTAGAAATTAAAGCTTCATCCTAATCATGACTAAATTGTAAATAGTTTAGAACAAGAAGTGTACATACTTACAAGAAATTATCACACAGAGTAAAGAAACATTTTCACATAATAACAGAAACTTTAATCAAGGTATTTTCTTTATTTAACTTAAAATCACTAAGCGGATAAATGTTTTCCATACATTTTTAAGAGAATTGTAGAAAGTCTAAAAAATAATGTTATATGGTAATTGTTATAAATTATTTAAAATATCGGGATATTTTTTCAAGTTATAAAAATATTTATTAATTAACTTCACCTCATATACAATTTTTTTTATATATTAAAACAAAATTATTTTTGTAAGTCTGATATAAACTTGAGATTCCAATATTTGTTAGTTTCTATTAACTTAAAATTAAGCCCTGCTTACTTTAGTTTTTCTTTCAACGATGGCAGCTAACTTTCAGATTTTTCTGTTTTTAAATAAATGTAAAAGATCATCATATATATTAATAAATTTTAAAATATTTCAAAGCAACTGTTCATTTTTAAATATTGTAAGTTTAAGCACGTGTAAACAATGTCTGATTTTTTTATTTATTTAATAAAATGAACTTTCAAAAATGTATACTAAAAAAACATATTTTTCTAGGAGAAATATTAGCTATAAAACAAATTAAAATTTTATAAATAAGAGTTCTAGTGAAGACATTTAAGGGAATGAATGATTTTCTGACAATTTAATTATTTTTAATTTATACCAGTGAAATTTTACATTTTGGTCTCTTCAACTTCGTAATAAAAATAATACAAAATTTATACTTCTGAAATCAAATATTGTTTTAAAAAATACGTAAGATGTTCTGCTAATAAGTTTACGTAATTAAAATATAGTTAATAAGCAAATATTGTTCTGTCTTCGACAGGATATTTTTGGAAAAACCTCTTTACTTGGTTGAAATGGTTGGAAAAGTACATTTGAGAATTCGTGTGAATTTCAGATTTAATCGCCAATTTAATTTTACACAATATTTAAATATAAATTTGTTAAGGCACTAACATTCACCAAACAAAATAATAAAGGAAAATTAGTTCCATGTAATAAGTTGTTGATTGGTGCAAACTACGTAATGTATGAAGCCAAATTTACATTTTACTCTATTTGTACTATCATAAGTATTAAGATGTTTTAAGTGATTCATTCAGTCTCTTTGAAAAAGACATTTTTAAAAATTTACTTATATCACTTTTATTGTTATTGACTGTAATTATTTCACCGTCCCTCTATAGGTTACATTTTTAACATTTTGGTGATACTCCTTAAATATTAACGTTTTTGAGTAATTTATATTGTGTGACTGTGATCTTTATGTACATTTTAAAATTTATATAATATATTTATAAATAAAAATAGTAGAATGTAAATGATTTTAAATAAAATAAAATATTGAAATGGAATTTGTGTATTTTTTACGTCATTTATAGGTTATTATTTCATAAAACTGTGTAAAATACACTTACTTATTTCTGAGAATTTCGCACTGAAGATTCTCACAAGTAAACTTTACTACATTTATGAATACATGTACCATTTTTTTCATTTTTAAAATTTTAATTTTTGTTTTCTCTTTTCAAAGTGCATTAAGCTTCATTCTAGAAATTTTAACTATCTAAATTAACATTTTTTAACAATCCAGCATTATAATCTACTAAACAATTGATAAATGTTTGATTTTAAAATAGTGATTATCAATTTATGAATTTTCAATGGATTTTATTCATAAATTTGAAAGAAAGATTGTCGCGCTTTATTTCAGCATTAACATCCCTAGTAGCCAACCAATATTGGCCCAATATTGCGCCAATATTGCATTCATTGGAAATATTTCCAATAAAACGCCAATATTGGTTAAATATTGGTGTGAAATTGGAAATATTTCCAATCAATGCCCAATATTTGTGAAATATTGGTGTTAAATTGGAAATATTTCCAATCAAACGCCAATATTGTAAATATATTGGCGCTGCATTGGAAATATTTCCAACCAAATGAAAATATTGTACAAATATTTCCAATCAAACGCCAATATTGTACAAATGTTGGCGTTACATTGGATATATTTGTAATCAAACGCCAATATTTTACAAATGTTGGCGTTACATTGGAAATATTTGTGATCAAACGCCAATATTGTACAAATGTTGGCGTTGCATTGGAAATATTTCCGATGTAACACCAACATTTGTACAATATTGGTGTTTGATTGCAAATATTTCCAATGTAACGCCAACATTTGTACAATATTGGTAATTGATTGCAAATATTTCCAATGTACCGCCCATATTGTACAATATTGGTGTTTGACTGCAAATATTCCCAATGTAACGCCAATATTGTACAAATATGGGCGTTACATTGGAAATATTTGTGATCAAACGCCAATATTGTACAAATGTTGGCGTTGCATTGGAAATATTTCTGATCAAACGCCAATATTGTATAAATGTTGGCGTTGCATTGGCAATATTTCCAATGTAACACCAACATTTGTACAATATGGGCGGTACATTGGAAATATTTGCAATCAATTACCAATATTGTACAAATGTTGGCGTTACATTGGAAATATTTGCAATCAAACACCAATATTGTACAAATGTTGGAGTTACATTGGAAATATTTGTGATAGAACGCCAATATTGTACAAATATGGGCGTTACATTGGAAATATTTGTGATCAAACGCCAATATTATACAAATGTTGGCGTTGCATTGGCAATATTTCCAATGTAACACCAACATTTGTACAATATTGGTAATTGATTGCAAATATTTCCAATGTAACGCCCATATTGTACAAATGTTGGCGTTCTATCACAAATATTTCCAATTTAACACGAACATTTGTACAATATTGGTGCTTGACTGCAAATATTTCCAATGTAACGCCAATATTGTACAAGTATGGGCGTTACATTGGAAATATTTCTGATCAAACGCCAATATTGTACAAATGTTGGCGTTGCATTGGAAATATTTCCAATGTAACACCAACATATGTACAATATGGGCGTTACATTGGAAATATTTGCGATCAAACGCCAATATTTTACATATTAGTGTAACTTTGGAAATATTTCCAAATTGTTGGCCCTTTGTATGATAATCTTTAATAAATATCAAATCTGTATAGATTTATAAATTATGCGGCTTTTTTTATTTTTTTATTTATTTTTTTTTTTTGATAACGAGTTATTTAACATTAAAAAAATATTTCTTATTGTCCAAACACTTCTATGAACGATACATGGTTTCAAAACCTGTATAAAAAATTCGTGAAAAAAAAAACTATATTTCGTGATAAAGTCGCTTGTAAAATGATTTTTTCAAACATCGGCTCGTTTAGTAGTTAAAAAAGTAGTTATTAATATCTAAACTCTTTGAAATTGTTATAAATATAATGGTTTTGAAGCCTGTGTAAAATATTTATGAAAAAATATTGATGTTTAATTGTAAAAGGGCTGTGTTTTGTTCTCGCTTTTCTTTTTAATGTGTCGAGTCGTTTAATATAAAAAAATAGCTTTATTGTCCGATCTCTTTGAATTTTTTATTAGTTATATCTATAATCTGAAAAGTATAAATCTAGATAAGTATAATCTAGAATTTCGTCTTATTCTTTTGAAAGCAAACTTATAATTTTCGTGAAAATATTTTTGTACATTTTTTTCTAAAAACATCACCAAAGACCACCCGCGTATTCACGTTATGAACGAAAATTCTGAAGATTTTATTTATTTTTTTTAAATACTTCTAATCGTCCGAAATTTTTCTAGATTTCTATACGTGATACAAATCGATTGTACGAAGAACGTGTAAAAACATTGTCTTAAAATACCGACATTTAGCATAGAAAAAAAGAGGGCGCGAAGTGACTTCGAATCGAGAATTTTTGAAAGGGTTAATATTTGTATTTTTCGTCGTAGAGAAGAAAATATTCTGATGAGTGAGTATTTTACATTCATCTGTTCATCTGTATCTCTAAAATTCAACCCGAAGTGAGCTTCGTTAAAAAAAAAAAAAAAAAAAAAAAAAAAAAAAAACTATAAATAGAAATTTTTTCAAAGAATGTTTAAGGGTTAAAATTGGTATTTTATTATGTTGGTTTGCAACATTCGAAAATAAAAAGTACAAAATTTTAGAAAACGTTTTTAGTTTGTTCGTATTTTGAACAGTTCGATAAAGGCGCATTCATAAAGACTGGACGAAAAAACATCTACAATGAACTGCCATTGTTGTACAAATATTGGCTTTACATTAGACATAATTCCAATCAAATGCGAATATTGAACAAATATTGGCTTACATTTAAATATTTTCCAATGAAAAAACAATATTTTACGCATTTTGGGTTTATTACACTATTGGCTTACATTGAAAAAAAGAATGTAAGTTGTTTTCCAAAAAACTTTTTTAACATTTAGAAAACATTAAACATTTAGAAAATGACATATTATTTTTAAACATTTAGAAAATGACATCAAAATTCGCCTTTTAATTTCCAAAGCAAGACAATTACAGGATGCTTTTGTAGAGTAGTCCGCTACAAGTCACGCACAAAATCACACATAAATTATTGTTAGGGGAACCGTCGGTAGCGTAATAAATTTTCTTATTTTTATAAATAGTTAAATCAGTCTTCAAATTTAATATACATTTTCATCTTTTGATATGTTAAAGAAGTTTGTTCAGCTTACCTGAGATTTTCCTTTTTGCGCTGAATATACCCACAGTAGTAATCCAAAGTGTTGTAGCGATATTTATCTGATCCATTGATTCACTTATATTGGAAGAATAATAAATAGTATTAGTAGAAAATGACAATTGTGTAAAATAAACAGAAGATTCATTTTCCTTTGAATATAATATAATTCTTGGCTAGATGTACATGTTTTAAGTCGCGTTTGGAGGCTGCGTATAAGTGCTCCAATTTTACATTATATTAAATATATTTACATCATATATGTACAAGAGCGTCTTAACTGCTCAGAAACATTTTGGAAACTGAAGGGAATGTTTTTAAGTTCTGTGCACACGCGCGGGATAAGACAGCTGTAGTTTGAAGGAGGGAGGTCTGCAGAGTTTCTCCAATTAGTTAGTTTCGACAGTCTCTGGTTTTGTTCACTATGTTTTTCAGCTGCGGCACTTGAAGTACTTATTGGTAATTGGGGTCTGGTTTTTAACATGTTCTTATTTCAATCGTTCGCTGCACGTGGAGATTATTCACTGCATAAAAAAGGTTTCTCCGTCACTCCCCCGTAATCTCCTGTGTGGGGAATGGTTGAAGATTCAGTTTCTTACGGTGTTTCTCGTACACAGGTTTGGGAGTGGGCTTCGTGAGAGTGTCGGCTGTCATTTCTTCAGTGGGGCAGTATTGTAAATCAATTTTTCCTTCTTCTTTCATAAGTTTGATGTTGTGGAAACGTATGTCGATGTGTTTGGATCGCTTAGTATCTTTATCGTTTTCAGTCATTTTTATACAGGACATATTATCCTCAAAAATCGTGATGGGTAATTTTTGTGGAATGTTGAGATCGTTAAGCAAGTTTGTTATCCAAGTTAATTCTTGTGCTGCGTTGCTAGCTGAAACGTATTCAGCTTCGGCTGACGAAAGTGCAATGCAATTTTGCCTTTTTGTAATCCAGTAAATCGGCGATTTTCCTAGCATGAATAGATTTCCTGATGTTGATTTACGTGTTTTCAAGTCACCTGCCCAGTCTGCATCGGCGTATGCTGTTAGGATGGGCTTGCTGTTTGCGCTAAGAGTTAAGTTCAAATTTTCTGTAGTTTTAAGGTATGAAATGATTCTTTTCACTGCTGTCCAGTCCTTTTGGCGTGGTGTTTCATTTCTACGACATAATATGTTGACTGCTGCGGATATGTCAGGACGCGTGATTGTTGATATGTAAAGTAATGTGCCTGTGGCTTGTCGATATTTCGTGTTATTAGGTAAAAGATTATCATCGTCTTCAAGTCTGTTGAATCCAGCAATCATTGGTGTGTAATGAGGTTTCATGTCGTTTAAATTCAGTTTTTTCACTAGTTCCTGTATTTTATTGTTTTGATTTAGGTAATATGTATCATTGATTTTATTAATGTTTATTCCTAGGTAATTATTCACTTATCGTAAGTTTTTTAGTTCATATTCTTTCTTAAGTTGGTTTATTGTTTCTTCGATGTCACTGTCCTTTCCTGCTATCAGGATATCATCTACATAAATGATGATGTATATCGGATTTTCTTGATTTGATTTAAAGTACAGACATGGATCATTTTTGCTCTGTATGAAATTATTGTTTGTGAGTGTTTCCGATATTTTGGTGTACCAGGCCTTTGCGGCTTGCTTAAGACCGTAGATGGCTTTTTGAAGTTTACAAACTTTTCTTTCATCGCCGGGTTTAATATACCCGTTTGGTTGACTCATATAAACAGTTTCAGTTAATTCACCGTGCAAGAATGCTGTGGTAACGTCAACATGTTTAACGTTCAAACTTTTGTGCAATGCAGAGATGAGAAATGCACGTATTGTAGCGTGCGAAACTACAGGTGCGAAGGTTTGATCATAGTCAATCCCGAATCTTTGACTATATCCTTGTGCTACTAGACGCGCTTTATAGCTTTGAATATTTCCTAAATTGTCCTTTTTTAGTTTAAAAGTCCATTTTGAGCCGATAATTTTTGTTCCGGGTGGTGGATCTGTTAAAGTCCAAGTGTTATTTTTTCTTAGGCATTGGATTTCATTTTGTGTTGCTTTTATCCAATTTTGTTTATCATTAGGATTTTTCATTTTTTCGATATCTTCCCAATTTTCGGGAATGTTTTCAGATGAACTATTTATGAGACAAACATATCTGTCAGGAGGAACGCCTCTATTTGTCCTATTAGACCGTCTTGGTTCAATTGGTTGCTGTTTGGGCACGGATGGTGTCTCTTCGCTGTCAAGTTTTATTTCTAAGTGATTTTCATGTCTATCCGGTAATTGTGTATTGTCATCGGATGTTTTTGTGGTGATTTGTATCTCCTCAATGTTATCTGAGTGTACATTTTCATTCTCAAGAAATTTCACCGTTCTCGCTATTATAATTTGTTTTCCTTGTGTGTGAATTCTATAACCAGTCGATCGTGTATCATAACCTACAAACGTTCCGGTTTGAGCCCTGTTATCGAGTTTTCCTCTATTTACTTTATCGACGTAAAATAGCGCTTTACAACCGAATGTTCTTAAGTGTTTTAAATTCGGTTTAATTCCTTTCCATAATTCGTAAGGTGTTCTGTTGTTGTTTGCTTTAGTTGGGAGTCGGTTTTGTAAGTATGTTGCGGTGTTTATGGCTTCACCCCAAAAATGTTTGCTTAATTTTGCTTGTGATAGCATACTTCTAGTCATATCTAATAAACTTTTATTTTTTCTCTCCGCAACTCCATTCTGGCTCGGATTATGCGGGACAGTCAATTGGTGTAAAATTCCGTTCTGTTTTAAGTATTCATCGATCTCTTGATTTACATACTCACGACCGTTATCCGATCTAATTTCCTTAGGTTTTTTACCGAACTGATTGTATATCATCGTTACGTACTCTTTTATCTTTTCAGCAACTTCGCTCTTTTTAGATAATAAATATATCGTAGTATATCGGGAATAGTCATCAATAAGAGTCATAAAATAAATTTTTCCGCCTAAAGTCGGTGTATCTAGAGGTCCACACACGTCACTGTGGATCAAATCCGCAATATTAGTAGCTCGATTTGTTGCTGATTTAGGATACGGCATGTTAGTTAATTTAGTTTCGATACAAGTTACGCATGTTTTATTTTGATGTTTACATTTTCCTATCTTTATTCCGTCCGCAATTTGATTTGTTATCATTGATTTAATCGCGTCATAATCTCTGTGACCTAGTCTGCGATGCCAGAGATCTATGCATTGTTTGCTGTCACAGTTATACGTTATGTTTACATAATTTTGTGGTTCTTCCACATCGTCTATTTCCTCAATAATGTATAAGTTTTTCTCATTTTTCGCCCTAATATATATTTCTTCATCAAAGATCAAATCGCATTTATTATCGTCGAAGATTAGTTTACACCCGTTTTTAGCGGCTTTACTAACCGAAATTAGGTTCGACTCTAAGTCTGGGACATAAAGCACTTCGCGTAATTTCGTTAGTTTTTCTTTTCCTTCGGGGGTTAATGTTTTTATAAAAACTTCTCCTGAACCTAACGCTGTCAGTTTATTACCATTCGCGATCGTTACTGAAGTTTTATTATAATCAATAAATTTACTAAATAGGCTTTTATCATTACAAATGTGCGAGGTAGATCCTGAATCGAGAATCCAGTTATTTTTTCCTACTTTTTGAGTGATTAATGCTTTATTTTGCGTCTGATCATTTGCGTATTTTCTTTCGTTTGGAACTTTGTTTTCCCTATGAGTTTCGTTTTTTTCATAACATAATGAAGATGAGAAATTCTTTTTATTTTTGAATTGATTGTTACGAGGATTTCCGGATTGTACCGTGTTTCTGCTCTTGTAGTGCCAGCATTCGTAAGTCGAATGATTTTTCATTTTGCAGTTGTTACAATATTTTTGTTCTCTTCTATTTTCAGTGTGTGTATATCTCCTATTTGTTTTATATGCTCTCTCATTGTTGTTATATCCGCTATGTGATTGTTCTGACATTTCATGTCTACGATTATATTCATCAGTTAATTTGTTTTTGATAAAATCAGGGGTGAGCTCATTTTCCGGTCTCGCCTCCAACGCAGTTATCAAAGTATTGTAACTGGGGGGAAGAGAACACAGAAATAGCGCGGAAATATGTGAATCGCTAATATTTTCTCCAATGGCATTAAGTTTATCTATAATTTGCAAGATATTAGTGATATGTGAGATCATGTTTCCGCCCTCCGCTAATTTAGTACTGTATAATTTTCGTAACAGGTAAAGCTTACTAGATAAATTGCTTCTCTCATGTATATTTTTCAGAGCTTCCCATGTTAATTTGGCAGTATCTAAGTTTTTTACATTTACGATTTGAGAATCATCGATGCTTAGGTTAATTAAAGCTCTAGTCTTGCGATCTTTTTTGTGCCATGCGGGATCGGGTGGAGCTGGTGGATCTTGTACTATAATATCGTCGAGTTCCTCTTTAATCAGGAACATCTGCATCTTGAACTTCCATGTACTATAATTTGTAGAATTGAGTTTTTCAATAAATTGAGTATTTTCTTTTATCGCATTCATTTATTCTTTTTTTAGTGTTCTTTTATTTATTATTATATTTTTAGAAATTTGTTAAATTATCGTTTTTGATACTGGGATAATATTCTTTTTTCAGAATCAGTCTTTCATAATCTTTGTTAGGGGAACCGTCGGTAGCGTGATAAATTTTCTTATTTTTATAAATAGTTAAATCAGTCTTCAAATTTAATATACATTTTCATCTTTTGATATGTTAAAGAAGTTTGTTCAGCTTATCTGAGATTTTCCTTTTTGCGCTGAATATACCCACAGTAGTAATCCAAAGTGTTGTAGCGATATTTATCTGATCCATTGATTCACTTATATTGGAAGAATAATAAATAGTATTAGTAGAAAATGACAATTGTGTAAAATAAACAGAAGATTCATTTTCCTTTGAATATAATATAATTCTTGGCTAGATGTACATGTTTTAAGTCGCGTTTGGAGGCTGCGTATAAGTGCTCCAATTTTACATTATATTAAATATATTTACATCATATATGTACAAGAGCGTCTTAACTGCTCAGAAACATTTTGGAAACTGAAGGGAATGTTTTTAAGTTCTGTGCACACGCGCGGGATAAGACAGCTGTAGTTTGAAGGAGGGAGGTCTGCAGAGTTTCTCCAATTAGTTAGTTTCGACAGTCTCTGGTTTTGTTCACTATGTTTTTCAGCTGCGGCACTTGAAGTACTTATTGGTAATTGGGGTCTGGTTTTTAACATGTTCTTATTTCAATCGTTCGCTGCACGTGGAGATTATTCACTGCATAAAAAAGGTTTCTCCGTCAATTATGACTTTTACACATAAACTGTCTGCATTTGTTGCACCACGCTCTTTGGAATTTGTAGGAAAAGGGAGAACGGTATTTGATTCTTAGGTAGGGGAAGGGCGGGCAAAGTGGTTACCCTAAGATTTTGTGATTTTTTGTTACCCCTTAAAATACATATACATAACTGACAATTTGCATGGATCTAGAGTGACTACTTAGAAGTGTAAGGGTTTTTATAATTTTTACGAAATAATAATGTGGAAGTGAAAATTTGTTTTTTTCCAAAAAAGGTCAAAACATCCACTTTGCCCGACACAAACGGGCAAAGTGGGCACTCCATGCCCACTTTTCCCTACAGGTGTAAAAAGATTGAAAACACTATTTAAATGATTAGAACAGTTTTATTGTCATAACAAATCGTATTAAATATAATGAAAGATTGACAATGGTATGAAAATCCAAAAAGAGTTTGACAAACCCAAATAAAAAATTAAAAATCAGAATCAAGCACTGCATTTTTCGCAAATGATCTCCACGTCATCTTCTTCTCGGAGTGATTAGGCCTCATTAGCCAAGAGGTGACAAACATTGCACTTGATCCAGCCTTTATCACTTGATCCAATCAAACAGCCACTATTCTGACCACTTTGCCCGTTTGGGAGCCACGACAGAAAATACGTTCTACAGTGGAAACTAATGAACAGTCATCGACCACTCACCCACCAATGTGAAGCTGGAAACATGCTCTTCCCTTACACATTCAATAAATAAATGCAAGTACAACAGGTTTTTGTTAATTGTATGCAATTTACGTCACTTACCTTAGATCACAAACTGGAAAACCCGCTCTAAAATTATAAAACATGGAACCACCTTGTTCAACAATTGTATGGTTACTCACTGCCATCCAACGAAAAAGTTTGACTACAAACCACGCAGTGCCAGTGCTCTGGTGACGTCATTATATTGGGTGACCACTTTGTCCGGCCTCCCCCTACCTGAATGCGAATATTTAAAATTTTCAAGCAAATATGATGCAAATATGAATGGAAATGAGTTTGTGGATGTTTAAAAAAGAGTCGTATTGTTAATTGCGGACTTTTTTTCTGATTACACTGTTTATTAGCTAAAGCAAACAACTGTTCGTGCCCCATACACGGTATGGTATCGTGATCGCATACATATAATTAAACATGTCACTTCGTATTAAACGAAAAGTTTTATTTCAAAATCACAATTGTAAAAAAGGACATGATACTGAAAATTTAGATGATATTTACAAGACATTTTTGTACATCTCAGGAACCCCCAAAAAACAAGGTCCATCTCTCCAGAACTCAAAAACCAGACTGCTGCTCAGTGACGAAAAACTCTATCCTCCTCCGCTGTGCATAATCCACTGATCCTCCTTGATTGAAACACCCTTCTTCCATCCCCCTACCCCTTGGTATCCAGGGTTCTTCGAAATACCTTTTTTCTAGTCATGCCACTCATACAAATACCTTCCTGATACATTTTAAACCCCTTGAGTTAATCTTCTTAAATATAAAGTTTACACACATTTAGCAAGGCTATACACAGCATGAAATCTTTTCAATCTTACTTGAAAATAACTAAGGATTTCTTCTCTTTAGGATAATCCTCTTATAATAATTGCCAATCAAGACCGATCACTCCATTTTATTCTGGGATTATTTTAATCCTATCAGAATGAAATATGCTGATGGATCCTCAATCCATCACAATGGCTTTCTGAAGCTGGACTTTTATAAATTTAGATGCATGTGTTTCATGACGTGTCTTTTTATTTAAATTAATAATTCCCTACTCTTTTTTCCGTTTATTTTTACGTGGGTCACTCCTAGTGTTGCCAGAACCATTGTCACAAACAGCGGAACAGTGACTTTTAAATTGAGACATAAAAATACAGCAAATCATATGGAAGCGGAACCTGTCTATAACATAATGCTATCTTAAACGTAAAAAAATCCTGGTTTCTACGGAAGAATACCATATAATACAATTATAGCTTTTAAGATGCTAATGTGTCTGAAATGGAATCTTTCCGATTAGAAGGTTTTACTGTATTCAATATACATAATAATTTTATGCAGTAAAATCAGTGAAAGCGGAGTCGCTAGAGACCGAAATAAAATTTATTTTTAAAGATGTTTCCGATTGAAAAATTATAATTTTATGATATTCTTTTCGTACGGATAAAGAATTTTTTACGTATAAAACGATATTTCGTTCTATACAGGTTAAATTTTTTCAGGTTTTACTAAACAAAGAACAGTAAAACCTGTAAAAACAGAATTGCAATGAACAAATATTCAGTCTAACACAGGTTTTCTTAACAGGTATATGTAAAATTTGTGAGAAATTCACTATACCTCATCTAAAACCCTTTTTTGTGAAGCTGTAAGCCAGGTATAGGCAGATCCCATGTGTTTGGGATTTTCTTCCAAAATAAAACAAAGTCGGCCGGGATACTTCAAAAGTTTTACTCAATCATCACCAATCTTACTACTTCAAGGTTTGGGGACAGCTAGATGAATGGAGAGAGCTGAATGGAATCCCTTTAGTTGAGCCCGCCCGCCCCATGTATCGTGGGAGCCAAGATGACCTCAGTTATTAGAGAACGTGTGTGGGAAATCCTTTTCCCACCTATCATAACGGACTTTTTTATTACCTCATCTGAAAGACTTTTTGATGGCTGGAGAGAATCTTATTGTTTGAGGGATAACATCGAGGATAGATGAAGAAAAGACTGTTAGTTGAGTTAAGAGTAAAGAGTACTCGAGGTAGGTTGCAGATTTTTCTCAACCTAAAAGACGAGTCATCACTCTGGGGAAAAACTACATTCAGGTGATTGTTGAACTCTAACAAACCGTTCTCTAACAAAAACTTTGAGATTGTTGCGTGAAAGACTTGTAAAGCGAGCGTGAACACTCCCTAGTTGTGCAGAACAGCGACTATTTTGATCCCCTTCCCGTATTCAGGAGAAGATTGACAGAATTTGTAACCCTTTATATTTTGTGAAGGATCAGACTAGCAGATCGACCCTCGACTCCCGCTCCTACCTTTGAAGGGGAACATTGACTTTGTTTATTCTTTGAAAGTATAGACTATTATTAAATCTGGACACTTAGCTGATATAGAATCATAAGCTGAAAGAGCCCGAAATATTTTATTGTTGTGCAATCCTATTAATCAAGAATTTGTATTTTATTTATTTGAAGTGTTGAATGTAATAAAATCCATTTCGATGATTTACGGAAGCGGTTCATTTAAAGGTTCTACGCTACCCCTTTAATTCATAACATCTTGGACCTGTCACAACGGTATAACTTTCGACAGAATCATAAAAATTTTCCGTTTAATGCAGGTTTCGTTTATACAGGTTTTACTGCAATTAAATTCCATTCGATGCAGGCTAACAATTAGATTGAGGTATTAAATTGTACATGGTGCTAAAAGAAATTTAAAAGAATTTGTGCGTCCAGAAAAATCAGGTCTTTTAACGTCCCGCGCAATGGTTACGTGGGACGGATTTTGCAAACGCCCTGAAACTGGCATAACCGTATTAGTATTTTTAAAAAACATAACACTAATAAATCAGCAAACACATTCCCAGATCCGTTAGCTGGACTTCTATTATCTGACTTTGCATAAGACAGAAACATGAAGTTCAGAGATCAAAGGAGTGTGATCAATACCACAATACTCTCATTGCAATACATATGAAGGGTGACTTGGAGGAAATTTTTTGTCTAAAAATAAATTGACCGGATATTGTTTACAATGGTTAGCTACTCAATTGCTCTATACTGAGCTTGCTTTACTATTTTGGAGAAAGAGAGACTGAGCGGCATCTTATATAAGATTATTAACACTCGACTGCATTTTAAAACAAAAATTTTGCAAATCATGTGTCATTTATTGTTCTTATAGGTCTCTATAAATCACAATTGTAAAAATTGTGAATATAAATTTCACATTTATTTATTTAAAAATCCTACGTATAAGTGGCATGTAATAAATCACATATATATCGATTAAAAGAGTGGTGAATGAATGTTTTTATTAATTTGTACAAAGTACAGTCGTTATACCAATCGTACTGCGGGCAAATACTAGAGAAGCTTTTAACATTAAAATGCATAGATATCGGCAAATACCAAAAACTGATCCTATGTATTATCAAATAACAACAACGGCTTTAAGTTTATTTTAATTTTAGAAAGTATGACTAAAATACGGCAAATTTTAACAAAAAAGGAAAGCATAAAAGAAGTAATAAACATCTTAATTCATTTATAATAGTTGCATATCTTAAGGGGCACGGATGGCTTTTAAAATCAGAGCGCCCTGCGGGAGGTTTTTTGCCCTTAATAATGATAGCTTCTAAGGAAACTATTGAAAATTTAATCAAGTATTTTGCTTATTTTACGCGCTTTAGTGCACCCCACTTACGCACCCCAAAATATGTTTTTTTTTTTCATAATAAAATTAGAAATTTATTTACCACAGATTCTTCTTGTTTTTTCAAGTTTTGCCAAGATTTCATTATTATTTTTTTATTTATCCATTTAGTTAGTTATTAATGACAATAAAAGCACATATTAGTCTAGTTACTGCCTGATTTAATGAGCGAATGTGTACTGTAAAAACTTTATGATAATATTTGTTGTAGAAATAAAAAAGTGAATCAAATCCTTGAAAAACTATATTTTAAGAAAAATGCATATTTTCTGTCTCTTTTAAATGGTCAGAGTTTAGGATTTGCTATGATGTTAAATTTCAATTCCAATGTTTCTATTATCGTAGAGAGGAAAATAAAATATTTTTAGAAAGGCAATTAACCAAATTTAAAAGAAATTTTTAAAATGCAATGAACTTAAATTATGACATTTTTTAATAGCTATAGTTCGGCAGTCTCTGGGACTTTTAATTTAGAGCTCTGCTCAAAATCATAACTGGCTACTTTCTGACATATTTCCGAAATCATTTTCACTCAAACATGCAGATTGCAGGCATTTTATTTGAGTTGCATTGAAATCGAATAGCGTCATCCAAAATGCAAGCCGTTTGTAAAGTAAGGCAAAAGTAGGTGAACTCCTAGGGAATTACAATAACGGAAATAATTTTAGGGGAAAGGGGGCGGTTTTACTAGCCATGGCGCCTTGCCCGAAATTATTTTTTGAGCCCCTACAAATGACATAACCACCTTCCTCCTAAAGTAGTAAATTTTTACATTCCTTAGTTTATAAAACCTCAGGTGTACCTCTCCCCCTTTCTCTCGCTCTAAAGCTGGTATTTAATAGCAAATATTAATTGAAGACTATGTCAGAAAATTTCATGCTAAGGGGCCGTTCAAGTATTACGTAAGCATATTTTTAGTCATTTTGTACCCCATCCCCCCCCTTGTAAGAAAATATACGGAAATGCTAGCCCCCCCCCCCCCCTTTGCTTACGTAATATTTTATGACAGTTTATACATCAAGACTTCTTGACAGATAAAAAGTTACCAATAAATTACATTATTAATCATACAAATTTATATAAATAGGCATATAGGGATTGTGATATCAAAAAATACAAAATGGTTTTAATATATTGTTGTTTATTGCATTAAACAAACCATTGTTTAAACCACCAAATTCATTGTTTAATGCTTACGTAAGAACTGTCGTGACCCCCCCCCCTCCCCCTTGTCAGAGAAAATAAGCAGACTCTGGACCCCCTCCCTCCCCTTTACTGCTTACGTAATACTTGAACGGCCCCTAATCAGCGATTTTAAAATAATAACAGATATAATAGAATTTTTTCACCTACTAGAAGTGCGGGGGAATCGTTCGAAATGACCATTGCTGGATCGTGACCTTGGAATGTGTTTTTCCTATACAACAAGTGATTTCCGCGATGCGCAAATAGCGTAGGTCTAGGTCTAGGAGAATGGCTTTTTTTTATTATTTATTTGCTATCTTGTTTTTATAAACGACCCTTTCTTATCTATTTGTTAATAGTCATGTACTTGGCTCAGTTTTTATTGTGAATTCTCCGGCTGCAAGACATTATTATCCAAATTTCATGACATGTTTTGTATCAAATGACAAACCAAACCTTCATTTGACGCCCTCTTCGCCTGAGGCATATTCCTCGCTTGCCTTCCCCCCACCCCCACCCACCCATTTAGTTTCGGCGATTATCTTATAATGTGGCTATTATTCTCCTATTGTAAAAAACTAAAAAAAAAAGGTTAGAAATTTAAGTTATAGACCAATAAAATTTCAGCTGGGTGAGGAAGTAATTTCATTGTCTTATAATGGCAAAGATAATTATTTCCAAAGCAAGTATTCGATGATTATTTTTTGTTTGTTTACACAGATAACCTTTTTATTGTAGGATATTTCTGAGCTGTAGGGAGGTGGAACGAAAAACAGAATAAAAATTTTAAGTAGAGTTTTATTTCGTTGAAAGGTAGAAATATATATATATATATATATATATATATATATATATATATATATATGTGTGTGTGTGTGTGTGTGTGTGTGTGTGTGGCCAAAGTTATCGGACACTTTCGATTTCAGACGTTTTGTCGAATAACCTGAGAAGTAATTGAGGAATTTTTCTAGAACCTCGGGAATATAAAGAACACGTTTCACCTCATATTTTTTAATGAAGGATTGATCACTAGGACAATTAAGAGATTAAAATCAAATTGAAAAAATAAATAATATTTGGGATCATTCTGTAAAATAAAATGTTCGAAATGATCTGTAGCTGCAGCACATGACTCTGCCAATAATATACAATAGGTGTGTCAATTTGTGTAGGAATAGCACTTATATCCTTTGACATATAAAGGTTTCTTTAAAAAATTCAAGAAAATTTCGTATGTTTTTGTTTATATTAAATTTAACGCCTTAATTTAACAAGACAAAGTACAGTGAGGGCCTGATTATCCAAAAGGCACGCGAAGTACTGCTTCTCCTCTAAAATTGTGCTTCATCTTAAAATATG
The DNA here is from genome assembly GCA_963931845.1 of Maratus michaelseni. NCBI lineage: Eukaryota > Metazoa > Arthropoda > Arachnida > Araneae > Salticidae > Maratus > Maratus michaelseni. Next base: position 185,545,235 of record OZ007588.1, on the reverse strand, counting down.
TGCTTAATATATAATTTTATGTGTTAAAATCTTAGCGAAACTGAATAAGATTTTAACACTTCACATAAAATAAAGTCTATATTTAAAAGAAATTTGACAACTAAGAAAAAAAATATACATCGTTTAAGATGTGTACACAGAAAACAGAAGTTAAAAATATTAATTTCCTGAGGAGATATTTTTAATATACGGATGTATCCTACGCCCATAGGTTTAACAATAGCAAGGGGAATGTAGAAATTCACTGGACGAACAGAAAAAGAACTTTTCAGTTGCTAAAAATCATTGTCTATTTCAGGAACTTCTTGGCTGTTTTAATTTTTTTGTATTTCCTTTCATATGAAAAAGCTCTTATGCCCATACTCTTGAAAACTCTAATATTAATATGCATATAAAACATTCATGTATTCGTATTCAGGTTCAAAACAATTATTTTCCTCCGTTTACATATTAGATGCGGGCAGGGCTTGACAAATACGGTCGCCAGATCGCCACTGGCTACCAAGTTTTTTCATCTGGTGACCAAGTTATTTAATCTTTCGGGGTGATTTCTGTAAAAAAATTGACATAAGAAAGTAGCACAAATTGCATTTTTTATCTCCCCCTCCCCTACTCGAGCTCGGCAAGTGGTGACCTTCCTCTTCTCTCGTACTTTTAATGGAAGAACTAAATTTGAAAGGCTTTTTCCAACTCATACACAGAAAACACCATTCTTTTCAGCTATAGCTAGCTAGTATATGTCACGTGGTTAGAATGTTGGGGGAGAGTGTCAAGAAATAGTGTCAATGGCATGTGGCTTTGTGGCATCTAAAATTGTATACAATTCTCAAAAATGCTCAAGTTTCAAATCAGATTTTTGTGTTTATATAAGTTGTCAACATAATATAAGTGATTATAAGTGATATAAGTTTCATTAGAAAACATATTTTATATTATCGTTCTAAATTATGTACTATTCTAAACTATGTAACTAATAATTCTAAACTATGCTTGTTATTATTTTTTCTCAATTAATTCATAAAAAAATATTGTGTTTTATTTTAATCAATGACGGGGATGACTGGTGATTAGTATTTTATTCTGGCTACCAGATTTTCTCAAATTTGTAAAGCTGTGGATGCGAGTAATAATAATAGTCTCCAGTTGTATGGAATTTGAATTAAAATATCTGAAACTTTTATGAGTGTGTGTTGAAAATTACTTGATGATTGTGACTCCATTATTAAGCGTTATCTATAAATATTCAGAGCATACATATGCACTACTTTTGGATATTAAATTAAAAGATGTTACAAGATTTTTTTTTTTTTTTTTTTTTTTTTTTTTTTTTTTTGTAAATATGTTTAATTACAGTAAAATTTATAAGCATATTGTCAAAAAAAAATCACACTTTATTTTTCCTTCTTTAAAATAATTTCAAAAGAATGTATTCTGTAAAGTTAAAAAAATATATAATAATTTCACTTTCTTCACCCAGTAAAATTTATAAGCACTTTATAAAATATATATATATATATATAAAAGATTATGAATCCTATTTTATTTTTCCTTCCTTAAAATAAATTCAAAGAATGTATTCTGTCAAGTTAAAAAAAAAAAAAAAAAAAAAAAAAAAAAAAAAGGACAACTATTTCATTTTCTTCACCCAGAAACATTTTTTAAGCATTTTATAAAAAAAATAAAATAAAAGATTATGAATCCTTTTTTATTTGTCCTTCGTTAAAATAAATTTAAAGAATGTATTCCTTAAAGTAAAAAAAAAAAAAAAAAAAAAAAAGACAATTTCATTTTTTCCACCGTCCCGTTTTAACAAGCATTTCTTTTAGCCGCATTCACATGAAAGCTGAAAATTTATCCTCCCTTAAACAGGTGTACTAATGACTTTTTAGCACCTTAAAACGATTTGCGGTATTTCTCTAATTTCAGTAATCCCTGCGAATACACCTGGGTAGTGGGGAGTAGTAAAAGTTATGACGCTTCTCACATTCCGCTGAAATCAGGGCTTGATTATCGAAAAAAAAAAAAAAAACATGTGAAGCGCATGTTTCTCCTCTAAAATTTAAAAGGGCATCCAAAATCACTGTGAAAATGGCCCTCTATTTTACATTTTCATTTTTTCTTTTTTTTTACATTATATTTTTAATAGTTTTGGAAAAGAAAGTTTGCTTAATCCAAGAGGAAAACCCTGCAGTTCACGCAACTTATTTAACAGGGAAATATGAATGTCACCAATAGGATGTTAATAAATCATATAGCATCCTGATGTTCCTGTTAGAAGCAACCCGGGAAATTGAGCATACCTCTATATGTACTAAATATATCTGAAGTATTTACAGAGTATAAGGGTATACAAAAAAGCTGTTTAATGAAATATATGCGATCTCGGTTAAGCTACTTCCGGGAATAATGTTAGTATCATTGGTAAGTTTTCATGAATAAAGAATTAAGAAAAAAATTTCTCCAAATGAAAGAGGACCCCAAAATAATACCTTGCTTTCCCTAGATTCAATTGTTAACCAGGCCCTAAGTAAAGTAGAAACAGCATTATAATATAAATATATATATTTGGTGAAATATGAACATTTCTATAAAATAATTTTGAAGTGTGAATGAGCGAACTAATACCGATTATTCTTTTCATGATTTGAAAGCTAACTCTATAGAGTAAATTCATTAAAAAAACAGTGAAAATCAATAAAGATATCAGCGATAGTGTGAGCTAAATTTCAGTTGCTTTCTAAAAGTAACTGTGTTAAAAGAAAATTTTCACAAATTGTCATTTTTAATTAAAATTTTTCTATACATTCTAAAACATTTCTATAAAATAATTTTGAAGTGTGAATGGGCGAACTAATACCGATTATTCTTTTCATGATTTGAAAGCCAAATCTATAGAGTAAATTCATTAAAAAAACAGTGAAAATCAATAAAGATATCAGCGATAGTGTGAGCTAAATTTCAGTTGCTTTCTAAAAGTAACTGTGTTAAAAGAAAATTTTCACAAATTGTCATTTTTAATTAAAATTTTTCTTTATTTACATTTTTATTGCTGCTTGAAGTTTACCCTTTTATTAACCTAACATTTATTTTAGGTTCCTTTCAAAGTAAATTTGAAGGTAACGAGAAAACGATTTCTTTTGGAAAGTAATTTATTTTTATTCATTTATTTTTAAAACAGATGGTTGAACATTGCATCATTCTCCTTATTTACTGAATTCCACAGCTCCCCATTGTCATCACAAAAGAAGGACAAAGGTCCCTTTCTGGGGAAAGGGAGAGTTACACCCTTTTATTTGCCTGCCTGGGATTTTCTCGGAATTTAAGGAGTCCGGAATCAGGGACTGCGAATGCATACCAACTGTCAAGCTCATTTGCTTATGCTCACAAAGAAAAACTACCATTTTTATCCATTTCAAGGATAAATAAATTTAATTAAATGTATTTTTAATATATACATATACATATTGCATTTGTAAGTGAATGGAAAGAATATTTCTATTTTCTCAAGATATTCTTTCAAAATATAATTTTTAACTACACAGGGAAAAGGGACAGTTATAACATCGCAGGAAAACATAATATAACTCGAACAGAAACATACAATAACCACTTCCGAGTTACTAATGATTCCTAAAAGCGTTCTTTAACTTTAGAAAGCCCAGAAACTATATTTTTGAGATTTAAAGAAGCATTTATAAAAACAAATTTTCTTTTTCTGCAACTTATTTCCGGAAGTATTTCCGAGTAAATTTTTTAGTGCATTAAACAGTTTTTTTAAACCCAAAATATAGGTTTTTTTCGCATGATTTTGATACATGCATCAATATGCAAATCATGCATCAAGCACAGATTATAATATACTTTCCAACACATCCAAAAAAGTGTAACAAAACTTCCCTGTTTAATAAAGATGACAGATGATAACTGAGTAAACAATTTGGAAAACGCAAAACACATTTGAAAATCCAATTTAAGAAATTACCATCTATAGTCGGAAACATATCCGACATTTTGTAAATCTCTGTATGTGATCTGTAGATTTCCATTCATATTACACAGTATGCTATAATTTAGTGTAGTTAGAAAGCGCAAAACAGAGTTGAAAATTTCCCTGCAACTATTTCCGTCAATAAAAGAAAATCTACTAGAATTTATTTGTGCAGCCCTGAATATGATCTAAAGAATTTATGCACACCAAGTAATATTCAAATAATTAGTTAAAATTAAGAACGCATATCACAACTGAAAACGAACTTCCAGCAATTATCGCTCATAGACAGTACTGTAACCGAACATTTTGCGTGTCCCTCTAAATGAACTATAAATACTGTGCAAACCCTATTAAACAGTAAGCATCGTGTAGTTCACCTCAGTGTTCTATACCAATATTAATTTATTTGAAATTGTGTAACATCATTAAAACATGTCGCAAACGATTCCCCACCCCCGCTCTCCATACACTATAAAGTAACGGAATTATTTTGAGTGTCCCTATAAACGAACTAAAAATACTACATACTTCATTTTCGATACCTAAAATGTCATAGTAAACTTCAACATCATATTAATTATACGGCATTTTTCGCGAGCTAGAGCGCGGAGAAGCAGGCAGACAGCCAGGAAAATCGCATTCATAAGCACTTTTAAACTATGTTGAAATGTGTTAAAAATAAATATCATATATGTATATATAATGCTCATGGAAACTCCATTTTTGTACTTTTCTGAACATTTATTAGGTAGCTTTCAATACAAAAAGCTACCTATTGCAGCCGTTCGGGGGATAGCAATTCCAAAAAATGTTGGTATATTTTCACCGATCATGACCTTCAGACCCCTAAACCACCCTCCGTTCAAATGTTCATTTATATATATTAAATCTATATATATCCATATATGTATATCGTCAAACGTGACAAATGATGTGCGTTCGCACTATAACTAATTTTATGAATATTCCGATTTGTGTGCAATAGCTGGTGCATTCTTATGCAAAAATGCATGAATACAAAATTTATTTTATGTGCAGATTTTCATATTATAGATATGAATTTTATTTTCTAAAATTAAGTTTCAATACACTTTTAAAAACAATTAATTACACTTATGTGACATTAAAATTATACTATGCACAAATATTCAATACAAGGCAATGTAAAAAAATCATCGTTATCATTCCATTTAAATGAATTATATCGTCTGTTATTATAATATGATTAATTTTATAATAATGTTGAATTATGATTATTTGAAATAAGTACATTTTAAATTGGCAACAATTTATCTTTTTTGAAAAATTTTTGAAATTTACTGAAAATTCCAATGGGAAGCTTAAGCCTAGCTTTGAAATTTTCAGAACTTGAAATCCATATTTAGACTCTTTTTTTCATTTAATACCTATTTTTCCGGAAACATCTATCCAAAAAACAGTCGGTAAATTGCTATAATTAAACAATTTTAGTATACAAATTCGGTTTGTAAAGAATTTGAGCTTCGACATCCAGCTGCACTATGTGTCATTCTAGCATTTCCTGTGAGTGCACTTAACTGCATACCTTCCCTCCCTATTTTTGCCTTGAAGACTAGCTGACGCCGAATTCTATTGTACTGTGAGCTGAAAGTTCGGACAGTGATGAAGTGGTAAGGCGTTACCCAAAAAGGGGTCTTATGCTTTGATCCTTGCCGAGTTCGTGGGGAAGAGTTCATCTGCGAAAGAAGCGATCTCTGCACACGATTTTTAGGTTTGCGCCCGAAACTTTGCCCTTTGTCTTAGAACGTCCAATGACGGACTTAGTGAAAACGAAACAGAGGGATCTCAAGGCTGCTAAGAGGCTGGAGAGTTTCGAGGGGCCCGCCTCGACAAAGCCCCCGCCCCCAGAAGAAGTTCTCCTGCGAGAATGAAAAAGTGAGAGAGGACAGTTTTTGGAGAGATCGAAAAGGAGAGTGTTGACTCTCTGGAGAAGGGAAAAGGAAACGTGAGTTTCGAACTCAGCGTGGTGTAAGCGCTAGTGAGGTCCGACCTCGAGAATTGATACAGCAGGTATCCGGTGAAAATCCCAGCGAAGTGAAAAAGCACACCAAGTGCGAGAGTGAGAGTTCTTAGACTCAGAATTAACGAGTATTAGTAGATCTTCCGAAGAGAAGGAACGGACGAGCCTTGGTCCGAATGAACTTTGTTTTGTAGTCACGACTGTCTGTAATGTTTAGAGACTTTTGTTTGTTTCAGTTACACTTGGAGTCAAGAGGTCATTAATTTATAAGCGATTGACTCACGAAAAATAATTAAATGCTGTAATTAACTTTCTTGTACATATTTTCATTAGAATTAATATTGGTATGCAATAAATTCTATTTTCTAATTTATACGAGAAATTCTCTGTGCCAGCGATCCGATCTCGCTACCACTCACCATCTTTTATCGGGTCGGTATAGAGGAGTTACTACAACTGGTGGCTTGCGGTGATGGATTAATTAGCAAAAATTAATGACATTCTCTAAAGACAAAGAGTGGACTCCGAAATTTAAATCATCAAAGTGCTCCAAGAAAGAGTCTCCTTGTGACTTGTGACCTGAGTCTCCTTAGACGCCCCTGTGGATCAACACAGCATCAGAAAGAGTAATCTACCAAGAATTCTGGAGAGTGTTCCCCCATCCGGAAGAGTCCCCATCCGAAAAGTGTGACAGAGAACCCCGTCTGTGCTCCTGAGAATCTCTGAAGTCTGTGCTTCTGACGCCCTGAAAGACTCTTAGTAATGGAGGTAAGCTCTTTTTATACTCAGAGTGGCTTTAATTGTTATTAGTGTTTGTATAGGTGTTGTAGGCTTCAAAAAAAAAAAAGTTGTATGTTTATTTTTGTGAGAGTAAATTTTTGAGAAATTTTTCCGGTAGAAAAAAAAAAGTATTATGAGATACTTCCGAGATTACTGTAACTTATTTAATAGACAAATTTTGTAGTTAAAAATTAAATTATTGTTGAATTAATTTAATGCAAACTGAGAGTTGTGCAGTGTTACAAAATTTTAGCTGAATCTATAAATGAGAGTTCATTAAAAAAAAAAAGTATCGAACGCATTTCATATTTTACGATAACAGAGTTGATTTTATATGTTTTTTGTGAATTATTCTAAATTTTTTAAGAGTGGATGCAGAGATTAAGACCACCATTGATTTAAAAAAAAAAAAAGGAATTGAATGAGACTTTTGCAATTTAAAATATTTTTACTGTACTTTTGGAATTTGAAATTTTTGTTTTGTGTAGAATTTATCCCATATGTATTTTATAACCAAATACCAAGGTGAATGTAGACGTTAGGATAGAGTTGCTTATCTTTATATGTTGCATATTTCCTATATTATTGCTAAGCGTACTTTTTTTATGAGCGTATATTTTGGTAATATTTTGACGCACTTGGTAGGATTTGATTTAATCTTATTGTATTGTTTTATATTTGTGGGAAAGATAATTTCTAATTTTATACTTTAAAAATGTCGGAGCTTAAATATTTTAGGAAAGCTGATTTGCAAACGTTAGCTTACGAATTTGAGGTCATTTTAGAGGAAAATGATACTGTACCGAAAATTATAAAAAAAATAGAGTCGTCAGAGGGTTTTGAGAAAGAGCTAGCTTTAGCACAAATTAAACTTATAGAAAAAGATAGGGAAAATAAAGTGGAGCGGGAACATGAGTTAGCTAGGTTAAAAGCGACGCAAGAGTCAGATGACCGGAGTACCGCATCTAGTAGCATCTCAGTTAGAACGAGTAATTTACACCTAAAAACAATTATGCATCGCTTTGATGAAAAGAATTCGGATATTTCGTTGTTTTTGAATTTATTCGAGAGACAGGCAAAAAAATGTAATCTAAATTCGGATGAGTTGGTGACGAATTTACTATCATTATTACCTGTGGGAATGGCCGAGTTAATTTTAAGAGAACCCGAAGACAAAATTGATGATTTTCAATATGTGAAAGAAAAACTGTTAGAACGCTATCGTTTGAATGCAGAGACATACCGACAAAAATTTAGTCAACATCCACGAAATCCTAATTCAGTTTGGAAGGATCTGATTTTTGAACTTAATAGTTTTTTAGAAGGTTGGCTGTCATGCTTACAAGTTTCGGATTTTGAGGGTTTGAAAAATTTGCTTGTCACGGACCAAATCAAACGGAGAGCGTCTCCAGAAATGCGCGAACATTTTATAGATAACTGGGCGGAGATTAAAGATCCCGAAAAGTTAGTGAGGCTTTTAGATGCGTACGAGGCAATCAAGCGCCCGTCAAAAAAAACTTGGAATACGAAACTCCCTTTAGAGAAGAATTTTGAAAGACCCAGGACTTTTGAAAATGGGCGAAACCGTAACAGAAATCCGGAGACTAACTTTAACTGGAGGGATCGCGATGATCATAAAGAAAGGGAAAGGGTTTACGAAAAAAGGCGAGAAGTTAAGTGTCATGCGTGTTTTCGAAGCGGGCACTACAAAGCAGATTGTCCGGAAATTAAAAAGAGAGATGTTGCACGGGTCGGTCACTTAATAAGTATGCCGACACTTGAAGAAACTTTCTTCCCTTATTTGAGTAAAGTATTAGTGAATGGAATTCAGGCAACTGCTTTAAAGGACAGTGGGAGCCAGATAGATTTGGTCCCGCACCATTTAGTCAGTCAAGATAATTTGAATGGAGATCATGTTTGGATTAAAACACCGGTGGACAGGAAATTGTTTTGTTTACCTATAGCAGAAGTCACGTTAGAAATTGAAGGTGTGGGGGTCATTGAAACCAAGGCAGGAGTTAACAATAGAAATTCAGATATGTACTACTATTTGTTGGGTAATCGCACTCAGAAATTGTTAGAACAGGCGAAGAAAAAACCCGAATTGATGAATGCAGTTTTGACACGCGCTCAAACGAGGGAAAAGGGTGGCCCAGCTCCGAATCCGGTAAATAAACAAATTATGATTTCCGAGGAAGAAAAAGAAGAGGATATTTCTAGCGGGAATGTGGAAGCGGAAACTTTGAATTCCGAGGAAGAAAAAGAAGGGGGAATTTTTCGCGAGTGCAGTGAAGCGGAAGCGTTGAATTCAAAACTAGAGGGTGAAAACCTAGAAAACCCTATTGAACTGGTCAGTGTGGATAAGGGATTATCGCCTTTGCCGATATGTGAGGAATCTTCGATCTTAGCAAACATTGAAAGAGGGGTTAGTAAAATGGAAAATGACAGGTATCCATCTCTCGAAGAGATTAGAGGGAAAGGGGAAATTGAAGAAACGCATTGTAATGCAGGAGATTCTTTAATAGTGGCAAAAGCCAGAGATAATCGCATGAGTGGGGGAATGCGGGTGCTTGTCCCATTGCATTATAGAGTGGATATATTTGGAGCGTGCCTAGAAAAAGTGTCATTACACTTAGGGAAAGGGAAAGTTAAAGGAAATGTGTCAAAATACTTGGACCTTGGGAAAAGATTGATAAGCGATTTAACTACCGCATTTCTAAAAAGGTTCGGTGTTAAATTGAAAAATCCGAGAGTGTGTCGCACAATAAGCGATAGTATTGCATGTTGGCATCGAAAAGTTAGAAAGCTTTTGAAAGCGTTAGTATTTGGAGAATGGATAAGAGAAACGGAGGAAAATAAATTCGTGAAGGGATGTGTGTTTAATCTCACGAACAGGTTAAAAAGAGGTCGAGTTTTAGCCGTTGAAAATGTGTCAGAAAAACGAGAAAAGAGGAAATTTTGGTTTGACAGAAAGGCGGTAAAACGGAAGCTTAATGTGAAAGATGAGGTTTTAGTTTTAACTACCAGAAAGCCAATTAAAATGTCAGATAGTCGGGTAGGGCCGGGAAGAAATGACTCAATAATTACGGAAACGAATTATATTGTGAATGTTCCTGGGAGGCGACAGAAATCTCAGATTTCTCACTTGAGTTTAGTAAAGCCTTACAGAAAACGGGTGGAGTTAGCAGATATCTTAACGCGGGAAATAAACGCACTTAAGGCGATTTTTTCAGATAGTTGGGAGGACAATATGCGTCATCTAGAAATAGTATTGAAAAGGGTTAATGACGCGAAACTAAAAATCAAATTGGCGAAATGCAAGTTCGCTCAGAAAACCGTAAAATATCTTGGGCATATTGTAGGTGAGGGCAGACGGAGGCCAGCTGAGGCGAAAGTAAGGGCAATTAAGGAATTACCGGTTCCGAAATCGAAAACTGAAATTCGTAGATGTTTGGGAATGGCTGGATATTATTCCCGGTACATAAAAGATTATGCAGTGATTGTAGAACCATTAACGAGGGCGCTTAAAGGGAAAAATAAAAAAGAAAAGATTGCATGGAGCGACGAAATGGGAAAAGCCTTTGAGACTTTGAAAATGAAGCTTACTGAAGAACCGGTGCTTTACGCTCCTAATTTTCAGAAAGAATTCATAGTACAAACTGATGCTAGTGACTTAGGTATTGGCGTGGTTTTGGCTCAAAGAGAGGGATCGGAAGAGCACCCCATAATATATTTAAGTCGAAAATTTACTGATAGTGAGAAAAGTTTCTGCGCCACTGAAAGAGAGTGTGCAGGGATTATTTTTGCGATAAAAAAGTTAAGGCATTATATTGATGGACAAAACTTTTCTATCGAAACCGATCACAATCCTTTGGTGTTTCTAAAAAGAAATTCTGGAAATAATCCCAGATTATTAAGGTGGTCCTTAGCTCTGCAACCTTATAATTATGCCATTTCTCATCGCGCAGGCAAAGACATTCCGCATGTTGATTGTCTGAGTCGAGTTTAAGGAGATTTCTTGATAAACTTTTGTATATAATTATTTTAAGTTTTTTTATTTTTTATTTCACTGTGTTTTATTTCATTCTATGTTCATGATTTCTTATCAGAGCGCGAAAAAAAAAAAAAGGAAGGTAGTATTATCTTATTCATGTATGTTTTATTTCTTGCCACTCTGATGTAATTTGAGCTTGCAATTCTTTATCCGACTCTTAGAGATTCTTAGTGTTTCACCCTTAAGAATCGTTTGAGGAGGAGGTGCTGTAAAGAATTTGAGCTTCGACATCCAGCTGCACTATGTGTCATTCTAGCATTTCCTGTGAGTGCACTTAACTGCATACCTTCCCTCCCTATTTTTGCCTTGAAGACTAGCTGACGCCGAATTCTATTGTACTGTGAGCTGAAAGTTCGGACAGTGATGAAGTGGTAAGGCGTTACCCAAAAAGGGGTCTTATGCTTTGATCCTTGCCGAGTTCGTGGGGAAGAGTTCATCTGCGAAAGAAGCGATCTCTGCACACGATTTTTAGGTTTGCGCCCGAAACTTTGCCCTTTGTCTTAGAACGTCCAATGACGGACTTAGTGAAAACGAAACAGAGGGATCTCAAGGCTGCTAAGAGGCTGGAGAGTTTCGAGGGGCCCGCCTCGACAAAGCCCCCGCCCCCAGAAGAAGTTCTCCTGCGAGAATGAAAAAGTGAGAGAGGACAGTTTTTGGAGAGATCGAAAAGGAGAGTGTTGACTCTCTGGAGAAGGGAAAAGGAAACGTGAGTTTCGAACTCAGCGTGGTGTAAGCGCTAGTGAGGTCCGACCTCGAGAATTGATACAGCAGGTATCCGGTGAAAATCCCAGCGAAGTGAAAAAGCACACCAAGTGCGAGAGTGAGAGTTCTTAGACTCAGAATTAACGAGTATTAGTAGATCTTCCGAAGAGAAGGAACGGACGAGCCTTGGTCCGAATGAACTTTGTTTTGTAGTCACGACTGTCTGTAATGTTTAGAGACTTTTGTTTGTTTCAGTTACACTTGGAGTCAAGAGGTCATTAATTTATAAGCGATTGACTCACGAAAAATAATTAAATGCTGTAATTAACTTTCTTGTACATATTTTCATTAGAATTAATATTGGTATGCAATAAATTCTATTTTCTAATTTATACGAGAAATTCTCTGTGCCAGCGATCCGATCTCGCTACCACTCACCATCTTTTATCGGGTCGGTATAGAGGAGTTACTACAGGTTTCTAAATTCAGTAATATGGAAATAATATGACTGGCAATCACCATACCATGGCAACCTAGAATCATTATCTCTCATGGGATATCACTGAATTAATTACGTATGATAGGATTTAACAGAACGAAGAAAGCTTTTATTAATGTCTTTTTAAGTTTTGATTCGATTTTTATAAAATTTGAAATGACTCGACAAAATTCTGCAACGATTATGTATATTAATTTTCAAACCATTCGGTTGGGTAGTTTTTGTGAATAGATAAGAAGTTTTACTTTGGGTAAAACCTTTGGGTAAAGTCGGTAGAACATTTTCAGGACGGAAAAACAAACTTTACAGGGTGCGCCGACAATAACGCGCATGCGCCAATCTGTCACATACTTCTCACCCTTCGTTCCAACCAAACAACATTCCACTGTTCTCGCTCTTTTTTTTTATATTTTGCAGAATTTCCATCGCTTCATAGCTATTTATTTGGCTATTTATTAATGTTGGGGGGGGGGATGCAAGATATTATTCCAACTGACACAAAAGACTAAAATTTTAATAATAGTGGAATTTTACAAATATATCTTTTTTTTAAAGTCTGAGAAAGGTTTTAATAATGTTAGAATTCATTTCAAAACATCACTTATACAAATTATTTTGTTGTTGTATTTCCTTTTAAATATGTGTGAAATTAGTATATTCACAATATCTACTAATAATCAAATATAGATTTACAAAAGCTTTGTTTTAAAAAACAAAATATAATTTCCCTCATTTCGAAAAAACAATAAGCTTTCACAAATTAATATTGTTTTGTGATACATATTATTGGCTGATTAAAAAAAAAAAAAAAAAAAAAAAAAAAACCTGTCTTTGTCATTTAATTAAAATTAGAAAAACAAATTTAAAGGATATGGTGCAAAAATGGAATGATGGGGTTAATAACAAAGGTGAAGTTATTCGTTTCAGAAATACAAAAGTGAAATATGCTTTACTTTTCATAAATCATTCTTATACATACAGGAAAAAGTATTGTTAAAATATATGAAATGGATCTTCTAAAAATACAAACTTTGTTAACGATTATAATTCCACTTGCAATAAAAAAGAAAGAAAAAAATCGCTGTGGTGTAATTATTTTTTCAATTAAGTTCAGGGGCGGCCCGTGATATAGGGCACTTGGGGCACGGCCCCACCTATACTTCGCTATTAAATTTTCTTAAATTTAACATTACTTTTTAATAAAATATCAGCAATGTCAGATAGTTTCAACTAAAGACTTTTCCAGCCCAGTCCAAAATTTTCTCTCGCTCGCTCGCTTCCATCCCCGAAGAACGTTATCATTCCCTTCCACCGGATGTCGTAAATCACCCTTTTGACAACTGGCCGCTCACTGTTCTAGTAGTATTCAGGAGGGCCCCAGAAAGCTGTGCCCGTTTCACGATAGAGCTCTATGGCATTTTGCACAACCGCGCATCTTTGCGTCATCCTCGTATTTATCGCCAAACAGCGTGAAGGAACAGCTTGAATAGGACGCTTTTGGGGCAAAATCTGTCTGGCCCCATATAGAAAAAGACTATGTTTGTTTCAGAAAATATCAGCGTTTAAGAATTATCGACATAATTGGCGACTTTTACTGATGGGAACCAGTCTTTTTTTTTTTAATAATCCTAATCTTTTTTATTTTTTTTCAATACCAATAAAAAATTCTACATTATTTATGGTGCATTTAATACTTTTTGAATAATAATAAAAATATTTTTTAATTATATTTTTGAGTTTATGTAGTTGGTATTTTTCTTCAATGATGAATGTTTTTATTTTTTAATTTAACTAGGTTTTATAGACAAGTGTCAGCCAGAAAATCTTTTGTCATCTAATTGTTAACTTGATGTTAAATAATATAGCAGTGCAATTGGATATATGAGTTTAAAACTACATATTTTTAATTTATATAGAATCTGTTAAGACTTTTTCATTTACGAAATAATTATTGCCAAAATCGACAGAATAAATGGATATAAATAATTGAATTACTATATACATTACATTTAATCTGTGTTTTAAATAAAAATGAATAATGTTTGTGGTAATCAATAATTTTTAATTAAACAAAGCTAAACTTATTTTTCGGTAATTTTCTTACTTGTGTTGCGTGATTTTTTCCCTCTAAAATTTACTTTAAACAATCGAAATTTAGTTTATACATGAAGATTTTGGATTTGACATCTTAATTGGTATCTGTAAAAATTACCATTGGCCTTTAAAATTCTAAACGGATCGCGTTGTGCCCGAACCGAAACTGAAAATTCTGCTTAGTCTTTTCGAAATACGACAAATAAAATTTAGTCAACCCGAGACCAGTTCACTTCAACGTGAACCCGGCCCGAAAACAAATTATTCAAACCCGAACAAAAAAAAAAAAGAAAAAAAAAAAAAAAATCATATTTTAATTTGATTATAGAAAAATAGTGTACAATTATATATCTTCTCAATTTGATATTTTTTTTCTATGAAAATGAAAACATTTTTCGTTCACTCGTTAATATTCAACCAGTTTACTATTTAGTTTTGTTCAGTTGAAAAATATTCAGGATTTTCTTTTGAAAAATTGGGTCAATCCGAACCTGACCCGAAAGCTTCAAAACCATCAAAGGTAGGCAACAATGAAGGAATTATTTGTGACTATTCTGTAACTTTAAAAATGACTTTTACATTTTAACAGAATAAATTTTAAATGTTTTCTCCTTTTTTTTTTTTTTTCTCGCGAAATGTATTAAAAATTAGGGTGCACGTTTTACTTGAGAGAGCGGCAGGCACAGGAAAAAATAGTAATGTTGATTTAGATTTTAAACCTTAAAATAAAATAATACTTTAATTAAACATCTATTAAGAATAGTTGTTTTGTTGGAATAATAGCTTTACGTTAAACATGAGTATTATACATCTTTGGTAAGTTATATAGTGGCATATTAGCAGTAATAATTCTAAGAAGTAAAAAACAAAGAGTGTTTTATTAAGTGTGGCAGTGACAACTTTACTGCATGACTGAAGATCTCATCTCAAACTTCAATTTCTTTTTCTATATTTTCAAAATCATCAAAACTTTATAAATTTTCAAAGTATGAGAAATGTCGGTATCTAGATTTTTTCAATTATCTAATACGTAAAATAAACACCCGCAATAATTTTAATAAAATGCAAAGTGTATTTTTTTTTCTTTTTTCAAAATTTAGTTGCTTTATTGTTGTGCAAATCTTGTTTTCGGGTACACACAATACTATTTGCATTATAGTAAAAAATATAGTACATGACTACAGTTTACTGATATCTACTGCACTGTCACACTTATCATATAGGTGCCCCACCTGTGAAATAGGGCACGAGCCGCCACTGATTAAGTTGTAAATAATCATTTACTACAACTTAAGAATGGGGGGGGGATGCAAAATATTATTCCAATTGACACAAAAGACTACAATTTTAACAATAGTGGAATTTTACAAATATATATTTTTAAAAATTCTGAGAAAGGTTTTAATAATGTTAGAATTCAATCCATGGTTATTAAGTATGGCTAAACATGAAAGAAAACTTTGTTATTTTAAGATTTTGATGTGAATTATTAGTGTACATTTATAAGGCGAGTTTCACTGAATAATTCAAGAAAAAATTATCTCATCATTATGCATATTTGTATTTAGTCATGCATTATTAATTATTTTAATTATTTACTTGACCTTTATTTTTAATTTTTTTATTTTATTTAACTATTTTACTTTATTGTAAGCATTCATTATAATTTTGAGTACATTGTTAAATTCAAATTATTGTTTAAAAAATGTAAACAGTGACCAGAAATCAACAAAATTCTAAAATCTGCATAACCTCCGGTTTTAAGCTATGCAGATTTAAGGCAGTCTACTGTATTATTGGAGTAATACCTTAATGAAAAATTTAATAACTTAAATTAACTGCAAATTTATAGACACAACACACATAGATATAATCTTATCTATAACAATTTAATAGTAGAATAATATTTTAAGTTTTAAGTAAATCTGAATTTGTTTGCAACAATTTATTTTTATTTAAATTATTTTGAAATTTATCTAGGAACTGTAATAAAATTAATAGAAATGTGTCTATCTATGCAGAGAAAATAAAATAAATACATGCACAGTACACAAATAATTTTAATAAAAAAAAAATCTGATTTAAATTTAAAAAAATCCGATTAAAATCAAATAAATCAGATTTTTTTTATTTAAAAAAAAATCATGATTTTTATCAACCCTGTCTACTAATAATCAAATGTCGATTTACAAAAGCCTTGTTTTAAAAATATATATATCATTTCCCTCATTTCGAAGAAACAATAAGCTTTCACACATTATTGTTTTGTGATATATATTATTGGTTGATTAAAAAAATATATATATACCTGTTTTTTTTTAGAAATATTTTAGCTATTTAAGCATTCAAATTTAAATTGTAAATATTATCTGATGTTTTGAAAGGAGTTTCTACTTAAATGAAGTAATTATCTCCGTAATTTAGAATAATAGAATAAAAAATGACGAAAAGCAAAATGACCGAAAAAAAAAAAGTTAAAACCACCGGTTGGTTTGCGCTTACTCCCCTCTAAAGTTGTCTATTGCGCATTACTGTTCATTCTGCCGACTTGACTCGATGCGTTTTACATTACGCCTATGGGAGTGAATCTTGTTTACGGAGTAAATATTTTTTGGTTTTTGTGCTGTTATATGCGGACAGACGGACGAACCAGACGACGACTATAGGTGCTACGTATTTGTATAATTACGAACGCACCTAAAAAGCTCATACAAAACATATAAATATTTTATCTATATATAAAAGGTTTTCTTTTTTTTTAACAATAAAAAAATATTTTGCTTTTTAAGAAATAAAAGATTTTACTAAATAAAACTGTAAGTTTATGAAATCATTTTGTCGAAGAAAAAAAATATCTGCATTAAAAAGAGAAAAAAAATCAAACAAAATACTTTTGCAAAATATGCGAAAAATTGTTGCTTTTAGGTGAAAAAAGGATTGTAATTGTCATACACTTGAAATTAAATGTTGCCAAGATTTCTCATGTTTGACACAAACTTTGGTTATGAATCCGCTTACTGCTGTTTAGCTCTATAATTAAATTATTTTAGTATAGAATACATTGCACTTAATGTGTAACGTATTTTTCAGTTACTTTTGTGTTACCTGGTATTTAAATGTAAAATATTCTATGAAATGTTCGGAAAGTGGAGTGAAGTCACTCAAGATTTTTCTAATTGATAACCTAAATCCTGGAGTAAAAGTCTATAGCGTTTCATCTTACCTTCAAGAATCTCATCTTTACGGACATTATCTAACTATTACGGACATCTATTACGGACTTCTATAACGGACATAATACTAACGGACTTTATCTCGTAATTATAATATTAAATTGTTGACATTTGTTAAAGTTAATATTTAGGTATTGATAATTGGTATACAATAGAATTCCATTATAATGTCATAAACCTATCACTGCAAAAATGTAAGTACTGTTGTCGAATTGAACTTCTTTAGCAGATTTTGGCTGTGTAATTAAAAAATGATTGATGTGGGAGGAATTTCAAAATTTTACACACGTTTTCAGTGAAAAGCATTTGTTTTTTTCTATGCCTGATAACTTAATACACATTTTACTGGAGACAGATCACTAATTATATGCCAAATGGTTGATACACTATAGTATGTATGAAAATAGCATTAAATTAAATCTCGCGTAGAACATCTTTCTTAAAAAAGAACATAATAAGAATTCTCCTTTTTAGATATATAAAACGGGACTTTATACAAATATTTATTTTTAAATTCATTGTACATATGAAAAAGAATCGAAAATTCATGGTTATTGATAGATTATAATAAATATTTAAAATTTATTAATATTGCAAATTAAGTTAATAAGTAAGTTAATAATTAATAGGTAATTAAGTTATCTATTTTGGATTTTATATATTAAACTGTAACTAAAATTGTGTTTCTCACACCAATTTGTTCAGATTTCTTCTTTATATTATTATTATCTCTAAAGTACAAAACTTACAATCTTCTTCAGGCATTATAATGTTTTTAAAAAGAGAGTAACGTAGAATAAAGAAACAGAATAAGCATATTCTAAGTATAGCTTTATTTTTATGAAATGTAGAAATATTATAAATATACATATATAGTATATTTCTCACTTTAATGACTTTTTTTTTTCTTCAGTAATTTTTATTTGTGTTTCAGTTTTTATGCACCTGCAACTCCATTTGACTTCTTAAAAAAAAAAAGTGTATTAATTACAGAAAAAAGATTTCTTTTGAAAAGTAATTTATTTTTATTTATTTAAAATATTTAAATATGCTGATATAAATTCAAATTCTCAATTGGTGAAAGTATTTAAATTTAATACCTTGCAAGCCAATATACATATATATTTGGGTATATTCAAGTTATACTGTTATGTTAGATTTGTTGCAAATGTTGAATATATTATATTATATACCAATGGCTCTCAAGTACGGCGACTGAAAAGTATTTTAAATTAAATAGAACTTTTCCTCTGTTATGTACACTTACTAAGAGTATAATATTTATTTTAAAAAATATGGAAATACTCAATTACAATACTCAATTATAATATTGAAAATCATAATTTTATTTAGAAGCCCTCTCTCTATTCCATTTATATGTAGAATTGCAACGGGTGGGAAAACCGGGTTTATTCCCGGGAATAAACCGGGTGTTTGTTAGGGACATTTTGAAAAATCTCGGGAGTTTTTAGAAAGTTTATGCAGGGATTTTTTCATTTTTTTAATTATTTCAATTTGTCTCTTTTTAACTGTAACTGCAATAGTAACTCAACTCTGCTCTCTTCTTTACTCTGTGCCCAGCAAGCAGAGTGAAGAAAATTAACAATATAAAAGAAATTAATGCGAAAATACAATTCAATTCACAAGAAAATTAATATACAGTATTCCTGAATAGTATATGTGCTAGCTAGCAGAAATCAAACAATTTTCATTTTTATAGAAACATTCAATTCCTCACCAATTCACAGCCGCCATTGCTGTAAAACTAATGAGTCATAACTTTTGTATATTTATAATAAAAAAATCTAGCTGAAACTTCGCAGAAAAGTGCCGGAAATTTATTAATAGTAAAATTTTCAAATTGAAAAATTACTGGTTTTGTTTATCTTCAAAATTTCTCCGAAATTTTATATTTCCAAAAATTCCGGGTTTACATCCGTCTTCTTTTTGCAACTCACTTATGTCTTTCCTTTCTGCTTCTCTTTATCGTAACCTTGGAGGAAAATCGTATTGGAACTGTTTGAATACGTAACTTCACTACCCCTCGTCTCCTGTTGGAAGATATTCGTTGGACACAAGATAAGTGTCGGATTACACCCTCAGCCCCACATTCTCAAGAATGCAAACTGCCAAGATGCTTTGTTTAGTGTTTATGTGTCTATTTCCTGTCAGAGGAAACCGTCTTTTTAGAAGCAAGCAGAAAAAAAATCAATCACTGTTTCTTAGTGGACACAAGAAAGTATGAAATACCACTTTTCCTATAAATGTGTTATATATATATATATATATATATATATATATATATATATATATATAGGCACTTGAGAAAAAGGACACGGAAAAAATGGCAGTGAGATTCGTAAAACGCACATCATTAACATTGTACAAAAAATACTGATAAATTCAACTTTTTTTTCAAAGCGGATGCCTTTGAGGGGGGGGGGGGGGGGGGCAAGAGTGCATTAAAAAGAAATTACAGTGTATTTGTAGAATCTTTAAATTGTAATACATAGATACCTTACTTGATACTAGGAAAAAAACTAACCTTGCAAAAAAAAAACCGGAAAAAAATTGAAATAAAAAACCAGAGCGGAAAAAAGTGATAATGAATTGATAAATATTGAACTTATTCATAAATAAGTGTTAAAAACTAACGAGGTAACAAATGTCTGATTTATCATTTCCGTAGGCGAAAATTTGCTATAAATATTTGTGAATGCTATATTAGCAATAGTGCAAAAAGGTGAGAATAATCGCGTACGAGAATGCTCCTATTTATCACTACTTGATTTTTGTCATTCGCGAACGCGAGTACGATTACTTTTTGTCGATGTCTACGAATGTGAATATTGAAAAGTGGTGTGAATATTCGCATACGAGAATACTCGTTTTAATCACTACTTGATTTAAGACATTCACGAACGCGAATACGAATGTTTTTCGTCAATGTCTACGAATGCGAATATTGAAAATTGGTGTGAATATTTGCATACTAGAATACTCGTAGTGGGGAATACAAACACCCTAGTACGCTGATTTTCCCACTTTTTTACACTATTGCTAATAGAATTCACAAATATTTACAGCAAATATTCACCTACAGGAGTGATATAAATCCGACATTTGGTACCTCGTTAGTTTTTAACACTTATTTATCAATAAGTTTAATATTTATCAATTCCTTGTCACTTTTTTTTCCGGTTG
Organism: Maratus michaelseni; assembly: GCA_963931845.1. NCBI lineage: Eukaryota > Metazoa > Arthropoda > Arachnida > Araneae > Salticidae > Maratus > Maratus michaelseni. The sequence goes on along the minus strand of OZ007588.1, from coordinate 185,524,679 downwards.
CTTTTTTCCGCTCCTGTTTTTTCTGCCACTTTTTTCCTGTCACCTTTTTTTCCGATCACCATCTTACTTATGAGCTAAGCTCCGTATACTTTTATTTTTCTTTAAGCATAGCTTTTGGGTGAGTCGGGGGAGAGGGAAATTAAAAATAATTAAAATCCTAACTATGAAGATGTAAAAAGGTATCAGGTAAAGACGAACAGAGGTTTTTTTTAAATGTAAATAATGTTCATTACCGGGCATTTCATAGTAAGCGACGCAGAGGTGAAAAAATATCAGGTATTTTTTTTTTAGATTTCGAACATGAACGCCCAATTTTGACGTTTTTCTGAGGATTTTTTTTATAAGTAATTTATTTGTTCAAGAGGGGTCCTTTGTGGCTAGAGCATGCGAAAAGAAATATATATAGTCTATAGATTCTTTATCCTGACTACATGGATTCCTTATATATAAGCAAAGCTCCTTATGCTTTTTGTTTTATATTTTACGAAAAGGGCCTTTCTTTAGGGGAGAGAGGGAAAGAGGAACGTGAAAGGAAAACAAAAAAAAAATAAATATTAACTAAAGGGAAATAGCAACAAAGGCAAAAATCTTTTAAATGAGAAGATTTTTTACGACTTTGACATTTTCAGTGTAAAGAATGTGAGTGGGGAATAGGAAAGACAGTAACATAAAATTATGATATTATTTTTCAGTCTTTACAAATCAGCACTAGATTTGACATTTTACTGAGTAAAACTTTTAAAAAAATTCTATATTTTTCAAGGAGGTGCTTTCGATGTATGTAAATTAAAAGGGGGTGCACAGCGCATTAAAAATAAAGACATTACAGTGTATAGATTATTTAAACTGTAAACGTAGGTACCTTATATAGAAGCAAAACTCCTTATATATTTTTTAACTTTCACCAAGAAAAGCCTTTGTGGGGAAGGGAGAACACAGTTTAAATAAATAAATAAATAAAACACAAACTACAGAAATTTAAAAAAGAATCAATGTTCCAGGTTTTCTAAAACAATATTTTAGGAAATAGATAGATTTTGTCAAATATTTTAATCTATGCATTTTGTTATAATTTTTAATGTTATATTCAGGATGTTTGCTATATATTACATAAATTAGGAAATCATTGAAAAGAATAGTAGTCAGTTATTAAGCATACATTGTAAATTTGTAAAAAAATAATTTTAATGTCAAATATCAAATTCGGCGGTTATCGCATAAGGCTTAATTATTCTTCTATTATAAGAAATGTTAGAAATTTACGTTTAACTAATTAAAATTTCAGTTGGATTAGAGCATAATTTTGTTGTTTTATAATAGCAAAGATAAAATAAGTATTTGATATTTATTTCCAAAATAAGCATTCGATGAATATTTTTTGTTTGATTACACACAGATAACCTAACAAGGATTCTGAGCTATACGGAGATGTTACTTCAAGGAAAAGTAGTCCTCAAATTAATAAGTATTTTTTTTCGCTTCATTTTTCTTATACATTTGTCTGCAAGCGTATTCTCACAGAGTAAAATACAATTTTATATGTTACTTTTAAAATAAATAAATAAATAAGTAAAATATGGCACAGGCATGTCAATTCTTAGTCATTTTTTTCATACATTAACTTGTTTGTTTTCTAATATATTAGTGAAAATTAAATAAAATATTTTGATTTGTTCCCCGACATTGTGAATATAAAAGTAACAGCTATTTTTCGCGCTCTATTATTTATAACAGTCAAAATTATTTACCATTTTAATGCATAACTCAATGTAAATATGTGAAATTTAGTAATGAATAAACCTAAAGGATAAATCATCGGATACTGTAAAAATATTCGAGCTTATAACTGAAAATTTATTGGGTTGGGTTGATTATTGACGGCCAATTATCTACACTTGGGATATAGGCCCGGGGGGAGTGCCCTTCGTGGGGGTCTTTCTAAGGGAACCTAACCCGTATTTACGCATGGATAAATCCACGGCTCGAAGAAAAAACCACGAAAACTCCGAACGATTAGGCCGACGGGCGCGATTGGGGACCGAACCCAGCACTTCCCGTCTACCAGCTTCGAGAGCAGAACCTCTCAGCCACGAAAATTTATTGGAATTTTGGATTTTTTCCTCTATTTTCAAAAAGACTAATTCATAGAAAGCCATTATAGTTATCTCTTTTCAAGATTCAAGGGAATGAAAAGTCAGTAGATTCTAGAGGTTTGCCCATGCTGAAATTTCCAGACCCAGAATCGACCAGACTCAGACAAAAGTTTTTATTGGAAGGCCCGGCACAATTTCTGCAGAAACTTACGTTATTATCAACCATTATCCAACAATCAAAATTATTTTAAAAAGGATTATGAAACATTTTTATAGAAAAATTCTAAAGTATGGTATTTCTTTTTATTTCTTATGTCCACAGTTGCCGAATATAAAATAACAATATTAACTATAACTTGCACAGTTATATGACAATAAAGAATTCAAGACACTTAAAAAATAATATTAATGTAATTAAAATGAGAGAAAAGAGATGGTTAAATAAAATAATTGATTGAATTTCGACAAAGAAAAATAAATCAGATTTTTTTTTAAATATCACTTTGCAATTTAATGAAATAAAATAACTTTCAATTCATTAAATATGCAACTTCTTGATTCCGTTTAAGAAATGAACAAGAATACAAATTTTTAACTGCATTAAAAGAAATATATATATATATATATATATATATATATATATATATATATATATATATACTGCTAGCCTGACTTGGCTAGAAAAATCAGTGCAGCCCCCTAGTTTCCAATAGATCCCAACGTTGCATTTGATCTAACCAAGAAACAGAAAAAAATCCAGATACATAAAAATATTTTTACATGTCATTTATAGCTCCAATACTACTTTAATACTTTAATAATTATTTAATATGTATTTAATATTACAATTCTAACTGTTATATAATAATAATTTACATAAAATAATAACAAATACGAAAATAGAAAAATATTGAAATGTAAATTTTAAGAAAGACAACAGGAATAAGAAAAGTCTAATTTCTGATAGTAGTTTAACATTAAAGTAATTTTTGGAGGGACAAATTACTATTTTAAAATCTCCAGCATTCTTTTTGTAAGAATGAGAAACATTTGCAGAGAATTTGAAGTGAAAGTGACCTTCAGTTTGTTATCTTTTTTAACCGGAATGAGAACGCGATTTAAAAAAAATAAAAAAGGAAAGAAAGAAAATAGTCAGATTTTGTTGATAGAACTTGTTTAACGTATTTGGATTTCAGAGGTATTATATGTATAATATATAAAGGTATTATATATACATTTATATATTATGTTTTAGAATAGCTGATATTAGAGTTGGAATCTTTATCAGAACGCTGGGAAGAGGAGGGGGTGGGGATATTTGTACAAAGAATTCAAGAGCATTATACATGTATAAAAATAAAATAAATACTGAAATTTTACGTGAAACTGATAATTCTCAAAACAATACCTTAACAAAAACAAACTTATCGATTTTTCTTAAAAAACAAAAGACATTCGCCATTTGAAAATTAACTTTGTATACATTTGCCACCACAGCTTCCATGGGTTTTTCAGTCGTTGTACAGCTTAATTCATTTGAATTCAATAGTAATTATTTTGTCAAATTATTCAAACAAAGTGGACGTGGGTATATTAATGACAGAGTCCCCCCCCCCCCCTTTCTGATCGTGTAGTAAAATTCTTAGCGTTTTTGTTTTTATGGTGTGCTTAACAAGGCCATTCCTTTGTATTGACTATTGAGGTTTATTAATTGCGCACATTAGTGATTTAATGCCTTAAGCGGTGCAGATCGGTCTGGATTACAGACCATACCTTTAGCGCCCCGCCCGGGATGTTCCCCGGCACGCGGTTACATTTTTAAATCTTGTTAAGAATGTTTCTCAGTTTTAAATAATAGATTAAGAGGCTATTTCACTCACGCGAAAACACCCGCTCGCTAATGTTAATCCTGTTGAACATTTATTTTATAATATCTCGTTCTCATTTAAATATTTAATTTTTTTTTTTTTTTTTTTTACATTAAATAGCTGAGGTTGATCGCTACGCAGGCCCTATTTTACTTTTCCGATTTTGTTTTCAGATTATTTTAATGACTATACTTTCACTTTCGAAACCGGCTCCTTAACCGTTTGAGGGGCGGTGGGATATATTATATCCCACCTAATTTTAATCCGATTCGAACCAGAAACTTTTAATTAAGTTTTACTTTTTTAACATTGACGGGAAAAAGTTGAAAAGTTGCTTTTCCTTATTTTAAACTAAATTCTTTCCTAAATTCCGGTGCGAATTCAACATTACAGGAACACAAGTGCTTGCCCCTGAAAGGGTTAAGTGAAAGTATGCTAATAAAAAAATACCTGAATAAAAAATTTAAAGAATAAAAAAACGCCTCCGTAGCGATCGACCTCAGCTATCCGATGCAAAAAATAATCTTTTGAAAATATGGAAATGCAAACAAGATATTATAAAATAACTATTTCATAGGATTAACGTTAGCGAGCGGGTGTTTTCGCATGAGTGAAAGTAGCCTTTTAAGTGAAACTCCTGAAACATTAATATTATGTTGATCTTTTATTTTACTTATAATAAATAAAGTTTTCTCTAACGATGTTTAAAAGAATTATTAGGCTTCTTACGAGTCGACTAAATATATTTTGTCGTGTTCTGTTTGACTTCCAATAGAATTTTCGAGTTCGGGCGCATACAACGCGACTCATGGGAGTTTCGGGCAAATGAATTTTGAAATAAAAAGTTGCACTGTGTCATTCACATCTTATCTGTACAAAAATATTTAAACGATATTTGATATATTTTAGTATTTAAATTAGTAGTGAGCTATAGGGGCTCATGAACGCTTTATAAAAACCTGTCTATAATTTCTGATTTCTTTGTTCATGCACAATTATTTGTACAGTAATATGAAAACGGAACCAGTGTATAACGTATTCCTTCCTTATCCAGAAAAATGTCATTGTCTCGTAGAAAAATAATCATACATTTATAACTGCTAAAATGAAATGCTGTTTAGTCTTAACAAATTTTACTGTATTTTCCCTTTTTGTAAAAAGAAAACTTTTACTTGGGATTTGTTAATAACGCATGAAAACAGAACCTATCTGTAACGGAATTCTGCTTAAAGGAAAAAATCATGGTTTTGAGAAAAGGAATTCTCTTTAATTATACCTGCTAAGACGGAAACCTGACAAATACGGAATTTTCTGCCGGTGCTGATGCTTTTGTCTTAGCTTTTTTTTTTTTTACTATATACTGTGTTTTTACAAGATTAAGTTAAAATTTGTTAAAATTTTTATAACTTACAACTAATTTATATTGATAAAAAAATTAGCTGTACAAAAATCTAGGACGGATAAGGGGATTGGGGTCAAGACTCAATTTTCTCTCCCTTTATCGGTGCCCTTGTCCGAGATTTAAATTATTTATGATTGTAATGAAAAGAGTACGTTGCATAGATACTTCCAAATATTTTAATTATTTGCATTTTAGTTATTTTTCCAGATATTGATTGTGATAAGAGAAAATACAACCGTATCAGAAGAATAATTCGATAAAATTGTATATTTTAATGGATAATTTTATGATAATAATATATAACGATATAAATGTGTGTGTCCAAGATTGGGTCTTCTATCTTCATTTGTGCGGCAACTGTCATCTAAAGTTAAAAAATAAATAAAATTGCAATTTCATGCATTCTATATACGAACAAATATTCGAAAATATGGATTTAGAATCGGATCCGATTTTATTAGACCAGTGGTTCAAGTCGGGTCGGTTTTCACATGGAAAGCGTTTTTACAAATTAAAAGAGGCGATAGCACCAAAAATTATGAAAAAATTTCATACAGAACACTAGGGTTGGAATCTGCTTATTTAGTAAAAAATACAGCGTGTCTCACTTCAAGTGGATCTTGTATTTCGGTCGATAAATGTAAAATAAATTAACATATTTTAGCGAAATATTCTAAATGCTAATTTTTCTTTATGTGAAATGTGATGTCCTCAGCAGAAGTGCTGTAAGTAACTACAATTTGCTTCTAAATAATATTCAAATAGACGCTCCATAATTCAGAATTTAACTGCACGTACGTTGTCACTGGCTGAATTATAATACACTTTTAAACTTCCAGAGATGTCATTACATTTCGTATAAAAAAAGTTAGTCATTCAAAAATTTCGCTAAAATATCTTCTTTTTTGTTAAAGTTACGTATGAAAATTCACGTTCAGTTTGGAGTGAGACACCCTTTATTTTTGACTGAATAAGCGGATTGCTTATCTTGGTTTCCTATATAAAAATTGTTCTCAATTCAGGAGGGCATGCCAGTTGATCATCTTAGTTTCATGAGGGCTCTTTGCCCCTCTCTTCCCCTATGTCATAGGTTATTACACTCGAATGATACATTACCCTGTACTCTGTATTGCTGTCACATTTTTTTGTAACTGTTTTTAAAACTAATTTTGATTAAAACACCATAGTGGTTTTTATTTTTAAGTCTTTTACGAATGTATAACAAATTCAACCTTAAAAATAACTTCTTGATATTTTTTATCACTGGCATGCCACACACATCGTCTACTATACTGAAAGAAGACGAGGAAAAGCAGTATACAAAGTACAAACAACCTACTGTGGTATCAAAGATATGTCAAAAGACCTAAAGATAAAACGGTGATGGAGCGACGAAATTAGAATAGTGTCTGTAATTAATTAAAATAGTGGCTGGCTAACCATAGCACTCGCTACGCAATCGATGGCTAATTCTCGCTTATTCTAAACATACTGCATTTTATCAGAAAGAATAAAATTTATGATAATTTTATTCAATATTCTGGAAAAGTATCTTGTGTGACAGGAAATCCTATGAATGAATCGTTTATTTTCATAATTCCACATTCCAGCAAATCTTTAACTTTGTGCATTTGATTATCCATTTTGTTTAATAAGTGAATTATTATATAATGACATGTTTTCGCTTTGTAGCTTTTAAGATTTTTTAAACTGTCATATTCAGCATTTTTAAATTAATTTTTTACCTGTTTGAAATGTTTTATATCTCAAGTTTTTATGTCACTGTATGTTATTTATTTTTTATTTAAGATTCCTAATCTAATTACCTTGTATCGACCCTATATACTGTGATGGAATTGTTCTACTTTCAATTTTGGCATTTAAATTTTTCTGTTCAGTTTCTTGTTCAGTTCACTTCTGTTGTCATTTTTCTGTTTGTAAATATAACAAAATAACTGCAATAATACTCAATATATTAGTATTTATATTATTAATAAATATATTAATTATTAAATTAATAATATTAATCGAATCCAGTTATGTTATTTATATATTTATTATTAATTGTCATGAATAACCACAGTTTATTAATTAATGGACAAAATTCCGATATCCAGAGGATCGTAATAAGTAAATTCAAACTTTACCTCTCGAGATTCTTTTTATCCTATTTTCTCTGAAAATGCATTCAAGCATAAAACTTTCAGATAGTGAAGACATAATTCTTGAAATTGTTTGAAAAAAAATAATACAACTAGAATCTTGCCTATTCTAAAATGTACACACATTATCCAAACATTTAAAAAATTTTCATAGTAATTTTGTGACTGATTCATGGAATTTATTTTTATTCTTACTATTTGGGAAAAAAAACTGGCTGAAATTTTTTTTTTCTTTTCTTATTCTGCAACCGAGAGAAATAAAATATTTTCACCCTTCGAAATTAGCGCGAAACGTCCCTCACATTTTATCCGAGATAAAGGAAAAGAGGGGAGAGTTCCTCTCTGAGGTTCCAACTGATTCCAATACTGCCCGCGACCAGCAGTAATAACTGACCTTGAACAAGATGACCCCGTTGTCCGTCCTCCTACTACAAACTACAATCCACTTCCAAGTTTAGTTTCCAATTGC